>CM038344.1:16682500-17882500 GCA_021464625.1 Proterorhinus semilunaris
AGAAGATAAATTTGCAATATTTGAAATGAAAATGTAACAGTAAATGTAACTTTTAATATAGATTTTATTTTATTTTTATACCCAAGGCTTTCCAAACCATGCCTATCACAATATAAAAGTTTTCATCTCTTCAAGTGGGGACTCTACCACAGACTTTGCCCACCCTCTATGACTAAGTTATGCCCTGTCATGTAGTCAGAGGCGTCACATGCCAAGTAGACCACCGCCGCTTGCAGGTCTGTCACTTGAGCCAGTCTACCAGCAGGGATATCTGACAGCCAGCGCTGCACCAGGGGCTCCAGGCTCTCCGAGTGGATGAGAGGGGTGTCCACGATGCCCCTGAAAGAAAATGACAGACATGTTCTGAGAGAAGAAGGGGGGAAAACACACACAATGGAATCACAGGGCATCACAATACAGAGGCGGAATGACAGCTTTCGGTGACAAAAATAAACCCAATTATTCGAAGATAAAAAGGGCACGGCGGCATCTGGGGTGTTTACTGTGTGGTTGACACGTCTCAGAGTGTGGGAGGTGAACGTAATGAATTATATTTTCTGTATCTTGAAATGTTAAAACTAATTTTAGCCCTATTGTATAGTTTGTGCTCTTGAACATATCTTCTTTCATTTCACCCAGACGTCATTAAAATACATTGATAAAATCACCTTTTTATGGGTAAATTTTACTTCATGATAAATCTGAATTAGTATTAGTTCATTTAAAGCCACACCGTGTAGAATTTTAACCAAAAAATAAAATTGAAATACAAGCATTTATTTGATGTCAGATGCTTTCATCATTGAAAAATAATTCATGAATGTACAAACAAACATGAGCCTTTTCTGTGAGCGGCTCACCTCTCCTAAGACATGGCTGTAACTTTACCGGGAGTGGGTACGTCTCCAGCTCGTCTCAATGGAGATGTCGACTAAAGTCAGCAGAAATTGAGATTTAAACAGATTTGGTCCTCATCTAAATCCATTCTTTGATTACACACTGCAGAAATAGCACTTAGTGTCAAGCTGGTCATTAGGAGCATGTTCACTATGTTCAGTAGTCCAAAATGTTACGCAGTGTGCCTTTAAATAAATGTCTTCAAAAGGCTTGAATATTTTGAATATGTATGTATGTTTTACACTGTAATGCAGCGTCCACAAGCATTTGTTGGGATTATTGGTGTCTAAATATAATTGAGAATGTCCTCCATCTGGCCACAGGGTGTTGTTCCAAATGTCCAGGGTGCACTTTGCCTAAATGTCCAAGTTACTGCGGTAGGGTCCTGCAGTTGACCGAAATAAGTGGGAGACGATGAATTTGAGGAGGCCTTACACTTCTGATTGTTTGGCAAAATATGGCAACATGTACATAACTACTTCGACGTGCCTCTTCTCCATTACCACCACTATGATACCGGGCAAAAGTGTGTGAAGCGCTTTGATACAGACACAACACACAAAAACACCCTGACTGAGTGGTGTGTTAAAGAGTGAGCTACAGAAGCGACATCAGAGCACTTACAGTTAAACGCATTTGTCAACACGGCGCACCTTGCCTCACGTGGGTTACCTAGTCTCTCATACTGTACATTGTTCCGCTTATACCCACTACCTTTGATATTAGAATTCCAACATTTGGGTACATTAGCACTTCCAAAGGAGCATGTGACACCTTGGTTAACGTATTCCACCTCAATTATATTTCTCTTCAGCTGCCCGTTATCTGGAACCTTTCCTGGCAATCAGAGCTAGTGTTTTCCCTCAGCCAATTTTCCAGATAATGCCGCTTATCGCCGTCGCAGCTAAAGTTGCCAATGGAACGGGGCTCCAGTCAACCTCGCGAGCGCTAATTGTGTCCCCCTTTTTTATGCATATTTACCGACTGTCACTTCAAAAGGAGAATCAGCGGCCCGTTGAGACGCCCAGTTAACAACGGGAACGCGAATTTGCAAATTAAAACGAGCAAATAAGCTGCAGATAAATAAAGGCGAGCGCAGGGGGGGCGTTGTACGGACAGATTTGGGGCTAAGGGATGCTCGGCTTAACGTTGCGCCGCTTGTCTTTGCCTTTTCTCTTTTCCGCCGCACTGACAAATGGCTACAAACAAGGCCCTTTTGTGGCACTTGGAGTGAGGTTGCTCATTTTGATTCCCTAATTGAATAGAACAATAAGCGCGGGTGTTTGCTTGATTCATCCCTCAAGACGTCATCTAATTAAGCGCGGCTGCATTGTTTGAGGGCTTAAATTAGCACGTTGTTCTCGAATGGGGCTCGACTTATGAAAGCACACTAATCACTGCTTCTTTTTGCAGCTCAATTGTAGGGTAAGGCAATAGAGAAGTTTTAAACTGGCTGATATTTTAAAAAAACACAATGGTTTGAAGCCGAATACTCTTGATGCATGTACAGGCTTGGGACTGGCAGTATTTATGTGGGAGAAACCGCTTCATTAACTTCTTACCCCTGCCTTAACCAAGCACATTTCCTGGGTCAAGGGTCAAAATAGCGACAAAAACGAGGATGAAAATGCAACAAAAGAGCGACAAAAATGTGACAAAAAAGTGTCAAAAATACGTGACGAAAATCCAACAAAAACGCCACAAAAGAGCAAGAGAAAAATGACAAAAACACAACAAAAAAGTGACAAAAAGCGATGAAACTGGGGCGAAAATGTGATGAAAACGCAACAAAAATAAATGTCAAAAAAGTGACGACAACACGGAACAAGATGAGGAGATGAGATCTGTTTAGATGAGTTGTGTAAGTCTTAGCGTTCAAATAAGGCTTTACACTGTTGTTTTTGTGTCATGTGAAGCACTTTGTGATTTTGTCTGAGAAAGGTGCTTCGTCTTCTACTTCTTCTTACACTGGCCTATAGGCTGTAGACTTTTAGATTCGGAGAAAATGCACTCGGTTAAGGTAGGGGTTAAGAGGTTAAAGAGGCTGACAATATACAGTTTTAGTTGTATTCATTGATTCAATATAATCTAGCCACAAGGGGTTACCAGTTCCAAACCTGATGAGAAAATGAAACAAAGACCTAAACTTACGGCGAGATGCAGTTGACGCGGACTCCCCGATCAACCCACTCCGTGCCCAGCGTCTGGGTGAGTTTGACCACTCCTGCCTTGGACGCATTGTACGACAGCTGCTTCTGTGGATGAGGCACTGAGAGAGAACGGGAGACAAAAAATGTTTACAACTCGCAAAACACAACCCACTATAAAGCATTGTGACTATGAATGCATTTACATAAGCTTTTTTCTTTTCTTTTTTTTCCCCAGCCGTGCTCTTGTGGACACATAAAAGCTCTTCCATTAGCTGCGGGGGGACTGGAGCCACGTAAAATTAATAGCTCATAATGTCCAGTTATGCTCTGTCCTCAGCAACAAAGGCGGGACCCATTTGTTTGCCTTGACCATCACAGATGCTGCACACTGCATGGGATGCCGGGACAGGGGCTCATTTTCCGCTGGTTGATTAATCATCGTAAGGAGGGCTCCAAGTTACATACAACTTTAGTAGTTAACCTCATCACCTGCCGATCTGACTGCCAAATGGCTTCAGTGTGAGGCCGGGGATGATAAATACAGGCCAGCTACAAAACAGGCATGGGCCGGTCCAGGGGACAGACTCGGCCCGGAAGATAAATCTAGCTCATCCATTTAAGTTGGACTTTTAACAGTGGTATGAAATTACTATATTGCAAAAATCTACTTCTGCACTTTTCTGCAGCATAATGTTCACAGGCAGCATTGATAAAGGTGGTTTATCACCTAAATAAATACAATTTCATCAGTTGAGTGCATTTATACGACATGTTTGCAAGCTCATTGTCAAGACATGGAACTCACTTTAAAGCAGGGGTAGGCAACGTCAGGCCCACGGGCCAAATCCGGCCCACCAGCACAGAACCTCTGGCCCCCAAGATGATTTTGAGAAACATTATTACACAAATCAGAGAGTACTTTAATATTTTTATATGGGAGAAATACTGTCAATACCACCAATTAGGTCATATATTGTGTCCAACACTGTCATTTGTAGGAAGTGCACTGGAAAAATAATAATGATTTTAAAGGTGCATTGTGCAACTTTTTATTCCAAAAAAAAAAGAAAGTTGATTCTTGTGCGTATTTGACCTTATAGTGACCCAGTGACTGTATAAGTGGTCAGCATGATGCCTTTACTTTCCATCACAGTGGTCTCTGGGATCAATTGTTTTAAAGGTTTTCTGGTGAGAGGGTCCGTCATCAGTGAAAACCTTCCAAACAATTTATCATGCTGACCACTCATACAGCCGCTAGGTCATATACGCACAAATATCAACTTTGTTTCCACACATAAAAAGTTGCATAGTGCATCTTTAAGGAATAAATTACATAAATCTACTTGAATTAGGAGATTTAATGTAAAGTTGGAGTGGATTAGTTCTGAACTTAGATTAAATATAACCTCTTATTGCCAATGGAACAAGTAATTATTTTCTTAATTCAGATTATTTTGTATCATTTCATGTGAAAAATGAATCCTTTTTAAAAGTATAAGGTCATTTGTCTGATTTCAAGTGGGTTTTTTGCTTGTTGCAATGACTAGTTAAAACTGACTCAAATTCAACATAAAGAACTTTTATTCAAAAGATTTTAAGTCATTTATCTCATTGAAGATTTTTCCAGTGTTTTACTTTGGGCTAAAATTGGCAGCTTCAGCCCACGGTCTTTTTACAATTAAGAGAATCCATTAAGAAAACTTGCTTACCGCTGCTTTAAAGTCATGTTTAAAAAGATGGGCTTTCACAAACTGAAAAGAACTAAACAACATAGTAAGTCTGTAAGAAAGAGTGTAAATCAGATCAAACCGAAGCTTAAGAAGGACTAAACCTGAATGAAATTTGACTTCGCTAAACAGTCATTAGGCGACGTCGATGAATAAGACACCCCCAGCCTGCAGCTTGAGAAGCACTTGTAGTTCAATGCGTAACTGTGATGATCGTCTAGCTGTGTGAGTAGATAGTGCGAGCAGGTATAAGGTCGGACTGGGCTGGATAAGAAGAGGCTAGGACCTCAGAGGAGCGAGTGAGGAGGAGCGCAGCCCGGGGCTTACATGCAGATTGAAGGTGAAATCCCACTTATCAGGACAGGAAACACAGCTCCAAACGGCTAACAGCGCTAATCCTCGCTCAAGACCTGATGATACGGCCCCAAAATACCATTCAGAAAACTCCTTCATCCTTTAAATAAACCGGCATTGATGTTTTGCCGTCTAAAAGAGCTGTAATCCCCAGAGAAACGGGGAAAGAAGCATTCTCAAAAGCTCCCTTTAACATTCACCCGGCTACTTATTGGTCGTTTCAAGTGGGAGGAAACATGCACTTTATCAGACACGCCTTTTACACTGAGAAGGCCTCATTACAGATAAGGAATTCAAATGGTATATCCTTTTCCCAGGATGCTCCTGAGAGAAGGTTTCAATGCCTGTGTGATGTACAGGCTGGGCAAGACGAGTTGTCATCGAATTGACAGTAAAAAAACAAAAACAAAAACAAAAACAGGGCACAATCGGCAAATATTGGTTTGAAAAATCCACCAAAAAGTTAACTTTGTCTTTCATAAAGTTCTGTGCACAGTTTCCACAAAGTATACTGTAGTCAGTTTGCAAAATGCATTCACATGAGAATCCAGAAGAGGTTTTAGGTGGAAACATATAGAGCATTAAAAGGCAAATTGTGGCTGTTGTAAATGTTGTAACTAACCTAGTCCAGATGACTACTTCATAAGCCTGGGCAGTACACATACATATCCTCTATACATGTAAGAAATGATGGGACTTCAAACATCATGTCACATCATGTGTCCCAAAAGCTATTCACATTTCTAACTTTTCAAACAGAACAGTCATCCACTTGTACTGAGCGTGTCTTCTATGGACCTATATCCACTCTAGCAGATGGACAAAAAGCTGTCATTGTGCATTTTAAATGGACTTTTACAGCTGCGTTTTGGGGGCTTCCACTTGGCCAGAACAGCTCCCATCTGATTACACATTATGACAATATTATAACAGATGTCCCGACCAATAAAGTATATTCCTGAAGGACTCCGTGTAATGTGCGTAATTGATCATTTTCTTTTATGCGGTCTCTATTTACCAGCATGCTCCTGGTTTACAGATTGCCCCCGCAGTCTGGACAGGGGCCCATATGGCACATTACTGGCCGTTTGACTACTATACTGCTGATGAAGTGATGCCGTTCTCTGGAGGAGGAACCTGCTTTGCGATGGGAAATATGGGGTGGGGGGTAAATGCCAAAAGTGTCTTCCGCCGTTCAAACAAGGCCTTGGGCACGGTGCACAGGAACACTACTCGCATCCTTCTAAACGGCTCCATAGGGATGTTTATTATGATGCAAAAGTGCTGCACTCAGATGCAATAACAACACTTTGTTGCTCTTGCCTTATTGTTTTGTGCTTCATAGAGACTACAGTGATGGAAACGAAAAGCCGCCTAATCCGTTTGAAAGGGAATCTTGTGTTTTCCTGCAGCAAAACGCAAAGCTCGCGCCAAAAGCAGGCCAGAATGATATTTTAGGTAAATGTTACTCCTTATTGGGTTATTTTTTGGGGAATACAACAGTGCAGCAGATACTCTCACTGAAATAGACTTTCTGACAACGTTCTAAAATAGACATGAAAAAACAAAACACTGTTAGATTATATAAGCATAAGGTTGAATTTCTAGTCCCATGGATTCAAGTTAGTTGATAAAGCTGCAACTAAATATTTTAGCCATGGGCCACAGTCACAGTGACCCCTAGAACACAGTTTTTGCTGTTTGTATTTTGAATGCAAAATAAGATAATAAAATATATTGCTACTCATATGTTAAATATTTCTTGAAAAAGACATGTCCCAACTGTATATTATTATTTTTTTTCTTTATTTTTTTTACAATATCATATACTACAAATACGGAAAAATATAGGCACTTCAGTGATATAGCATATGTCTTGTTGAATAAGATTTTTTGTTTCTTGTTAGTTAAATAGATAAATAGATATTATAGAAATATATATGTCTGACTTCTGCTCTTAAAAATTCAAAAATAAATTCAAAAAGTTGTTTGAATTGAATTTGCTCATCAGTTTATTTCTATCGACAAGAAGGAATTTCCAACAGTTTAATCAAATAATAGGAGGAAAAAACCAACAACAACAAAAAAACACACACACTTTTTCGTACATGGGTCCAATATTATCTGCATCAAAACCGCTGCTCACCAAATAGCACAGGTTTGATAAGAAACAGTAAACAGAAGAATAATCACTCACCGATCAGACTGGCCATGGAGGCAGTGTTGATGATCTTGCCGTATCCCTGCTTCAGCATCACCCGACCGGCTGCCTGAGGGAGAGGAGACACGTTACCCGGCTGTGGCTCTGCATAATAACTCACAAATGAATTCAGTATTGTGATCTATTACAGCTTTTAGAACTTTCTCTGAAATAGAGTTTGAATATTGTAAATAATACAGCCATTTCTTTGAATTTTTCCTATTTTTTTGTATATAAAGGTTAATTTATTACACAAAATAAAAAAACATGCATTTCTTCTACAATAGAATGTACCTGCATATTTCCAGATGTTTCTTAGATACATAAACAAAAACCTTTAAAACGCGTAAAACAAAAAACAATACATAATTTTTATCACACAAAAAAATACATGGATTTTTCATCTTTATTTTATAATTTTTTTTATCTGGGACAAAAATTCTAGTGTATGGTAAAGTACAATAATATCACAAATGTGCATCTCATTAAACCAAAGCCCTCGTGCGTTCTGATTCTCCCCTTTACGTTTGGGACACACTTGAGTGACACACCTGACAACAGATGAAGGTCCCTCTGAGGTTAACGCTGAAAGTCCTGTCCCACTCCTCTAAAGTGGTGTCCTCGCTGGCGGAGTTTATGTTGATGCCTGCGTTGTTACAGGCGATGTGTAAGGCCCCCCATTTGGACACAACGCTGTCCATCATCCTCTGGACATCTTCACATTTACTGATGTCTGCGGTGATGGCCATGGCGTTGATCCCTATTGGAATAATATAAAAGTGTTCAAGTACTTTCTATTTCTGAATGAAATTAACCAGAGAGTTAAAGTCTGCAGGACTGTCCCTAAAGTAATACAAAGAACCAGTCAGGTATTTTTAGCTTTTAAGCTTTCACAATGCTGCCATCTGCTGGTGAACATGAGCAAATGCAGAAACTATTTTAAGAATGTTAAATTTGAATTATGTTTTTTTCTCCATTATTATTATTTAAAGATGCATTATGCAACTTTGTATGCAGACAACAAAACTTGATATTGAAGTTACCTTTTTGTGACCCATTGGCTGCATGGGTGGTTAGCATATGATTACTTTCAATCACTGTGGGCTCCACAACGATCCAGGATCAATTGTTTTATAAGGGTTCTTGTGAGAGGGTCCGTGAGCAGAGAACACCTACCAGAAAACTAATAATAATTTATCCTGAAGCATCATCAAGGCCACTGTGATGGACAGTAAAGGCAAAATAAAGACTGCTGGGTCACTGAAAGGTCAAAGACATGCAAATTAAACATTTGTTTTCCACATAAAGTTTCATAGTGCACCTTTAAGTGTCTTTTTGGAATAAAAAGTGTCTCCAATCAATGTATTGATTGAATATGCACACATACTTAAAAAGTACTTATAGCATCATAATAAACTACTTTGAAGTAAATAATAATAACAATGCAAGGGACTTGTATAGCGTTTTTAAAGGACACAAAGACTAAAACGTTTAAAGTTTCAAATAAATAAATAATAATCCGAACAAAGTATTATAAATTACCACCTCAAAATTTACAGTAAAATAGAAAATAGGATAAACTGTATACATTAATTTTTGACTGAACTACTAAATAAACAACCTTTAAAATTCAGTTCTTTGACCACAGAGTCTGCTTTGGTAGCATCTATGTCGACTATGGCCACATTGGCCCCTGCCTCCCCCAATGCATGGGCAAAGGCCCGGCCAATGCCCTGTCCAGCTCCAGTCACGTAGGCCACCCTCCCATCAAGACGCATTCGCTCCAAGATAGGGCGTCCCATCACTCCACGAAACACCTCATCATCTGTGATGCTGGCCTAGCACAGAAGAACAAAGCATCATTATTTTTCAGCTCTTTGATCTTCATGAGTATTTCAGTAGACTCGCAGCAGCAGCAGTTTAGGTCCATGGCTTCTGCCAATCTGTAGTAGCATAGTGACTTGTACAGCAAGACACTGTGATGAATTAAGTAAAACAAAATATTATTTTTTATACTTGAACGTGTCAATATCAAACTTATTGGCATTTTGTTCTGTTTCTGATATATATTGTAAAACATACTGTATAAGGCAAGTTAAATACAGTTAGAACATCAATTATACAGTCATTTTGCTTCAAAATCAGAACTTGGTCTGTGTGTTGTTTTAGAAAGGAATAATGCTCTGAAATGGTAGACATACATCGATATGAAGTGGTTTGGGGTCATGATCAACATTAGCATTTACCTTAGTCCTCGAGTATTCAGCAGCAGCAGAGACTCGGCGGATTACAGTAATCCCATCTCGTAAAGGTAAAATTACCTAAAGAATTAAAATGTGTAAATCCCAAGATTTTGCATATTGTAGCACACAGACATTTGCACGCACCTGTTCCACACGTGGATCTTGGGTGACATAATCATTGAAATCCCGCAGCGCCAGTCCGTTCAGATCTGTGGTGTTTTTTAGATAAACTTTGGCTTTGAAGAGGGAGTTGTCCACACATATGACACCTCGTAATCTCAGCAGATTATTGTCCAGGATGAATTTGTAGTAGTTGATGTAATTTGATTTATCTGCATCAATGAATACCATGTCAAACTGTTCCCCTGCATCAGCCAACTCCTAAAATGGATTTAGGATTGTACTCTATTAGATATTTTAGATATTGCAGAGGCCAGTTTCAGCTATACATTTGAATAATTTAAATGTTTCTGGTATTAAAAAGACAAGTAAAATTAAGTGCAAATAATAAACATAAACCAATGGACTTAGCGTGAACATATCCACCTCATTCCTACGCCCCATGAGCCTTTGCGTGAAGTATGGGTGGATTTTCCGGTATGACCCAGACCGCTGTGTGTTTGCATTTAGACTGTTCGCTCTAATCCACTTTTTTAGCTTTAGAGACGTAAAGTATGCAGGAACACGCGCTGTCACAGCTGAAACGAAACTACGAACCGCAATTAGCTGCTAACAACAAACTTATGACAGAAAATCACATTGAAGAGTTTTCTGACCTGTGGGCATGTTGGCCTAGTAGTCTCTACTTAATCTCAGTGGATATCTTCTAATTCTGCAATCTTCCACGCAGATTTAACTCAGACGAGGTACTTTAGGCTTAGATAATTGATTATCAGCATAAAAAGACTTTAAGTTTCGTGTTGATTGGTCAAATATGACAACTGAGCTACAGTCTGTTTACGAAGCCTCATTACATGTGCCACATTTACACGGAAACACGTGATGGCCGTAGTTTAATAAGGTCAAATGTTTAACTCAAAAACCATCAGAAAATAATTGGAATGGCGAGGCCAGGTAAGGCAACTTTATTTATACCACGCATTTCGTACACAAGGCAACTCAATGCGCCTCAATGCTCTTTCCATAACTAAGAAATTTAAAATGCAATGTTTTAGAGACCCAGCTCAGCTTTTATCACCTCACGGGCTCAGCTCATGTACAGTGTGAGCAGGTCAGTCGTATGTTAACAGAGTTTACTTCCGTGGGCTCAGCCTTTCTTTGTATGAGAGTCAGTCGCAGTTGGCATGTTCAAAATCGCCCCAACACTGCATGTTCCTGCATGTTTAATTCTCTCTTGTAAAAGAGATCTAAGATATCAATGGGTCTAACCTGGTTAAATAATGGCTAAATAAAAAAAAATATTTCAACCGCGAACTGTTAACATAATCCCTAGCTGCACAAGGACATCTTTTCAAATGTTATGGAGGCTGATTGTTTATCATCTTGAAATGTTGAATTATACCGCTACGTGAAACGAAAACTCGCCCTGGAAACCACTGGAAATTAATGGCATCGCACCGCAAATTGTGCCAATCCACGTTTCTACATGAGCCACCACAGGAAAAAGGTGGATACGCATATCTACTTATTCTGTTTGAATATACATTTAGTCCCTCAATAACAATCCACATTCATTTATGTGGATGCAAAGAATAGGTCATCTGTATATTATGGATGCATGCACAATTAATATAAATATAGCATTTATTTAAATTCGCTGAGAAAAACAGCAAGTACAGAACAGAAAAGGAGAAGAAGCTCATTAGTCTGAAATTAAGACTCTCACCTTAAGGGTGTCTAAGGCAGATCCAATTTTGATAATTATCTTCTTTCCGTGTGGGGACTTGTCAAAAATGGGCTGTGCAAATTCCTTTAGATACGCCTCCAATTCACAGGCAAATAAACAGCCATTCTCTGGGAGTGCTTCGGCCATAGCCAAGGCGCCGTAACCTGTGAACATCCCTACCTCCAAGATGCGCCTGGCCTGACACATGTGCACCAGCATTTTCAGTGTTTGACCTGACAACAGGAAATACAATTTACATTAAAAAATGTCTTTATATTCACGTCCTTTAGTTTGGAAATAGGTACAAAAGCGAAGCCATTCTTTTTTACACTTTTGACAGAAACTTTAGTGTTTTTGACTTTCACGTTCATCCGTTTTTTAAGTGTTCAGGAGGGAAAAGGGGAGGAACATAGTTTTACCTTCCACGTGCCCAGTGATGCACTCCTTGGGAAGTCTAAACTGAGACTTCCCTTCCTCGTATACTTTGTCCCAGTCATGTGATATAGTTTTCCTGGAATTCAAAAGGTGTTCATTCCAACATTCTCACCTCCTCATTTTAAAAAGGTCTAACATACTTGTATAGCTCAGCCAGAGGTTTACTTTCCTGTGTGGTCATCTTCTCCAGGTAGTCATCCAGGCCACTGGCCAAGTCCAGAGCCTGCTGCAGGAGATTCGTCAGCTCTTTGGGCACACAGCCATTTGTTGTGGCTACGTCTTTTGCCTTTTTTAGAAGATCAACAAGAATCTCCACTGGAGTGTCTGGAACTGAAAAAAAATAAAATAAATCCTCTATAAATATCACTGAGTAAATGTAACTTTCACAACACTAAGCACAAGAAGGACCAAAGTGGCCTCCACATTCTGAGGAGACTGAGGTCCTTTGGTGAATGCAGGTTCCTGCTCAGGACCAGCACGGAGGGGGCCAGGAAGAGCCTAAACAAGGTGGTCAGGGGGGCCAGCGGTGCAAATTCCTTCTGTATGTGCAAACTTGTTATTATTACCATTATTGTCACCTATCATTATTAGCAGCACAGTGGCTGAGTGGTTAGCACAGCCAGAAGGTCCTGGCATGCCTTTCTGTGTGGAGTTTACATGTTATCCCTGTGTCACTTTCCTCCAGGTGCTTCGGTTTCCCATTACCCCAAAACATGCACAATAGGTTAATCATCCCACCAGGTGATTTTGACCATTAGCCTGGCTCAACATGAAGATGGGTTCCTGGGTGCTGCACAAGGCTGGCCGCTGCTCCTTACAGGTTACCCCAGCAGAATCAAAGGGTATGGGTCAAATGCAGAGGACAGATTTAATTGTACATTTGTTGTACAATGACTGAACTGTTAATTATAATATTATATCATTTTATATAATATAATTTTACTTTTCCATATTTTGCTTCCTTCTTAAATGCATGGTTCCCTTACCTTTATTACGTGATTGCTCATTTAACTAGTTGTTCTTTTGATGCACATTTTAAATGTATCTGAACCTTGCTTTTGTAAGAGCTGATGTAACAAGAATTTCTCCTCGAGTTACAAAAAAGTCATCGAAACTCATACCTGCCTCTGACTGTGTGATCCTTTGTAATGAAGTCACATACTTTGAGGGGAGCGTTTTGCTCCAGGCTTGGTGTCATTAGGTTCACGCTTCACATTTTAGTTTTTTGTCTTTCACATTTTAACACCTTCAAGGGTAGGAGTAACCAGTATGTCTCTAAAAAAAAGACATTCCTGCACGTTTTTGAAGTTTGCGAAAGAGCACTTGGATGCTCCAAAGCACTACTGGAAGCAGAATATTCTGTGGACTGATGAAGCCAAAGTTAAATTGTTTGGGTGGAACACACAAGGTCATGTGTGGAGGAAAAATGGATCAGCACACCAACATCAAAACCCTATCCCCACTGTGAAGTATGGTGCAGGAAGCATCATGGTGTGGGCTGCTGTCATAGATGTAAAAATGAGCTCACAAGTTTATCAAGATATTTTGCAGAAAAAACTTGAGGCCATCTGTCCAACAGCTGAAGCTCAAAAAGGGTCGGTGTTGCAACACGACAATGACCCAAAGCACAATAACAAATCAACTTACAATGGTTTCAAGAGAATATAATACACGTTCTGGAATGGCCCAAGTCCTGACCTAAGCCCAATTGAAATGCTGTGGCATGACCTCAAGAAAGCCATTCACACCAGACATCCCAGGAATCTTGCTGAACTGCAACAATTTTGGTCCAAGATTAATGTTTGAATTAATCTTAATGGTTTGGTTGAATGATAATGCAACATATTCATGTCTTTCTTTGGTTCTGAGGCAACTGCGATATTGGGGTGCGCCACAAGGGGGCAATGTAGTGAGCAAGCAGCGGCTCCGCCAGGCGGGGTCCTTCTCAGGGTTGCCAGATGTACGATAACTATCGTATTTGTATGATAATGATCAATAATTCAAAAAAGCCCTAAATGTACGATAATTTCAGAGCGCCAGATAAAGTCTGGTTAAATGCACTGTTCCCTCTCAGCAGCGCTTTGCTTTCGCTCTGATCTGGAGTCAGATTTCCACTATGGCATTATCCTCCTGCCTTGGCTGCGAGTTGGTAATTTGCCCGCTTCTTTATTACGGTTTAGCTCATTATTTTTTCCTCATTCTAACGCCTCATGTGAGTGTGTGTGTTCTCCAATCTGATCAAACCAAATCCAGCAATCGACTCATCAGTGTCTGAAGAATGGAGGGGATGTCCTGATTTCAAACCTACAAAAGCAATGTTGTTGCGCTCAATAGCTTTAGCAAACTTGTACAAGAACGTCTGCATCAGAAGTGCCTGCAGAACGAATGACTCCGACGCGGAGATGGAGTTCATCTCTTAGGTGAGTGTTGTCATGCCATGCGTGTGCGTAATGTAATAAATGAGACAGTGCGTGGGCCTGTGTTGTAGTTTGGGGTGGTGATGATATGAGGCACATTTTGCGCAGGTGCTACAGCGCTATTGACATATTTATAGTGTATGATAGTTTGTGCTGAAATACGATAGTTTTGGAAGCTTGGTACGATATATTGGTTTTCAGAATCTGGCAACCCTGGTCCTTCTTGTCAACACGTTTGTGGTCTTCCCTCATACAAAAAGCGAGGCTGCATCAAAGCAAAGCTCACTGCCTCGTCTCATCACATACAACAACAATTGTGGTTGTTAATAGCCCATTTTTTAGTAGTTTTATAAAGCTATATCACGCTAATACATTTGTTTTGAATTGCGCTCGTTGTAGTAATGCTACCATGAGGTTGTGTATTGACGGCGCCCCACCACAACTTGAACTCTCACAGTGAAAAGAACATAAGCTCCCGGACATTGTAATAAAATGTAATTATTAATATTCTTGAAATGCTAAATTGGTTTGTGTAATACCCCTCCTGGAACCGCCACCTTAACGTGGTGGAGGGGTTTGAGCGCCCGAATGATCCTGGGAGCTCTGTAGTTGGGGGTTCGTGCCCCTGGTAGGGTCTCCCATGGCAAACAGGTCCTATAGGTGACGGGTCAGACAGAGAGCGGTTCAGAAGCCCCTTATGAGAGACCAACAAGCCCGGTTAGAACCATGAGGCCGTCCTTCTGTGGACCCACCACCTGCAGGAGGAGCCATAGGGGCTGGTGCAATGTGATTTGGGCAACTCCAACAGCTGCCCTCACGACCCGGCAACGGACAAGTGGAAGAAAATTGATGGATGGATGGTTTATGTAATGATAATAAAGTAAGGTTTATTGATATTTTGATATATTTTTGGTTCTGTAATATTGTAAAAAATATGTAGAAAAGGATTTCATTAGCAGACCAAGCGATTGTACGTATGCATATTCTTTCATCTGTACTCAAGTAATTAAATAGCCTTGTTTATAAAGTAGAAAACTACAGATACATACATGCGTATAAGTGAAAGCATAATTGGATAAGCCAGACAAGGTAGTAACAATGTACTAAAAACAAGTACAATAGGTTCCCCTCTGTGGCCAGGACTCACCTGAAAAAGAGATTCTTAATCTCTGTGGGACTATCCTGGTTAAAAAAAGTTAAAAAGGTGAAACATGATCAGACGAGTTAGAAGTATACTAAACAGAAATGTAAGTGTATTTGAATATATCTTCAATGAAGGTACTTGATTCGTATTCTGTGATCAGTAGTTGAGTACAGAAGACTTCAACTACTGAGTACAGAAGACGAATCAAGTACCTTCATTGAAGATGGACTTACACAGACTATTTGAATATACTTTTATTAATTGAAATATACATGAAGCGAGGCTGCATCGAACCGAAGCTCACTGCCTCTTGTCTCATCATTTCTCCTGTTTATTCAGGTTATTCTTCTGATGCGGGTCTGCTCCCTAGACGGGACCTGTAACACTGACTTTTCCTCCCTGTCCTGTGAATGTCTACATGTTATGGTCAATAAAAATATGACAACATGTAATATTTTGAGTGGTATTAATTTAAGCACACACTGTTTTCGCATTCTTGTGATTTTAATAACAAAATAAGGGCTCACATACTTTTTCCTCCCACTGTAATCTCAAACATTTTATAAGTTATTATCAAATATCCACCTCCAGCATGTCTTTATATATATGACAAGTACACTGCATTTTAACCTTAATAATCAGATAAGGTCAGATAAGGACGCTGTCATCATCAAATGTAAAAACAAATCCAACATAGTGCTGAAGTCAACAAGCCAACACTTGCTGGAGCGCCCCAAGTCTACAAGCCTTCATTTAGTCAATGGGCTGTGAAATGTAATGCCTCTCAACTTTTGCGTAACAGTAAACAGTTTGCCTGTATTGAAAGTTGATGTTTTTTTTTTCTTTTTTTTTCTTTTTTTATAGGTTGCTGTATAGTGTGCAACCCAAAATTGTCACTCAAATCGTCAAGTGATTTGTCTTAGGAATGATCATTTACTTTGTTAATTTCACATTGGAAATTCACTTGGACACTAAAAATAATAGAAAGTAAGAGTACCCTTTTTAAGTAATATTACTATAAAATGTGTCATTAAAAATATAAGATAAATGTCAAAATTCCTCATGTAAATGTAATTCTAGCCACCGTTGTTTGTATTATACGACACCATAAACCAATGGAAAATACTGACAGTGTCATAAGGCAATGCCAAGACCACCAGGGTTTTGATGAGGACAAAGTTTTAGAATGAGAAGGTGTTTGTCTCCTGCATGTCTATAATCACCAGAACTGGCTGTGTCACCGTGAAGCTTTTCATCATGATTCACTCAATCAGAAGTTTTCAAATGACAAACATTTGGAAAAAAATGACAAACTTATCCCACATATAGCCTCTCGGACAGTGGCTCTAAAGAGGAGGGCATGGCAAACACAAACAAATAAACAAACATAATAATCAGTCCTGGTAGGAGCAGGAATAACCACTGCATTAAGTGGTTGTATTAGCCACGTAATAAAGTGTTGGACACAGTTTACCTTTTTTGTCAGATGGGGTGTTAAAGGCAATTGCTTTAAGTAAAATATAGTCACTGGTTGTCCCTTATCACTTTATCACTCGTTATTGTATTTATTTGGACAAATCAATACTGTTCACGTAATTATGTGTAATTATATGTAGATAGGTATGGGTGTAGCAATTAATACCAAATGTTATTGCTGACCTCAGAATCCCCGACTCTATGGAATTATATTATGTAATTGTAAAGATGTGTATATTAGATTTATATTATAAGCGAATAATACTATTACGACTATGTTATCTTTTCTTTCTTTATTTATTTAATTTTCTTTCTTTCTTTTTTTATTGTTGTTTCTTCTTCCAAATCCTAATTGTTTGTTTGAGTTCAATCTTGAATGTTTACCCTTCCTCGTGTTCACTACCCTATTCAGTTTACCTTTACCTCTATTATTATTGTTTCTTTACTATTATTTGTTCCCATCATAATTTTCCATGTCTTATGATTTGTTTTCTCATGATTTATTATTGCTTTCATCTTCTTTTTGTTTTCTCTCTCATCCATGTCTCACACCTACTCATCACACACACCACACACCCACGCCATGCACAACCCAAGACTGATCCTAAGAATCAAATGTGTATCAATCTAATACCTTACCCTTGTCTATCTTTCCTTTGTCTATGTGCTATGTGTAAGCTTTGTTTTATGTCAATAAAGGAAGGAAAAAAAAAAATACTGTTCACGCCAAAATTGTCTTTCTTTCCGTTCCTTAAAATTTCAACTTGATTCATATAACCATATACACAAAACACACGTGGCTTGGCTGCACGTGGGGTGCGCGTTTGTGCAAAGTTCCCTAGGCATCATCCGAAAGTGGAGGTCATTTGTAGACAAGCAAAAGTCTGTGCTTTTGTAAAGTCAAATAATAATTCCTACCACATTTCTATACGAAATTATATTTCGGTTTTCAACTACACGACATTCTCAATCTCTCCCCATTACTAAAGTGGATAACATCGCGTGGTTTATGGTAACTTCAAACCTGCATGGAGACACTGTTACTGAGTAAGCTCCACTGGAGACTGCTTCTAGCCTACTACTGTACTGCTACTGTAGTCTACGGTCTTACCTTTTCCGTCTGGCATGGTCGCGCTGTGGGCGGGACGCGGGGCGAAGTCGACACTCTCGGTGGCTGTTGTATTGTGTAGAGCTTGCGTTATATCACGTAAAAAACAACTATTGAATAACTAGTGTTGATGTAACTCCACCCCGCTCCAAAATGTATCCAACCTCTGACGCACGTGTGGCCTTTACTCAAAGAAGGTGGGAGGGTCCTCATGTTCTCATCAATTGTGAAACGTGTCTGCATAAGTGCACATTTCATGGAGTTGGTGTTCTACGTGCCTTTTTAGAAACGAATCTTATATTTGTTTGTTTTTTTTTGTTTTGTTTTTGGAGAAAATTAAACAGCATTTGGAAGGAGCCCTATTTAAAAAAAAATAGCATATGATGATTGGTATGAAACTTTGTGTGCTGCCTTCTATTATGTCATATCATACGAAGTGGTCCCGTTTTTTTTGTTTACTACTTATTGCCTTGAATAGCCTATATTGCCTTAGCCCCTCCGAGTGAAATGGCACCTGGGTAGGCCAATCATATTTTAAGCCTGTGCCCCGGGCTACCCAACCCTGATCAGCAGTTGCTTCCTCATGTTGCAGTTGGTCCAAATTCCTGGTATAACTGTTAGCTAATTATAAAGTGAATCACTCGTTAACTAAAAATATAGTTTTCTTTTGTGTATTTCCCCTGTGGAATTTGTTGTTTTAATAAATTAATCTTAATTTACCTCATTCTCTCTTATGTACAGTTATCTGCACAGCTGCTGATGTCTGTCTTATCTGAAAACACGCATACATATGAAAGGACACGTTATGGTGCGGGATGATTGAACCTAGGGATAACATGTAAAGTGAAAATAAAACCGGACCTAAAATGGAACCCTGTGATACACCAGAGGACAGAGAGGCTGTAGAGGAGGAAAAGTCATTGATGACCACGGAAAAAGACCTGTCCGTTAGGTAGGACATGAACCACTGCAGCACGGGTCCCTGAATGGAGTGGTCCACTGTATCGAATGCCGCAGTGAGGTCTAGCATCGCCAACAACACTGTTTTTTTAGAGTCCAGAAAGAGCGAGGTTGTCATGGCAACGGCACAAATTTTCCCAGAGGCTGAGAGGGGCATGGACTAATTTTACAGCCCCAACCCTGTTCTTCCCAACGCCATAAAAAATAAGTCTCTACGACATTTACTCCCAGAAATATTCGCTAAAGTCTGCGAGGTGAGCGACCATGTCGGCCCTGACATGGTAGGCCTGGAAGGGCTTTAACCTCTCGGTTTTCTCAGCATATTATCAATTAGCATATTTACATTATAGTGAAATGATTGCAATTAAAAAGTGATTACAAATCTCTTATTTATTTTGGAAAAGAATGCCTTTGATCTGCACTAGATTTACAAATAGTCATTGTCACACTCTTCCTCCCGTAAAGGTTGATGTCGACTGTCACAATTTTACGCTTGACATGATCTACAAGCAGACGCGCATGGTAGTCCATATCCTCTGTAACTACACCGTGGTGTTCGGCAGGCTATTACAGTGGGCCATCTGCAGGAGACTTTTCAGGGCAGCAGTTTTATCGGTCAGAACTGGCACAAACCGATTGTCCTCCAGTTTCCATCCCCAATCCACCGCATTCATGTCACTCCCCTTTCCAATCCACACCATAATCTGTTAATACACTCTGAGCAAATGATATTGAGTTGAGGACTCGGTATGAGGGATACGTTGTGGGGTAACAAATGATTTGGCGGAAATTATTTTCTTGCTAAAGAGGACAAGGCACAAAGAGGCTAGTGAATCGGTACTCTTGCCACCAAACATAGATTGAGAACCATACACTTCTTAGGTCAAAATGATTTATAATTTCTATTCATCAAATTCCAGAGGAATGAGAGATAGAATTTTCTCACAATTTTTAAATCACTTTTTACAGTCAGAAGTCTAAATACACTAATAATTCTATACCTTTAATCAGTTTAAAGCCCAGATGACGATGTCATGACCTTGGAAGCTCAAGTCTGGTTCATCCGTGGGTTTAATTTACAGACACTTGAAGGTTCAGGTTCATTGGTTACAACAATGATGGAAATGTCCAGTCATCAAACAGATCAGAAATAAGGCGGGTTCTGTGTCCCAGAGATGAACGGGCTGTGTCTGAAATGTGAATATCAACCCAAGAACAAATGCAAAAGACCTGGAGAAGATGCTGAACCTGGTAAGAGTTTGTCATTATCCAGAGTGAAACAAGTCCTGTACCGACTGTTAGAGGAATAACAATTGATGTTCGAGAGGACCGAAGAAGAAGAAGAGGCAGCAGTCAGGATGTCTTATACAGGAGAAGTTTATTTACCATCGTTACGGGACCCGGAGACATGAACTCAAGACATTGCGCTAGTCCTACTATTCAAGTCTGGCTATGCTTCCACAGAAGAGGGATAAAATACCATCTAATTGCGTCATACCGATACGTAAGCAAAACATTTGGTGGCGCCCGAGCACCACAGTCAAGGCCATGACAGATATAGTACGACTGTACGGCTTGACCCACGGATAATACGAGTGTACATCTTGACCCAGTATGATAAATAGTGATTAAATATTATCCTTTAACACCGACATGGGCTGAGAGGGAACTCTGCCAGGAAGAAGTGCTTGCTCCAAAAGAAAAATCAAAAAGCCAGTTTGGAGTTTGCAAACAATTAGAGCTAGCGTTATATCACGTAAAAAAAACATTTAAAAAAATAACGATTGAATAACTAGTGTCATAGAGTGATGTAACTTCACTCCCCTCCAAAATGTCCTTATCCAACCTCTTACGCATGTGTGGAATTTACTGTTGTGAAACGTGTTTGCGTAAGTGCACATTTTATGGAGTTGGTGTTCTTCGTGCCTTTTTAGAAACCAATCTTTTATTTATTATTTTTTTTTTTTTAATGTTTTTTTTTTATTGAGTTTTATTTTACACAAAAAAAACATACAAAACCAACAGAGCTAACGACTCTGTTGAACAGGGTAAAACAAGACGACAGTTGAAGGAAGGGGGACGTGCCTAGACATTAATGGGTGGGGAGACCAAGGCAACAAGAATGGACACGAATTTCCTTTTACATAGTATCGCCGGGTTGCAGGTTCTAGAATGTGATATATGTCACCGGACCCAGCGGGGGGCAGGGGCCAGTTTTACCTATTAACAGCTTTACACTTTCTCAAGTCATAGCTCAAAAGAAAATGTATGAATTACAAAAGAGAGAGAGAGAGAGAGGCTAAATGAAGGTGTGTGTGTGTGTGTGCGTGTGCATTTCAATAATATTGATTATGGGAATTGCCTCATATTTTAAGGGTACCCAACCCTGATCAGCAGTTGCTTCCTCATGTTGCAGTTGGTCCACATTCCTGTTATAACGGTTAGCTATTGTTCCAGGGTAAGCCTGACCGAAGATGAAATTATCATATTGCCCCACTGCTGTAGAAACATAAGACCTGGTTGGGGCAAAAGAGGAAGCAAAACTGAAATGAAAAAGCAAAAAAAGGAAATTTGAAATTGAAAAAGACCAAAGCCTCTCACAATGTTTTTGCTATGTTTATTGATTAATTACTTTAACCCTAGACTGCAGTTTACACGTGTTCATAGAATATAAATAATATTTTTTCTTTCTTTTTTCCCCTGTAAAATAATTGGCACCACAAACAAAGAAAAAAGAGAATGAAAGATAAAACAAACTACAGCGTCTAGACCATAACGTAGTGCAAACAAGTGTTCTCTATGCTGATATATGTTTTTTTCTTTATTTTATTTTATTTTTTGCCAAATAACAAAAAATAAAGACTCTTACACAAATGAGATCCAGTTTGAATAGTTCACACAATAAAGTCATTGAAACATCATTAATTAATTAAGATTTTTCTTTGGCAATAATGTTATGTAGGTTATATTGGCTATAAGCCAATAATGTATCATGTGTTTGTACGTGTATTAGCATGTGCAATTTAGAGTATGTCAAACTCCTCCCTTGCCTTGAGGCCATTCCCATAAAGAAACGCTCTATTTAAAGGACCATGAAACCTCTCCATCGCTTTGTGTAACTTATAGACTTCAGCTGCGCAGTGTTGTCTCCGCCATTCCTGTTGCCATGGGAAAGTTTGACCCTCAAGTTATCACCCCTCATCACAAAGACAAAACCACTGAGTACAACCTGTTGAAGGCGAAAAGTACTTGGACACGCAGAGAGAAGCACAGCTACACAGGACCAGCAGAATGTGTGTCTGCAGCCCAAATGTAAGTAATTTTGAAAACACATGTTATTTCAGTAGCGGAGGTGAGGGAAGTACATCGGGAACCATATGTTTACTTATAGAAACATTTGCATTTTTTTCTCACTGTCTGACATGAAACCAGAAATAACTTTTTCTTTTTTAAGTCAATTAAAATGATTCTATTTGTCAAATGCCAGAAGAATGAGAGATAACATTTTCTACACGATTTTTTATTACTTTTTACAAAACCAGTAGTATACATATACTAAGATTACTATACCTTTAAACAATTTGGGAAAGCCACAGATGACGATGTCATGACCTTGGAAACACAAGTCTGGTTCATCCCTGGGTGCAATTTCAAGACACTTGAAGGTACATTGGTTAAAACAATAATGGAAATGACAAGCCATCATACAGATCAGAAAGAAGGCAAATATCAACCCAAGAACAAATGCAAAAGACCTGGTCTTATCTAGAGTGGAACAAGTCCTGTACCGACATGGGCTGAGAGGGTACTCTGCCAGTTTGGAGTTTCCTGTGGTCTGACGGGAATATATATATATATAAATAAATAAAATATAAGCCGCAATCGCGGGGTGGGCAGGGCTTAAGCTCAATAGGGCGCCGACATTTTTATTTCTAGCTGTTGAGGGGTTGTTCGCTACACTATCAGTATGGAGGAGACAGCTGATCCATCCGAAGTCAATGCTTCTTGTTAGCTCAGGGCAGTGCACTGTGTCAACATTTAAATATCACAGACCAACGATTAACCCTTGTGGTGCCCTTGGGTAATTTTGACCCGAAAGCCACTCGAGCCGCAGCCCATCCAAATGGCCCAAAAGCCACTGAAGGATTTTTGTAAAATGAAGCAGAAATAAATATGAATGTGTGGTAATTTTCGTCGGCCTGAATTCCACCACAGGAACAAAGACTGTGAGACTGTGAATTACATCCAGAAAACGGGGAAAGTGAAAGAGAAGGGGAACAAGGGCGTTCACCCATCCTGTTTCGTCCCTGCTTAAGAAGTTAATGGACTTTGAATGGCAGCAAACGTGAGTCAGGTTAAGCCTGTTCTACTCGTTCAGTTGTCCGAAATTTGTGTTCAGTTTTTTTCTACTATTGGTTTGGTCACATTCCATGTTTGGTTCGATCTTTGTTTTTTTTTTCCTTTCAAACTGGTAATTCCAAATACACTCAACAAAAATATAAACGTAACACTTTTGTTTCTGCTCCCATTATTCATGAGATGGACCCAAAGATCCAAAATTGTGTGATAGTGAGCACTTCTGCTCTGCCGAGACAATCCATCCCACCTCACAGGTGTGCCACATCAAGATGCCGATCCGACATCATGACTAGCGCACAGGTGTACCTTATACTGCCCACAATAAAAGGCCACCCTGAAATGTGCAGTTTTTTGCTTTATTGGGGGTCTGGGGACTCAGTATCTGGTGTGACCACCATTTGCCTCATGCAGTGCAACACATCTTCTTCACATAGAGTTTATCAGATTGTCAATTGTGGCTTGTGGAATGTTGGTCCACTCCTCTTCAATGGCTGTGGCGAAGTTGCTGGATATTAGTGGGAACTGGTACACGCTGTCGTATTCTGCTGCTGCTTGACCAGCGAATACGACAGCGTGTACCAGGGAGCAGAAACAAAAGTGTTGCGTTTATATTTTTGTTGAGTGTAATTGGTTGGTTTTATAATTTCTTTAATCTTAAAACAAAATGTGTGAAAAAACAGAAGTCTATAAATTATTTATCGTTTCTTGGTTTTAACGGGAGAACAACAAGAAGCATGAAGGCGCAGCATCTTGGCTGTGCACAGTGACGCATCCAGCTGTAGCCAAGACGGTGCATGTTCACTTCCTCTGTCTTTTTCTCCCGTTTAAACCAAAAAACACTAAAAATGCCCCGTTATTATTTAGATTTTTAATAGATAGATAGAATATATTTCACCCACAGAAACAGTGATATGTTGATTTTTTTGGCGCAAATCCACATTGGACATTAGACTGATTTGCTTAAAATGTCCATAATATTTAGCAGCAAACATTTTCCTTTGTTCTCCTCTTTGTGAACAGACTTTGCACTCTACCGGAAGAGTAACTACAAAAGGAAATGCCGATTTGTGACAAAAAGTGTCAAGAACAAACAAAAGTGGGCGGGCGGAATAAGGTGAATAGTGCTATCATAGTAATACAGCTCAGGCTAATAAGCTATTTTTTATTTATTTACTTTTTCACTACAAGGTACTAGCTGTACTATTATGTACTAATGTTGATCTTGCTATTTTCCTGGAGAAAAAATGCCTGCTGATCCATAGCCTTTCCTTTTAGGGCTTCTGTTATGTTAAATGTTAAATTTAATGTAAATTATTCTATTTTTTGTGTTGCTCTATGTAGGTCTTGCCTTTGGTATTATTAAAAGACTTACAAGATGTTTGGTTACACTAAGAAATTGTAATGTCAAATCACAGTTAGTTACTGGCAAGAAAATTACCGTTTAAATCTTGTAAATTAGGAATACAGCGCTATATTGTAAATGCTTTTACAGTTAATTGCAGTTAATAGTTTTCAAAAAAGCTATAGATAACTGTAAAATAAAATACACCAAAAACCTATCAGATCCTAATCAGATCCAGGAAAACACTGTAAATGATTTTACAGTAACAGATTTTAAATTCTACAATACATTGATGGCAAGAAAATTACCATTTACTTACTTTAAATTCTACAGTTAATTCGTTACAGTACAGTGCCTTGCGAAAGTACTAATACACATTGAACTTTTGCACATTTCGTCATGTTTACAACCCTAAACATAGACATTTTATTATGAATTTTTTACTGAAAGTTCACACACAATTAACAGACAACTGTGAAGTGAAAGCAAAATGATACATGATTCTGTTATTTGACAAAAAATAGAAAAGTGAAAGGAGCGTGCATAAGTATTCATACAGCATTTTCGGAGTGCATTTAATTGCCTTTTAGGGGTGTCACGATTAAAAAAATTTTAGTCACGATTATTGTGAAAGAAAATATTGCGATTTTACGATTATTCACGATTATCGACCGAATGAAAGGAAGGAACTGATATTTTTAGTTTTTGTCTTTAAAAAGCTTTTTAATACTTGTAAACTTGTAAACATTCACTGTTTCTAAAACGGATGTCTATCGACAACAACAACGCCTTGGTCATCTTTTGGATCCTAAAGAGGTCCCACTCTGCTGACTTCAATCGTTTTTGGGTGGATACAACACTGGAGGAGAGCGTCCTTCTGCCTTGCTCAACTACCGGTGAGTTTACGCGCTGTTTATGGCGTGCAGCGGCTCGTGCAGCGGCTCGTGCGCCAGCGTGAAAAATGTATTTCCCAAGATTTGAACATCTCACGGAGCACTGTTCAATCCATCATTCGGAAATGGAAAGAGTATAGCACCACTGCGAACTTACCAAGACACGGGCATCCACCTAAACTAACAGGCCGAACAAGGAGAGCACTGGTCAGAAATGCAACCAAGTGCCCCAAGATAACTCTGGAGGAGCTGCGACGTACTGCCGCTGAGCTGGGGGAATCTGTACATGGGACAACTATAAGTCGTACAAATCTGGCCTTCATGGACGAGTGGCAAGAAGAAAGCCATTATTGAAAGGAGGCCATAAGAAATCCCGTTTGAAGTTTGCTAGAAGTCATATGGAGGACACAGCTACCACATGGAAGAAGGTGCTTTGGTCAGATGAGACAAAAATTTTACTTTTTGACCCAAATGCAAAACGTTATGTATAGAGCAAACCTAACACTGCTCATCGTCCTGAGTGCACCATCCCCAGTGTCAAATATGGTGGGGGGAGCATCATGCTATGGGGCTGCTTTTCCTCAGCGGGGACTGGGAAGGTTGTAAGAATAGTTGGGAAGATGGATGGAGCCAAATACAGGAACATTTTGGAGGAAAACCTGCTGGAGTCAGCAAGAGAATTGAGGCTGGGGCGGTGATTCACCTTCCAGCAGGACAGTGACCCTAAACACAAAGCTAAATCTACAATGGAATGGTTTAAAAACAAACATATTAATGTGTTAGAATGGCGCAGTCAAAGTCCTGACCTAAATCCTATTGAAAATCTGTGGAAAGACCTGAAAACTGCTGTTCACAAACGCTCTCCTTCTAATTTGACAGAGCTTGAGTTGTTTTGTAAAGAGGAATGGGCGAAAAAGTTGATCTAATCCCTACGTTGATTTGTCACACGATGTGTGTCATCCTCACTTACCGCTAAACTGAAGGCTGTAGACACTCCACACCTGTAACACATTAAATCTGCGTGTGTTTAGTTTCTCCTGCAGATGACCATGGTTTATAGATCTGCGTAATGTCAGAGGCGCAGACAGATCCAATCCTGGTCATATTCCGTCTCAAAAACGTTGTCTCCGACAAAAAGTACAAGCAGTTGTCCAAGAACAGCCCAAATATGGGTCTCAAATCCAACACGCTTCTCCGAGTGCTTTAGCCTCCATGTGAGGAAAGCGAAAATGAAACTACCACTTTATGAGCGCATGGCCTGCACTGCGCTGCTTTTTTTTAAGTTAAGTGCGCTACAATTTGTTTCTGTTTTGCGTTGTATTGTGAGCCCAGAGGTCAATTTTATTATAAAGCAACTTTGAAAGCATTGCCAATTTTATTAAGATTATAAATACTGTCTAATGATGAACATTTAAGCTATTTTCATATATACATATATATATATATATATATATTTCAAAATAAACAAATAAACAAAACTATTTCAAAACGTATTCCAACATATTATTTTTTATATACTTGATGCACTAAACCGCGGGTCCTGCACCGTAAACCGAACCGTGAGAGCTGAACCCCTAATATTTATCCATAAATATTCCACTCTCTTGAATTTCAGAGTTTAACCTATTGTAGATGTAGCCGCTCATTCTGCTGGTGCTCTGGACAACGTGCTCAGTCCTTTCTGCACACTGCAGGAGTTGGCAACTTTGCACTTGACTATATAGTCATTACAGTGGTTCTGAACCTGCAGGGCACCTGGAATTGCAGAGGCTCAGAGCTTTGTCTGGTCAAAGGGTCTGAGAAAGCAGTATGGGTGCATAAAACACTCCAATTGCAGTTTGTTTGTTTGTTTGAAATTATTTTTAGCATTCATTGTTTTATACATTTGTGGTGGCCATATTTTTTGGAATGGGGGGCGCAGCCCGACTACAGCATGTGCAGGGGGGGCTTCAAGTAAAAAGGTTGGGAATCACTGGTCTATTTAGTGTGGGTCTAGCTATAGAGAGTGACGGGTTATAGAGACCTGGGTGGACATTGTTTTGGTAATAACTCATAATCGCAGAACATCAAAAGTGGAGACTAGCGGAGGCCCGGGTCACAGCTAGTGTATATATATATATATATATATATATATATATATATATATATTTATAATGCCAAAGGGGGAATTTTGCAGGCCTGAGAACACCATCCCAACTTTGAAATACGGGGGTGGCAGCATCATGCTGTGGGGTTGTCTTGCTACGGGAGGGACTGGTGCACAAAATAGATGACATCATAAAGAAAGAACACGATGTGGAAATATTGGAGCAACATCTCAAGACATCAGCCAGGAAGTTAAAGCTTAGGCGCAGATGGGTCTTCCAAATGGACAATGACCCAAAGCATGTGGCCATAAGCCATAAGTGGCTTAAGGATAACAACATTCAATGTGTTGAAGTGGTCATCACAAAGTCCTGACCTCAATCCAGTTTAAAATGTATGGGCAGAGCTGAAAAGCCATGTGCACACAAGGTGGCCTACAAATTTGGCTCAGTTACACCAGTTCTGTTTGGAGGAATGGTGCTATTGTTATCGTGAGAAGCTTGTGGAAGGATATCCAAAACCTTTGACCCAAGTTATAGTTTAAAAGCAATGCAACCAAATGTTAATGAAATGTATGTAAACTTTTAGTTTTGTAAAAAGTAATTCTGTAGAAAATTATATCTCTCATTCTTCTGGCATTTGACAAATAAAAATAATAATTGACTTAAAATAAAGAGTAAAAGTTAAGAAAAAATGCAAATGTATCTTTTTATAAAGTCTATGTAAACATATGGTTCCCGCTGTAGTTGTCCACTTGCCTCTTGTGCCTCTAACCTTGTATACAGTAACTCAATGGAGAGATCAAACTATTCCACAATTCAAAATACAATCAGTGTGTTAATAATGTTACTGTACAGATTCATAGCCCCATTTACAGAGGCATAGCAAAGTTTAGTTGGGGCCCCAAGCAAAAAAATTAACATGAAGCCCTATACAGTATATTATTGTATAACATAGGCTAAGGTATAATGAGGATGCGCTATATCTATTAATACTAATTCCATCATAAATCAGTTATTTAAATCCTCTATTGGATTGGATATGCCTCTGCACATGCACATGCAAACTTCACAGACAGGTCTCCTGCAGGTGCCCAGAGTCAGAACACAGTGAAGCTGCTTTCAGTTATATGTGGAAAAAATCTGGAGTTTTTGTCTTGAGCATATTTACATTCTTGACATACTTTTCATTCATTCAAGTA
Organism: Proterorhinus semilunaris; assembly: GCA_021464625.1. NCBI lineage: Eukaryota > Metazoa > Chordata > Actinopteri > Gobiiformes > Gobiidae > Proterorhinus > Proterorhinus semilunaris. The sequence goes on from CM038344.1 coordinate 16,711,338, forward strand.
AAAGTTCAACAAGGTTCTATTGTTGTAATGGATAAGGGGGCGACACATTTCCCCCAAAAATTAAGTATGTAAGTAATCTTGTTTATATTCCTTTTTTCTTTTATTCGTAAGTGCATGTTTACAACATGTGTCCCAGTTCATCAGCCAAACCAGTTTAAGCTCTTTATTTAGTGGGTTTCTCCAGTTAGACATTCTGTGTTGAAAGAGCAGCATGTTTCTTCTTTATCTTGTCACAAAACTCATTATCTCATCTTACATTTGGTAATTGTGTTTCTTTTGCGCAGTTATGAAAGCCTCACAGAGAAGGGCACCAGTTGGACTGTAGTTACCCCGATTATCTTCAGCTACAAGGTATTAGAGACACGAGGCCTACTGGACCCCAGCAACAGCACCCTGCTAACAGGCCACATCCTCAATTCAAAGCTGGCTGACACCCTCAGAACACCCACCAAGCCACTCAAGCGCTTTGTGGTTGTTGACCAGGAAGTCCACAAAATCTATGGTGCCCAGATCACTGAGTATTTTGAGGCTAACAATGTAATTTATAAGATTCTAGCTCTGCCCACCACTGAGGAGAACAAGTCCATGGAGATGGTGCTGAAGATCCTTGAAGAACTAAACAGCTTCTCTATAGACAGGAGATCAGAGCCGGTCATTGCAATTGGAGGAGGGGTATGCCTAGATATAGTCGGTCTAGCTGCCTGCCTGTATCGCAGACGCACACCTTACATTAGGGTGCCTACTACACTGCTCTCCTACATCGATGCCAGCGTGGGGGCCAAAACTGGGGTCAATTTTGCAAACTGCAAAAACAAGCTTGGTGCCTACGTTCCTCCAATTGCAACCTTCCTAGACTTGTCCTTCATAAAGACGATCCCACGGCGTCATATCTCGAACGGACTGGCCGAAATGCTAAAGGTGTGTTCATTTCTGTTATGTGAAAAGTCTATTGTGCCTCATATTGTCTCAAAAACATTCCTGTGTGCTTCAGAACATAAGTTATTCCAACATGCTAGGACACAGCACTTTGTTGTGTTGACAGCAAAAGGTCAAGTCAGCAAAAGCACGCCTTCACATGGCCAACATTCCAATTTAGCTATTTTCATAGCATGTGAGTGATTATGTTTACTTAAGACTTTCTACTTACTGGTTAGGAATTAAATACTGATTTGCTACAAAAAACAAAATAACAAAACACAGTTTTACTTGAGTCTTACTTAAGTTGAGAGTTCCTGATTTTTTTTTTCATTTCCAAAAACTACAACGTGACAAACTGCACCATTGCACCATGCTTGAGATCTTTCATCTTTCATGTTTACACTTCACAGATGGCCTTAATGAAGCAAGGAGATCTGTTTGAACTGCTGGAGAAACGAGGACAATTTCTACTGGATTCAAAGTTTCAGTCAGACAGTTCAGGCAGTCAGACAGCCACCCGTCTAGCCATAACCACCATGCTGGAGGAGCTGGCCCCCAACCTGTGGGAGGACGACCTCAACAGACTGGTGGACTTTGGACATCTCATCAGCCCAGCACTTGAAATGGTAATCAAACAAAAAGGTTTCGCAAACAAGTAGATTAGCACATGCTATTTGATGGGTGATATCATCAGCACAACATGAGATGACCAAAAATGTGCCCTGTACAGGGAGTATGATGTAATCAACAGAAGAAGTAAGCACAACATCAAAAATGTCTAAAATACATATTCAATTCAATACTCAATCCTTGATCAAGTGACTTTATTCCCACTGCTTTAAACTGCTCACTTTTGTTCCATTCAAACCTTGAAGTCCTAACACTTTACCTATTCATAATATCCATCCATTTTCTTCCACTTGTCCGTTGCGGGGGGCAGCTGTTGGAGTTGCCCAAATCGCATTGCACCAGCCCCTATGGCTCCTCCTGCAGGTGGTGAGTCCACAGGAGGACGGCCTCATGGTTCTAACCGGGCCTGTTGGTCTCTCATAAGGGGCTTCTAAACCGGTCTTTGTCTGACTCGTCACCTAGGACCTGTTTGCCATGGGAGACCCTACCAGGGGCACGAAGCCCCCGACAACAGAGCTCCCAGGATCATTCGGGCGCTCAAACCCCTCCACCACATTAAGGTAGCGGTTCCAGGAGGGGCCTATTCATAATATGATTTAACTTATAAAGGTTTTATAAAATCTGTTTTATAGCCTGATGAGTCTATAAAAAGTTTCTGTATAGTTTCTGAAGCTCACATGGCACTACAAAGACTAGGGTCACAAACAAACTAGCTAATTTCCATTTTGTTTCCTACTTTCTTCCTGGTCCTTTTTACCTAACAGCTGTCGATGATATGGCTTATATTCAGTAGCCTGGGAACCAGATTCACCACTGTACCAGCGGGTGAGTCTGGTCACCGCTGCGTCGATTCCATTTCCCACAGCGATGCATAGGCAAGCAAACAGGAAGCAGAGTAAACCAATCAGCGAAGGGCGGGCGTCTGCTGTTGATGTGGTGTTTTTAGCGGTTTTAGGTTAATATTCGCGCAAGATTACGAATCACAAAACTCATCCACTGTCGATGTGTTTTTGGTCATTTATCGTCGATTGGAGACGCGCACTTTCTCTCTCTCGTGCGCCGTTCGTAGTTTGTTATTGAGGGAACTTCCGAGTCCCGTGAGTGACGCTGCTCGTGAATAACACGTGACACAAATAAATGAATCTGATTGCAGGGATCGGTTTGATTTTGCGGATACCGGAGGTGGGGTGTCCAGATTGATCCCACTCTGTTTAAAAAAATATAGAGGGGTATCATTCTGGTCTCACCAGGCTATATATTCAGTTCATCTTTTGACCTGTGGGGTCTCTCAGGGGCCTGTACTTGGCCCCACCCCTCTGTCCATCTATTGTATGCTTCTGCAGGGCCACGTCATTGGCAAGCATTTCCTAGCAATGCAGAGAGGCCCCACCTCCTCATAGCCACCTTGTATACTGGCTCACCTTTGTGGAGATATAAATGTGTGGAGGGGGACCATTTTTAACACCACAAGTGGTGTACTATATCTCTCGCAAGTCACTGTTAGTCACACACACAAACACACAAACACACAAACACACACACACACACACACACACACACACACACACACAGTCTCATAAACAAAACAAACTGTAATTCCACTACAGAATACAGTGATACTAAAAATGCTGGTTCACACCTTTATTGCCACCTGAATAGATTAGCATCCTGGGCATGAGCCTCAGAAGATCTGTGCTGAAAAGATCCTGACAAGGTCACGCATATATAACATATGAATCCCCATCCTGCTATTCCTCCACTCAGTATTTATCATTCAGTATTTACTACATAAATCTCTTCACTACCTCTGAACCCTATGTCATCGAGATTTTTAATGACAAGATAGCATTTTGTTTTGGAATGTTATATTTTCACTTGCTATGGAGATTTGGCTGTGAGTGCTTGCAAAGATTTTTCATAGACATTAGCTAAACATAACATTAAAAACAATATTCAAAATGGAGAAAAAGCTGTGAAACAACTCTGTTAGCTGCTGAGTCACTACTGGTAAATGCATCTAATACGCAGTAGTGTCCAAATGTTTTAATGTGAGCCATAACTTTACAGAACTTTACCTTTGAAAATCTCCATTAGTTTACTATTGCTGCAAATCCCATGATGCTTAGCAATATGACATCACAATCCTGAACTCTATATTGCTGTACCTGGAGTCTGGCACTTTGATATTTTGTGTTTTACAATATTTAGAAATAAACTGTATTGTTATTCTTCTTCTAATGTATATTCTTGCCTTCTTGCCCGATGTAGAAAGTTATGCCGACCCTACTGCATGGTGAGGCCGTGAACATTGATATGGCCTACATGGTGTTTGTGTCCTGGGAAAGTGGGCTGCTGACGGCGGAGGAGAAAAACAGGATCATTGGCTGCATGGTAGGTCTGGAGCTGCCCGTGTGGCACCAGGCCTTTACTATGGAGCTTATCCAGAGTTCGCTACAGGACCGACTCAAGCACTCAGGAGGCCTCGAGAGGATGCCCCTGCCTGTGGGACTCGGGCACGCAGGTGAGGAGTCAGGGCAAATGTGTTCATATAGAATGTTTACAGATTTTAGGAGATGATTATGTGACACCTTTATGGTATTGAGCCTGTTTGGATGGAGGAATAGCTCATTTGCATAAGTGGTTCCTGACCAAACACTTGGGGAATATTGTTTCAGAATCCAGTGAGAGGATTATTGTTTATCAACTTAATTTGGTTGTTGTAAGAAGTTATGATTACTGTTTATTGTAAAGATTTTTTTTTCCTCTGGATTCACAGTCATTCAACACTTTTCCTCCTTTGTTTTCCAGATATCTTCAACAACACGTCTTTTAAAATCCTGCAGAGCGCATATGAAAAATGGTGCAATGAGTTGAGTGTTCCTGCAGATATTTAAAGCCAGACATTTGTAACTAATTTGGGTCAATGGGTGCTATTTCTAATAATGTTGTACCGTATATTGTTATTTTGCATGATAAATGTTTTTACCTCTAAGGGTGGAAAACCAAGATAATGGCATTCTATTTACTGTACATATTTTTTATATAATTTTATTGGAAACAATGTATCATGTTCAATTGTGTTGACAGTGAACTCAAAGAACAATAAAAGGCATGCATTTTGTACTTTTCAGTCCATGGTTAGAGCAGGAATGTATTTTGTGTTGGGAAAACAATGTAATCAATATGAATTGTTTTTAAACCAAAGAGGGGGAGTGAAGAAGAAAATGAGTCCAAAGGCAAAGCTTTTAATTTATCGGTTGATCTACGTTCCTACTCTCCAACCATACTATTCCATAAACAACTGATTACACCCTCTAAAAGTAATCTAGTTACAGTACTTCTTTGGTTACTTTCTTTCAAAAGAACTGATTACAAGTTACAAGTCAGGCTGTTTAGGTCAGCCCCACTTAGTTTTTTTGCACCTGACAATGTCTCTAGTTTCCGCAATGACAATTGACCACAATATTCTTTGTTTTAGACAAGATAAACTCAAAAAAACGTAATTTCCCCCAGTGTTTGAAGTGTTTGGTTGTTTTTCTAAATTCCTGACATTTTATGAGTAATAAGAGGTTTTTGGCTGCCAACATATCAGTAGTTACTTGACAAAATAATTCCAATCTAATTACCAGTTTTTCAATTGTACTCCCATTAAATCAACTCTGTTACTTATAAAGAAATCTAATTACTGCAGTGGATCACTAGTAAACCACTAGTGACACTGGTGGCAGGGCGCACCCTCAGAGATAGGGTGAGAAGCTCAGTCAGCTGAGGGAGGATCTCGGAGAAGAGTCACTGCTCCTTCACATCGAGAGAATTTAGCTGAGATATCTGGACTCTCCCTGAGGGGGTGTTTGGGCATGTCCTGTTGGGAAGAGGCTGCTGCGGCATCCATCCAGAAGAGCTAGAGTGGAGTAGTGGACAGGGAAGTCTGTGCATCTCTGCTTTCGCAACCCCTGATACAGCAGAAGAAACAGGTTGCATGGATGGGCAATCCTAAAATAGTTTTGGTTTTAAGAAAGAGGGTCAAATTACTATAAAGGATGCATAGGAGAAATTGAATAACTATTGCATACACCTCTTTTGACTTTGATATTGTACTTTTTTTTTTTTTTAGAGGAACATGGTAATATTACAATATCAAAGATTATACTATATTATATTTATAAGTCCCACCACTGATGCTCAAACATACCTTCTATTACTACTGCATAATCAAAGAAGATCTCTGAAAACAAAATGCCTGAAGTAAATATCAGCCACAGACTATTGTGCTATAAAACAGTACAATAAGAACAATATGATCTTTAGTGCTAAAGTAATGTAATTCCAGCATTTTGTACGCTGGTGTGACTGTTTTGTATTGCTAAACTTTCATTAACAGACGGACATTTGGTGTTTTTCTGTATTCTCAAGTTCCACAAATAGATCCACTACATAATATTATTTGAATTCATATACTGTATCTGTATCACATACTGCAGTCGTGCACATTTTTCAAAGTGCCACGATCAATGACAACTTACCACAATGAAACGCATATTTATAATAATGAAAAAAACGTATAGACAAAAATACATTCAAGTATACAAAGATATAAATAGCAAAAAAAAACAAAAAAAATGTGTAGACAAGCACTTAATTTGTTGGGGAAGAATATTATACTCAATAAGCTTTACAGTAAATACGAAAATGCACGTCATTGTGCTGCTGAGGGCTAACAGTTTTGCTCCTGGTCGTCTGCAGTGGAGCTGGAGCTGTGCTGGTTGTGTTCTGGAGACATGGAGGACAGCAGGGGGTCGCGGGGGGACAGTGGCGGCAGACTGTGCTCCTTCAGTTTACGCCTACGTGGGCTCCTGTATGCACTGCTCTCTCCGTCATCTGCGGAAATGTGGTCAAAGGAGATGGTGCCGTTGTTGAGGTCCAATGTGGTGGGCGGAGACATGTCGGGGCTAGGCGAGTGGCGGTACAGGTCTGAGGGACAGTCTCCCAAAACCGGCTCCTGTTTGATGGCACGAGCCACGAGCTCAGAGGTGCAGACTGAGGGAGATGGGACAATTGTAAGACCGTGGGCACGGGCCTGGATCTCCAGCTCCTGTAAATAATGCATCTGTGTAAGGTTTGTGTCACATATAAAATGTTGTTCACCCTTTTTGGCCATCCATTTTCAAGTATTTGTATTGAATATACAAAGCGTAGAATATCACTCTTAATAGCCAAGAGGAAAAAAAGATCAAGAAATGAAGTAAAGAAATATGCAATTGCTTAGAAAAGTAGTCTGTGGACAAGTAGCCTAAGTAAATAAAAAAGTACCGTATTTTTCAGACTAAAAGTCAATTTTTTTTTCATAGTTTGGCTGAGGATGCGACTTATATGCAGGTGCACCTTATATATCAAAATATATGATTTCACATTTGTTTGTCACGTTTGCACGATTGTACAATGGCAAATAAAGCATTTACTTACTAACTTACTTTCTTACTTACTTACTGTACCACTGAAAATTAAAAAAACTGTAAAGTTTGGAGTGAGTGAGAAACTTGTGAGGGACTGGCAAAAAGCAGAGGTTACTCTTAATGCAATGAAGAAAACAAAAATAGCTACTTGCAGGCATAGGCGCCGATCCCGTGGGTGCTGCGGGGCTGAAGCACCCACTCAAATCTTTGGGCACCCAGGCGAATTTTCCCTGATTACAAAATGATTCAATAAATAATGCCTAACCTGTGAAGCAGTTTCCTCCAAATACACGAACCTGGGTTGCTTCAAAAAAATCGATATACGTGTGTCTGCGGCGCTTCTCTCCGCTCGTTTAGCTCCATAGAGCGCATGGCTCATATGGCCGGGGTCCCAACCACGAAAGTGCTGGTTCGATCTCGGCTTTTATTTTATTTTTTTGACTGGGCACCCACTGGGAAGAACATAAATCGGCGCCTATGCTTGCAGGCTAAAAGCTAGATGGCCACAGCTAGAGGAACGATTTCGCAAATGGGTGCTTGAAAAACGTGCTGCCGGGAGAGGCTTGACAACGGTGCAGTTACGCCTCTATGCCGAGGTCATTGACAAGGCTGCTGCGAATTCTACTCCGGAGCGACTTATATATGTTATTTTATTTTTTTTCATTATGAATTTTTTTGGCTGTTGCAAATACTCTTATAGTCCGGAAAACACAGTAATCAGAGTAGGAATCACTAATCCTTTTCAAATAGGTGATAAATCATAATTTTGCAGCTTCAAAAATCTAAAGAAAGTGCCCAAATTCACCACGTGGGGACAAACCTTTTTCGCTGTGTATTGTCATCCTCACATTGCCAACCACTATTACAGTGTTCATTATCAGGCTTTTAAATGGGACAAAACAAACAGCCAGAAATGTAGGAGTAGAAAGTATGTACTTTAAGAGGAGTGTACGAGGAGTGTACAAGTAGAAAGTTCTCAACAAAAATACTTCTCGAGTAAAGTATAGTCAAAATATGTACCTGTATTCTGAGCACTAGGTGCCGATTGGTATGCTCTAACTTCCTCTGCCGACATTCCAGCTCCTTTGCCCTCTGCTGCTCCCGCTGCAGTTTTCGGATGTAGTCCACAGAGGCTTTGAGAATAGTGCCCTTATTCCAGCGCATGTCCCTAACATACACACAACACGGGGTCAGCTGACAATCACATGACTTCCACTGTAATTAGTCACTTTAGCCAATAGCCCTTTAGCTAATAGTTTCTAAAGTTGATAATTATTCTAGGAGATAAAACGTCCATTGAGAGTCTGTTAAACATACAAATACTTACGGATCATTTGACTTTGGTATCAAGGTTCCCAGTTCTTTGATGCGATCATTGATGTTAAATCTCCGCCTTCTTTCTACTACAAAATATTTCACATTTTTATATAATTCCCAATACACGGAAACCAGTAATATAATGATACACACAAACTTACTCAAATTGTGGTTGTCTTTCTTTTGTCTTTCTTTGGCTAGAGCTCGGACTTCGGCCTCTAGAAAAAAAAACATGACTTTTTCCACAATGCCTGTTCATACTGTATGTAGTTGATTACACAGTCTGATGGAAACTTTTTAGAAAGGATATTGTGTGCAATTTTCCCTCACAAAAAACCACAACAATTGATCACACAACAGTATATTCATTAAAGAGATTTATTTTGGATTGGACGTTGCTTACCTACTGGAAAACCCTCCTGCCTTTGATAGTTTTCGTAGTGGCCACAGGATCCAGGCTTGTCCAGAACTTGTGTCATGCCAGGAGCTGAAGTAAATTGCACACAATACCAACATTGGCCTACATCACACAACATATCCATTCCCATAATGTCTCTTACAATAATGTGGATCCAATCTGGAACATGTAATTAACTTTGCCATGATCTTTTAAGAGTAATATAGTCACAGGCTGCTAAACTAACTGTCAAGTGAAATACAACTAAAGTATTGCAGCTATTCCAACTCACACGTAATGTTTACGTTACTATGTACAGATAATGAAAAACAGAAGTATGATCCTTACAGGTGTATTCCCTTTTGAGATTGGGTGGGCAGGAGTTACTGATGCCAAGGCCTGGCAAAGGGAGAGCTTGGTTTCCGTATACATCCAGAATGTTATTTGAGACAGGAAGCTGTAAAGAACAACAAAGCAAAAAGAGTATTATCCCATACATTTTATTATAAATATTTAAGTTTTTCATTTATTGTAATTATTATAAATGCTGACAATATCCTTTCTTTTTCATTCTCTCAAGCTTTTGTCATTGCATAGGGCCCTAAACACAAAAGACTTGAGGCCATAACATATTTGTTTCTGTTAAATCTATGCACACAAACAATTATACAACAAGAGCCATTTTTAAAGACACATGTAACAAAAATACACATTTATGTGACAGAAAGTTTTTGATTTTTTATGTTGAATTTGTGTTTGAAGTAAACTGTTTTATAGTGAACATAATTACTGTATTTAATGTTAAATAATAAATATGTTCTGGTTTCCCCCATCAAACCAAAAACATGTAGGCAAGCAAATAGGCTAAGCCTTTATTCTGACCATTGGCTTGGCTCCAGATCTGGAGATGAGCCCCTGGGCGCTGCACTGCAGTCGCCCGCTGCTCCCCACAGGTTGCCCCAGTGACATCGAAGGAAGAAGAAGAAGAAGAAGAAGAAGAAGATCTTTATTTATATAGCGCCTTTCACAGACATGGTCACAAAGCGCTTTACATGAGAGCAATTGCATTCACTCCACACTCGGTGATGGTAAACTACGTTAGTAGCTTCAGTTTCCCCTGGGGGAGACTGACAGAAGCGCGTCGCGACTACACACGTCTGTGCCAACGGTCCCTCTGACCACCACCATACATTCACACACACTATTCATCCTGGCCTATTGTACATGTTTTTGGTGGTAGGGGAAACCGGAGTACCCGGAGGAAACCTACGCAGACATGGGGAGAACATGCAAACTCCACACAGGATGGGTCAAATGCAGAGCTAATTTCAACCTACGGGTTCAATGAAGTACACTTCAGCCTTAAACCCAATGTAATGAATGTGTATGGATTTGCTTTCACACAGCAATATCTTACCGCACTGTTCATTTGGATTCCAGGGTCCATGAGTCCAAGAACTTCCTCGCTGTAACTGGACTCTAGGCTGATAATATCGTCAATGACGTCATCCATCTATAGCATACAAAAACATGCTATTGACCCAAATCAAATTAACTAAAGACACATAACATCAGTACAATGGGATACCTCTTTCTCACAGTTGGAGCCCAGCGCCAGCAGGGCCATAGGGCTGTTCGGGGCACTGCTGCCCGGCCCGGGAGGCATGCCGTGTTCAGGAGGTTGGCTGGGGCACTGGTTGCCAGCCTTACCCCCCAGTGTGGTGGACAGGTACTGGCGGACCTGCTGTCTCTGAGCCTGCTGAAGGTGATACTTACTGGGGTTCTCCAGATGGGACTGCACCTAGTGAACATCAGCATTTGAGTTAGGGAAGGCTGGCTATCAGGATCATATGTAGTACAAGCATCATCGGCCTAGACAAAGGTTTGTATTGTCATTGGTTAAAGTCAGGGCATAGGCAACCAAGGCGGCCACCAAGGGTGCCATCTGCTGGATGGGGTGCCGAATTGCGATTTTCAAAAATGCTTATCTTATGGGTTCCATGCTCCATCTACAACATCGGCGACCTTTGGATATAACTTGGGAACGGAAGGTGATAGAGACTAAACTAGTCTTTGTGTTTGAACCCGAGATAGCAAGCTTTAAACAAGTCCTCTCTGGTCTTTCTACATCTCTAGGGAGCTGTGTAACATTGCGGTGGAAATGTGTACATTTACATGAGAAGGCTCCTCTAATAAAAAGTGGTGCGCTCGATTCATGACTGCACATCGTCCGATTATAAAGCCCAATCTTGCCTTGGGCACCAAATTGGCTAGGGCTAAAGGGTTGTCTTGGAGAAAACAAAAGAGCTCATGATTATTTTAACTGACTGGGTCGGAAATTCAGAGTATTCAACCTGGCTTTATTTTGTACTACATTGCAACAATCGCCACACTGTTGTATTAAATGCAGTTTTGCATTTATATAACATCAAACAAAAATAAGCCATAAAATTAAATAGCAATCATAATAAAAGGTCATTGTTCAATCATTCGGCTTCAAAATTTGTGACGATAAAATTAGGATAAATAAAGTTATAATACAACAAACTTGCAAAAAAGAAGTCTGTGGTTTTCAGTTCAATTAACACTAACTATTGTAAAACAAAGGCCTGTGCTGGAAAGTTGAATTTATGCAGATTTTCTTCAAAAGTGAATAGTTCATGCTCACCTGATAGTGACTGTATTCAAGCATCTCCAACATGATTTCTCTGACTTTACGAAACAATTTACATGCCGTTATAATCCCTTTCTGTGGCCAACCTGCAGTGTTGTCGACCCTCTGTACAAATCTGAGCCAAGTAACCGATACAGTGTATTTATGCTGTACTCTAGGCTCATTAGTTATGCAAGTTAAGGACAGGGGAGGTCTCATCCTCTCTGCACTGTTTTTCCAGCTAAAACTATGAATTTATGTCTTTATGCGCTCATTTGACGTCACCACGTCTGCAGAACAAAGGTTCCTTTCTCTTGTTTGGCCAGTAGTCTGCGAACCCTCGCTTCCTTTAGGCCAATAACGTTTAATCTTTAGTTCTGCTCATCTAGTATAAAACATTATTTGTTCTGAGTGACCGGAAAACAATAATTGCCCCTGTTTCGCTATGTCTATCTGTATACAACCAAAATGCATTATGTGTCTGGGAGCCCCACCCGTCTTGGGGATTTCTAAGGTTAATTCAATTACAGTGTCGATTGTTGTGCGGTCACACGTACATGGTAAGGTGAATTCCATTATAGCAGTTGAAAACCTGTGGTCAGATAGGAAGTCTATCGAGATGCGTGAAGGTTTTGAAAGGTGCCAGGGGTTAGACAATTTTAAAGCAAAATCAGCTCTTTGTCACCAAAGAAATTGAGAAAAAAAATGATCATTATTTTTGAATAATACCACTCGCAACTTACAATTCCTGATGTATATTTTCTGGATGGTGACTATAGGTTTTCACATTAGAATTTCACACTTGCTCCTGTGGTTTACATACACAATGGAATAAAATATTTGTAGTTTGGAGGTACATAATGTGATGTGAACACACTAACTCTAACCATAAGGGTCTTGTGTTTTTTGACATTATGTATTTTCAAAGTGCTTATACACATTATTCCATTGTGTATGATCTACATAGGTACAAGTTATTACAGATTGTTACAACACACAAGAAAGAAAGAAAGAAAGAAAGAGGTTTGTTAAGCTTGTCATACCATATGAATGTGTAGCTTTCTTCTTTAACAAACTACCAGCCGAGAGCAAAACCTTTTTTTTCTTTTTTACATATGGAAAGCTGGAATGTAAGTGCACAGTACGTCTCCTCTACCCTTGTCACCCTCACCCAGAACTGTGAGCCTTCTGCTTTGACAGAAACACATACACACTCACATGGAATTTTATATTATATGTCTTGATTTCAGATCTGACATTGCTGCAGTGAATATGCTCCAACTGAGCAGCTTGACATAGATAATACTTTTTGCAGGTCTAGCTGCCTAGCTGTGCCGCAGCCCGTTTTACGCTCAAAGGCACGGTGCATCAGGCATCAAGTGCTCCAAAGGGCTCCACATTGAGGCCACTGTGATTGACAATGCACAGTATTTACACCACAGTTTATTAATACAGTCGACAAAACTTGCCTTGTATTCAATGAGAACGATGGCGAAGAGGAATTAAAAGAAATGTGTGTTATCTAGGGAGACTTCAGACACAGGCATAGCTCAGTGCCTTCGACAAAAAGAAAAACAATCATCAGCAAGCATAAGTTCAGCTGCCCTGATAGAATGGTTTGTACTGCTCTCTGGATCCAGTACTCACAGTGGAGATATAAAGAAAAGAGAGGGGGAAATATTTGATTTAGAAGGATGTTGGGCAATGGCCTCAATCTTTAAAATGTGTTTATTGGTTGATTTTATCAGTTTGTGCACTGATAGCACATGAAGCAAGAGCAAAGCTAGCCCATCCCGGACAGACACTTTATGAACAGGTTGTCCAGCTATTTACTAGCAGGTACAGTATATGCCATTCATGATTCATCATTCATGTAACTGGAACCCTTATAATAATAATAATAACGACTTGCACAACTCAGTGGTGCCACTTAATTTTGCCACTTATCATATCACATGCATAAATCCTATAGTCTGCTCCCTCAACAAACCACACCAAAAAAAAAAAAAAGCATTTGCTGCCACTGACTTGTAAGTGATCAGCAGGTGAAATATTACAGATTGTTACATAATGTGATAGTTTGACGGTTTTGGTAGAGTTGTTCTCCAACTGTCCACTGGGGGCACTGGACTTTTTACTATAAAAAGGTCCAGGTCCGCAGTGCTCTTCCTCTAGTCCTTGCACTTCCTGCTTTAGTCCTACTGGGAGCAGTGCTTTACAAGAGCAGGTCAAATATTGGCAAGCTTTAATTCATTCTAAAATAAGTTAATTCTGACCCAAGATATATCCTCTTCTAGTATTGCTTCGGTTCCGGGGGAGCGCGTCAAGCGCATGCTGACAGCAGCTGTGTATTGGGTGTGTGGGACCCCAACTGTCCAGTGTTGCCCAAAGCATGTGCCCTTTAAACGGATGTAGGAAGCGGAATACGTTGCCCATGTCATCTGATGTAGCACTAGGTTAGAATTCAGGCTTTAACTAAACTCTTTCCACTAGGTTCTGTATCCTATGAGGCCGTACCCAGTAGGCCCACCACGGCTGCCTTGCATCACATCGTTCTCTCCACTTTCTTGGTTTTCATGTTCAGGTGTTGTGTGCAGCTAAATGGACTTCCATGTTGTTCTGTTATGATCACTTTGTTAAAGCCAACCTGGAAAAAACCCTTTCTACTTTGGGGAAAGAAAGGAAATACAAATGAAAATATATAAACTACAACCAAGTATTCATATGAATAAATCATAAGTAATTTGGAACTGTTGCCTTCCTCTTTATTTTTCAAGCTATTTACCTGTGTCCTTAATTTTTTACTGTAAATATGAGGTAAAACTCGGAACACTACAATAAGCTTTAAAAAGTGTGCTTTTTTTATTTTTTTACAAATTCCCTGCTGCTCAAAAACCTCCACATGGTTATTTTCAGCAGTGTCGTGCATCTCATATCTGCTACAAATGAGAGCAGTCTGCCTCACAGAGCAGCACTAGAATGTAGCTGACGCTGAGAGGTGAGCTCAGACGCAAGAGAAGAGCCCGCTGGCAGGACACAGTCTGAGATAAAACTCAGAAAGCTCTCTTTGTATGCTTGTACTAGAGCCCCTTTTGTCCTATTTGCAATGTGGCCTTTTCCTTCAGCTAGACCTTTGGCTTCAGAGGATCTGTTGACAAAGAATGTATTTCGTTTTCTCCCTAAAGCAAACTCAGCTTTATTCATAGTGTCTTTGTGAGATAGAGGTTTGTTACCTCGCTCTTAAGGGGAACACATGGGTCTGAGTTTTAGATTTGTGCCTTAAGGACCAATAACATTTCGACAGATCATTGGCACTCTTTGACATTTCCAGGGAGATAGCTATTCATGTTACTTAACCAGTTCTACTCTGTTTATCACTACCCCGGCAACAGGCCACACTGAGGACATTTAGTGCAAGAGGGACGCTAAACATTTAAAGTGGCCTAAAACATCACAGGCAACTCAACAGTGTGTTCTTAGAGGCCAGCTCAGAGACATAGTCCCACCAGTGTGTCCTGGGCCTTCCACAAGGCCTCCTCCCAATAGGACATGCCTGGAGGCGACCAGGAGGAATCCGGAACAGATGCCCTAGCCACCTCAGCTGGCTCCTTTCGACGTGGAGGAGTAGCGACTCGAGTCCGAGCTCCTCCCGGGTAACTGAGCTCCTCACCCGATCTCGAAGGGTGCGCCCAGCCACCCTGCGAAGGAAACTTATTTCGGCCGCTTGTATTCGCGATCTTGTCCTTTGGGTCATTACCCAAATCTCATGACCATAGGTGAGGGTGGGAACGTAGATCGATTGGTAAATCGAGAGCTTTGTCGCCTGACTCAGCTCCCTCTTCACCACAACAGTCCGATACAGCGACCGCATCACTGCTGACGCCGCACCGATCCGTCTATCGATCTCACGCTCCATTTTTTGCATTCTCCTTGAAATGACTGAGGACAAACGCCTCAGTCATTTCAAGGAGAATGCAAAAAATTGATGATTTAGAATGTAAGCTAAGTAACATTAAAAATCATGTTTATGAGTAAAATGAGTATAATTTCGTCCTTAAAATAACAAACACATTACAAAAGATAAGACTCTGTTTCTGACACATTGCACACATTTCCCTATCCACGGAGCGCCGCTCTTTATAGGGAATACACTTTGTTATAAAAATTTGAATTATGTATGTTGTCAAAGCTTGCACACACAGAGCAGAAGTAAGACACATGCAGCAAAACATTAAACGCTACTCAATCAATGTGTTCTATTTGAGACTGCAAAGACAAAACAATACTGTAATTACATGATTTACAAATCCCCAGAGCATAGAAATCAAGTTTGGCTCCTGCACTTGTAGTTTGTTGATAAGATTAATGTTTGTCTTTATCTCGATGTAACTTGTTAGTTAAATGTGTTTTGAGTTTTGGAGCTGTGTCCTATTTCTTTAATGACCAAAAGGTCCAGTCGTCTGAAATAAGAATGCAGGAGTTTTGTGAACTGTGTGCAAACCATGAATTGTGTGACAGGTTTTGTGTGGAGTGAGTTGGCAGCTGTGTGCTGCCAATGGAATTTAGTGTATTTTCAATCGGGACTGTAACAAACAAACTAAGAGCAATGTCACACCATTTGGTCAAGGACTGTAATGATTCATCAGATTATGTCAAATCCTCTTTTCATTTTTACTACCATAAACAGAAAATAAATAGAAATGAATGTTAAGTTAAATATATATTTCCACTGGGATCATCATATAATGGGATCATCAGCAGATCTGACCCCTGGTGCCATAATTGCAGTGTTGTGTTTTGGGCCAGTATCATGTGACTCACTCCTAAGAGAGGTGGTTGGAGGTTGATAGGTGATAGCCATCAAAGAAGCAGCAACGTCCAGGTCACATGCTCGTACAACCACTGCAGCACACATAAGACATTGTGAAGAACTTGTTCTTTGAGTGAGTGTTGCAACACTTCACATAGTTGTTAGAAGAACAAAGCAGCTGTACAGAATATTATGTATAACTGATATGAAATAGGCCTGAGGCTGAATTACACACTATAACATGAAAAGAGGCCACAACAATCATAGCTAGTTTTGCAGTAAATTAGATTGTAAAACTGTAAGCATATACAAAATACTGTATCAAGGGATACGACTGAAAGCATCATAACAACAATATCATTTCTCAGTCCGTAAATACAACTAAAAGGGACAGGGATGGTCAAAAAGAAATCCATGAGCAATCGATCTTATGTTGTTCAGACCAACCTGGGGTCCAACCAAATTCACAATAGGTAATACCTTGATAACCAGAATGCTTGGTGACATACTTGCAAAATTCACGCTATTTCAGACTGTTGCATTTTAAGGCTTGTAAAAAAATAAAATCAGAGATAAACATTTTGAAAATATTTTATTAAATCATGCCTGTATTATTGTTTTTGTTTTTTTGTCTTAAAAAAAGGTAAGGTTTATAATAACTACACCTTATATCCTTAAAATATGATGAGTTAACACTTAATTTATCATGAACAATTCATGAGTTACTTACTAATTACATTACTAACATTTAATAACTACTTAACAATGAATAAGTGTAGCATGTGAAGAACTATTCATTATGAGTGAGGCATTAACTGTAGTTATTCACACTTAACTAATCATGTAAGTGTTCATTCATTATTAAGGCTAAATAAGGTGTAGTTACTATAAAGTGTTATGCAGCTGTTTAATGTAGTGTCTGAAGTGCAAAAAGACATTTCCGCATAAAGCACACTGAACAAAATATTGTGAGACATGGTCTGTGTTTTCGCACAGTTGTTGGCCAGTCATAATTGCAACGTTCAACATTCACAATCAATACGAAGCTGTCCTCTGCCTCTAAATCACGGAGAGCCACAAGCACGTGCCTGAATCCTGCCACGCTCGTCTGGTTGTGCACTCCGCAGACCGTGCGGGTCTTTTCCACATTTTTCCCCGACGGCTCTCGCCAAAGCCATGAGTTATGGTGCTAAAGTTAGAGGAGACTTTAAAATTAGCCAAGACAGGCTGATATATATATATATATATATATATATATATATATATATATATATATAAAAGAGTTTTGTGAGGATACAACGTGGCGCGACAAATGGCGTGGACATGATTGCACCCAAAGATATAATCCTGACGCTGCTACTCGACACAATCCTTGCCAAAAATTGTATTCATCTAATGTTGACATCAGACAGAAGCTTTATCTGGGGGCGCAAATTCTTTATTTGAAAGCAGAATATAGGGCTCATTTACTTTGAGACGGAAGACTGTCACGAATGCAAAAAAAAACGAACCACAAAACGTTGCCCTCAAAATGAAAGTCTTACAATGCAGCTTCAAGGGGCACAAGAGGATGTGTTAATGTGGTTTATCAAAGTGGCCTGTGAGATAAAGCCTGTATTAAAATGCGCACAAACAGAAATAACGACGAGGAGTCATTTTGGGTGAGTCAAAGAACACTCACTCCTTTGTTTTTCTGGGGACATGGCCAATTTTAAGGATATCTCGCTTTATAAAGACTACATACACACAACCATTTACTTATGAGGGCTATGGAAAAACTAAACGTTGACTCTTTGAGGTTCACGACTGAAATAGATCTAGAAAATGAATAAAGTTGCCGGCATCTATAACTTGCCAAACACTTGCCTTGTGTTTTAGACATATTTTTCTTTTTGAGTACAGCTCTATTTATAGTGAGAGACTCTTCTAATCCAAGATGATTTTTGTTTTTGTATTAAGTTTATTGACCGCACAAAACTTTCTGTTTTCTCAATTCAATTATCATCATTACCATTATTTTAAATATTGCTGAATTTGCAAAGTTGGTCAACCCATGTTTTTACATTTGCTACAAATATTATATATGATTAATTGCTGGAAATGCGGACTTGTTATTCTCTTGGAAATATTTATGAATTTCCGGGTTTATGGCTTTCAACTTTGCACACATAGTAGGCCTTTTTTCTTTCTTTATGCCCTTAGTTATGATTCTTTCTGGTAAAATTCATCTAGACGGCAAGTTTGAGAGGAGACAAAGCTGATCCTTCTTCTCTGCTTAGCCTACGGGCCAACATTAACAAGAACGTAACATCCTTTTCCCAAGAATCAGGCGCATTGTTCAAGCAATGTGGGATAGAAACATGCACTTGCTTTAACGGACTGGCAACAATAGTGCCTAATTTAGCCAATACATAAACACACTGAGGCTAGTTGTCATGATTAATGCAACCAAACTCTACACGCTAACACATGTGAACAGTGGTGCGATTCATAATGATACACAATGCTTTGACAAACAGCAAGGTCAGAGATTTCTTTATGAATGTGAGGGTCCTGTAAGAAAAAAAAAACATTTTGAGACTCATGAACACGCTTGTCAAATGCTATGAATTAAGCAATAATAAATATAGAGAAGGGACTGTAATCTGAAAACATCCAGAAACAAAAGACTCACTCACGGTCTACCGTCAAAATCAAAGTGCACAAGATGCAGCATTATTTGAGCAAGTTTGCCTGCAGACTGTGGAAAAGGTCAGTGCACACCATGTATCTGTGCACGTGGAGCCAAAGCTGATGCCATTTAAAAGTCAGGCTTTCTTCTGCAGGGGTTATCAAATATGATGAGATATTAAAAGTCAAGCAGTAACATGTGTTTGATCAATTTTATGCTTTAATGTTGGTATCTCAACAAACTATTCCTTCCCAGAAATCTTCAGATTGTAAAGATTATTTTCCTAAATTTCCAAATGTCTGCGGTTAGAGTAAATTCTACACCCATTTGTGCAGGGAGGCAAGGGAAACTTGTTTGACCCTTGCAGCACTCGCAACCAATGAAAATCTAACTTACACTGGCGAATCCCCATTGGGTCATTCTGTCCCAAATCACCCAAATTCTCAGAATCTTCCCAGGTGACCCTCTCAGGTTTGAATTGCATTTTTTTCTTGAGTTCCTCCACATGTGTAGTAAACAAATGCAAAGTGATTTGTTCTAACTAGTTTTATTTATTTTTTTACAAAACAGGGAGTTGTAACCATGCACCTTTACTGCTCACGGATGCGTTTTGCATTTGTGGGCACTTTTAAAGAGCTCTAACTCAGCAATGGAAACATGTATATGGCTAAACTTTGGTCTGTGCTATGTCTTCTAAAAATATCTCCAGGAACATGAGTAAACCTTTGAATTTATAGGCTGCTAAAAATGGCAATATTTGAACTTCTGATTGTTTCCCCCAAAATGTTAGGGGCTTTACAAAAGAAATGTATTGAGTATTGATCTTCATATTCTAGATTTTAGTTTATTTGGGTGTAACCTTGCCGCAGTAGGAGTAAAGACTTGGAAAAACAGAATGATCTTCATCCTTTTTTTTTTCATTAATCTATTTGGATCTCCACTATCTGTGCTCTCGACTGAGGCCTTTTTATTTGCTTTGGTTGTTATCATGGTATGGTAAACTCATGTGACTTTTCAAATCCACGTGCCAAGTAACAATGAGCCAAGGTTTATTCTCCTCAGACCAAACAACAAACAATTCTCTGTTTACTGATGCACAAGTTTACTAATGTCTCTACTGACCTTAAGAGAACGTGAATCAGCTGCCAACAGCACAGACTGTGGAATGCACTGTACTGACTGTTGTAATATCACGTGCATGTGTGTGATTAATGACAAATTGAATCAATAATTTCCCCATGAACACAAGTCCAACAAAGGCAAAACAAACACAATCTTTAATAAATTGGTGAGATTCCTAATGAGTATTTTGTTGTACTCATTAAAGTCATCAATTACTTCCTGCTTGCATCTGACTCCGGCCAATATATCAGGCCAAATATGAGGTATTGTACAATATCGGCTCTTGATACCAGTCGTTAAAAATGCAGATATCTCCGAAACCGAAAGTGATAAAAACTTACCGTGTACGTGAACTAATTATATTGGAAAGAGCCCAGTTAGAGCTTTAAAATGAGCCTTCCCTCTTAGGCCTCAGAGGAGCAGAGAAACATCACGTTGAAAATTGGTCACAATACCTATTTTATACAGTTTATTTTTATGTTTTTATGTTATTTTGGAAACATAAGAGATTTTATGGATTTTGTTATGAAATCAACAGATTTTTGTCTTTCAAACAGGCAAACATGATTAATTTAATGATAAGTACAACTTCCAATGAACTGCCTTTAAAGGGACTAGTGGACTACTTTGGAAGTTGTTGTTTTTATACTCACTACTGCCTCCTCAACTTGTGTGCAACTGCAATTTCTATATTAAGCTTGTGCATGACGGTACTTCGGACCCAAATGAACAGCTTTTTGAGTGACAGTGCAGGATTTTAGAGGCAGTTCTGGTGAATAGGTCTGGGCTCATAGGGGCATTGCTGGAGCAGGTGGGGGTTAGAAAATATATATATATATTTATACATTTTTAAAGTCAAGTAAAAAATAATTTGCAATATCCTGTAACTACCATCACTATATATCTATACATATATCTATACATATATATATATATATATATATATATATATATATATATATATATATATATATATATATATATATATATATATATATATATATATATATATATATACATATATATATATATTCGTTTTATTCACTTCTGGATGTAGAAAAATGTAGACGGACATTTTCAAAAAGACAGATTGTAAGATTACATTTTGGATTCTGGGTTAAATAAATGGTCATGGAAAAAATAATCTGCTAGGAACTTCTAATAATACTCATTTGCTTATGTATTCACATATTTTAGCAAATTCTGAAACAATTACTATATTTACATTTGAGAACAGTACTGACACTATATGTACATACCTTTAAGTTTTCCATTGAGTTTCCATTGGGCCGGCGTCAGAGTTGATTGAAACGATCGGTGGATATTCCCATTTCTTTGATCTAGAACTTTCGTCTTTTCAGTGCTCCTGAACCTGACGGCGGGCAAACACTGGACCTTCCGTCATGTGACACGAAAGCCTGGTGAGGGGGAGTACTTCGTAGACTCTGAACGCTGAAGACCCCAGCCCACAGGGAAAACAAAAGAAAGGAGAAGTTAGACATACCAAGCTGTTACTGGTCGACGATGGTGACTTTCATTTCTGTTTAGATTTATTATCAGTTCTAGCACATAAAGCACATGCATTACTCTCAAACAGTTGTTAACACTATTACAGAGAGAGCTATATCAGTATGTATAGTAAGGGCAGAAGGGCATAAGGAAGGGTGAATTACGCTGTTCCTCAGTCAGATAGACCTGGCACGGACAGCACACTCCCTGATAGTAGGACTAAAGAGGCTGTGTGCTGGGCATGGTATCATCGTTGGAGATAATGATGTCCACTCTGTCATAAGAAAGCTGTTCAAATGGGCCCTGTCCAGATCATTGCCGTTGAACCAAAATAGAAGTGTCATTAAGGTCAGTTGTATAATATTCTTGTTGAGGTAGAAACACAATCGCAATGCTTGTGGGGCTATTAAAACTGATTCACATCCCCCACACTCCCCAAAGAAGAAGAACACTTACAATAGTTTTAAGGCATAAAATATAGGAATTTTAAGAACTAATAAAGATAGATCGACAAACAACTTCAGGTACAAACTTGTATTTCAAGTCCCAATTTTCTGTTTCAATAGATGTTTATGTGTGTTGTGTAGTTGTTGCATGTTTGATCCATCATATATGAGAACAGTATGTATGCTCAACACCTTGCTTGTGCCTGTACTTTTTTCCTGCCCACCTGCATGTGTTGGAGCTGAGTGGTCCGGTGCACATGCTGTCAAGAGGAGGCATTCTTCAGGGTCATGATCTAAGTGCTCCAAGTTTCTGTGGGCCTCTCCGTCTGTGCAGCTGTGTGATAATCGCGCTAATTAAGACGGCTATGGTGGGTTTGACCCCACGGTTACAACATACCCACATTAATACAGGTCCTCCAGCTGAATAATTTTGCACGCCCAATTTTTCATTTTTTTATTTGTTAAAAATGTTTGAAATATCCAATAAATTTCGTTTCACTTCATGATTGTGTCCCTCTTGTAGTTGGTTCTTCACAAAAAATTACAGTTTTATATCTTTATGTTTGAAGCCTGAAATGTGGCAAAAGGTTGAAAAGTTCAAGGGGGCCGAATACTTTCGCAAGGCACTGTATATATATATATATATATATATATATATATATATATATATATATATATATATATATATATATATATATATATAACAAATAAATAATATAGCCAGTTTTGGGACAATACTTTAGTAATGTATTCCACTGCTTAGTCCAAACAGAGTACTGTATTCTGAATACTAAGAATACTTTCACATTGATTTTCATAATGTTAATGCATAAATGCAGCATATGATTAAGAAGATGTTTAGACTATTGTTACATGCCTGTTACCAACTTATTTACCACTTATGTGGAATGCAAAAAAAGCACTTTGCAAATGCCCAGAGCCCAAAAGGACAGAGCTACACTTTTCCCCGGCCATTTTGACCCTTTTTGTCTTCTTAATCTTATGATTATGAAACTGAAATTTAATGAACAAGTATGTATTCCTTTAATATTACTGTATTCAGTAACTGTACCTGAATACAGTTACCCAAAATGAGTATTCTAAATATTCTAAATACATGTATTCAGTTACTACCAACACTGAAAGCAGTGTTTTCATAACCAGATCTGTTTCAACGGCATAACATATGCATTTGGTCTTAATTAAGTTCCCTCAACTTTACTTTCACACGTGTCATCTGTGGACTAGTAACAAATATCCAAAACGATTTTGAAAGAAAATCAAAACGGAGATGGGGAGTATTGGCATCTATCTTTAGATCCTCGTGTATGTCATGCCTTTCACAACAAAGGCTTTTGCTTTTATTTTGTAAGGCCAACAGGAAGCGCTCAGTTCTTATTATGCTACTTGACAAACAGGGAACTTTAGAAATATTTACCGTTGTTTTGGTAAAGGATTTAACATTTTCAAGACATGGATAAACAGGACATTTGTGACGCGTTCCACAACTGCAGAGAGAGATTCCAGAGGGAGAGGCGGCGGACCCAGCGCGGATTTGTTCGCTCCTCCTTTTTTCGCAGGTAAACAGAGTCTCCACGCTGTCAAAGTGTCCCGCGAAGGAAAACCAGAAAAGCTAAAAGAACCCGTTTAAGGGGACTCTCATTCTAATGTGACAGCTTTAGGTGGAGGAGCGCATGTGATCCGTGGCGCTGACGGCTCTGTTCTGTGAGGCTTTGTATCCAAACTTTGACTTAACCTTTTATAACCTTGCTTCACAATGTCTTATCTATACAATGAAAATGTATTTGAACAATCTTTATGCTTTTATTTATCTGTTCAACATTCTTGATTGATTTTCTACACCAGGAGTAGGCAAGTATGTTTAATAGTGTAATTTCTGTCAAAAGATAGGGAGGGTTGGGATCCACAACAACACAAACCTCATGCTTTGCTATGTACAGATATTACTTGTGTTACTTGGCACTCATCCCTCACACCATTAAGGTTCCAGGTTCGATACCTGGGCTGGACGGTGTCTTTATGTGTGGAGTTAGCATATCTCCAGTTTCCCCTACTGGAAGTGTCTTGCCCAAGGATTTGATGACATTATGCAGGGGCAGGAAGCTGGGATTGAACCATATTGGTTGGCAAATTTTGCTCCAAAACCTTTGACCAAGAACACACACTGACAGAGTACTATAGGGTTATACAAGCACTTCTCCAGACGCTCAAAGTTATGCCCTGCGGTAGACTAATGGAAGCGAGGTGGCCAATCTGCGCTATTGGCCCCTCTGACCACCACCGACGAGTGTTGAGACTATGAAATTGTATTTAGATACTGAATGCTGAATTCTTTCCTTAAAATGTATTTTGTGGTGTATTCTGTTACTTTGTCTAATCAGAGTACTGTATTCTGAATACTTTGAATACTTTCACATTGATTGGCATTATATTTATGTATAAATGTGCGTATAATTACCAAAATGAAGACTACGATTGTGGAATACCTGTTATAAACTCACTTACCATTAATTAGGAAGTCTTTAACTCTTTTGGCAAATGCACAGGAGCAGCAAATAGAGCATCATGTGACACATGTGCAATGTTTGTATGAACTGTGGCATAAGGCGTTTTAAATCTTTATTTTATTTTAGGAGGAAAAACAGGTCATCATTAAAAGTTATTTCTTAAAGGGATATTCCACATTGGGCCTCATTTCCTAGTTATCCAGAGAGTTGTTGATGTCTGGAGATATTTTTTTCTTAAATGTATGCAGTTCTTATATTTGAACAGCTTAGTGGCGCTAGGCTAAGGCAAGGCTAAAGCATTTCTATGGTATCAGTTAGCCTGCATTAAAAACAGTCTGGCCCACTCCACAGTGCACCTGAGGTAAATCACTTATAACGACTACCCATATTAATGTGTCGATAGAATAATTTTAACCATTTTGCATTTAAAATAACTTATATCTGCGAGAAAATAGTCCCTCAAAATGCGGTAATTCATGAGATACAAGGTCAGTTATATTTCAAAGTGATTTGCCTCAGGTGGACTGTGGAGTGGGTCAGACTGTTTTTAATGCATGCTAACTGATACCATAGAAATGCTTTAGCCTTACCCTAGCCTGTCGCAACTATACTCTTCAAATATAAGAACTGCATGAATTTAAGAAAAAAATATCTCCAGACATTAACAACACACTGGATAACTAGGAAATGAGGCCCTATGTCAAAAATCCCGAAATATCCCTTTAACAATGTTGTGCAATATGGAGCTAAAATGTAAAGACTGAGTACTGGGACTTATCCTCTTGATATTTGAAAAGTAACTGTATTCTAAATACTTTCAAATGAAAGTGTAACTTAGAATACTCAAAATGAGTATTCTAAGTACATATTCTAAATACACGTATTTAGTTGCTCCCCAAGACTGCCACCAACCACTCGCTCACAATGGTGCCCGATCTCACGAGATCTCGCAAGGCTGGGGCCCATGTAGTTTTTGTTTCAGTGATTTTTAACTTTTAAATCATTTTAAAAATTGGCATGTCTGACATCCTGCTGTACGGCATGTCGAGGAAATTAGCTCACTCACTAACAAAAGTGGTTTTGTTCATTCATAATTCTTCTGTGTCCGCCTCACGACAAAGAGGAGACTGTATTATCAAAATTGATCAGAGAGATTATGTTTTCATATATATATATATTCAAATAATGAAAACAATAATGTTTCCAACTTAAGCCATGGCTGAGTATCTGTTGTTTCAGTCTGCAACATTTAGATGACCCTTCTGTCTCCAACTCAATGAAATCCACAAACAATCAATCTGTTACAGTCAGTATTTCCAGAGAGACAAACAATACAAGAATTGCAGACGCGCCGCTGAAGTGTTGCCAATTGTTAGGATGTGGAAATGCATCCAACTAACACACTTATCAGGCAGCTGTTACAATTGTGTTTGCAAAGAGGAAATATTGTGAAGAAAGAATTATAATCTAACTGAGGAACACAAGATAATAAATGACAACAGATTGGGGAGATTTGGCTTGTCTTACCGTCCAATCTTAACACCAGGATGCTCTCACGCTCGGCTTAGATTGAGGAATTAGGTCTTTTTTTAACTGGCTTCGAGGTGTCATGACTTCCTGATGTGGCGCAACATGTCCCGATTTTTAAGCCTCCAGTTTTCTTCTTTTGATCTACGTAATCATCCTTACTCTGTTTCTGTAATTAATTTAAAAAATGACCAAACCAGTGTTTCTCCAACTGCGGCATGTGTACCACTGGAGGCACGTGGGCTTCTTTAGGGTGGTACTCAGGGTCATTTGTAATTTTAGACTACTTTCATTTTAATTTTGAATGAATTATTATTTATACTTTAGTAATGCATTTAAGTCAGGTGGTTTAAATATGTTTTTGGGACCGATTCTTTCCTGACTTGATCTTGATGAAGCCAGGTGGTCGTTGGCAGGTCAATGTTCTGCTTCCCTGGGACGGACTGATAAAAATAGTCTCCCCAATTACCGACAGCATGCACTGACTTGCACAGTTGGTGAAAAAACTATTACATTCATTGTGTAATTTTTAAAGTTTGAAACCACAAACCACTGCTTCTGGATGCAAGTGTGAAGAAGCGCCACTCTGACTGAAAATGAAAAGCACAATGAAAGCAATCGATGGACACGGACATGGACCCTGTGTCTGCCGAGTCTGTGCACACAGGTCCGTTTCAGAGCGCTGCAAACCGCTAAATTCACTGTGATATTTACTTCACATGCTGAGTGTCCCTGCTCCACTGAGACTCAAAAAGAAGCGTTGTCTTACATACATGTACATGTCCAATGGCATTTATGCTGCTCTAACACTCGTTGTTTTATAGTCGTAATGTGTGTTGTTTTGCTGGGACTTTAAGCACAACAAAAAGGAAATAATTTAGCTATTTCCAGGCTGTGATCCTAAACTATTTGAGCTCATGTTGTAAATTTCCTCTAGCGTGCCGTTTCTGGTGACAGGAAACATTTAGGTCATCCCTGATTAATACCCTACTCACGTTTAGCTTGTGCAATGTCTCTTCTGCTTTTGCTATTAATACGACATGCCCCTACAAACCGTGACTATTACACCGCGTTCCAAATTATTATGCAATTGATATTTTTTAAATGACAAGTCTTTCAAGTCTTTAACTGTTAGAGGATATTATGAATGTGACAGAAAAAACCTCCCTGTGATAGTAAACAACTCAAAATATACAGTTCCAAATTATTATGCACAACAGCGTTTCAATACATTTTAAAGGTTGTAATTAACTGAAAATGGTCATTTGTTGAATTTGCAGCATTAGGAGGTCATATTTACTGAAATCAAAAGCTATTTCAATCAAAAGCATCTTAACAGGTTAAGTTATACAGTATTTTAACATAGGAGCCCTTCTTTGATAGCAGCTTCATTCAAGTTGTGAGTTTTTGGAGAGTTTCTGCTTGGATTTGTTTACCGGATGTCAGAATAGCCTCCCAGATCTACTCTTTGGAAGAAAACTGCCTCCCACCCTCATAGATGGTTTGCATTAGGAGGCACCAAAGGTTCTCAATAGGGTTGAGGTCAGGGTAGGATGGGGTCCACATCATGAGTCTCCTTTTTTGTCCATAGCAGCCAATGATGCAGAGGTATTCTTTACTGCATGACATGGTGTGTTATCATGCATGAAGATGATTCTGTTAGGGAAAGCACAGCTCTTCTTTATGTACCATAGCAAAAAGTGGTCAGTCAGAAACTCCACATATTTTTCAGAGGTCATTTGTCACACTCTTAGGGATCCTAAAGGAGCCGATCAGCTCTCTCCCCATGATTCTGGCCCAAAACATGACTCCGCCATCTCCTTGTTGACGTCACAGCCTTGTTGGGACATGGTTCACCACCATCCACTACTCCATCCATCTGACCATCCAGGGTTACACGGCACTCATCAGTGAACAAGACTGTTTGAAAATGAGTCTTCATATATTTCTGGGCCCACTGCAGCCGTTTCTACTTGTCAGCATTGAATTAACAGTTTAGGGTTGCATTGCGAAACTTTTTTTTTTACCTTTAAGCCACTGAAGTACAATTTGCATAATAATTTGGAACGCAGTGTAAAGTATGTTAACGTATAACCATCAACATGAACAAGGTGGTGTCAATGGACCCTTGAGTGAGCTGCTCAAAGAGAGGACACAGACTAAAGCCCACTATTGCCTCAAACTCCACTCACCTTTTGACCCCTCAGTCTGAACTAAACTCTAGGAGGCGCTACAGAGTTCCACTGGTTTCAAAGGCTGTGTTCAAGAAATCCTTTATCCCATGTACTGTGAGATTTAGCCGGCGGTGGTGATATTAAGGAGGGTCACAGTGGAGGGGCTGCAGGGAAGTTGTTGTTGTTGTTGTTGCAAACAATACACAACATCTCAGGAGCACAGGCATTGCATGTCTGGATGTAGCACAATGGAGACAGAACAACTAGTTATATTATACTATCATCTTGGAATGCATGGGGCTTTGATGATGTTATGTTAGCTGTTTGCCTACAGTTTACAGTAAAAACTTTTGCCTTCTTGTGTCTGTGTAGTTAATGCTATAACAGTAACCCGCTACTAGTAACAAGTAATCTAACGCATTACTATTTCTTAGCCAGTAATCGGATTAAAGTTACTTTTCCAAGACACAGTGCGTTAACTTTTTTCCTTTGTAAAAAGATATATTTGCTTTCTTTTTCCATCGCAAGGAGTGACATAACTTATGCGATAAGTCACGTTTTCAGCATTAACATAAACAATGGAGGGAGGAGAGAGATGCACATTTTCTCTCTGGAAATACTGAATAGTCACTATTTGAGTTTGTGTCGGATAAAGATAACAATATAAAGGTTCGCTGTACACTCTGTGCTGGCAACAAAGTGTTACCAAGCTCCAGACACAACATCACATTAAGAAACATTTAGAGTTCCACCAGGTGATGATGCAAAACAAATAGCTAATGCAGGGGGAGATATTATTGTCAGTGCCATAAAATGAGGAAAGACACATCTTCATCTGTTTCCTCATGCAGCCCCGCGGCCCCCCCCAAAAAATCCTACCTCGTCCGGCAGTGTCGAATTTTAAATACATTTTTTTCTCGATTATCTTTTGAGTATACAATGTATTTTTTCTCTCTTTAGGGAACTTTGGGGTGCCGTAAAACAGGGGATTTGTCTAAAAGAAAGAAAGGACCAGTGAGGACCGTTACAACACCTGAAAATGCTGAAGTCCGTCTGTCTATGCTGCGCTCTCCCAAGTGTTCTGCTTGCAAACATGCAGAATTTTCTCATCGTCCAATTCTTCAGGAAGAATTTCATTTTCACCCATACAAAATTATTTCAATGTCTTTTTAGAAAAGTTTTCTCCGGGCGACTGATGTCCCTGAGAGGGGACATAAAGGCAAGGCAAAGCAAGTTTATTTGTAGAGCACAATTCATACACAAGGCAATTCAAAGTGCTTCACAGTTGCATAAAACAGATCAAATCAATCATTAAGACATCAACATAAAATCAATCAATTACAGTAAACGGCAAGAGTGCAGATAAAATACTTTCAGTTTTCATAGGCTCGGGTAAAAAGAGCTGTTTTCAGCCTGGTTTTGAACATTGTCAGAGTTGGGGCCTGTCTCACATCCTCATGAAGACTGTTCCAGATTTGTGCTGCATGAAACTGAAACGCAGCCTCACCGTGTTTAGTCCTGACTCTGGGAACCACCAGGAGACCCCTCCCTGAAGTTCTCAGGGCCCAAGATGGTTCATACGGCTCTAATATGTCAGAGATGTACTTTGGTGCAAAACCATGAAAAGACTTGTACACAAGCAGAGCTGTTTTAAATTCTATTCTCTGAGTGACAGGAAGCCAGTGCAGAGACCGGAGCACTGGACTAATGTGGTCGTATTTCCTGGTTCTTGTCAGGACTCGAGCAGCAGCGTTCTGGATGTACTGCAGCTCTAACAGCTCGTTTAGAAAGGCCAGTGAGCAGCCGTTACAGTAGTCTAACCTGCTGGAGACAAATGCATGGATAAGTGGAACTGGCCTGTGCGCTCGCCTGATTTATTTCCTGTGGGGATATAAGTTCCCCTGCCACACCCTGTATACTAGGAATGTTTGTGTTGACCTAGTCTTGTGTTTTTACGTGTCTATGAGCCAAAGATTAATCTCTACTTTGGTAGACAATTGAATCTATTCAATTTTATCATAAATAGATGTATTTATTTATTTAACTAGACTAAAATCAAGTTTCTACATGACCCTGGTTTTGTTGATTTAAGCCCTTAAAGCTGGGGTACCTGATCTTTCCTGTGTATTCAAATTGTTCAAAGAATGTAATTACATGCACATTTCACACCCATACAGCATTGAGCAGTGGCAAAGTGAAGCACCCCCAAGATAAATTTCACTCATTTAGATTAGACTACTATCATCCATTGCTGAATAAAACTTTAGGTGAAGACAATACAACAAGGTCTGTGTTTTGCTGTGTTTACAACATACTTATACTCTTTACAACATACTCACCAAAAAATCAGGTACCCCAGCTTTAAGATGATATTGTATCTACAGCTCTATCTGTTCTGAAATTAGTTACATTTAACATTTGCAGACTTAAAACATAGTAAACACACTGTAAATTCCAACTCATTGCGCTTACTTGGATTAAGTGGTGAACCCGATGCATAATTATTAAGCCCAATGTTAAGCTATGATTATTAGTAACGGTAGTATGATTAAGAGGGATATCACAGTATTAATTACTTTTGATACAAGTTCCGATTACTATAAACGCAAGTCCAGGCAACTGGGAATTCCTAGTACCGATTACTTTTGTTACTTAAATACGGTCTTAACCTGTACTATTATTCTTAGTAATGGTTACTTAAATATTCCTGTTCTCTTTATGGTTTATTTGTTATTCTCATTAATGAAGTTTCACAAATTTAGTACAAGATATAAATGTTGTAATAAAGCAAAACAAAGTATAGTTATAAAGTCAATTTATTTAACATTGAACATTGTAAAACATTTTTAAATGCAATTAATGATAGAACATCGCCATTTCTGCAGTTATAGTTTAAATCAGTCCAAACAGGTGGATTAGTCTGTACTGAGCCGATGAAGCCGAGGAGCTGAAGTGTCTCAGAAGGTTCCACAGACTCTGTACATGCAGCAGGTTCTGCAGACTCACAGCAGGAGGACGGGGATCTTTGTAAATCACTGTCAAAGCTCACTCCTCAAAGTCTTCACCAGCGTGGTAAGACATATGAAGAACAACAATACTTTAGTCGTGAGTCCCTATGACAAGACCAAACCTAAAACTTCAGGTAAAATGTTGCTTTGTCTCATCCAAACATCTCAGCTCTGACTCTGTCTCACCTCAGTGTGTTCAGCTCCAGTCTCAGCAGATCCTTCCACAGCTGCACTCTCCAGTCTGACACTGGACACACAAACCATTCACAAATGTTATTTCACATCCCACTTATGGCCAATTTGTCCAAATATACGATTAGTGCTGTCTTATCTACTGCCTGGTAGCTGAGATGGTCTCAAAGTTTTTACAGCATACAGATTTCTGTAAAACAAGGAAATACAATCAGTAAGCTCACTACAGGCATATCCACACAGGATTACAATTAGCTAATAACCTCAGGTGAAAAGCAAAGACTATGGATGTCCTCAGAGTTTTATGACAAGTAGGATAAACTATATCATATAAAAATCAGGACTAATAGTGGAAGACTAAACAGTTCTGTACTAACACTAAAGTCCAAACCACAGGTAAAATGTTTTTGACACAAACATTTGAGTCCCGTCCCACCTCAGTGTGTTCAGCTCCGTCTCATCAGGTCTTTCCACAGCTGCACAGTCTGACACTGGACACACACAAACCATTTCAAAGATTATTTTACTAAATTATATACTGTTGAAAAGTCTTACCTTCAGCGTTGATGCCGGGTCAGTCTCTAAATCTTCACAGCTGTCACTGTCTGGAAAAAAGAAAAACTTTAATCATAACCAGTAGTATTAGATATACATTACTTTAATGCTGTGAGTTGTTAAATGGTGAGTGCAAACTGAAAAATATAATATACTATTTTGTGGACATGCTGCACCTGATTTAACATTTGAAATAAAGAGTATTACAGTAATAGTGCCTAAGCTAATATGTAAATGCTGCATAAACTTAGTAAATTACCCATAAGTATCTATTTTCTGTCTTTAAATGACAGGTCTGGAGCTTTACTACTTAAATTAGTATCACTAATATTAGACAGACCACTGTGACCAAATTAAATAACAAATGTGTTATAAGGTAGAGCAAGAGTGTTGTACTTTTCAAATATATAAAAAAAAAAAATGAAAATAGTAACAATACATTAAACACCCAGCGCAATCTCAAATATCCAAAGACACACTCACCTTAAGTTGATTAATGAGAAATAAAACAGGAAAGGTCCTGTTTTCTGCTGTTTCTGCTCAATGATACACTGAGGGCTGTTGAACACTTCTCTTTTAAATTCAAAACAGTTCAGAGCAATCTGATTGGCTTATTCTGCACATGTGACATATGACCTGAACCAATCCCGGGCAACATAAGTTATAGCTTAGCTTTGTCAGTTACGGATACTAGAAAGTCAAGTTCCCGTTACAGGGGCTCAGTAGAGGACACTGGGGAGGTTAGTGAGAGTTACTAAAACCATGTACTGGATAAAGAGAAAAGCAAGTAAAGCTAATGTTAAGCCTATATTATTCAATACTGGCAAATCCTAGTAAATGGGACAGCATCTTATAATGGATACTTTAGAATGAGCGTGATCACAACGGGACTACACATAATTATTACTGGCATCATGTAAAGTTAGTCAGTACTGGCAAAACCATGTAATTGGAACGGAAACATGTTGCTGTAAAATGGAAAAGCAATTAATCACAAGTTTTCTTGAAAATGTACTTCTTACATGGAATAGAGGGTAAATGCTGAAAATATCAGGTCTCCTAGTAATTATAACACTTTATTTCATGTTACGACCGTAATCGGAATTTGCAGTGTTCTGAATAAAAGTAAACAATTCAAAGCGTATAATGCATCAGTTATGAAAACTTTCCTCCTGGGCCCAAAACAGGGATGAAGAAGGTAGAAGTCTCTCTGGCCCTGATCCTCTGCCATGACCGAGAAATTAATCAAGGCCTGAAATGAATCAGCGTTTAATCACACTGTGTGAATTTATGCAATTTTCTCTGAAAGACACTTCCGTGAATAGTTTGATACTGTGGAGGGCATAACATGCATTATTGCTGCTCGGAGGCCGAGGACGCAACATATTACGTGATTTGTGTGCACAACAGAATGTTATTATTTTTAAGGATTTGTTCAAGTTGATCTGCAGATTAGTGCATTTAAAGCTTTTTTTGGATGTGTGGTCCCCGTCACACCATGACTGCCACTCGTAACTTTATATCTTTAAACCACGAGTTATATTTATTCCACGTTTTTCAATATATAGGTCTTTACACTGCAGTATTCATTCACTTTATGTCACAATCTGTAGTAATAAGTAATTTTTTCACAAAGAGTGTGTGAGTAACACTTTATTTGTATCTCTTTTAAGTCTGATCTGAATTTAATGACGTTTGACATAAATTGGGTGCTTCCCCTGGTTGTGTTAGTTCCTTTGTCTCAGTTCTGCTGAGCATCTAATCAATAAGCATAATTATGAAGAATAATTCATTTTGCTTGCTATATGCTTTTGCTCTTAGGAAAATAATAGTCCCTCTGCCTTCCTTGTACAGTAGAAATACATTAATAGAGCAACACAAGTTCAATAATATTATTTGTATTATTATTGCAAATATTGTATGTGCAGTTTACACTCAAATGCAAGTCATCCCCAACAGACCCTTATTATTTTGAGAGTAGGGTTTGACGGTCACTGGCCTCTAGGTTAAAGAGCAATATTGTTTGCAGACTGACATGCCAACTGGTGCATACATTACTGAAATTACTCATATCAAAAAGAGCCACTAAAGTAACATGACGTGAGTTCTTTGATTTATAAAGAAGATTTAACTGCCTTGTCTGTCATTTGATCCTCCACACACCCTCTTTGTTGCACATGTAACCCACCTAAAATTAGCACAGTATTAAGTGGTTATATGATTTTAAATTGAGAGTACACGAGTATTACCGCATGTGCCCAGTAGAGGGTGCTGTGAGCACACCTCCATCTTGTGAAAAAGCCAAGACAGCACATGTAAGGCACTCGGTGAAAAATGTGATCAAATCATTACAAAATATAACCGTGTATTTTGGGTTTATAGAGCAAAGCTAATTGCCAGAGGTACTGGAGGAGAGGATTTGTTGAGTTTTTGTTTTATCTTTTCTCCGGTGAGTGACATGTTCTACTAAGCTAAGCTATGCTATTTTTCTGCTAGCTGTGTGCATTGTGAATTTATTCTTTGAGTGTGTTGTGTCTTTGCCACAACATATCAGATACCAATAAATCACACTCGGAGACAGATCAATGCGTGAACCTCCATGTTTACTTTGTTTTTCATTGCAGCAAACGTATCAGTGCGCAGACGTGTTACATACACGTAAACCAATAACTCAGGAAGTGATTGCGCTAAACAAGTAGACCCACATAGATACTACACTCCTCCCCTTTTAGATTTGTACCAACACATGCACAATACTGTAAATACATCTAACAAAATATGATGTACTGCAGACACAATTTTAACCCCCCTTTTTTTTTTTTTTTTTTTTTTTAACGATCCATAAACAAAGAACTCATAAGTCCAGTCTCATTGGTGGTGCCCTGATGCGTTCAGGGTTACGTCTAGGGACTTGCGGAGTGCTCTCTTTGTGGGGCACATCCTCAGTTGCAGGTATTACACCACCGTCAGTATTGTGTTCAGAGTTGACATACAAGTCCGGTGGACATGCAGGTTGCACCGGAGCCTTTGGTTGAGCATTCAATATCTGATCTGCGTGACGTCTCCAAGTGCGCTCGCCAATGTCCACCTCATACATCAGCGGGCCACTCCTAGTGACTATCCATCCAGGTGTCCACTTGTCTCCTCGATAGTCGCGTGCTAACACTTGTTGTCCCACATCGAAACTCCTTGTTGTTTCACCTGACATAGTGCTGAACTGCTTATTCTGCACTTCTCTCCTCAAGTCCGGTTTTAGGAGGTCAATGCGAGATCTTAGGGGTCTGTTCATAAACAGCATTGCTGGTGTTTGATTCGTTGTTGCATGGACAGAATTCCGGTACACAAGAAGGAAATTATCAACTTTGTGTTGAAGGGAGACGTCCTCTTTTGTCATTGCCTTGATTGACTTTTTAAAGGTTTGCACGAACCGTTCCGCCAACCAATTCGTTGCTGGATGGTGTGGTGCTGACTTAAAGTGTTTAATGCAATTTTTCTTCATGAAAAGTTGAAATTCATCAGAAGTAAACTGTGGGCCATTATCGCTCACAATTTGCTCAGGCAGGCCGTTCCTGGAGAAGATGTTCCTCAAAACAGAAATAGTCTTTTCAGATGTTGTATATTTCATTGTTACGACTTCTGGCCATTTTGAGTGAGCGTCCACAGTTATTAGGAACATTGAATTCATGAATGGGCCAGCGAAATCAATGTGCACTCTCTGCCAGGGTGCAGACGGCCATTCCCAAGGATGTAAGGGTGCCTGTGGGGGTGCATTTTGAATACTCTGGCAACCTGTGCAGGTTTTGGTTATAACCTCAATCTGTTTATCTATTCCGGGCCACCATACATAGCTACGGGCTAGGCTCTTCATTTTAACAGTACCCAGGTGACCTTCGTGCAGACTCTCCAACACGCTGGTGCGGAGCTTAGAGGGCACTACCACACGTGATCCACACATCAGAGTTCCCTGGCAAACTGACAGCTGGTCACGTCTGGCTGAAAACTCTGGGAAACAGGAATTCCCATGGGCAGGCCACCCTTGTACTGTGATGTCATAGACTTTTGAAAGTGTTGGATCGTTCCGCGTTTCCTTTTGTATCTTGACATTTGTTACTGGCAGCTGATCCATGAGTGATGTATGGAACACTTCAGCTGGATCACATGCTGAAGACTTTTCCCCCTCAGATGTTGGCAGCGGGAGACGTGACAAACCATCGGCGTTACAGTGTTGCTTGGTCCCCTTGAACTCAATGTCATAAGAATGCGCTCCTAAGAACAGGGCCCATCGTTGTAGTCTGGTGGCTGACATCACAGGAACTCCTTTTCTCGGATTGAAAATTGACACAAGGGCTGATGGTCAGTCACTAGGGTGAATCTTCGGCCATAAAGGTAATGATGAAACTTTTTGATGCCCCATACCAGGCTAAGGGCCTCCCTGTCGATTTGTGCATAATTGCGTTCTGCACTTGAAAGCGACCTTGACGCAAATGCGATTGGGCGCTCTGATCCATTGTCCATAGTGTGAGATAAAACAGCGCCAATGCCATACGGAGACGCATCACATGCTAGTCGAATGGGTCGTGATGGATCATAGTGGGTAAGTATTTCATCAGATGTTATTAGTCTTTTTGTTTCTGCAAATGCATTTTCGCATTTTTCTGACCACTGCCATTTCGCTCCAGTTTGTAACAGCGCATTCAGTGGGTACAACACTGAGGCAAGGTTTGGGAGAAACTTGTGGTAGTAGTTTACCAGGCCCAAGTATGATCTCAGCTGTGACACATTCTGAGGTTTAGGTGCTTTAAGCACTGCCTCGATTTTCTCTTGTGATTTCTGTAAGCCATGTTTGTCAATGACATGTCCGCAGTATGAGATTTCACTTCTGAAAAACTCACATTTTTCTCTCTTTGCCCGTAGGCCATACTCATTCAGCCTGGTGAGCACTTTGCTTAGGTTTTGGAAGTGATCATCATCATCTTTTCCTGTCACGAGTATATCGTCGAGGTAGCATTGTGTTCTAGGTATATCCTGAAGTACTTGATCCATTGCTCTTTGCCAAATGGCTGGAGCCGAGGCAACGCCAAACACAAGGCGATTGTATTGATAAAGTCCCTTGTGTGTATTGATTGTTAAGAACTTTCTGCTTGACTCCTCAACCTCCATCTGGAGATAGGCCTGAGACAAATCAATCTTTGAAAACTTCTCCCTACCAGCCAAAGATGAGAAGATGTCTTCAATCCGTGGCAGGGGGTACTGCACTGTGCGCAGCACCGGGTTAATGGTCACTTTGAAGTCCCCGCATATGCGCACCTCTCCACTTTTTCCTTTCTTCATCACCGGAACAATGGGCGTAGCCCAGTCGCTCCAGTCAACCTTTGAGAGAATGCCGGATGTCTCCCATTTCTGTAGTTCAGCATCTATCTTCGGACGCAACGCATATGGTACCGGCCGTGCTTTATGAAATCTCGGTGTAGCGTTTTCATCAAGTTAAATTTTTGCCTTTAAGTGTTTAAGTTTACCAATGCCTTTCTCAAGCACTTGGGCATTGGCCTCTAACAATTGTGAAACTCTTGGGGTTTGTCGATATGTTGAGCGCTTTAATTGAATGCCAATCAATCTGAATTTTTCTTAACCATTCACGTCCAAGAAGGACTGGTCCTGCGGTTTTCAGCACATAGAGCTCCAACTGGTGTGTTTTGTCACCATAGGCCACGTCTACTTTAAGTTTGCCTTTAGGTGATACTTTCTCACCTGTGTATGTCTTTAACATCACTGAGGTCTTTATTAGTGGTATCTTGGAAAACAGCCTGTTGTATTCAGTCTCTGGGATTATCGACAAAGCTGAGCCTGTATCCAGCTCCATTTTAAGTTTCACACCAGACACTGTTGTAGTTATCCATATTATTTTCCTGTCCTTTTCTGTTATGTTATGCAGTTCCAAGCATGCAAGGTCATCCTCTTCACTAGTGTGAATTTTCACATTCTGTTACCCTGTGCATTTGTCTTGCCTTGGTTTTTAAAACTTTGCTCTTTCCATATTTATCATTTCGCATGTTGCCTTGATCCGCTTTGCATGCCCTTTCTATGTGGCCTTGTTTGAGGCACTTCCTACAGGTCTTGTCTTTGAACCAGCAGTCTTTTGCATTATGAGAGGATTTACCGCACCTGTAGCAGTTCTGCTTTTTTGCATTATTCAGGAACATTTTATGTACCTCGTTTTCCGCAGTCTTCATTTGTAGCTCTGAAGCATCCTTAGCTGCAGTTTCCATTGAGATAGCTATGGCTAATGCTTTGTCCAAATCCAGGTCCTTTTCAGACAGAAGCCTTTTTTGTGTACTTGGACAGTGCATGCCACATACCAGTCTATCTCTTAAGGCATCAGCTTTGAAATCACAATACTGCGAAAGTTTGCGCAGCTCAGCCATGTATTCCGATATGCTTTCTTCCTTTGATTGATTCCTTTTATGAAATCTAAATCTTTCTGCTATCACTAGGGGTTTGGAGTTCAAGTGGCCTTGCAATATTTTGACTATGTCGCCAAATGACTTACTGGACGGTTTGTCAGGGCACACCAGATTCCGCAGAAGGTTGTAAGTTTTTGCTCCCATCAGACTGAGGAGAACTGAACTTTTTTTTTCATCCTCAACATCATTAGCGTAGCAATACAACTCCACTCTCTCGATATAAGCTTCCCAGTCTTCACTTGTGCTATCAAACTCATTTACTTTTCCAACGAAAGCCATTTCGGACTTGAAATCCAGCCTTTTAATCCTTTTAGCTGCGTAGATTCACTGTGTACAATGTACGGTCACTCACGCATCCTTTGCTAGTTTCCAGTTAGCTTCGTCTTGTCGCGTCGTCTTCCTCTGGTTTCATTTCTCATTCCATGCACATTGTCTCTTTTTTTTTTTTGTAGGGTCCGTATTTCTCGTCGCCAATTTGTTGTGTCTTTGCCACAACATATCAGATACCAATAAATCGAACTCGGAGACAGATCAATGCGTGAACCTCCATGTTTACTTTGTTTTTCATTGCAGCAAACGTATAAGTGCGCAGACGTGTTACATACACGTAAACCAATAACTCAGGAAGTGATTGCGCTAAACAAGTAGACCCACATAGATACTACAGAGTGTTGTGATAAAATTATTGAATTCATGTGTTTTCAAATTTAGAAGAACTATTTACAGAGATTTGATTATAAAAAGGGTTATTACACTGTCATGTACATTTTTAGTGCTACATGTAAAATATTGCGCACTGTGTGAAAACCTATGGCCGCTGACTGCTCTGCTTTTTGACTACAACACTGGAGGCCGCCATTGCTCCACCTTTGCTGTAGTACCTCCATATGACCGCTATTCCCCTATTGCAATGCATTGGACTTTAGACACGTTAAAAACAACTTTCATGCCCGGTGCCTAATGGTTTAGAAGTGGCTAGAGCTACATATTCCTCCTGTGATTACGCTGGGTTAAAAACAATATGGGGCACCGGGCTTTTTATTGTAGAAATAAATTTTTGAAATCTTGCGTAATTAATGAGGGCCTGACTTTGATTGACAGGCCGTTTACGTTGCTGCCGGGCCATGGGCGCGATTACAATAGAAATACACGCCCATTACACGCCCCGTGAGGGCCAGGCCTACAGTCAAGATCCCTCCCTTATGCCCTTTTTAGGAACATGCTTCGTCAGAGCTGGAGAGGAGGAGCCTGTAAATCCGCCATGATTTCCCCCACGAACGTGGTCATTTTCGTAAACGGGGAGGAGTGAGGAGGAGCTGTCTATTCTTTTTTTACAGTCTATGGTGAAAACCTATGAGTTACTATGCTGTTAACTTTGAATGTGAATGATTGAAACTAGATATGAATGTTTTTGATATATTTGAATAGTCATTAATATTACCCTGCTATGCAGGTTGGTTTTTTGATTGACCTGATTCGAGACGGACCGTTCGGTGTGAGCCTGGACTGCTGGACTGCTGGATCCTAAATGGAGGACGTTCTGAAAGCTCTAACATCCTTGTTGGACCTGGGCCGTTAAGCTGAGATATTGTGCACAAAAAGGGTCATACTACCCGGGTAGTGGTAAATCAGAGCTCTGACCATTTTCTTTTATTATTTTCAAATTGACATTTGAGCCCTCTTGGGTATTTTTGAGTTTTGTGAACTGGCTCGAGGATCGAATGACTATAGGGAATCAAGGGACTGAACTGGTTAGGGGTAAACAAAAGAAACATTGTGGAAATGGAAAATAAATGCCGGCTTTGTTCATCTTTATTATAAACAGTGGTCTATTTTTATTTCACCTTCATTCCTCCTTTAGAACCTAGATTCCTGGGTACGTGTATTGAGTAGTAGTTCACTTTATACATGCTACACACATACAACAGAAGAGGGCACCAAAGATTTCATCTCCTTCAATGGGGGAGATGAAATCATGCTTATAAGCAGAAGCATGATTATAAGCATATATAATATGCTTATAAGAAAAACTTGCATATAAATCCTATGAATATTTTGTTCTGTATCACTTGCTAATTTTCCTCATTTCACACTTACGGACTCTTTAAAAATATATGTGAGCAAAATTATTAAAAGAAAATAGATAAATTGTTTATAGTTGATGTATTACGTTTTCCCTGTAGCATTTTGAGATTTGTTTACCAAGAACAAAATTGCATTATTCTTAATATTCTTTTTATACCTGGGTGTGCTGTAAATTTACTGATATCCACAAGGGGGCACTCCGCAACCTCTTCACCATGCAGTTTGACTATTAACCCAGTACCTGTAACCCTGTCCTGAAAAGCAATGGAATGCCTTCATTTTTCTTAAAGTGGACATAACATGCATATTTAAAACATAAAACATTCTCCTCGATGCCAAGTAATCGAGGGAGTACAGATTTTTTTTGTGCTTTAGCAGTTAAAAGGGGGGAAATGTCATAGTATAAAGTTCATTTTGCATGTCTCGCATGAAGACCTTGGGTTAGATCTGGTGTGAGCCTAGGATAAACAAGAGCCATGACTGTGCCACCGGCGCCGTCATTTTCAGAATGGGAATCTCTTATCCACTGAAGGGGGAGGGTTGGCTGGTGAGGGAAGGGAGAATCCTTGGAGGAATGCCCTGAGAGGTATTTAGAGACAAAGTACATTTAT
This sequence comes from Proterorhinus semilunaris, assembly GCA_021464625.1. Lineage (NCBI taxonomy): Eukaryota > Metazoa > Chordata > Actinopteri > Gobiiformes > Gobiidae > Proterorhinus > Proterorhinus semilunaris. The sequence goes on from CM038344.1 coordinate 16,752,405, forward strand.
GCCACAACTTTATTGAATTTTCGAGCCTTTTTTTCCGCTATATGTTCACAAAAAACATTATTCTCTCTCAGCAATAATAATAGCTCTTTATATTGTCAACATCCCGTCTCTTACTGTTTTGTATTGCAGACTGCATGCTCTAAGCCTCCACCGTGACCTGGAAAACACTATAGGCACTGTGAAATGGCCAGAGCTCAGAAGAATAACTGATTGGTGGTACAAAGACTGACCTGTTTTAGACTCTGCTGATACAGTGAGATAAATGTTCACTTATTGTTGATGTACCTTTTGTGTTTTAAAGCCAGAGTAGTTATGAATACAAGCACAAAAAGTCTGTCAGAGCACAAAGGACCACGACATTAGCAGCGCATCAAGGTCAAGGCTGATGGAGGAGGTGAGTTTATCTGTGTTAATGGGTGTGTGGGGGGGAGCAGTGTCCCAGGACAGGATGCACAGTGATTATAGGCCAGCCCGTGCGGGGACAATGTGTCAGTCAGTCTTGTGGCAACTCCCAGGCCACGTTAACATCTGCTCTACCATCACGACATAGAAATCCTCTGTACTTCTAATTCATCACTTCGTCCTCCCGGGCAAATAGTCCTTGATTGATTCAGGAGGAGTTTCTTTTAAAGTTCAGCTTTTGTTTAAAATAAGGCCAATGGGCATGCAATATTCAACAGCAAGAGATGATTTGGTTGATCATGCTTGAGAATATTATTTGTGTATTAGCTTATTGTTTTGTTGCTCCACTGGTTCTCGGGTATGCTGGTATTTGGGCTTCTTCATGTTGTTCACGCAGGGCTTCTGCTTAGTCATTAAATGCTTATATTAGTAACACGATTGCATTTAAATTATTATTTTTTTCTGAAATAACAAAACAAAAAACTAGCACATTGAAAAAGAGAGCAGTTCACTGACAAAATATACATGTGTGAATTTAAATAATAATTCATTGTAATTTAGTAAAGATTGTCTGCAAATTAAACTTGACTGGGGCTAAAACAATGCAACCGGTATTCATAATGGGAACGCCTGCCTGATGAAGTGTGATCCGGACAATGGCTCGTGTGCTAATCTATGGGGCTGAGGCCAAGCGCAGATCTGGTGTGTGCGGGTTTGGAGGGAGGGGTCGAGGGGGGAGCGGGGGGAATTTGGTGAACACATGGCACTGGGGTGAGCCTAATCACAGACGGTCTCGCACAAATCCACACAGAATAGGGGGGTACGTTGGTGTGAGGGCAGTCCCCCGGGTGACTCATTTTAGTCCTCGAAGTAACACAGCAGCCTTTGACCAGACACGAGGGCTCATCTTTTGTTTCTGTTGCGCTCCTCTTTGTATATGCAGAGCCTGTTTAGTCATGGACTGTCACTCGTTACTGGCCAGCTCATGCACATTGGACAGTTCATCCTTCCCGTTTCCTTGCTCCAACATTTTCTGTGGATCATTGGACTTTTCTATTGTTCTGTGTGCTGTAAAACAACACAACACAAAGGCACTCCTTTCCTTCCCTTACAATAGTGGAAAACTTGACCACAATCATTCTTTCTTCTTCTTTTTTATTTTTTTATTTTTATCAATGGACAATCTTTATGTTTATGTAGAATATAGGCATACTTTTTTTCCCTTAGCCTAATATCATCATTGTTGATAGAAAACATAAAAAAAGGCTAGTTATTTTAAGCATTTTAGGCATTATACCTGTTTTTTCTGGTAATACTGTAAATATATGTGGGGAGAAACAATGTGCATCTCATTATAAAGCATTTGCATCAATTTCATGAACTTACACTTACAATTTTCTAGCTTTCTATGAAAGTGACACTGTCAAGTGACCCTGCAAATTATGAAATGTGCCTATTGACCCACCCCTGTGAGGAATTGGGATGCTGCAAATGTGTTAGGAAAGTTAACTTATTTGGACCACATCGAACATTGTAATTCCTCTTTTATTGTTTGTAATCAAATCAGAAATAGAGCCTTTAACATTAGGTTATAGTCAACATGCTGCATGAGTAGTTGCATGGTTCATTTTACACTCCTCTGCAAAATACGTATCTGTTCGATGAGTGATTGCAGATCTCAATTCCTGGTTAAAAAAGGTAAAACATTATAATAATAAACTATAAAGTCTATTGTCATAACGCTGGCCTACGGGCTGAACCAGGAAGCCGTGTCCACAGTTCCACAATAGGCTATTTGAACTCACCAAGAGGCCCAAAGAAAGGACACCAGGCCTATCAAGACGTCATTTGAAAATACATGGGCTTTTAATGTTGAGACAAAGCTATAACTGGTTGTCAACAGTGCCACCTCTTCTGCACTAAGCAAACAAAGTGCTCCGCGGTCAATTCAACAAAGCCCCGACTCGATTCGCTCTCGCTGCCCGCGTGCGTGTGTTTTCGTGGCGGATGCTGCTCTCTGATTGGCTGCGTGGGGCGCTTCTGTGTGTCTGTGCCGAAGCGGTGCGCCGTGGCAGAGAGCGGCCCGTGTGAATGCTGTGAGACCGACCCACGCAGGACGAAACACGGGGGAAACACTTTATCTAAGTCCGGGATATTCAAGGGGAAAGTCCTACAAGAGCAACTATTCATTCAGCAAAACGGCGCGCGCATCATTCGGACAATCTAAAGTAGATTTTTTTATTGACTGGTGAACTGAAGAGGGGGTCTCGGTATTGACAACAAAGAATCAAGGTAAGAATGAGGAACGATTTCTAACACTTTGAAACATCTCATCGGAGGTTTACGACTGGAATGACTTCCACTTATGTTTTTGGCTAAATTTAATATGATTTTTTTACTCATTCATTCATTAGCCTGCTCACCTGCAATTGTATCCTTATGAGAACGCGATTAGATCCTTAACTTTTTATTGCAAAAGACTGCAACTGCATTATTATTAACATTTTTATTATTAGAAACCTATAACATTTGCTTGTCAATGCACCACTGCTTTTCCACGAGTCAGCAGCAGACAGGGGAGATGTTGACATCACAACATAGAGTGTCAATTTGCTTGTGCCACCTTTCTGTTCATGTGTGGGGGGTTTAAGGTCACTTGCTTGATATTAAGACCCTTAATGTGTGTAGGCGTAGCTCATCTTATGGTTCAATGTTTTGTTTTTTTGCAGTTTCCCATTTCTCTGCATTGTAGAAGAGATTATTTGTCTCATTTGAATTACGTGGGCTAATCATTGGTTTTCATCTATTTCTAAATATCCCAAAGTATTTTATTTTATTGTATGTGCTCCTGCTAAATGAGCATTAACCATGTCACCTCTTTTGTATAATGATTAGCGCTTTGCCCTTTTGCAAAGGTCCACCAGTTACTCATGCTTATACATAAACAGGTAACAGACTCAAGAAAAGCCTTGGAAACGAACTGGTGTGTGATTTGTGGCTATGTGGTGGTCAGCTTGTGTGCCTCTTGCTGTGTGAAGATCCTGTTTCCTGGACAAAACCAAACAATGTTAGCCATGTGATATCCTGTATGGGTCTGGAGTCATCTCACATTATGGGAAATAGCCACACGTGGGCTGAACTACAGCGGGGAAGCTGGTTCTAACGTGCTCACTTCGATGAGACAATAGTGCTTTAAACTTTAAAACATTTTATGTTGTCAGGTGTGTTGCTAGACATTGTTAAACATTAACAGAACTGTGTCAGACAAAGAGCTTCCACCTCTCCACCTGCAGTATTGTAAAGGACCAGGCCACTGATTGGGGTGGAGTGCAGTCGTGTTATTTAAACTAGGCAGAGCCCTGGCTGACAGTGTTTGCTGGTATGGTGCTTATTTCACCTTTCACATGAAACTACATGTCTCCAGGCCTTGGGTCAAACTCAAGATTACCTCTATTATTCCGGGGCTACGTTTTAATCCCATAATAGTACTTGTATTCTATTTAGTCACTTGGATATCTTGGATCCATATCAATAGAATATTATCTGAGTTTATGTCATCATATTGGTTTATTGTATTCAAAACTTGTTTGCTCTAGTTATCTGGTTACTGTTACTTTGAACTACTTTGTGCTCATTCACACCTAAACATTCCTGGTGAGTTAATTTCACAATTTCTCACCATGTTCACTGTGAAATGCGCTTTCCTCGAGATTTACACGGATTTGATTTACGCTTCTCTCGGCATGCTTCATTTCCTGCCATTACATACTTATATTGTCCAGGCAGGGTTAGTAAATAACCCGCTGCCCGCTCCCCAACAAAGCCTTTGAGCGGTTTGTTGCTCTCCTGGTGACTCTTCGTGTTGTTTTTCACTCATCCAGGATCCATCCAGTACAGCAGCGTGCAGGCTTTGTGTGTGCTCTGCTCTGGGACGTTCAGCTGCTTTATAATGAGGTCAGCAGATTCAATAAAGCCATTAACCGCCACAGAATATTCCACACTCAATTCTCCAATCAGTGTCCATTAACAACCATATACACTGACTAGGTAAACAACCCTGTGTGACCCGAGCGTGCGTGCCCTTGCCAATGCCTTTTCTGTTTGCAAAGTTGACGATCAGCATTTTTTTCTTGCTTTCCCACAGATCTTGATTATAACTCAGAACGAGGCATTGGAACAGGCCACGCGATACCGTTGTGATAGCATTCAACGCAACCAGGCTACAGAATAAGGTGCTTCCTGCTCAACTGGTTCCAACAATAGCGAAGGCCAAAGCTTTTATCGCCGCTTATCTAACTCGATCAATGCTGTTCTCAGGTGGAGGTGAGCAAGATAATTGTGGTTTACAGCGGGAGAGTGGTACAGACAAGATGTGGCATGACCAGTTTTGACTAGGGTGTAGGGGAGCACACACAAAACGCAATTCACTTTGAGGCTCCTATTATACATTTCTTTTGAGGAACGTGGAATTTTATGCTGTAAAAACTATCAAAAAATATCAAATGTGACTTTTTCTGACACGAATGATTGAGTCCGTTTATTAATATCCTGTTTGAAATGCTAATTTTAAACACGTTCAGGAGAATTGACCGTTGGATAAAAAGTGAACACTGAAATATTAACCGCTAAACCGTACAATGATCATGTTCATAATATTTAGGGCTGGATGAAATGGCAATCACATTATTTTCCCCTCATATTAATCAATTTCGATTTTATTTTATTTTTTCATAGTAAAATAGATATACAAACCTCAGCTCAAACAAAAAATGCTTTTCTCCAGTATCATTTGAAGGAATAGGCCACCGTTTTTTGCATACTGAGATATGGTCTTACTCTAGCTTAGACGAGTTGATGCGTGTCTGTCTGGTCTTTGTGGGTGCGCTCAGTCACGCAAAAACACCAAACATGTTGTTAGCATTTAGCCTCTCCTCCTCTCCACATTGACCTAAATGGGGGTGAAGTTAGAAGCTGTTCCACGTTTTCCCTTTTTAAATACGGTTACGTGAGCGTTTACATGATCAAAGTATAGTCACACAAAATTAAACATGTCGATTTTCTAAGCGGATAAAAAGGGGTACTACAGTGCCTCTCGAAAGTACTAATACACCTTGAACTTTTGCACATTCTGGGGTATGACTACAAGATTTGCACATCTAGAGACTGACATTTTAGCCCATTCCTCTTTACAAAACAACTCAAGCTCTGTCAAATTAGAAGGAGAGCGTTTGTGAACAGCAGTTTTCAGGTCTTTCCACAGATTTTCAATAGGATTTGGGTCAGGACTTTGACTGGGCCGTTCTAACACATTAATATGTTTGTTTTTAAACCATTCCATTGTAGATTTATCTTTGTGTTTAGGGTCATTGTCCTGCTAGAAGGTGAATCTCCGCCCCAGCCTCAATTCTCTTGCTGACTCCAGCAGGTTTTCCTCCAAAATGTCTCTGTATTTGGCTCCATCCATCTTCCCAACTATTCTTACAATCTTCCCAGTCCCCGCTGAGGAAAAGCAGCCCCATAGCATGATGCTCCCCCACCATATTTGACACTGGGGATGGTGCACTCAGGACGATGAACAGTGTTAGGTTTGCTCCATACATAACGTTTTGCATTTGGACCAAAAAGTTGTCTCATCTGACCAAAGCACCTTCTTCCACATGGTAGCGGTGTCCTCCATATGACTTCTAGCAAATAATGGCTTTCTTCTTGCCACTCGTCCATGAAGGCCAGATTTGTGTAGAGTACGACTTATAGTTGTCCCATGTACAGATTCCCCCAGCTCAGCGGCAGTACGTCCCAGCTCCTCCAGAGTTATCTTGGGGCACTTGGTTGCATTTCTGACCAGTGCTCTCCTTGTTCGGTCTGTTAGTTTAGGTGGACAGCCGTGTCTTGGTAAATTCGCAGTGGTGCTATACTCTTTCCATTTCCAAATGATGGATTGAACAGTGCTCCGTGAGATGTTCAAATCTTGGGAAATCTTTGTATAACTTAACGCTGCTTTAAACTTCTCCACAGCTTTATCCCTGACCTTTCTGGTTTGCTCCTTGGCCTTCATGATGTTGCTTAGTGACCAATACACTCTGACCATAGCTCTGAGGCCCTCACAGAACAGCTGGAATTATACTGAGAGTAGATTACACACAGGTGGCCTCTATTTAATGGTAAGGGCAATGTGTGAACATTCTGCAGTCATTAGGAATGTTATAAAGGCAATTTAATGCACTCATAAAATGCTGTATGAATACTTGTGCATGCCCCACTTTTCACTTTTCTATTTTTTGAAAAATAACAGAATCATGTATCATTTTGCTTTCACTTCACAGTTGTCTGTTACTTGTGCGTGAACTTTCAGTAAAAAATTCAAATTAAAATCTTTACGTTTAGGGTTGTAAACATTAGTACTTTCGCAAGGCACTGTATATTGTAAGGCGTAACAATACCTTAGGAGCACTTCAATGTCCAGCACTAAAGTCGAAGTGCTCCTAAGATATTATTACGCCTTACAATATAGTACCCCTTTTCATCGGCTTAGAAAATTGACATGTTTAATTTTGTGTGACTAGACTTGGATCGTGTAAACGCTCATGTAACCATATTTAAAAAGGGAAAACGTGGAGGAGCTTGGTCGCTTCTAACTTCAACCCATTTGGGTTCATGAGGAGAGGAGGAGAGGCTAAATGCTCACAACATTTTTGGTGTTTTGGCGTGTTTGAGCGCACGCATAAAGATCAGACTGGCACGCATCAACTCGTCTAAGATCAGGTAAGAACATATCTCAGTGTGCAAAAACGGTGGCCTAATCAATTTAAATCTCCCACTGTCTCACACAAACTTCAAAACTAGATTCTGTTTCTACCAAAGACTGGCTGTAAAGACCCATGACGATTATTGTGATTGACCAACGTAGAGATTGTGATTTCGATTAATACTGGGCAACAATGGTGTAGTTGGTAGAGCGGGTCATCTCATAATCGGAAGGTCGGGGGTTCAAATTCCCCCTCCTGAAGGTGCACACTCATTGTGTCCTTACGTAAGACACTTCACCCTCCTTGCTTCCAGTGACTGCGTACATATGAATGAGGGTATGAACGGGTGAGTGGATCCTTGCTGTAAAGTGCTTTGCGTGCCTAATGTAGTTGGGAAAAGCGCTATATAAGTTGAGACCATTTAATATAGTCTAATTATTGAACCAATACCGTAAACTAGATCAGTAGTAGGAGATCATAGTCGTAGTAGATGATTACAGATCATAATATCCGTTAAGTCTTAGACATTATGACGTGTGTCATGATGTCTGCTGTACAAGTGTCCTGCTGCTACTGTCAGGATGTGAATCATGGATAAACTGGATTAACCCTTGATGTTGATGTAAACAGGCTCAGAGCTCCAGGCCTAATTCAGGGTTATGCACTGCTCTGCATTGTGGCTAACGTGTTTATGGGTCAACACCAATTTATAAGCCTAGCCACATAAATCAATGTGCAACCCCCCAACTCGAATGAATGAAAATCGTATGTTTTGCTTCCTTTGTTTTGGGTTGTGTGCTTTATAATTTACAGTCAGCACCTTTTGCCCTTCCTCTTTGGCTTCACATAGCCAGCAACGTGTGTCTTCTTTCCTTCTGCTTTGTTGTTTCAGACAGGACATCCTGATCCTGATTCTGAAGCAGAGAGTCTGGAGAGCAGTTGCAAAACACAACCGCTCCAGTCTAGAATCTGTTGTGAGAAGAACATGTGCTTAAAGCTCGAGCACATCTCTCATTTGAAGGCTGTCAGCTTTTATGTGGGGCTCCAGTGTAAAGGTTATCGGGGACAGACTATGTCCTGGATTATGCTCAATTTATTCAGTTGTAATCCTGGCTGTACGGTTCAGATCTGATGCTGATTCTTGCTGTTAGTTTATTCTCTTATTTGTTTATTTTTTTTCAATGCCTTTCAAAACATGGCAAATTAATTATTAAGCAGTTCATGAGCAAACATTGTCACTGCAACATCCAAGACATGATATGAAATGTGTGAATAATGCAGTTTCCAGTACCTGTGCTGCAGTTATCACACAATAGAAACAGTTTTTACCAAATAAAAAAAAGTAGTTCTTGTCATGTATTTCTTCTGGAAATGCAACTTTCCAGACCACTGTCTCAGGACACACACAACATTCAATATTTGTATATATATTTGATCTATTTTTAATTATACCTTTTTTTTAATATATCACAGAGACTTATCCAGCCATAAACCTAAAATTTCAGCCACAGTAAGTAGTCCTAAACTTAATCTAGTCCTGCTTCAGATCAAACAGGACGCAAAAAAACTTTATTTCCAAATTGCTGGGAACACACTTACTGTAATTGGCTTCTTTTTTTTTTAAATTTGAGGCCACGCATCCGGCTTTGATGTGGTCCATCGCTAAAAAGCTGTTTTTATTTCTTCAGTACATCCCTGACGACTGACCCTCAGCTGTTTATGCATACCCCCACCGCACCCCTCCTTCCCTTGGGACAGGGTTTCCATTGCACACCCCGGAAAGAGCCCACATTTAAACAAAGAGTGGTGAGTTTGAGAAGACCGTTTTACACACGCTCCACCACTCTCCTTCTGACCTCCTTATGAATTATGTACACCGTGGACATAAGGGCGGGCAATAGGCAGCCATGTGCATCAATGACCATTGACCTGGGCCCTCCACAGTAAGAGTCCCTCGTCTCTGGGGAAGGAGGGAGAGAATTAATCACGTCTCTAACAGGGTTTGATTCCTGTACAAACGCGCTGTAAACGGTGGCTATCAATCATCATTCACTCACAAGAAAAGATGAGAAGAAACAAGGTTGTCACAAATATTCTTTCTGCACTGGAAGTCATTAGATAAAATAAAACAGAAATATGAGTTCCTTGATTCTTCATTAGGCGTCCATCATTGCCACAACAAACCACTAGGTGATTGGGCATTTACATATTTTTGATAAATACATGTATAGGCACAGATCACATAACTAATCCAGTGCCCTAATCATTTACAAAAAGCCTGACATGTCTTAGTAAACACTCTGAGGAAGGCTTATGCTGAAACGTGTTAGCGTTTATATTATGTTGTAGCCAAATAAAGAACTATGTGAGTATCACTGTCTGGATTTATGAATCACATCGATGTGCTACCCTCAGTGCTTAATTTAATCCCCCATTTGGGGGAACGCATTACCCCAATTCTCAGTTTTTCAGGGTAAAGGATCCGGGAAATATTTAGGAGGATCCGGCAAAGATCTGATCTGAAATAATGGTGTTTAATGAGAGTGTTCCGGCAAATGTTTTGGCCTGTTCCCCGAATCCATACCAAGAAACCAAAAGTGTTCCTGAAAATACAAATTTACAAATTAAGCACTGGTTACCCTTCACATTTTTTCTAAAATATGTCTTCAAGTAAGTAAGTAAATAAGTGCTTTCTTTGTCATTGTTATTTATCATTATACAATTGTACAACAAAATTGCTTTCAGGTGTTGGGTTAGTCCTGAGCCGCTGCGACTGTGGGCCATTGTGGGCCAACCTGACCAGCATGTTTTTGGCTGTAGGGGAAACCCGGAGGAACCCCGGCTGCCTTCAGTGCTTCCACTGCACAGCTTCCTCAACTCCCGCTTCTCCCTCTCGCTCCTTCTCATCTTCATCTTTGTCATTCTCCTTCTCCACTGGCTCTGACGCCATTCTTCACCTGAGGGTCACCTGTGAAACTCCACCTTACAGTTGAGCCAGGACTCAGTGAATATCTAAACACAACAGTCATTCATCTTCTGGGAAAAGTATTGATTTATTAATTTTATCAGTGATGCTAAAAGCATGCATGACACTGGCATCTCACTTTAACCTTAACGTCTTAATTAAAGAGCAATTTATAATCCCTATCCAAAGATTTCTTTTTACAGTAAATGGAAATGTATCTATATTTTTTTATTACACAGACTTATGGATTCGATTTTATTTGCACTCTAAAGTCTATATTCACTATGTGGGTATTGATATACACTTTCTATGCAGAAATATATAACAATTATTTTTTGTCTGAAGCTTGATGTTTCAAATCTCTTTGTAATTAATTTCTTTGCTTCTTCTGTCAGCTCTGAAGTTATGGAGCTGACAGTGTGGGGATGACTCCTGACAGGGTCCCGACACATGAGTCTACCTATAGATTTTACACCAACTGTAGGGAAAAAGAGAAATCAACAACAAAGGGAAGCTTCAGGTTTGCACCTTTCCACTTGATGCTCTGCGCTGCAGGCTTTTTGTCAAACAGCTTTTGGAAACAGGTGGGAGGAGGGATGGCCCTTTTTGCTGTAATTGTGCTGCTGGCTGGAGCGATGCTTTCCGTTTGTTCCATTTATCCACTAACCCATCCTGTATGATTAGGCCTAAGGTGGTTTCATTTTAACTCAGCCCATACACAGATGAAGAAGCCGTGAGGTGGTGTGGAGGAGGTGCTGTTAAAGCCTACAATAATGACCGCGGAGACTCGCCACAGTGAGATTAGAGCGAGGAGTGTGGGCTTATTATGATGCTCTGTGGAGTGAATAAGATATCTTTATAGCCTGTATATGGCATTTCATCTGACTGTTGGTTGCATTGTTTTGTCAAGGCACACAGTCAAGAACATGATCTGTCTTAGCAGTACAAATCACCTTTTTTGCTTGCAAGCCATATTATAGCTGTGAAGAATTCTGTTGGAAACATGTAGAAGGGTATATCAGGGATTCTCAGCTGATGTAGCCCCCTCCTGTAACCATTATGACAAGTAAGTACACTGAGGTGTGTCCATTGGTGAGCCTGTTGTTCTTTAGAAGCAACACCAGCATCTGTTTTCAGCAGGTTGTTGTCTATTGTCATAGACATAGTCTATTAGGTTCCCTTACTCTCTGAACCCATGTGCTGGTCATTCTATGTAGCTTCATTATTGAAGGCCATCGAAAATTGTCTCATTACCCATTTTTGGATTATAGCAATATTTGCACTGATCCAGAGTAACCCAAAAAATATTGAATTACAACCCTACATACTGTTGACATTTTGATTCATTTGCCAATGTGTCGTTGCGTTGTCCTTGTCTGAGTGGCAATTCATTGTTGTCTCCTCCTCATTGTGCCACAACAGGTTTTTATGTACTTTGCTTTCAGAACTAATTATCTGTGTGCTTTAATGAGCTGTGGGAGGGAGTCGATCTAGAGCGAGGTGTGAACGCTGATGAAGAGGTGCTTTTTTTCCCCCCCAAACAGAAAAGGCCACACTGTGAGCTGGTACCGAGAGGGGAGTGGGCCTATTATTATCCTCTCAGGCACAAATAAAGAGCTCTACGGTGCAGAGTCCAACCACGCTCCCAGCCTCACATCCATAGTGATCAATAGTACTCAACTCTTAAAACCCCATGTGAGTGTTTAGCGCCCGGAGGAATAGAACCGTGCTAAAGCTGACATGCTCGTCTTTTCTCAGAACACAACACAGCCGCCGGTCATTGATTTTCACGTTTTTATTTCAAATGTTTGGGTTCTGGATCTACCGCGTGGGCGTATATAGACAGACAAAGGAGGCAGGGGTTTGTGGAAGCCCGGCAGCATTCATCTTTAATGGACTGATATGTGCGACTGTTTCTGCTGTGGACGAAACCGCCCTCTCTAGAAGGAAGGGGAAGGATTAGAGGAGGAGGGGTGGGAGGCTATTATCACCTGCCCCTTGAACTGATACTGAGGGCTAATACAGCTATAGCTCGGTGCAGTCTGAAAAGGCTGAATATTAGCAACAGGAAACATGCACTGCACGTGTGAGGGGTTGATAACATTAAAAGGAAACTCGTAACTCAATCGACGGGCCAGCTTTGATGTTCAGGTCTTTCTGAGGTTGCATTGTGCTCCTAAGAGCCTGGGATACTTCCTTTGGAGGGGTAATATCCGCTCAGAATGCAAACAACCAGAAGAATGAAAGCACGGGTATTAAAGACAGATCTGTCCAAAAATTATTACACATGATTGTTCATTCCAGATTAAAGCTGATTTTGGGTTAGTGTGTTTAGTTTCACGGTGGCTTTTTTCAAGGGGCTGTGGTTAACTGTATTGTACTTAATGTTGTCACAATACTAACATTTGAGTATGGGGGTACATGAGCGAAGTCCTCCTAGTCCAACTCAAAACACGTTCATTTATCAATATTTGTGAGGATGCCCAGTAGTTTCTTATTTAGTCACACAACTCCTGCTAAAGATCATTTAGAAAATATTCATGACTGGTTTAATGTAGCAAAGTCACAGCGGTGAGGTACCTTTGCACAAAAGTCTTCTTATTCAGATACTGTAGATTTGTTAATTTGTGTCTGCGTAGAACTTTATTGATCTCAAAATGGAGAAATTCAATCACATCACATGCACCCCATACGTCAGTTCTCAAGAACACTCAGGGGTTGCAAATAGTCAGGAAAATGTGTAATCAAAGAAGAACAGGATAATGTGCAATCAAGTAATAGTAAGCAGGGGTATGTACAATGAATTAAAAAAAATAAAAAACTCTAAAAAAAAAGGGGGGGGGGGGTGAAAGCATTGGAACAGGACCTAAGATGTCAACCCAGTGCAAAGTTTCTAGTCATAGTGCAGGTGATTGATTATTTATTTAATTTGAATTTCACTACTTTATATTTACCCAGTACACAGTTAGTCTAGAATGCCTCAGATTATTGTCCTTGTGGCTGCAAACACACGCGTGTCCTATCATGGGTGCTTTAGTCATCGTCAGTCATGAGCAGCTCTGATGGGTCTTTCCAGTGAGACTGTGGTCAGTGGAGAAAGCTGATCTAGAGGATGGGCCGACACAGTGTTAACAGGTGTCAAGCTCTCTCCGGGGTAAGATAACACTGAATGCCCCCAAGGCAGGGCCGGGCCGGCGATGACAGCCACATGAATTATGGAACGCTTACATGTAGCAAACTGAAGTGTAAAGCTCTGAGACTTATGGGGGGAAAAAGTTTGTGGCCTGCTTTTGATGTTTACATAATTAAGTTACGGATAACTTATTATATTTTTTAGAATGAATAGATGAACAAAATCATAATTGCAGACTTAAACCTTTACTATGCACTTTATCTTTCAAACAAATAAATGTACTTGACACACACAAACGTAAATAATGTAATAGCAGTTCCAAGATGACAATATAGAACTGGTGTGACGCAGCATTTTAAAATGATTTCAAGGTTGTTTTCAGCTAAATCCCTCATGGGGGACTTTATATGAACTCGCTCCCTTCTAAAATTGTGCCTTCTCTTTTTTTACAGCGACAGAGTTCTGGTGCTTTTAGTCTACTGAGACCATCTATATTCAAATGCGGGACAGAAATACGCCGTAAAAGTCAAGGTTAGTGCTGGGAGGATGAAGAACGTGAACAATGTCGACAGTGAGTCTACAGGAAGTGCCGTTATGACCAGATGTGATTTGTCAGCCATGTGTGGTCTGTGGAGATATGGAGCGTTTAACTGAGCTCATCATCTTGTTAGTAAAATTGGATTAATAGATAAACCTATGCTCCTCAAGGATATATCGGTACATGATCTACAGGGCCAGTTTGTCATAAGTTACCCTCATACATGGTGTTTGAAACCAAGCCAAGTTTGATCAAATCATACAACTCAAAAAGAAAGAATCGCTACTGGCTGAAAGGTGTATGAACAAATGTGAGATAGTGTGAAAAAACTCAAAGATTAAACAGATGTTATGATTGTAGATGGAGCAATAGAAAACAACTTGATGTCTGTGGGCCAATGGTATGATCTTGTGTAGGTCAGTAGCATAGTAGATGGGAAAGATGACAGTGACATTTTGGTTCAATTGTACAATTTAAATAATATTGTGCAAAATGAGGTTATTGCTCTCTCCAACTACTGTTTAAAAGTTTTCCTATTGAAAAGCACATGCAAAGAGACAAAGAGAGATCACAATATAATAGGCTCATCGAGTAGCCTTGTGTACAAAATGCGCAGTATAAACATGCCTTTCCTTGCCAATAAAATTGACTATTTCATTCCAGCGAAAAGGTAAAGAGGTGCTGAAGTTATTGTGTGCTAAAATGCAATAATTGACAACTTTTATAATTAAATACTTAGTTGAAATCAAAGAAGCATAATCGCATGCTTACTAAACATCTGCCATAGCTTTTATTTGTTATTTGCAAGATCAGATGCAATGTGTCAAAAACAATACAAGATCAATTGTTTGTGTTTGTTGTTGATCAGTGATCACTTAGGTGGTAATTGTTGAGGCGCTCACTATGGACCAACTAATAAGCCAAAAGTTCTCATTAGGGAGTAGCACTCTGCATGGGCCTGGCTCTGAACCTCCTGAGTGTACGCTTGTGATTGAAATGTGTAAGATGAGATCCTTTCTGAGCACGATCAATCAATGAGAGCAATCATGACCTCGAGACATAATTAAATGCCTGCAGTTGAGGATTTTTATGTTTACAAATGCGTCGTCTAAAATGTTATCTGAATATAAGGTTTAATATTCATGTTGCATCACATAGTATGGTACAGTATTATTTATACTGTAATATATTTTTCAATAGGAATCAGGAAATGCAAATGCAGTGTCAGTAAATGAAAAAAAATGTTATACCTGTTTTTGTTGGTGTGATACTGTGCTTTGCAGTCTGAAAGTTTTAATATTTTAATATTTGGTTCTTATAGGTTAGATAAATATTTCCATCTTTAAAAATACAAACAGATTTAGATTTACCCAAAGTTTATGTCAGGACCGGAAGCTGCCAAAACATCACATCTGTCCCGGTCCTTTTCATTATACATTTCATTTAAAGCCATACTGAGTATTATCCAGCCAATAAATATAATAAAATACAAGCATTTATTTTATTACAAATATTTTAAATTTCGAAAATAACCTTTAAAAAAACAAAAAAAACAAACATGGGTCTTTGCTGTGAGCAGCTCACCTACCCCCAGACCTGACTATAACTTCACTGGGAGCAGGTCTCCAGGTCGTCTCCAAGGAGATGTCGGCTAAAGGCAGCCGGATATGAGATTTATATAGGTTAGGTCCTCTTCCAAAGCCATTCTTTATTTACCCAGTGCAAAAATAGCATTTTCTGTGTCTAGAAGCATGTTTTATATTGCTGGCAACAGTTTAATCCAAAATGTTCCACAGTGGGCCTTTAAGCACATAGCATATAAACAATTAATCATTATAGACAGGTTCTTTATGAAAAATGATCAAATGCGTGATGGAACACTTAACACGGGGAACACATTGGGTGATAGGCTAACAATTGACTGACAGCTGTATTGTCGCACATATCAGCTGCAGACTGGCTGACTTCACAAAGGAACATGGCGGCCATATAATTAGCTTGTAAATTAAAAATGTTCAAGACTACAATGCTCTCTTTTAAATTTTTTTGTCCAAGTAATTCTGCCATGTTTACAATTTGGTCCTTTTTGCAACTTGTGTGTCTGCTTGTGTTGCCCATGAAAACTCCACAGTATGTCCACACTGAGAAGAACATTATCCAGATAGATAATGAGCGAAATGAAGCATAGCCAAGTAATTATCCTGCGTAATATGGAAAAACTCACTAACATTCTATTGGTGATTATGTCGTTAGGCCCAGAGGACGTAATTAACCGGGATCTAAATAGGTTTGTTATAAAGAGCGAGGATGTGATGACCAACAATTTTGAAAGACGCTATTGACAAAGGTTTGACTTGTGATGCACATTCTGTTCACGTTCTACAAAATGAGTTATTCGCTAATTCGGGAGGATTATATAGACAGCATTAATATTGTCTTTCTTAGCTTCAGGCTCATTAGTGCCAGTTGTTAGCTGTACATCGCTCCCCTCCCCCGGGCTGCTCCATTGCTTTTTACATGTGCCCTCCTGCAGAGATGTCTATTGGAGCCATTCAGTTGACTATGATAGTGCCAACTATAGTGCCTTCCTTCTGTATGCTCTTGAGGGCACACGGCGCTCCCCTTAGCCTGACCTCACCCTCCTCTTTACAGCATCTGGGTTATGAACATGCATGTTTTGTCATGGCCTGTGGTCTTGAGCATGGACCTCGGGGACATTCGGTTTAGCACACAAAGCTACCTCAACACCCAAAGACTGCTCTACATACTCTTAATATTCGGATATGTCTTTCCCATTTTACCCAAGGTTGCAGTCCACATAGTGGTGTCTTTGGTTTATTTGTCATTTGCTCTGACTTTTGTTATCTGGTTCAAAATGTTATACTCGACTACATATGTGAACGTATTGGAGTGACCTCGCAAATAAGGAAGGCCAGGGAATCAATTATTCAACACGGAAACTGTTAAGGGGCTGTTTACACCGCTATGAAACTATGGTATGTTGCTATCGGACGCACGTGTTTTACACTTCGTGTCCTCTGACTCTGGGCCATTCTCAGCTTCTCGGCCTCTGAACTGGACAGAACAAGGAAGCACAGGAGAACAGTCTCATCACAGCCCCCAGTCTGAACACTATTTGGTAACATACAGTCGTAGAATATAACCTTTTTCTGACTTCTCACATTTATATTTAGTCCAATAACAGTCTCTAATTAATATGTAACGGCAAAGCATGTGTTGAATTTGCTGGATAAGGTGTTCACTGAATTTACATTGTTCCTAATTACTTTTGGCGACACCTCATCATTTCCGTGTAGCAGAGTAAGAGAGGACTCGAGAAGTTTTTTTCCCCTATTACCGTGTAAACAGCCCCTAAATTATTTTATATTTACAGATATTTGCAAAAATACACTGCCAGTCCTTAGCCAGGATATATATTGCAAATGTAGTGTTTTTTTTGTTTTTTCTTTTGTATATTTACTCAAAAGTGAACCACCGAGGCATGTGAGAGTAAAATAGTGAAATCAGTGAATGTTGCAAATGTTGCTTTCTTTTCTTTCTTTTCTTTCTTTTCTTTTTCTTTTTTTTAACTAGAGATGATCTCATTGATGAGACGCGTTAGTATAAATAGTCTGTGTATAAAAGGGGTTACAGACGTGCTTATCTGTGGAGGGTGGCAGCCCCGGGCCCTTCCTTCTCGTCTGCCTCTACCCCCTACCGCCCCATCGCACAAAGACGGGCCTCACTGTAACGTCTCGCACAAAAAACCCTCCTCAGCCTGTCTGTTCATTTGCTTAATGGCGCTTTGTCACGCGGTGTTAATTGGCAGTAATTAACATCGCTTGTGCTTCTTAAACAGATGCACTAACAAATTCAGAGTTCAGTTAAGCTCTCATTTCTGGCATTACGTCTGCGCCTGAGGGGAGACATTTTGGGGAAAACGGTTGATGAGTTATATGGTTCACATGTTGTCTGTTGGATCTTTAAAGATCCTGGCGTTTTACAATATCGATTACTCCTGGAGCATCTAACATATGTACATATTTTGAACACGTTGCCAATGATTTGATTTCATTTTGCATTCTGTTACCCCGTTCTTTTTCGCAAACAATTATTTTCCGTATGCAGGGACTGTACACTTCTGTTTTAATTCTCTTACTTTTCTTTAGGTCAGATATATACTGTGGTATGTGGCATGACAGGAGGTGACGAGCGAAGTTGGATCAGGGATTGGACTTGAACTGAGCGGGGGCTTCGTTCCTATGGAGGCGATGTCACAACATAGCAACAGCATAGCAACAGAATCCAAATGAGTGGCAAGTGTGCATTGTTGTTTGACGGCACCACTTAGTAAGAAACATTGATGGCTCTGTTCACATACTATCTATTTTGTTTGTTGAGTCTCTTACTTTGACTGCTGTTTTAGAGGTGCATTGACGGAACATAAGGAGTGGTTGTGTGGACTTCAGTCACGTGGATATAAAGAGCAGCAAAAATATTACCAAATTGTGTCTTTATGAGAAGATCTGCGAGCCATAAAATCATATAGTGGGGTTGCTATGGTTTCTGGTCCCATATGGACACAGGCTGGAGGCCCCAGTCTGTTCTCGGCGGCTTCTTGTTGTTGGTTTTGTGCTGTAATATCGTAAGCATCTTCTTTGCCTCGTGTGCCAAATTCTGACATTTCTTAAGACTTCAACATCTGCCTCTCCTTGGATTAGTACGTGTTGAGAAGCTTTATTGCACTTCGACCTCAGCACTGAGTCGGTAAATACCCCATGTTCATTTTGCTGGACTTTCTTAAGAGCTTCCATGGTTTTTTTTCTGTTTCTAGGGGGATGGGAGGTCAGGAGCAAGCTCAGACAAGATCCCCTCATAAGTCGAGAAGTCGTGCATATGCGTCAATTCTGCATACTCGGGATGGCTGTCATTCATATTTGATGAACCTAATCTATTCATATATGATGTATGACTACAAATGATGATCATTTGTGACAGCTGGGTCCACCTGCCCTGTCTCTGGGCGGAGTAACGGCGGTGGGACAGACAGGACGGGTGCGTGCATGTGGCCTGGGCCTCTGGCAGCGTGTCAAAGATGGCGTCTCGGATGTCTGCCTTTCACATGTCAGATGTACTCCCACTATGAGGCACAGGCCGTCAGCTGGAGGCCCTGGTGTGCGACAGCTGCTGCTCACAAGCACACTGTCCGCCTCAGTCCAGTACCACACTGACTCGGATGATTAAAGGGAGCATTTATGGGGTTTTAGAAGCTGCTGGTAAATGTATAACTCTTGTTCTGTTAGGTGATGGCTGGTGGTTTGATACAGGAAACTCTTTCCCTGAGTGTGAGGCCATTCGTTCTTATAGCACTGGCTAATGCAACATCATTGGAAAGGAGAATAGAGCAACAGTCAGACAATTTTCTTTATTGCAGTGAATGTTGTACACCATTCAATCAGAGCAGAGGATGAACAGAATGAGCGTGAAGAGGCTTTGTTTCAACTATTTGGCCAGGACAAAATGCTTCTTGGAGTGTCTTGCTGCCACTTAAACTTGCATACACATACCCACACTTAACCTCGTAACCCCCACCTGAACCAAGCAGTTTCTTCTTGAAAAAAAGTGTCAAAATAGCGACATGAATAAGACATAAACAAGGATCAAAATGCAACAAAACGTGACGAAAACGTAACACATAAGTAACAAAAAAGCGTCAAAGAAGCAGTAAAAGAGCGACAAAAACGGGCCCGAAAAGCAACAATACAACAAAAAAGTGACCAAAATTTAGCAAAACATTTAAAAAAGATGAAAAACAAACAAAAACACGACAAAAAAGCAATGAAAACACAACAGCGCACGGTAGTACAGCAGATAGAGCTCTACCAATCTGCAAATAGTCATGTGGTCTTACTGCTACTTATTTAAAAACACTATGAGTCGACTCATTTTATTGTTGATGCACAGCAGAGAAAAAAATCTAAATTAAAATAAACTACATTGCCATAAATAAATACAGGTGAAACTCGGAAAATTAGAATATCGTGCAGAAGTTCATTTATTTCTGTAATACAACTTGTGTGAAACTAATATATGATATAGACTCATTACGTGCAAAGTGACATATGGCAAGCCTTTGTTATAATTTTGATGATTATAACTTAGCTACAGTCCATTTTCAAAATATTAAAATGTTCTGAGATTTTTAGCTTGGGGGTTTTACAAGCTGTGAGCCATAATAATCCAAATTATGACAAATAAAGGCTATACATATCTCACTTGATATGACATGCTAATATGACTCGAAGAGAACAACTCATGTCTTCAGACGCCCAATGCTGCCCTCCACAGGTGTTAGGAGGGTAGGGCAGGCAGAGTGCATTTCTATCACAATGGACTGTAGTGAGTCTGGGAGGGGAATAGAACAACAGCTAGAGAAGAATGGCTCTTTAGGCCTTGGGTCTTGTGTTCAGCACATGACAGCTCTGAGTAAAAGGTCGCTCTGTGAGGTCATGGTGGTACCAGGACAGAGACGGGAGGTGTGTTAGCTAAACTGGATGATTAGTGTTGTTGTCTCTGATCGTGGAAAAATGAATCTGATTATTGCTGCAGGCTATAGCTTTATTAAAATATGACATATTAAGGATTTAACGAGGGGTTGACAATAGGACAGGGACTATATTTAAATCATAAAAGAATATATGCATAGAGAATTTACTCCTGAACTCATGATCACAGTTTGAGGCCAGACTAGCATTAGAAAAAAAAGACAGCAAACCGGTGGAATTCTGCTGACGTGCAAACCTTTTTTTTGTAAAGCTTTTGATTGCGTGAATCAAAACCAAAGTATTTTTATTGTGAACATTTTGTTTCTGAACTAGCGGCCCTGTTTTCCACGTGTGCACGCTTCGTGATAAACAGCAGCTTGTGTCCACCATATGCTTGGCGTTCTGACGGGCCATAGCTCCAGGCAGCAGTGGCATCGCCCGTCTGCCTGCCTAGTGCCTAGTGCCTAACTATCTGGATTTCCACCATTATACAGTCCTTATGCTGGATCCTGCCCTGCAGGTATGAGCTGCGGGCTATAATCTTATTACACCTCATACAAAGGCTTTTTACAGCAATCAGTCTGCCTTTGCTCAGCTCACAGTGGAATGTGCTCTGTCATTGTTATTTTGGGTGTGATATTATTCTCATGTTCATAATCCTTTTACAAACAGCAAAAAGGAGCCTTAATGTCCTTTTTTTATATGTGGAATGAAGAATGTCTATGACAAAAAGGGATTATTTTCTGTGGATTTCACTGTGAGTGGAAGGTTCCTGTTTTTCCTGAAAGTGAAAGCTCATTTTAATCTGTTTTAAAATAATAATGGTTAAAATGACAAATCAAAATATTGGTGTTATGCAACAGGTATTAGCAAAAGTTGATAATCCTCTTTTCTTTTTCTTTTTTTTACAGTTTAGTGGCAATTCAGATAATGTGATGATTTTTATGTTGTCCGAACCGCAGACTTTTGTTGATCTTTGTTGATGTTTAAGTCAAGCCTGGCCTCAGTCACATACTCTTCAGATCCCAATCACTATAGCCGCAGGGTAACCTTGTATGCTGGTATGAAGCATTGTCATGGGTGGCCCCGCCTACTATCCATACTCACTGCTGGGAGACGCTTCAAGACCAGTTACCCCCGGCCAGCAGAGACAGAGCTTGCAGTGTAAAAACTTATAGCTGTCCATTGCTATATCAGCCTAGTAGTATACTCCATGTCCTTTGTGTGTGTGTGTGTGTGTGCAAAATTGAGTTTTATTCCACTCCCCCAACACTGCTGCATCTTTAGGTATCGCAGACTATGTCCTCAGACAGTTAGGCTCAGAATAACAAAATAAACTTAAATTATGTCTGAGGAAATTATGCAACGAGGCTGATGATTTGAAGTATTTGCTATGGCGACCCCAAATGGAACAGCTGATAGCTTAAGTTTAATTGAACCTCATATTAGCTTTAGTAGACTAAATTAGACATAGATCAACTCTATGATCCGGCTCAGTTAGTTTCCGTTTGTCCTTGACCCCTTGTTTTCAATGTGACGTTCAGGAACATTGGGTTTAAAATGAAGAACCCTGTCTCGACTGCGCACACTTTCTGAGAAACCAGTCACATAAACAAGTAGCAGGATATTGTTTCCAGACAGGGTTCACCCCCGCACCAGCCCCTGTTTATCTGAATCAGGTGGACTTTCATTTGCTATTAATTGCAGCTGCAATGAGATGTTCTAAAGCCATTTTAAACATCAAAGAATCACTCACTTTAGATTTGCCTTTTGTCAGTTCTTCCTCGCTATTTAAAACTATTATTTTAGTGTTCCAGCAGAGTAAACTGGGTGGAGATGTCTGGGCCAACTCAGGAAATTGCCCCCACATCCCAGACAGTGTGATTCCCATGCTCCGCCAAGGCACACTAATAAAGCTGCTAACAAAGAAGAATTAGACAAAATATAGAGATGAAGTCACTAAGGTATTATTTTAGAATAATAAGCAGTGCTGTGCCATTCATAAAGATTTATTTCTTTTATTGAAACTGTAATCTTAGCTATGTTCAATCTTATTTATTGTAGTGGGGGGTTTTAATTGTCAATTGTATTGCAGTAAGAGCTCTAACTTGTATACTATTTTATTGTTATTATTATTAGATGTTAATGTAGACACACTTTGTAATCTGATATTTTACCCCATTATACTTAACATAATACATGATTGGTGGTTAATATAAGGGTCAGGTAAACTTTATTGTCCCTGGGCGACCGCAGCGCAGGGACCTTTCTCCAGCTCCAGGTTCTTGGTCAGGAGTGCTACCTGCAGGATTAGCCGCTAATGTGCTTGATTATTCTTGGTTTATTGTTTTTGTCAAAGTGCTCTCATCTGTAGTGTATATACAGACCCTCTCACTGCTGCCCTCCCTGTTCATATATGAGGCGGTGTTTTGGCCCGGGGCCCAAGTCCGACTCCGAGTCAGGGCATTGGGCTCTCGTCTCCCCTTAGCACCGACTCTTGCTGACATCACATCAGCTGTGAGACTCAAACTGCATCACTCACTCAGATCACGATGGCCGTACGTCTTATTCGCGGAGTGGAGGACTTGGTAGTGTCCAGTAGCCAGATTATTTGGACTTTGGCTCACCAGACATTAAGGAGGTGGTACATCCATGGCCTTATACCATGTCAGCGGCTTCTGGAGACTTGGCTCAGAGTCAGAGAGTGCTACCAGGTATGAAGTCTCGCTCTTTCTGCTTACTAAGAGAAAAAATGCTAAATGACTTCTTGATGCCAGATGGATTGAAGGTTATTTGTGGTTGGCTTTTGCTTTGAGAGTCAGCAAGCACTTTCTCTTGCCTGGCTCATTAGTGTATGCATGTGTTTATTTGTGTGACTGCAGGTTTAACAAGGCGCTCTCTTCTGCAGCATATGGTGATGGTTAAGGAGCAGCATGACCGTCCATTTGATCTTACCGTCTGGCTCAAGCCTAGAGCCAGTAAAGCACTCTTTGAAATGCATTGTTGTGGGCACACCTGAACGCCGTCTCGGCCATGTCCTCAGAGTAAACTTTAAGAACTTTGCTTCGCTGGGTAATTTTATAAGCTTATGAGTTTCAAAGTTGTTTGAACAAAGCAGATTTTATTGCACTAATTATATGTTCGGCGTGGTCTTTGAAGAGGCTTGTGAATGGGAATTCCTGTCAATAAAAACTGGCATTTGATTAATTATTGATATATTGTAATAACACAAACTGTTTGCTGTACTTATAATGTGTATGTGTAAATGTGGTAACTTGGCAACAAAGATTATCATTCCACAATCCAGTCTTTCAAATACTTTTTTACAGCGTAATATTTAAATAATCGCAGAAAGTGAGGGGGGGGGGGATTTCAGTTGTTTCATGTCCCCCTGTGAATCTAACACCGGTCCAGTGTGTTCTCCTGCCCTCTGTGTCGTTGACACTTTACGAGAATGGCACAACACCTTGTGTGTAAAATCTGTTCTTGTGGTTAGTGCTAATAACAAGAGAGCTGTGTGTTCAAAGGCCCTGAGTGGACACAGCTCCGTGGGAGCAGGTCAGCGGCTGAGGGTCGTGTGAAGGGGCACATTAAAGTGCTTAATGACAGGGCTGCGAGAGGGCGACCTCCGACACACGGCCCTGTCTTTTATCAGGGAGACCCTTTCACAATGCCTTTTCATCAAAAGTGTGTTCTTTTTATCTTCATACTCTACCAGTGTATCGCATCATGTAAACATTACTATGTTTTACAATGCCTTTTACATTTGGTTTACACTGAGCTGAACTGTTTGTTTTTCCCATCAATTTTTGACATCTGGATTTAGTGTCTGTTTCAGTGGATACAAAAGACATTCATCTTTGTAGTCAAGCATATTTACACATTTTTCTGATCCTCAAGGCGTTGAAAACCAACAAAGTGGAAAAGTATGTTGCATGACATATAAGTGCTTCAGCAGCTTTGTTGTGGCTTGGGAGGGACACAATAATCCTGGGCACACTGCAGTTTATTATGGTTCCGCGTGACGTCTTCAAACCTGTGGTCACACACTGGACCACAATGGGCCTCCATTTCCACGGTGGAGGCCAAGCATCTCAATAAACATATATAAGTATGTAAAGTTTCTTGCATTTTGGAACAGTTTCTGAAGCTAATTAGAATCTGACCAGCAAAAAAAGAGAAAGACAACGTTTGTGTGTGCACTGTGTTTTTAGCTGTGAGACTTAAAAAGAAAAACGCAGTTGCCTATTACCCCCCTCAAAACATTATGAAGTAAGCATGACCGTAGGTAAAATTACAATGTAAAATCGTGGCCCACTCATGTTTAATTCAACATCAACATTAATAGAGTCTATTCCCAGCGGGTGTCATTTGAGAGGCAGCCTGTTGCAGTACCCCTGTTTAAGTAATTAATGAATTCAGACCCAGTTATCGCAAAGACCAACGCATAAAGAGGATTCAAGAAAGCGTCCAGATTATTTAGTGTTCTGGACATATTTCTAATGTATCAAAAATAAACTCTTGGTCTGTAAGAGAGAGGGAAAATAATGACAAAAGGCTGTTGTCGACACATATTTCAGGTTTGAGTGATGTTTTTGTTTTTTTTCTTAAATCCGTGCGCATCATTTCCGTCTTGTTCTTGGGTAACAGTGGCTATTGCTTAGGTCCATTTGTCTGTAACAATAGCTTGAAAATTCAGTTAAACTCTGTGCCTGGCAGCGCATTGTCTTGTAGGGTTCAATCAGCGCTGTGTATACTTTGTAGAAATAGTGGCAGAGGAAGTGCTCAGTTAAAAAGGAGGACATCTTGTATTATTGTTTAACTTTCTGCACACTGACTGCAGACAATGTGCTTTATTAACTTTGATAATTAAAGTGAAGGATCCCATGCGCTGCCCTTTGCCTGATGGCGTTGATTAACGATCCAGCATTTAGGCTACGCACAACAGTATTGGCCGTAGTATGACGACCTGTACATTTAGAGGCAGAATCTATTGTGCCTGGTTCTGATAAAAAAATGAATTAAAAAAATTAATTGTGGAATTGCTGTGCCTCAACTGCATTTTTGTATTGGTTTTGATCCTTTAAAGGTGCATTATGGAACTTTTTATGCAGGAAAAAATATATATATTTGTGCATTAGGGTCCTAGAGGATGGATGGAAAGTAAAGGCACCATGCTAACCACATATAAAGTCACTGGGTCACTGAAAGGTCAAATACGCACTAATAACAACTTTGTTTATGTGAAATGAATACTTTTTATTAGTAAGTATTTGATCTTTTAGTGACCCAATGGCTGTATGGGTGGATAGCATGGTGCCTTTACTTTCCATCAAATTGCCCTCCATGATGCTCTCGGATCAATTCTTTACGTGTTTCTGGTAGGTTTTCACTGTTGATTGATCATATCCATAGTAACACATACATAGCATTCAGACAACCTACCAGAAACCCCCCAAAACATTTTTTTTTATCTTGGAGCATCCTTGAAGCTACTCGGATGTAAAGTATTGGCGCCACGCTAACCACCCATACAGTCACTGAAGGGTCAAACATGCACTAATATCAACTTTCTTTCGGAGTAAATGGCATTCACTGAAAATATGTAATAACAATCAAATAAAGTAATGGTCATTAATGTAATAACTGATGTGCTGTTTAAATTTTGCAGATGACAGAAGGACGTCAGTGCCAGATTCAGCTCCTCGATGACAGAAAACTTGATCTTCTAGTTCAGGTACTTTATACAGGGCTACTTGATTTTGGCTCGTTGAAGGACTTATTTAATTTTGACTAAATAAATAATGTTCTCTCTGTTTGTGACCCTTGTAGCCAAAGCTGTTGTCTCGTGAGTTGTTAGATTTGGTTTCATCCCATTTTAACCTTAAGGAAAAGGAGTACTTTGGGCTATGCTTTATAGATGACACGTAAGTACATCAATTTCATTAAAGGCCAAAAACAAGATTAATATTAACAGTCGTGATTCATTCTCTGTACTCTCTGTTCAGGGGCCAAAGGAACTGGCTCCAGCTGGATCGTAAAGTCCTAGATCATGCTTTCTCCAAGACATCCTGTAATTTGGAGCTAAAGTTCCTTGTAAGGTCAGACTATTTGTTTGTTCTTGTTGGTTTGGAGCGCTAGATTTTGTTTTTCACCAGCAGGTGGCACTAACTGACTACCGTGTGTGTGTAGGCTATGTCATCTATGGACCGCCAGACACTTATTTCACTAAAAACTCACTGATAATTTTGAGTAAATGCAACAGGCTGTACTTGTTACTTACAAGCTTACAATGTGTTTGCAGATTTTACATTGAGAGGATAACCTACCTGAAAGAGAACAACACTGTGGAACTATTCTTCTTAAATGCCAAATCTTTAGTCTATAACGTAAGTATAAGTTTCAGTGTGCAGTGTGTTTCTACGTCAAAACAAAATTCAAGATGGCCATTACAGCCTCATTTTGCAGATGTTTTAAAAGGCCTGATATTATATTCCTGTACAACTGGAGTTCATCCACTTATGAGTCAAACCTTTTCATCTCATGAACTAAACCAAATAGTTTGCGACAAAGTCTTTTTTACTCACGGATCACCATCATATTTAGTGAACAATCCATATAATAATTGGACTATTTATGACTATAACTGTTTAATTGAGGGAGGCATTCAAGGACTGTCGTACAACTGCAAACTCACACAGGCCAACGCTCTGAATTTCAATCGTTCTCACTCAAGAATGTGGGGGTTTGATTTAATAAACGGCTATAAACTGTGGACATAGAGATACGGAATACTTGAATTTCTAAAAAACGTAAATGTTCAATCACTTACAGATAATTGCCTTTGTAGCCGCTGCAGACTCGTAGGCAGCGTTACATGATTTTCTTTTGGTAAGTAGCCAACTGTATGTGTGAGCAAACATATTTTGCTTACAATTCGTTTACAATTCTGACTATTTTGCGAATCCAGTACTAAAACGCGAAGAAAATACTTAGCGAGTAGTTAAAGTCTCCGGTGTTCCCACTGTCTCGGGTGCACGTGAGTTCAGCACGTAAACGTTGCTGTGCAGTTTTTTTTTTTTTGTTTTTTTTTCGCGCGGTAGTGCAGGCCGGTCGCCCTGGATACGGAGGCTGTTGAACCTGCTTTTGGACCGCACCACTTTTCAGCGGGGGTACAACCTCCACCGGAGCGGCAATTTCAGTGTTTTATTGCACCGTAGTGGAACTTTAACCCCATTCGACAAAGGCTTCCGTTCTCTGGCTGCTCGCATACAAAGTTAGAACCACTTTTTGCGTAGTTTTAAGACGCTCGACAAGTGAACGCAGTGGTTTAGTCGGTAACTGTGGGACCGAGGTACGGGACGGGGCAGATTTGCTCGAGTCAAGTGTTTGGGACAGCCTGCTCTTTGAATGTGCGTCTTTTAAAAGCTTCCCATGTTTGCCCTTGTACTCTGCAGGAGACCATCGAAGTGGAAAGCGAAAATGTCTTCAAATTAGCCGCATTTGCACTGCAGGTAAGAAGGATTTTTTTTGTCGCAGAGTCTGCACATAGGATTCTTTCACTCAACCGAAACGAGAATGAAGACGCTCAGTTGTCCCTCGGGATTTTCTCTTTGTAGTGTTGTAACGGAATACGGAAACATACTGTTTTCACTGATGGTGAAATAAATAAAACATAACTGCTAACTACTGCTAAAATAAGCCTTAAATGTAACGCGTGCTCATAGGGGGACTTGCAACTAGGAAAGAGTGATGGAGTTTGTAGTAAAAATTGTTAAAATTGTCTAATGCTTTACTCACGTCTTTTTGCATAACAGGAGGCGAAGGGAGACTACTCAAGGTAAGAATGTGTAGTTTTACCACAACGTATATTCATTTTAAATATATAATTATCGTAAAAAACAGTTGATTGCACATGTGAAATAGAATTTTAAACAACAGTGTAGCTTAGGGATACACATTGTTCATCATGATTATGATTGTTTTATGTTTTGACTGAGAAACATCTTGTCTTGTGGGTTGTTAGATATCGATTATGCAATATTTCTGAATATCTACATATTATGAACATTATGCGCTTTGAAGTCATTTGTTGTCTACTATGATTTATCGGCTGACCATTGATTGTCACTTTCTTTTTTTCATAAATCAGTAAATGAAACTGAGTTAATCATAAACTTGTTCTGCACAGATTTTGATTTCTCGGTTAATAATCCACTTTCTGTGGTTCTTGTGACATTGAACTAGCCCTAGGCTGTAGCACATTCCCTTCTACAGAGAAAGGTTACAAAGGTATCTCTGTCTGGGATGAGATAAACTTCCTCCAATGGTCCAATGTTGTGACAAGGACCCTGTGTTTGTTCTGTTGATACGAGTGGGTGTTTTTAGTCCAAAACCTTCATAACTTGCTACTACATGAGGTGCTGTTGTCATAGGGGGGCTTGCTCTTAACAGCTTAACCTCCTGATAAGGTTGTGTAGTTTGTGTTTTTTTTCCCAGCCGTATTACTGAAGGGCATTGGCTGTGTTCTGTAGGTTAATGAGTGGCCGAGCGAGTCCTGTGCTGCAGAACCTGTGCTGTCCCGCTGCGCTGCCTCTATAGAGCCCTGTCTATTGTGCTCACACAAACATATGCAGGGTTTGAATGCATGCAGCCACATACACAATGCTGAAAATGCAGTTTAACCCCTTGTCAAACCGCTGCTTTTGTTCCTCTGCAAAGTAAGCAAAGACTTTTTTCTCTTGATATGGAGCTCATTACCTGGCCCTGTTTTCACAAGAGCAAGTGGCCTGTTAAATGTTGCTGATTGTTATTCATTACAGCGTACAGTACAGTTTTATGCCTTGCTACTTTGATTTAGAGCCACTTCAGCTTCAAGTGCATAGCCTGGACTCTGAGCCATGTGGGAGTGGGGATAGGCTGAACTTTGTCCCAACTTTGTGGAAGTACAGTACAAGCACAAAGCAACAAGACAAGCAGCTGGCTTATCTGAATCAGTGAGAAATGATTAAAGCATGTCCATTGTTTGTCTTGTTATTGTTACTAAAAATAAATCACAATATCAATGTCCTAGTTGCAGAATTAAACGCTGATAGTTTTTTTTTCTGTGTGAAACAATTTGACTAGTTAAATAGGACACTTTTCGTAGTCACCCATAAGATATAGTGCATAATTTTTTTTTTTTCAAAGCCATTTATTTTCATTTCCTGAGTGGAGCGGTCCAGTAGATCCCGCTCATAAAACATATAATATAAAAGCGTCTGCCTTACTCTGTATCACCTAAAAGGCCCTGAAGCAGAGAGATTAGCTGTTGAGGAGTCAGGGAGACCACCAGCTGCCTGTGGGAGTGATGAACCTGAGCCGTCCAATGGCAGACAACCTGGCGTCAGGAGAAGACACTGTAGTGGTGTAGTTCTGTTTGCGTGGGCCGCCCTCCCGCTGTGCACCGAGTTAATGCCCCATCAGGTTCCATGGTGTACTCCACTCCCTATGAGGTCCAAAAGAAGGTTACTATTGTTCAAAGAAGTACTGACTGTTCAGATTGTACGTGCTGACCATTCAAAGCTGAATGGTGCAAGTTGTTACAGTTTTAAGGTCAGGGAGTTACTGCAGGATTGCTTCAGCGTTAGCTCTTGGCGTCTTTATCGTCATTGTGTCAAAGATGAGCCATTCCGCCTTTGCTCTGCCCGATCCCGTCAGATCTCAGAAGCTAAGCAGTACCAACCAGGCCCTACACTGGTTGGTATGAGAGACCGTTTGGGAACACTTGGAAGCCTGGGAGAGTTGTTAGTCGTGGTCAGAGTTGCCATTGGCACAGATTGGCAGCCTCGCTCCTGTCAGTTTACCCCTAGGGCAGCTGCAATAGTAGCTTACCACCACCAAGTAGTGGAGGGAATGAATAATGCAATGTAAAGCGTTGTTGAGTGTCCAGAAAAGCTTTATATGAAACCAATGCATTATTATTATTAAGATGTGGTCTGTGTCTTTATTTCAGTTTGGACTGTTGGCCCAAAAAAGTGATGTGTTAAGATTTTGGTACATCCGGTCAGGTGTTCAGTCCCTTTGCTTTGGCCCCTAAGGATTCCCCAATGTACCTGTGCTGTGGCAATCTCTTCAGGAAAGGGTTCACCATTATTACAGTGTGTATTACATTTCCATATTTTCCCTAATAGAACAATTGTTCTGAGAATCTGTGAGGCTTTTTGTCAAACTCATTTGACGCAAAAATAATACTTTGCTTCAAGATATGTCCACACAAGTTAGAAAGTAACTCTGGTATGGCATGAAGATTTCCCATGGCCATTTTTGTACCACCAAAAGCAGCTATAATCATCCATCCAGAACTAACGGCGTTAAGATGTAGTTACTGTAATTCTACCAGATTATCACAATATAACACGAGACCTAATTGTAGCCATAATAATATCACATCCAGACACTTTTAGCCCTGTGCTTCTATTTGCAGGTGTAGTCAGTAGTTAGCGGTCCATTCACAGCAACAGGCTCTCTCATTGTGCCACCACACGTCAGCCCAATGGAAGAGCTGACACATGAGTATTATCTCTCCCACAGTGGCTAGGGCCGGGCTACGAGTCTCCCCCACGCTGCCTGCTGCTGCGGGGAGATAACACACACAGTAATGAATTCCAGATCGCTGACGGAGCAGTGGCGGCAGAGTAGATCACCTCGACAACGCCAGGCCCCGGCTTCCCATAAAACCTATACATGTGCCGTCAAACACGCCGCGAAGTGCCATGGCAGCAGAACTCAGTCAAGCCAAGAAACGCAGCTACTACAACAAGGAGGAGCGATTCAAGTACCCCTGCCCTTGAAGAAGCTCAGTTTTGTTTTCTGTTTAGTTAAGCTGCTTCACATAACTCGATCATTATGGGCCTGCTCCAGCATTTCAGCGCCTGTTACTTTTCATTACTCCAACAACCAATTCACTGGAGGTCAGAATTGCACTTGTTCAACGACGCACAATGGCTCTGAATTGAAGTTCTTAACAAAAAAAGTTGGCCCTCACGTCCACTGAAACATCATGTATCATTTTTTTTTCATTTCTTTGCAACTTCTTATACTTGTTTATCATTCTTGTGGTCTATTACAGTGTCAGCTAGCAAGTCATATTTGTGCTGTACATTTTAGATACTGTACCGATGCCTGTCTTTCAAAGGTACGTCGAGGCAAGCCTGCGAACCGAACCCTTATTCCCTCTGCACACAGAATACTTTACAAATATTTTTGCCTGTGCTGCTCCTGATGCCACTGTATCCATGTGACTACTGCACCAAATGATATAGGGTTTTGGATATAGACAGGGCAAAACCAAAGTACAAACATGCCACACTGCTTGTGCTCGTTGAAAATGGGGCACGGATCTAACCTGCATTTGTGTGTGAGGGGCCACTGACTGTTTGGTAACAGCGCTGGGACTGGTACAATGCCTCTCAGCGCAAGGCACCAGCTGCCAAGTGCCAAGTGCATGTGAATCAAGTTTTTCTTCTTCGTCTGCTCTGAACACAGTGGACTCAGGCTATACAAATCAGAGGTCTTTTTATCCAGCTGGACTGCATGTTCCCCCTCTGTCCACTATCAAAGTCCTTGGCTGTGACAGACAAGAGCGAAGATAGCGCTGTTTTTAGTATTTATGATATTCCATAAGTGAACACTCCATCTTTGGCTGCATTTGTGTTTGATGCTATCTGGGAGGGTTGCCTTTTATTTATTTATTTTGCTATGAAGAAGATGAATTCAGTCTAATCCAAAGACAAGAGTTATGTCGAGGGGGATTTTTGCAGTTATTTCTGTGCCAAACAGGCTGTTCTGATGTCAAGTCTTTAAGCCTCTGCATGGGGTTTTCTAAATGGAGTTTGGCATGACATAAATGAATTCAAATTGGCAGCAGTGTGGGTTTTTACAGATAAGATGAGAACAATATCTAGACACTGCAGGGTTTTTTCAGAAGATTTATTACACGCTGCCTTTGAGATAAAATCTGAAACACATTGTAGTGCATACAGTACAGGTGGGGGGATATTCTCTCCAGTGTTAGAAGCACAATATTTATATTCACATGCAATGACGGAGCAAATTGGTAAATAAAAAGTTGTGGCCTTGAAATGTGACGGATTGTTTCTCACTCAAAACAGAAAGGTGACAAACCATGAGCTTTAACCGTTTGTGTGTTTATTTTTAGCTGTGACGCTGCCAGGACTGACTTAAAGCAGCTCCCAGTCTTACCCACAAGAGTCCTGAGGGAGCACCCGTCTCTCACCTTCTGGTACGTTGTCTTTAGATGCTTTACTCTACACATGAGGGACGAGACATTTTGATATTTCTGCTCTTCCCCAGTCTTTACTAAAGAAATGTATAGTTTCTATTCATGCGCCAGTCACGGCTCTGGGTCTGAAGGGCACAGCACAGTGACTTGTGATAGTTAGAGCTGTATTTTGCTGATGCACAGCTGCATTGCTATGTTCCTTTAGCCCAGTAGAGCTGTGCGGACAGCCCTGTAGTGTTGCTACACTGATGCTGTGTCCTCTCCTTCAGGCAGAACGGTCATTTGGGGCTCTGATGCAACTGCACACACTGTAATATCTAAATGAAATTGATTGTAATTCTGGGAAGAGTTTACTCATGTGCAGGTCTGATCCGTTGTCTCCGTTAAGCCTGAGTGTGGTCTCTGACTGCACCATTAGCAATAATGATTACGGCGGGAGGTGCATGAAAGCATCTTTTTCTGCATGAACGCACAGATTTTGTCACCAAACGGGTCTTAGCAGCCACAGTGCTGAATGCTGGTATTAATTAAATGTGTTATCTGTCCTTTTTCAGTGAGGACCGGGTCATTGAACACTACAAGAAACTGAAAGGTCTGACCAGAGGAACAGCTATTGTCAAGTAAGTTGGAAGCTTTTGGAGCGATTTCTCTGCTCCACTTTTTAATCCATTATGTGACTGGGCAGCTCTTATCAAGCATGTCTGGCATGTGTCATTAACCAAGCCATCCAGTGAGCTTCTGCGCTCTAACGGCGGGGCATTTACTCACGGATGATGCGTGCCCTTGGGTTGATCAATGGACTCTGTCATGACCCTGAATGTGTTCGATCGGTGTCGCGCTGACTGTGGCTCTCACTGGCTGTAGCTTAAAGCGTGCTCCTGTACAACAGTGTATATGACAGTGATCAAGTGCTAAACGACTCCACTCCTGTTGTGTATTCTCTGAGCGTGTTGTGTTTTCTCCAAAGGTATCTGGCGCTCGTGGAGTCCCTGCCCACGTATGGAGTCCATTACTACCCTGTGAAGGTAACAGCGCTGCCTTTCACACTGCAATGACTTACACATTTTATTGTTTTTAATTCTGAATAAAGTGACCTTAGATGTGAAGCAGGGCTGATAATAGACTCACAGAAGTACTGGTGAATCACGTATTAAGGCTGTGATCCATTCCATTGTACCCTCAAGGATTACAGGATAAGACTTCACTTAGATGCAAATCAAGCACAACACATTATAGGTCACGCAGGACACTTAAAGAGTCATTTATTTGCCAGGTGTGAAAGAAGACGATCTCAAAGACGAAATCAAATCAACAGACCTTAAGCTGCAACTAATTCCGAGAGCACATCTATAGAATCTGCTTAGACATATTCAATTAAGACGTCTGAGAAGATCAAACAGCTGCTATGCACTGGCAGATATTTTAAAACCGTCACTCTATTTGATCTCTCCTTGTGATGCCAGTGCTGTGAGACTAATGGGGTAATTGTGTTGGTAAAAAAGCTCCAATAAAGGCCTCGTAATGAGTCTTACTGTGTGCTTCCATACAGGATAAGCAAGGGATCCCGTGGTGGCTTGGAGTCAGCTACAAAGGCATTGGACAGTACGACTTACAGGACAAGCTCAAACCAAGAAAGGTAGGACTTTTCCAAATCCTGAGGGATGCAAGTCAAAAAACAATCCTGTCTTATGAAGTATTGGATCAATTAAAACAATTGATGGAACCTCGATACGACTGTAAATAGCTGTAATTTAAAACCTGGTACTCATGGCAATAGGCGCATGAGGAAGACTGGTGGGGAAAATGTCTGGTATTGTCACTATGTCAAGCATGTGGTCAAAGCTATAGGCAGCAAAAACAAGATGTTGTGAGTGGGACAAAACAGGAGTTGTGGAGAACTTGAGATTTCATCCAGTGAACAGACATTGTGAAACTGAGACCACCAACACTTTTTTACAAATTAGGGTTGACTTGAAGGCTTGAAAGTGGCACCAGGAAGAAGAAAAAAAAGTGTGACCTGAAGCTGTTTTCTTGTCCATATACAACATTTCTCTATCTAATAAATCTAATCTGTAGATTTGCTTGGTGTGTGCACTGTTTGACCCTGTGTGCCTAATACCAACCAGGCCTGTTGTTACACTATGGCCCTGTTGACAGAGCAGGGAGTGCTGCTCCAGTATTAGTGGCCACAGCCTCAGCACGTCTCCCGCTTCTCCAGTTTAAAGTGTAATTATGGAGCCCAGTGGGAGGCTGTGGGCCTCTGGGACAGGGCCTGGCACGGGGCCAGCTGGGTGGGTGGTGTGGGGCACAAGAATGTTGGGGTGCAGGAAAGGCTCATCAGTGAAAAGTGTGTTGTTTCATGTCTAAGGTCAGACAACAACATGCTACAGATATTCCGGGGAAAGTATAGTGCATGCTGGGTAAAAGCTGACTTGACTTTTTGCCTGGTTGGACTCATCCTGGCCCCTTCACCATTTTTCAATTAAAACTTAAAATTTTATGCACCGTCTGCATTCATTATAGATGGTTATTGATGGATCTGAAGGGTCCGTCCTGGAAAATTTGAACAAATCATGTGTCACTGTCTTCATTCGGACTCAGATGTAGCTGTATAAAATAACAGCTGTCACTTATACAATTTATGGGTTTACATTTTTCATCAAACATGAGCTGTTTAAAGCAAGGCTTTCTGTGTACTGCAGTGTAAAAACAGAGCAAACACTTCAAGTTGGATTGACTCACTCCTACATTTTATTAGAGTTTGCTTGCTTGGATTCTGAGTCATTTTAATTGACAGTGATGTCAGAAGAGGAGGAAATATTTTAAGTTTACGCAACTTAATTCACTTATAATGACCACAAAGATGAGTCATATAAAATGTTCAGCATGTTGAGTCAATAGAGTGGGCTAATATCATGACCGGGAGCATGTTCTTTCTTATTATATGTAGAAAAAATATATTTTATTTGCTGTGAAACAGTGTCCAGGCAGATGGTGATTCCTTTTGAATAAATCCATCTCTAGAGAGGTCTCTCCCAGTGTAATGGAACACTGTAAGACCACATGCAGGTTCTCAGAGATGATGAGCCAGCCCGTTTAAAATGAATCATATGTTCATTATTGTTACAAACTGTCAGCTTTGGCTTGTTTGACGGAATTACTATGTGAAAGTATCCTGTCCAAACCAGCGCAGGCCAGTGTGTAGTGTGTTAGATGGGGGTTAGGCTGGATCTTTTTCACAACATGTATGAGTCAATCCTTTGACACATTTTCATGAAAGCACAGTACATTTGAATGTGTAGACCACGAGCCCTGGGCCTGGGGTCTGTCTCCACAGGCGGGGCTTATGTGAAACCACAGGCATTCTGTTCTGCCCCCACCTGTCTCTAATGAGACACGAGATAAAACAAGACCACTGTAAACACTTAAATACTCCATAGCCACGCACTTCTTTGCATTTTTTCATGACACGATATGTAATATATTGTTTTCTGATAGTAGATACAAACAGACCCATCTTAATTCTCAGAAAGGTCAAAATGTATATTACAATACATCATGATGAATATCACTCTATTATTGATAGATACTGTCACAGTGTTATATGGATGCATAGTTTGGTTACAGTCTTAGTTGTGAAGCTGAGCGTAAGAAATCCTGTTTGGCCACTCAGGAGGATTCTTAGGATCACTTCACTTCATTTAAAGAAACCCGAGTCTGATGTCGTCTGAGGTGTGTCACATCCTTCACATAGTTGGCTTCATTCTCAGTCACTGCATTAGTTTCATCCCAATGTGCTGTGGCACAGAGTGCCAGGAATCCAGTGAAGGTGTGTGGACTAAATCTCAGACCTTTCAGATGTGGAGTGGCTCTTGTCTTTTGAAATTCACAACACCGACTAGCTCTGGCTTCCTTTGTTTAGAAAGTTTGTTTGAATGAAACTTTATTTGGCAAATAAAAAAAAATATATAAATATATAAAATATATATATTTTTTTTTTATGGCAAATTATTTTTGTGATCTTAGACTTCTTAAACTATACTAGGCAGGCAGTATTGTCAGAAACTAAGTCTGACACAATGAGCAGCCATCTAGTGTAGTAGTTCTCTTTGGCTAAGGTACACTGTACCACTGTATCCTATTAATGATTAGACCGTAGTAACAGATTCCTCACAGCCTCAGCATAGGACACAGCCTGCTTTGTGTGATGTTTACGGTACCTGGCTGACACACATCAAAGTAGTTAATTAGGCAGTGACCTAATCTTTATGGATACCAGCTTGTTATATTTTAAACATACTAAGAACCAACCAGTTTATCCAGTCTAGGACGGAAATGCTAGGAGCGTGAGTGATGTCAGAGTAGGGGGCGTGGCCTGCCCCAGCTGAAACTCTTGCAACACCTATCTCGCTCCTAAGAACAGACAAGAGAGAGTATTGTTCAGGGAAGCTCTAGCCCTGTGGGAAACTCCAGAGTCAAAGGAGGCAAGACAATTCAGCTGGGATTTGATAAGAAAGAGCACAAAAAGGAGCTTATACGGTAAGCTTTGTCATGTATTTTTCACAATCCTTAGTAAGCCTTTTCTACAAACGCAAATACAGTAGTGTCGTATGGTGTTTCTCTGTCCTGATACCATACAGCCGTTTTGTGTATCTACATTTAATACATTTGGACAAAGATCAGGTAGGAATATGGCACTTCTTACAAATCAGGCATGGTTTTTTTTTGTTAAGAGCCGCTGTGAGAATGAATGGAAGCAGTGGTGGCTTGAGTTATGTGTAAGCTGAGCAGATGTTTCATTTTGACAGAGCACTCCCGTCTCTGCTCAAAGCTCAGGGACAGAGGCTGGTGCGATGCTTATGTTACCATTATTCTTCATGCAGTTTTCAGCAGCAGAAAAAGTGTGCTAGTCCCAACTCGCACCTGACTGTGTGCCTCAGCGAACACGTTTACCATATCAGCTGTTGTATTGGCGAACATGGCAAGAATACTGCTCTCAGGTGCATCCGTCACTAAGAGTTTAATTGTAATGTCAATCAAAAACACAATTTGAATGGTCACAAATTAGCATATGGTAAGGGTGTTTCAATGTATCATAAAACTTGCTATGCTATTTTTGTGTTCGTGTTCCCTCAAAAGTTAATGATAGTTTTTAAACTGAATTCTTAACTGCATTTCGCAATCACAATTAGTAATTTTTCCAAAATCAGTCAAGTAATTTCAACCTATTTTTGAGGGATGAGCCCTTCACGTGAACGTCTCTGTCATCTGTTGTCTCTGTTGTGTTACTGTTTGTTGAGTTGACGCTGTACACACATGTAAGACAATAGCTCAGTGAAGGCTTGTGTGCTCAGTGTCTTCAACAAACTTTGCCTCTTCTCTGCAGCTGTATCAGTGGAAGCAGTTGGAGAATTTGTATTTCCGCGAGAAGAAGTTTGCAGTGGAGGTGAACGACCCGCACAGGTCAGTGAAGGCAATGCTATTTGCAGTGTGTTCCCTGAGACTGGTTCAAGTGTTGCTGATAATGTCAGACGTCCTTATCCTACACCTTGTTCTTGGTGAAGGGCATCTGCTGCCACTGGGCTACTGTGTTAATGCCTTTAACTGTGTCTTTAAATGACTGTTTCCTGCTCTCCTGTTTTAAGCTCATTGGATTTTACAGCCTTAGTCTCTGAGGACATAGTTCAGCATTTTACAAATGCGATTTTATTGAATTTCTTATAATATCCATTTTAACAACATAAAGCGAGTCCACAAAAAAAAGTTGTAGTAAGGACACTCAGGATAGACCCCTTTGGTGTTCCACTTGTCAAAAGTGCTGTACTGTTCCTTTTATGTGGCAGTTGTAGCCAGAACAGGCTGCCATTAAATATCCCTGTCTCGTTCTAATGAGTTTGATAACACTTCTGTGTGCTAATTTTAAACTACCACAAGTTTAATTACATACGCATTTGCTCTGGATGCTGCTAAACATGACTTGTGACTAAACATAATATTTTTAGACAAACAGATGCATCCTTTGAAAATGTGTTTCAATCTAATGTTTGTAGCTGTAATAATAATAATAGCTCTGTTCTTACATGTGCAGAAGAACAGTCACCAAACGAACACTTGGACAAGCTGGGCTGGTTATTCACTCATGGTACGCCAGCCATTCTCTGATTAAGACCATCTGGGCGATGGCCATCAGTCAGCACCAGTTTTACCTGGACAGAAGGCAAAGCAAAGTGAGTATTCTCTTTAATGTGCAATGTAAATCCTTTCATTATATAAGCTACAACAATATAAAGCTGCATGTTTGTCCTGTTTAAAAAGAACTGAATTCATTCTTCAAAAGATCCGTCACTGCTCATCCAGGAATAGAGCTTTCAGTGATTAATGAGAGAGGAGGAGAATGGGAATGCAAATGGAGCAGCCTCTAAAATAAAACCCGCTCATTTGTATTCAGTTTTTCTGTCCTTCGTCTGCAGGCGATGATGACTACAGCTCGAAGCACTGGTGACATCGCAGTGGACCTTACCGAAATCCACGCTCCACGCATCACTAAGCTCTCCAAAATGGAAAGCAAAGACAGGCTCATTATGGTCAGCAACGGCAGCCTCATTTCAGCCGGTACGCAGACTTAATCAGCTTTTAATGACTTCTGGGCCTGAGCAAATTGGCAGGTGATGATTTATTGCAATATTTGAGGGTAATCACAGGTGCGTGTCTTTCAGGTTCTGTCGACTCCGAAGTCAACGAGGAGCAGAAGAAAGAGAAAGTGGCTGAGTTCAAGAAGAAAGAGAAGAATCTTCAAGAAGCACTGGCGCAGAAGCTGGAGGAGCTGAAGAAGATC
This sequence comes from Proterorhinus semilunaris, assembly GCA_021464625.1. NCBI lineage: Eukaryota > Metazoa > Chordata > Actinopteri > Gobiiformes > Gobiidae > Proterorhinus > Proterorhinus semilunaris. Next base: position 16,791,852 of record CM038344.1, read on the forward strand.
TGTATGCGAGAAGCTGTGAGTGTCCTCCTTTCAACATGTCGGAGTTATTTTTAGCCCGCAGGCTCACCCCGTTGTTGTTTGCAGGAGCTTACGGGAAAATTGCCTAAAGAATATCCTTTAGCAGCCGGGGAAAATGCTCCTCTAGTCCGAAGGCGTGTTGGGACAGCCTTCAAGTTGGATGACCTTTTCCCCTATGATGAGGTTAGCTTGGTTTCATTATGTTTTGTTATGAAATATGTTTTGTGGGATCGTTTTATCACGGTTCTAAGCACTTCTGCACAGTTTACTCTTTTCACCGTCAGTGAAGTTAAACTCAAGCCGCGCACTTTCTGCTACGCAATGTCAGACGCTAATGCGAGCATTTGGCAGCGAGCCGCTCCTCTACAGTCGCAAACACGACCAGGCTCCTCAGTCTGGAGCTTTTATTTTTATTGTCTGGAGTTTTATTGTGTTTTTTAATGTATAGACTAAAGTGAGTTTGCTGTAGTTCTAAGTCTAGTCTAAGTTCTAAGTCTATTTTTGCTCTGTTGATTATCACAAAGTTAAATAAATTAGTATATTAAATCTATTTTTTTTCTTCAGTGGGTGATTTAAGTTATTTTAGTAACTTTTAAAATATCGTGATAAATTGCAATCGGGAGTTTATAATTCAAAAATCGTGATATTCTATTTTTGTCATATCGCCCACCCCTAACTCCAGATGTACACAAGGCTTATAATACTCAGGGTGCAAGACAGGTTTGTCATGCAATTAAGATTTTGTAATAATAATTTTAACCAGTACTTTTCTATGTTAGCAGGCTAAATTAAGGCTTTAAGAAAGTTTGTTTACGGCATGGCTTAAGAATCTCGACATAATGTTTGTCCATGTGATCAGGATGTGTGTCTTTAGAGGATGACCCTGACCTATTGCTGCTTTCCTTTGTAGGACCCACACTTACGGAATCTAGAGAGCAGATTTGCTCTCCAACAGAAGATTGTAGAAGCCGCTCTGAAATTATCCAACGAGGCTGATTTGTGTAAAACAGTCAAGAAGAAGAGAAAGAACAACTTTTTAGATGCAATGAGGAAGCTGGAGGAGATTGAGAAGGAAATTAACAATTACAGGATGAAGAAAGGGAAGATGCCCACACAGCGAGCATCTCTTATATTAGCAGGTACTGCAAAGGACCATTTTTCAACCAATCGTCTGCATGAAATTCTTATCTAATTTGATTTTCTTCTCTCTCTTTTTTCTTTTACACAGATGATGTGAACATTTCAGACCTCAGCTCTTTATCGGACAGCCTCACTCTTGATGACGGTGTGTACAGTTCAATAACATGTTGAAAGTTGTCTATATTCAGCTAAAGTCTCTAACCGCGCATGCTTCGTTGGCACAGACGACGAGCTTGGCTCCCAGAGACTGAGGTCAAGATCCGTGCAGTACTCCCCGCGACCGCACCACGCCGACACGCTGGACATCCACTACAGCCAAGACAGGAGATGCTTAGCCAACGAACAGCAGGCAGACAGCAGGTACGGGACTCGCAGGGTTGTTGACTCAGCCTCCTCGTGGGTTGTTTTGCTGGAAGCCTCGAGTCTGGAGCCAGTACAGACCTGTAGAATAAACCCAGAGCCACATTCCTGCCAGTCGGCTCCCTCGTCTCTCCCCTGCCTCTCCAACAATCTCCCCCTTATCAGCCAAAACGCAGGGGCCTCAGGAATAGATGGGGGAGAACATGTCGCTGCAAGCTACAAGAAAATAGAAAAGCAGAGAAGTGGCTCTGCACAGTGTTTGAAAATGCTAGTGCTGCAGAAGTGATGTGGCGTATAGGTTGAGTGCAAGAGAGCTGGCCCATGAACAAAATGCTACACAGGGTATGAAATGACTCTCAGCCAGGTGCATAGGCGCCGATTTATGTTTTCCCCCGTGGGTGCCCAGTCAGCCGGTACTGTCATGTGACGCACACCGCCTCACATTTACCTAAACAGAAATGCAAGCTACTTGGCAATGTCTACTATCATCTTATAGACTGAGGCTATTTTTTGAGAAAGCAATAAACATGCATTGGTGCGCTGCGCGCAACTCACCATTGTTGGCACTAGAAGTAGTTGTAGAGGCCGTCTCATAATGAATGGAGACAGTCTCCTCGCTGGTGGAATCTTCTGATAAATGCAATTTCTTTCTAATTACAAATCTGTCCATTGTTATCTTAGTGCGTTTTATTAGCTTCTTGGTCATTAGCCCATTGGCGGCAAACGAGCTTTGTTTTTGGCCGAAGTTACGTACACGGCGTCGGAGCATCATGTTGATAATGAGATCAAGGATTTGATTGACAGTGAGGATTTTTACCTAGCAACACACTGCCCGCGTGCCCAAATTATATTTTCCCTAGACGTATGAATTGGAATTATAGAAAAACAATATGCCCGATTGAATTCTATTTCTATAAAGTATTAGCAATATAATTTGTAAGAAAGTAAAATCGTCACGGGCGTATCTCGATCCAGGGACCTTTGGCATGAAAGTCAGGCGAGGTTACCGTTCGACCACGCTACACATACTTAGTGCTTAGTGTCACATTCACATTTGTATATGATGGTAGGACCCGCGCCTGACTGTTACGAGACAGAAGTACAGTTTTAATTATTCGCTTGTTTTATTCAATGGGACATTTTGTGAATTCAAGGTAAATTCGCCTGGGTGCTCAAAGATTTGGCTGGGTGCTCGAGCACCGGAGCACCCACGGGATCGGCGCCTATGGCCAGGTGTTATGATGACTCAGATGTGGCTTGAGAGGCGTTGGTTTTCTCCTTTTGTTAAAACAAGGGCAGATTGTTGACTTTGATAAGGGGCGAGACTGTGAATACATTTCTTATCTGCTTTTCAGATATGGCCAGGACGCTTACCACAACTCAAATTGTGATACCTTATCAAGCTACACCAGTCCATACAAGCAGCCCTCCAGACAGCCACGGGACGCTCGCAGTATGCCCCCCACCCCCCTGCTCACCCGCAACGCCTACAGCAGCACGCAGCTCAGGTACGGCCCTCCTGTCCTCTTTCCTTCCTCTGGAAACTGACGGGGGCTTTGATTGTTCTTTCACTGTTTGGGGGAGATCTGACCGTTTCAGATTTCAGTTGCCAAGAAAGGAAAATAAAAATAGCACGGTAAATGTAGAGCACTTTTCACATCACAGTCCCAATGTGCGTTTTTGTTTTGATTTCAGATCCGAAGAACCATCACAGCACTTCCGACAGCGCAGTGGCAGTCTGGAGTCGCAGTCTCAGTACCTGACGGAGCCTGATCCTCCGGCGCCCACCTTTGTCATCAGCCCGGCCCGACGCAGCAACAGCACCGAGGTCCTCGATGACGGCTCATCCTACACCAGCCAGTCCAGTGTGGAGTACAGCGTCCCCGGCCCCCACACACACAACCACCACAACCCCTGCCGCAGGCCTCGCGGTCGCCACAAACGAGACCTGTATGCGAACTCCGGCAGCATGCCCAATCTGGCTCAGCCCGACATGCGCGGCCACGCTTACCAGCCCAGGGCCCGGCCCACCACCACCGCCTACTACGTCACAGGATATCCCTCCTACGCAGACCCCGAGCCGTACTGCAACGGCACATACATGTATGATAACGAGACGGAGGGCCATTACAGTGTTAACGCTTACCACCCAAACTCCACGGGCTACCACAACAGCAACGTGCACGGCTACCATGGCAACGATGAGGTGGACAGTGTGCACAACCTCTACGCCACGCTGCGACCGCCCAGAAATCGCCCGGCGGCGCCTCGGATTAAAGAGGATCACATGAAGAACGTGAAGAAAGCTGTTGTGGCGGGGCATCTGAGAGACTGGTACCAGCGCAACACGCTGCCGAAACAGGCTATGTACGGCTACGATTACGACAGAGGGTCCCAGCAGAGCCTCGGCTACCAGACCATGCCTGCCCCGTACTGCCACAGCAACCGGAGCATCGCCTATTCATCAGGTCTGTGCCCCACCCCCAAACACACAAGTTCCGCTGTTTATAACATACACCAGGATTTGAAGTGCTCAGGTGTTTGCATAGTTCTCTGTATTGTTGCCTCTATTAATCAGCCTGGACAGACGTAATGAGGTTCTTCGGTCTTTTTCTCATTACTTTGCGAAATTACAAAGGAAAAACACAGTGTAACATAGCCTTAGTCTCCGACGTTGACGTGCATAGGCCACTGACCCTGATCTTGCTTCTGTCCCACAGTCTCCTCCACGGGGAACTGGCACGGCCACATGTCTGGAAGTATGATGGAGTGTGACCTGCCTATGCATGCGCCGCAGTCCTACACGTACAACTCAGTCCCCTACAGCCACGCAGCCCACAGCAGGTGAGGTTTATCCAATAAGCCACTCCTTGATCCTCCTTATCCCTCATGCTAAGCACCGCTTTTAATTAACTACAATGAGCGGCTATTGAAAAAAAGAAGAAGAAAAATATAACTTTATTGAGAGTCAAGGAGGTTTCAGAGTTTTATAATGGGAAGGATTGCAGGATACAGTGTTTCCGTAGAATGTGCACATTGTTCCTCTCCACAATGTCAGCAATGTCAGCGTGGCCCCTGCTTTTCTTCTAGATCTGGCCCTTCTCAACTGTCGAAAGGTCCCTGCTACAGCCCTGATGGGCGGAGGCGTTGTGCTTACTTCCCTGCTAGTCCTTCTTCTGCTGCTGCTTTGCCTTCTCTGTCCCACTGTGCTGTCCGCCTGACCTCCTCCCCAGGGCACACACTCACTCAGGGGCTCTATCCCAAAGGTAGCTCCTAGTAAGTAAACAGCTCTTGTCGAGGCCGCTGTGTTTGCTTCCTCCGCCATCTGCTTGCTCGGTGTTTTTAAGTGAACTGCATTTTTGAGCTGCTTGACTTGCGTGATAAAGTGCATGACTTCCTAAAGGAGAACCGACAGGCATTTGGGCTGATCTCAGCTACAAACCTGCTAAAAGATGAGAACGTTTGGGCCTTAAAAGTATATGGGACCAGCTTGGAGTTTGTCAGGTTGAAGATGGTAACTCTCTACAGATTTGGCAAAGAACCCCCATACATGGTTTAACTCTTGTCCGATTTAACAGAGTTCTTCTTTAAACAATATGTCCCCTTCTTTCACATACAGGTGGCATATTTTGAACCAGAGGGGTCTGCTTTGCTCTAAACCTCTTGTCCGTCCTCGCTCCCGTTCAGCTTTCTGACCCTCTCTTATATCACAGATGCCCCACAGAGTTTGAGTGGCCGAGCTGTGATAGGATGGCACGCCCCGCTGAGCCCTTAACGAGGGGCTGTGGCGCTCCCTATACCACTGACCAGGAAAATTACACATACCCCCAATAAAAATCCAAAGGGTGAGACGGTTCAAAAGCCCACAGGGGTTGTCATGGTGATGGGGATGTGAGACCACAAGAATCACTTCTTCTCCTCCTGCTGATTGTGTGCTTTGTTTCTCTGGGTGTTTTGTGATGGTGGAGTGCACTGGTGTGGCGTAGGGACAGTGTGACATTTTAACATTTTAGCAACTTACATTTGCATGAGGTAGAACTGAGTGAGAATGTGTAAACCTGGGTTTGACTTTGGGGGCTGTTTACTCACACAAAACTGTATTCTAATGACTACTCAGAAATATGATCTGTTGTTAATCCTATTAGAACAATTAACCGTTCAGTTCTTAATAGTGTGTGGCGAGTCCAGGACACATTAAGGAGCCTTGGAAATCTCATGAAATCCCCCCCCCCCCCCCCCATGTTTGAATGGACACAAATGTGGATTATCACAGTCCAGCCCAGGGTTAATTCATTCTCCACTCCTGCCTCCAGACGCCCTCACGTGAACATATGCCTAATGTGTTTTAATCCTGTGTTTACTTCAGGTCCTACGTAGACGTCAGCCATTTGGAGACGCATATGAACCACCCGATGCACCCGGGCATGGACCCGCCTGAGGAGATTTACTGGCACGAAGGCTCCAAACCAGGAACCATTGTCTAGCCCTGTGCACATTCCCCGCCTGACTCTTATCATGTGCCTTAGACTGCACTTACCTGTTTTTCTGGCCACGGACATGAAGGAAACGACCTCCAGTGGAATTTCAAACATATTAATGAAGTTTTCGTTGCCATTAAGCTCAAAAGTAACTACAGTGTTCAGTTTCGATGCGCCAAAAGCCAAAGGAAAGAACTTTTTCTTTTCTTTACCAAGCCGCTATGAACAAACCACACACATCTGCTTCAACACTGGAACTATGAAGGATTATACAAGGTCTCATAAGCCTTGTCAGAGAAATGAAGGATATATTTGTAAAATGAGCCCAAAGACGGCTACTCCTTTGGAAAAGCATCGTGCTATTTCTTTTAAGCCAAATCCCACCGTCAGAGTATTACAGACATTTGTCACAATCACTGCCACAACTGTCGCTGCAGGAACAAGGCCCCATGTGTCCGAATCGCTCATTCATCCATGCTGGAAATCATGGACTGGTGCTACCACTGGCTCGAATGAGAGACACTGTTTGTAAATGTTGACGTTGTAAATACACTTTTCTGTCATTTCTAAGAGCGTTTTGTTTTTTTCAGAAAAGCATGTAATATATAGTAACAATGTTGTTAAGCTGGTTCTTAGTGATTTGTATAATGGCATCTGTTTGAATTAAAGAAAATCCGTTTGTAACCATTTGAATAATAGCTTTATTATACAGAATTTCTCAGTATGACGAGTAAAATTACAAACTGTATAATTCGGTGTTCTAAATTAAACTGGATGCGCCTTACTTTGCAGCAAATATACTAATGGTTTCCTGGTTATTAGAATAAGTAGGCGTGTGTCCTGTTTCTATGTACTTACAATCATGTTATTACTCTTTAGGAACCCTGCTGTTTGCAGCCTATGACCATGCGGTGCTGTGACGTAATGTGCTACTGTTATGATATTGGCACAGTTCACCATTTTGTTTGCATCTAGCAAATAAGGTCTATAGAATAACATGATCCAAAGCAAGATTAACAACTAGAGAAAAGCGCCTCTGGGCATATTGCTGCTGCGCCACAACTAGAAACATCGTTGTGTCAGAATAGTTGAGTAATTTACATTTTAAAATCTCTATTAGCTTAAGATGACAGTAACCGATACGTTGATGCAATCCCAATCACGAATCTAAACCAGAACAGAAAGTGTTGCACATTAACCCCACTTTTGACACTATTGCATTATACTATTACTATGATTCTATTATTATACTAACTATTTTACAGCAAACTACAAAACGGGATATACGATATTACATTGAACAGGCGTATCAGTCTCAGGGTGAAAACTCCACTCCCTTTTTAAGACTTAACAAAAGGTAATAATCACAGTGATGGCTTATTACTAATACATACATCCTCTGTTTTGCATGTGAAGGTTCTGCAGTGTTTTCTCACCCCTCTGTTGACAGACGAGCTTGTCCTGGAGCCATAAAAAAGCGGCCTAACCAGTCTTTAGAAGGTGTCACACCCACTGCGGGTAGTAATAATCTCTTCTTTCCCATGAATGACTGGCTGGTGTTTATAGCCTCCCTGTGTGTGGACTTCCATGTTATATACGTCTCCCTTGGCCTCGTCCCCCTTTTATACCATAAACCTTCTTTTTCTCAGCTTTTTTCTGGCGGCTTCTTCTACCTCTATGTGATCTTGTTTTGTAATATGGCGTCCCCCGCCATATTATCCAGCCAGCATGGGAGTTCGCACACACTTGTAGCTGCCAGGCGGGACAGAGGCCGACAGAGGGGAGAGGAGAAGGGGAGTTCTGGGGTCCGGCTGTCTCACTCAGTCTTGTGCTCCTTCACACCAGCTGTAGGCAGACTTCAGTCAGGCACGTCCAGATGACACTCCACTACATACACAAAGAGCTCTTCTGTGCTCAGCCGTAAAAGAACAAGCATCACATGACTGCGCTCTTTACTTCATATGTACAGTGCACCGCGTAAAGGCCCCTATCAAGCGGACTTTGTGAAGTAAATAGTCTATCCTGTTAAAGCATGTTCACACCCTTGGAGTATACAGCATCTTATAATAGCAAAGAATAACCTGAAATAGTGATTTGGATTCTGTTGTACACTCATTCTGGTGTAACTCGGACTTCTATAATCCAACAATGTCGTGCGGTGGTGCAGCTTCAGGACCCATCTTCAGCTTTATGGCGAGCCGTGACCCGAATAGAAATATTCATTTAAAACTGTAGTAAAACAAAATTGGTTCGACCCCTTCATATTGATGTCAAATTACAGTATGTCTTTTGCATGTCCTCCCCGAGCCTGCGTAGGTTTCCTCCGGGTACTCCGGTTTCCCCGCCACTAAAAAACATGTACAATAGGTTCCCCTCTGGGGCCAGGACTCTCCTGAAAAAAAGATGATTAATCACAGTGGGACTATCCTGGTTAAATTAAGGTCAAATAAATACAATAAAAATGTCCTCACAGAGTTGTGTTGATTTAACCTCTTAACCCCCACCTAAATCAAGCACATGTTCTCCTGTTTGGCTTAACCCAAATCTAAAAGCTTCAACAACAACAAAAAAACGTCAATAAACAAGGATGAAAACGCAAAGCGATGAACGAGCAACAAAAAAAGCCACAAACAGTGACAGAAACGTGACGAAAACGTGACAAAAAGCAACGAAATAAAGCAATAAAATTAAAAAGACGAACACAACAAAAACGCTTCAAAAAATTGCTCTCCAGCCGAGAAGCGTTTAGATTTGGGTAAAGCCGAACTAGAGAAAATGCACTCGGTTCAGGCGGGAGGGGGTAAGAGGTTAGGGAAATGGAGCAGACTCTCCAAAACTGTGAAACAGATTTGTTGCGACCCACTAGAAATCACCACATGACTCTATTTTGCATCCCAACCCATCACTTGAGCGCCACGGATGTCGAGGAAAACAATCTCAATTCTTTATTGTCAATTTTATAAAATGTGCTAAAATATTTTATTATTATTTATATTATTTGACGACATGACACACTATCAAAAGCAGGAAACATGACATTAATGCGCCTTTTTCAGTAGCCAATATTGGACCCTGTATAATTTCCGCAGGGCCGCTCATAAACCGAAGTGCCCCTAAATCACATTACCCTGCGGCTCCCCCTCGCTCAGCACATTTCGCCCCCGGGGTAATGACAAGTTATGAAGCGGCCTACAGGTCACATGCTCTGCTGCCTCGCTCGTGGGGGCTAATAACCTCTCTGTGGGGGGGGGAGGGCACGCATACTCGGCGAGGGTGGGGAGCCTGTTTGGGAGGTCAGGGGGAGCCCACGTGTGGATAGAGCGGACGGCAAAGGTCACGCCGCCGGAGCGTCACGAGCGGCAAACCGGGATCTTCTGAAGGCCTCACTGACACAGCCTGTCGGAGATATGAGGCGCCGTTAACACCCGCTTAGGCCGAGCAAACGCCAAAGCCAAAGCCGCCCTCAGCCGATGGGACAAAGGGGGGGTGGGATTCCCTTTTGAGCAAAACGCTTAATACGCTTTCAGAAGATTGTTGTTGGAGAGCTCACTTGCAGGATAAGGGCAAAAGTGAATGAGTGTCCCAGAGCAATACAGCAGCCACACCCTCTCAACATCAAGTGGATCGTTGCCACATTACGTATGAAGATGTCAATGTTGGCCTGACCAGAAGCAACAATGCCGATGAGTGATTCTGAGGTGTTGCATTGTTTTGATTTCTCGTCAGAGCGACATGTAAAAAACTAGGCTTGAAAACGCTAAATCAAAACAAAAACAAGGCTACATTGATCTAAATTAGGAAAATCATGAACTGAATACAATTTAAAGGTGCTTTATGGAACTTTTTTGTTGCTGTTTGTTGCGTTTTCGTCACGTTTTGATGTCAGTTTTTTGTTGCTTTTTTGTCGTGTTTTTTTTATTTTATTAAAATTGCATGCACATTTTGTCGACTAAATTTAAGACGAATTTAGTCAACTTTGCATTTATAACATTTACTATAATCATATTTAATCAAGATCCTCCGCTTCATGGAGCTTCTCCCACATGAACAAGCACATCTGTTCCTATCGCAGAGAATTTAAATGATGTCACTGGACGTTTGGACGATTTTAGTCTCTTCTTTTCATTTGTATTTAGTCAGTCATAGTTTTAGTCTCATAAACTACTTTTTATTTAGTTTCAGTCCAATTTTACTCAGCCAAGATATCACTTTTACAAAAATTATGACTAACGATTTTAGTCGACGAAATGAACTCTGTCCAGGATCAATTGTTTTGTAGGTTTTCCGGTGAGAGGGTCCGTCAGCAGTGAAAACCAACCAGGAACTCGAAAAAAAATTCTTGGTCTTGGAGAATCATGGAGGCCACTGTGATGGAAAATACAGTCGCAGTTTGTTTTTTTTTCACATAAAATTCAATCATCCAGAATGCACCCTAAAGTTACCATACTGTTGTACTTAATACGATTCTTATTACGAACCCCATTTATGAATAAAAAAAAAAAACTTTAGCAAGAGTAACACACCCAGCAGCAAGACACCATAACTCTTCAGTGCCCTTGTAAATGAGAAGAATATCCCCATTCCTACAGGAAGCAATCTTTAACAAAACATATAGCTACAATCTGCACACCACACAGTTGCACCCAGCCACTGTTTGTTTTAGGTTAAGTTAAACTTCAACACAAATCCTGAATTACACATCAAAATCGTGTCCTTGAGAAAAACAGTAGTTAGGCTTCCACTTTGCTATTAAAGCGAGGGATCAACACCTTTGTATTCCAAAGCGTTATTATTTGTGTCGTTCAAATCAGACCGTGGTGAAGTTAGTTTCACGTTGGACGTTGGATATTCGGCTCCAGCACTTACGGTGGGAGGAGCCTTTAACTGCGTCCCACCCGCTCAGTCAGGGTTTAGGCAGGAACACGCTGAATGCCCCGCTATGATCTCCGGTCGTTCGAATTTAGGGACCGTCAATGAATTACTATCAAAAAATGTACGTCTCATGAAAAGAAAAAGAAAATGCTTTAATAAAAACAAATACAACTACGGGAGAAAAAACAAAAAAAACAAATGTCATGTGCAGGTGTATTTAATGTTATTAATTGTTATTTTATTACATTTTACAACCATTTTTGAATAGGCTATAAATATATATGTCAATAGCTTTGGGGCCATGTGACCCACACACCCCAGTCCAATTTATAATAGTTGTTCTAATCCTAGGCTACCACATACACCTTTTTGTTTCAGTTTTTGGGAGTTTTACCTTTTTTGAAAAATCAAAATGTGCCAAAATCAGCCAAAATCCACCATTTCTGTTCAATGGCTTTTGGGCCATGTGACCCAGACACCCCAATCTAATTTATAATAGTTGATCTAGTCCTAGGCTACAACATACACCTTTTTGTTTATCCATTTGGGAGTTTTACATTTTTTGAAAAATCAAAATGTGCCACAATCAGCCAAAATCCACCATTTCTGTTCAATGGCTTTTGGGCCATGTGACCCAGACACCCCAATCTAATTTATAATAGTTGTTCTAGTCCTAGGCTACAACATACACCTTTTTGTTTATCCATTTGGGAGTTTTACCTTTTTTGAAAAATCAAAATGTGCCAAAATCAGCCAAAATCCACCATTTCTGTTCAATGGCTTTTGGGCCATGTGACCCAGACACCCCAATCTAATTTATAATAGTTGTTCTAGTCCTAGGCTACAACATACACCTTTTTGTTTCAATTTGTGGGAGTTTTGCCATTTTTGAAAAATCAAAATGTGCCAAAATCAGCCAAAATCCACCATTTCTGTTCAATGGCTTTTGGGCCATGTGACCCAGACACCCCAATCTAATTTATAACAGTTGTTCTAGTCCTAGGCTACAACATACACCTTTTTGTTTACATTTTTGGGAGTTTTGCCATTTTTGAAAAATCAAAATGTGCCAAAATCAGCCAAAATCCACCATTTCTGTTCAATGGCTTTTGGGCCATGTGACCCAGACACCCCAATCTAATTTATAATAGTTGTTCTAGTCCTAGGCTACAACATACACCTTTTTGTTTCAATTTTTGGGAGTTTTGCCATTTTTGAAAAATCAAAATGTTCCAAAATCAGCCAAAATCCACCATTTCTGTTCAATGGCTTTTGGGCCATGTGACCCAGACACCCCAATCTAATTTATAACAGTTGTTCTAGTCCTAGGCTACAACATACACCTTTTTGTTTACATTTTTGGGAGTTTTGCCATTTTTGAAAAATCAAAATGTGCCAAAATCAGCCAAAATCCACCATTTCTGTTCAATGGCTTTTGGGCCATGTGACCCAGACACCCCAATCTAATTTATAATAGTTGTTCTAGTCCTAGGCTACAACATACACCTTTTTGTTTCAATTTTTGGGAGTTTTGCCATTTTTGAAAAATCAAAATGTGCCAAAATCAGCCAAAATCCACCATTTCTGTTCAATAGCTTTAGGGCCATGTGACCCAGACACCCCAATCTAATTTATAATAGTAGTTCTAGTCATAGGCTACCACATACACTTTTTTGTTTACCCTTATTTGGGGTTTACATTTTTTGAAAAATCAAAATGTGCCAAAATTGGCCAAAATCCACCATTTCTGTTCAATGGCTTTAGGGCCATGTGACCCAGACACCCCAATCTAATGTGTAATAGTTGTTCTAGTCCTAGGCCACACACACCTTTGTTTTTCACTGTTCCAGTACCAACAGCCACAATAGGACAATATTTTAAATGTGCTTCCTTTTGTCACTTCTGACCTCCAGATGATGTAACTGATAGGACTGGGTACTGTTAAACACTACCATGTAAAAATAAAAATCCAGATTCGGCTAATGTCAACAAATTAATACCAAAAACTATTCTTTTGAAAGCACATTTTAAGACCTTGTGTAGTTGAGACTGCACTAGATTAAGTTGTTTCAGGTAAAATAAATAAAAAATATTCCAAAAGACTGAATAAATGACAATTATTTATCTTTTTCATGATTTAATACTGAGGAGCTCAGTTACCCGGGAGGAGCTCGGACTCGAGTCGCTACTCCTCCACGTCGAAAGGAGCCCGCTGAGGTGGCTAGGGCATCTGTACCGGATGCCTCCTGGTCCAGGCATGTCCTATTGGGAGGAGGCCTCGTGGAAGGCCCAGGACACGCTGGTGGGACTATGTCTCCGAGCTGGCCTGGTGTCGCCTCGGGGTCCCCCCAGAACAGCTGGAAGAGGTGTGCGTGGATCGGGAAGTCTGGGCATCTCTGCTGAGACTGCTGCCCCCGCGACCCGGCCCCAGATAAAGCGGAAGAAAATGGATGGATGGATGGATGGATGGATGATTTAATACTTCAAATATTAAAATCGTCTTTAAATTACTTGACTGTAGAATATTTACGTATTTTTGAGTGGATTGACTAGATTAGACATTGACTACCTTCATGTAGATTTGTCATATTCCATTTGATATATCCTATAATAATCTTGCTTTAAATATGAAAATAAAACTGCCAAAAAAGTAAAGACCAATGTTCTTACCACATTAGCAAATAAATGTACTTGAAATGAGAAGAAATCTATAGAAAGAGAATAATAGATTTATTTATAGTCTCTTTCACATAGTCAATAAGCGCTTTACATGGTTCAATTTACATTCACTCCGAACTCGATTGTGGCAGCTTACCTGAGGCAGACTGACCAAAATATTATCAACAAGTCAAAAACTACTCAGAACATGTGAAATAATCTTAATGACCTAGGTGAGCTACTACATCTTAAGTTGTCATAACAGCTAATATTTAGATAATTACGTTGAATTTTGGTCATTCAAACTCATGTAGATGTTTACTTTTTAGTGTTGATGAAAAATAATTTACTTTAAAGACACGAGATGCAAGTTGTCATTTTTATACTCACTACTGCCACCTCAGGTCTTACGTGTAACAGCATTATATATATTAAGCTTGTGCCTAAATGGTGGATTTTGCCTGATTTTGGCACATTTTAATTTTTCAAAAATGGCAAAACTCCCAAAAATTGAAACAAAAAGGTGTATGTGGTAGCCTATAACTAGAACTACTATTATACATTGGATTGGGGTGTCTGGGTCACATGGCCCAAAAGCCATTGAACAGAAATGGTGGATTTTGGCTGATTTTGGCACATTTTGATTTTTCAAAAATTGTAAACCCCAAATAAGGGTAAACAAAAAGATGTATGTGGTAGCCTATGACGAGAACAACTATTATAAATTAGATTGGGGTGTCTGGGTCACATGGCCCAAAAGCCATTGAACAGAAATGGTGGATTTTGGCTGATTTTAGCCCATTTTGATTTTTCAAAAATGGTAAAACTCCCAAAAATTGAAAGAAAAAGGATGTATGTTGTAGCCTTGGACTAGAACTACTATTATAAATTAGATCGGGGTGTCTGGGTCACATGGCCCAAAAGCAATTGAACAGAAATGGTGGATTTTGTCTAATTTTGGCACATTTTGATTTTTCAAAAATTGTAAACCCCAAATAAGGGTAAACAAAACGGTGTATGTGGTAGCCTAGGACTAGAACTACTATTATAAATTAGACTGGGGTGTCTGGGTCACATGGCCCAAAAGCCATTGAACAGAAATGGTGGATTTTGGCTGATTTTGGCACATTTTGATTTTTCAAAAAAGGTAAAACTCCCAAATGGATAAACAAAAAGGTGTATGTTGTAGCCTAGGACTAGATCAACTATTATAAATTAGATTGGGGTGTCTGGGTCACATGGCCCTAAAGCTATTGAACAGAAATGGTGGATTTTGGCTGATTTTGGCACATTTGGATTTTTCAAAAATTGTAAACCCCAAATAAGGGTAAACAAAAAGGTGTACGTGGTAGCCTGTGACTAGAACTACTATTATAAATTAGATTGGGGTGCCTGGGTCACATGGCCCAAAAGCCATTGAACAGAAATGGTGGATTTTGTCTAATTTTGGCACATTTTGATTTTTCAAAAATTGTAAACCCCAAATAAGGGTAAACAAAAAGGTGTATGTGGTAGCCTATGACGAGAACTACTATTATAAATTAGATTGGGGTGTCTGGGTCACATGGCCCAAAAGCTATTGAACAGAAATTGTGGATTTTGGCTGATTTTGGCACATTTTGATTTTTCAAAAATGGCAAAACTCCCAAAAATTGAAACAAAGGTGTATGTTGTAGCCTAGGACTAGAACAACTATTCTAAATTAGATTGGGGTGTCTGGGTCACATGGCCCAAAAGCCATTGAACAAAAATTGTGGATTTTGGCTGATTTTGGCACATTTTGATTTTTCAAAAATGGTAAAACTCCCAAATGGGTAAACAAAAAGGTGTATGTGGTAGCCTAAGACTAGAACTTCTATTATACATTAGATTGGGGTGTGTGGGTCACATGGCCCCAAAGCTATTGACATATATATTTATAGCCTATTAAAAAATGGTTGTAAAATGTAATAAAATAACAATTAATAACATTAAATAAACCTGCACATGGCATTTGTTTTTGTTTTTTCTCCCGTAGTTGTATTTGTTTTTATTAAAGCATTTTTTCTTTTTCTTTTCATGAGACGTACATTTTTTAAACCAATGCGTTTATATGAGATAGTAATTCATTGACGGTCCCTAAATTCGAACGCCCAGAGATCATAGCGGGGCATTCAGCGTGTTCCTGCCTAAACCCTGACTGAGCGGGTGGGACGCAGTTAAAGGCTCCTCCCGCCGTAAGTGCTGGAGCCGAATATCCAACGTCCAACGTGAAACTAACTTCACCACGGTTCAAATCAGTAGTTCACATCAGCGCTTTCCCTCATGATGGCAGGCTGCTGTATAATTATGGCTGTTTAATGACTAGTGTGTCTGTGTTGTTGATAGGCGCTCCATGACACATCTGTTCCATAGTTAACAGCAGAGACGTCCACCTGCTGCGCGCGCCGTCGCCACACGTGTTGGTTTGGTGCCCCGGGGCAGCTGTAACTCTGAGCACAAGGGATTCCATGGTGCCCCAGCCGGCAAGCCAGTACACGAGCGAACAGTGGCTGGTTACGCAACGCAGAGGCCCTGTAGGAAAGGTATAAATCGTAAGAGTCAAGCAGATCCGGTCACATTTTAAGCCACTCAGCGAGCAGAGGTCAGCGGAGGGCGCACTCACAGAATGAGGGGGATCGCCCTGTCGTCACGTCCGAGGCACTGGTGGGCAACGCAAATGTATTAATAGATATTAATAGTTCTATGGTGGGTCAAAACATCGTTCACAAACAGAGCATTGCATCTGTGAAAAGATTAGTGCTGTAAAAGATCTGTGATTTAAATTAACAGCTCTTCAAGCTCGGAAAAATCAGCTGTTTGCCCACCAGTTACCAAAACATCCGGTGAAAATCGCGGAAATAAACAATAACAGCGATCCTCCCTATACCGGGCATTCTTGATCGGGTCAGTGCTGTGAGGCATCAGGTCCAATTCATTCATCCATCTATCATGAATTTAACATTTCAACATGGACATTATACTTCTGTTGTTAATGTGTTAAAAGTCAGGGTTGTTTGTGGTGTCATTACAGAAACGTTGTACGTATTGAAGGACAAAGCGTTTTCTGGGCATCGTTGGAAAGGATCACCATCCATTGCAGGGTTTACACGGGCAAAAGAATGTCAAATTTAACGCTTTTTGATGCCCAAACCCTATATTTTAATGCCATGAATGGAGAGAAAAAAAATCAGATTTAATTTTTTAAGATTTGCAAACATTTCATAAAACAGTGGAAAGAGAATTGGACGAAACAGGCAAAAGAATGTGGTCGACATCAGCCAAAACTGCAGCTGACTATGTTCTACAGACGATCATTTTGTTATTTTCAATGAGCCTATAAGTAAAAATCGTTGAGCAATGTCACAATTTTTCAAGAAATGCAGATTTAATGCCAGCCTTGATTTTGGCACAATCCATTTAATGACTTTGGATGCTTTGTAATGCCCCGCAGAACCCCCTGCATTGTAGTTCATAGAGCGATGTATCTATTCCAATTAAAATCAATACACAGGACTGTTGCAAAGAATGGTTGAACATTGACCTTTTATTAAATATTGCACTCAACTCCAAATCAATTCCTTTAATGCCCGAAGTTCACTCCAAACCACACGCCTAAATATGTCAATCAAGAAGCCTCAAGATGATTATTGTGATGTTTGATTTGATTCCATTCACATTCACTTGTTAATACGGCCCTGGTAGTGCATACTGGAGTAGCGTTTTCCATATTTATCTGCTGTATACTGCAGCTGCAAGTCCCCCCACCCCTCCCTCATATTTACTCCAATGTACTCCAAACAGCTCCAGATGGATCCTGGTTATCTGCAGTCAATTTCAACGGAATTCAAAAGAAAAAGGCTGAAGTGGCTGACACGGCACTTTATGCAGGTTCAGAGGTGGGAGACGCTCTGAGCTCTTCTCTGTAATCTACTGCTCATCATTGATTAGCTCTGGACAGAGGTACAAAGTAAGACCATCCATCAGCCATGGGCCCCCGTCGGGACACGACACATGGGTCAGGACCTTGTGCCGCTTTCAAGTTTATTATTCATACTGCGCAGAAAGTTGGGGAGTCAAGAGGACAGTTTTCACAAAAAAGTATAGTGCGTTAGTATTGAGATCTTACTTAGACCTTCTGGCAGACATTTGCCCCCAAATAAATGCACAATAGAACAATAGTTTGACGTTACAAGGAGCAGACGGCTGGAGACAATTTCACATGGTGCAACTAGCTTTTTTGAACAACAAATCTGCCTAACCATCAAAAGCACTTTCAGATCAAGGGAAAGTGTCTTGCCCATGGACACAAAGACAGAGAGCAGACTTGTTAGCAGCAGCAGCAGCAATGAAAGACCGGCCTTCAAGACAGTGGGCAAACCTCTCATACCAACTGAGCTCCTGCCACTCCCGTTGGAGAATAAGCAGTAAATTAAGACAGTAATATGGTAGAAGTATTTTTTATTCCATGTCTGACTAAACTTATGATACTGATTAAGTCATGGTTTTCAGAAAGGGATATTAAGGGGGAGAACACTGAAAGGGAATATGCAAGCATTGGTCACTCAGTGGGTCCCTTTGTTTTATTTAGCCTTGTTTAGCTCCTGGTTTCAGTCATTTAAAGCAGGTGTTCCCAAACGTTTCAGGCCGTGACCCCCAAAATCACTCAACCAACAACTCTGGTTCCCCCTCTGTAAAAATTAGCATTTATAATAACAATATAATAATCTAAAACATTTAAAGGTTTAATGATGATTGTTTGGATACTGTAATTTGATAATTGATCATTTGACTTAATTTCACTAAAATATGCTGTTTTAAATAAGTATTACATGAAATTCAATGTCAGAAATGTAAAAGATATTTCCTCAAAATGATCATGCGGCCCCCACTTCCGTGTCCTGCGACCCCCCCAGTGGGTCCAGAACCCCACTTTGGGAACCACTGATTTAAAGCACACTGGATGACAGCAGGACAGCAAAGTAGTATGTTGCTCCTGTCTAAACAGTAAACACATAAATCTACTATTTGACATGTTTTTGAGGTCACAGTCTGAACATCACATGGATTTCTACTCCCTCTAGTGGTGGAAAGTGGGACAACACAGGGTGCGCTGCAATTCTGAAACCCAACCAAATCTCTGCTGTCAGAAGGCTAAAATACATTTATTATGAGCAACAAATACCTTGCAAATACATTCACGTCTCTGGACAGTGGAAAAGTGCTGGAGGGTACAACAAGAACCAAGATAGTCTTTTCCATCAAGCCATCTGTCTTTTGGAGAATCTTGGCAGTTATCTGTGCTGACTGTATTCACTCACTAAACAGGCGGAGTGACAGCTGGTTCGAAGACTAATTAAAGTAAAATTGAAATGGGAAACTTTCGTTGTGGATGCCCTGCAGAAACACACACAGCATAGCTGAAACGCGATACAGCAGTGCACATGAAACTGCCCAGACAAGTTCTGGGTGGAGTGACACCTCCTATACCCTGAGGTGAAGACGGAGCCCTTTACATGTTTGGTTTACTTCTATGTCAAAGGTCAACATGATTAATTCAACCATGAAGAAAGCTGTAGGTCCTTATTCACTCTTTGATTTTAGCCTCAAAAAAGTTTTGGATCTTCAGCAGGTTCTCCTCCTGCTGGCCCAGGGCATCCAGCAGTAATCCCATGGGCGACCGCTTCAGTCCTGCCAACTCCATCTTGTTCTCCAGTTTGTTCTTCATGTTACGCAGGCGACATGAAGCGTGGATGAGAATTACTGAAAGCATATAGGAATGTGAGGTTAATTAAACCAAAGAGTCTGGGTAATACTTTATCATGGTTAGTTGTTACCACTACGTAAATAAGACCTTGTGAATACGCGTATGTGTTTTTAGTCATGTAAAACTTACATATAAGAGGAAGTGTGATGGCTGTCATAAACACAGTGACACTTCCCAGCAGAGTCATGATGAAGTAGCTGGCCCCCATGACCACAATCACAAAAGTGGTGGGATTCTGTTTCTTAAAGTTGTTAATGGCAGCTTTGTTGTCTCCAGCCCAGAGTGAGCCCAGAAAGACTGCAGTCACCACAGCCATGGCAGTGAACATCCCCAGGGGATTCGTGAACCTGCAGCAAAAACAACAACACTCACGCCGGTGACTTGGACTCATCCTGACTGGACTGCACCGCTACAAGAGCTCCGGGACCACAGTCACTGGCTCCATCTAGTGGAGGAAGTGGAATCTTACAAATCAATAAATACTGTAAGGATTGTAACGAAATCTGAACAAGCTCCTGACTCAAAGCTTACACGCTACAGAACATGAAGGCCATGTCAGTGAGATTAGCTGGTAAACAACGGTCAACATCATAATCACACATAACGTGAAGTACAGATAAAGATAAACTGATTCGCTGGTAGGCAGTCCCCCTCTCTGCGTAGAGAAGTGCGAGACTAGGATAAAAGGCAACTGTCAACGGAGGTCTGGACTTCACTTCTTCTCCTTCTCTGAAGTCACCATCTGGTTATACTGCTTTGTAACTTTGTAACCAGGAACAACGGCAATAAAAGCCTTTCTATTCTACCAGTGTGTGCTTTGGCCATATCCACATAACTGTTCTCGCGTGACACAAAAGAACCAAGTCCTTACAATACATTTCTGATCCAGATGTACTGCATTGGTCCACACTAGACCCGAAGACAACATAATCCTATTTTTACTTGCACAATCATTTAGAAAGATTTTAAATGTGAAATGTTTTCCAAAGTAAAACTGACATCTACAATCAGCTTTATGTGTAGTTCATTTATATTTGTAATATCCTATGGCAGTGGTCCTCGATACACACCTCATAAAATATTTTACCCTCCAAGTACTAGGGTTGCAAAGAGGTGGAAAATTCACAATAAATTCCTGGACATGTTCTGAAAACTTTCCATGGAAAACTTTAGCTGGAAAATTTAGGGAATTTTCTCAAATTTAAAACATGATATTTTACTAATTGTTTAGTTCACCTTGATATGGTCCTCACACCCCATTCAAGAAGTGTGAGGACTCTTTCATCCTGTCGAAACATAACCCTTTCCTGAACCCACATTTTGCTTAACCCTATTTCTAATGAGTGGTGGGACAAACGGGAAAGTTTTATACAATGATTTTGTTTTATTGCACTGTGATTGGTTAAATACACCAGTCTGACTCAGATCATGAGAGAGGCCACAACCTGCCCTCTTCAAACCATGGTGCTCAGACATTACAAAAATGATGACTTTTCATCTCTGCTGCGATGATAGATATTTCCGAGTATAACGATCAAATCAAATGTTTATGCCTCAGTTTATATCCGTCTGTAAAGAAGCAGTTAATTCCATGTTTATCCCATATTTTCCCGTTTAGTCCCGTGGAACATTTCCCACATAGAACATTCACGGAATTGTGCAACCCTTCTAAGTACCAGGCCTAAGTTAAGATCAAACCAGGACTGAAGCCGGTCTAAACTAAACTAGTACTGTTATGTAAATATATCTAAACCATAAAGACATCAAACTCAAATGCCTTAATGAAGCTTTTATGAAATCATGAAGAGTCTCCAGTGGTTCACATACTACAGTTTGAGAACCACCGCCATATGGGTGTGCTGCTATTTTGAGCACAATACTAATTATCCAAAGGGATCTGTGTAATCGATAAAAAAACATAGGAGCTGCAAAGCCGGGACTATGCAACCATGCTTTTAGTTTGAATGATGTTTAAGCAAGGATGCAGAACTAGAGTCTGGGCCACGTTCTGGTAAGTTGCCATCCAAGCCATACTTTGACAGATATGATGTTGCCATTAAAGCACAATTGTTTTAATATGCTTCTGTGTAACTAACCAATCTGTTAGTTGAAAATGCCACAACAGGAAGCCACTGTGCAGAGAAGTTGATGTGTAGATGAGATGAATATGTGCTTGCACTGTCACAACAAAGATGGATGATGGATTGTAAAATGCCTGCTGGACCAGTAGGGGGACTTTTTTTTTTTTTTATCAAACAGCCCAAGTTTCATTATATTCTTCTCTGTTTATAGTCTAGTTATTTGATAAATGGGAACAAAGAGCGACAAGATGGGCTTTCTTTGAACTTGGTCATAATGTCCACCGTGGAAGCTGTAGGCTACAACGACTCGTCCCTGTTACCCCTTGCAAACCAAACACTGCCGCACCCAAAGCACACACATATACAATCGCAGAAGTCCTCAATACAAGCGGAAACTTACCCGACTATGAGAAACACGGCTACAGCGAGCGCCAGGTAGTTCGTCTGATAATAAAGCAGATTGCTGATTACTCTGTTGTTCCATCGCGCCATGTCTTTGAAGTCTGGCTTTGCGAATCTTTCTGCGCCGGGGAAGAAATCGTCCCATGACCTGAGCGGCGTGAGCTCAACTTTGGCCATTTCTCTTGTCCCTGATCACAAACCTGTCAGCTGTCTGTCACACAGCACAGAACACACCGGAAAAGTAACCTAAAAAAACAAACACAAAACGGAGTATCGCGAGGATTAGTTGACAGCGTGTTTTCAGACTCGAGTCATCATTAGACCGGAGCCCCGCAGATTTACGACCCGCAACCCCAAGGCTCCTGTAAAGATAAAGTTAGACACTTTGTCAGATCGCCTTTGCTCTGCCTGATCCCGTCAGACCTTGAAGCTAAGCGGGGAAGGGCCTGGTCGGTACTTGGATGGGAGACCGTTTGGTAACAACAGGAAGCCTGGGGAGTGAGTGAGTGGTTGGTGAACCACTCACTCACGGGGAGCCGATGGCGCAGACTGGTTGCCTCGCTTCCGTCAGTCTACCCCAGGGCAGCTGTGGCTACAATAGTAGCTTACCACTATTGTTATCATTAATCTCACAAAGAAAGTGGAAAAAGTTTACAACAGTTAGCTTAGCATGTGACGGGAATGGGTATGTCTCCAGCTCATCTCCATGGAGAAGCTGAATCTGAGATATATCTTCTTAACCCCCGCCTTAACTGAGCATGTTTTCTCTAGTTTGGCTTTACTAAATTTAATCTAAAAGCTAGAAGTGTCAAAGTAGCAAAAATGAGATGAAAATGCAACAAAAAAGCCTCAAAAAGTGACTTTTAGATCAGTTGGTCTTGGTCTTTCAAATGAGTCATTACTGGCCTCCAGGCTTTTAGATTTGGGTAAAGCCAAACTGGAGAAAATGTGCTCAGTTTCTTAACCCCATCCAGATCCATTCTTGGATTACCCACTGCAAAAGTAGAATTGTCTGTGTCGAGCTGCTCATTGAGCATGTTTTGTATTGATGGCAACAATGTAGTCAACATTATGCAGTGTTCCTTTAAGAAACATCAACTATATTTTATTTTTTTAACAGTACTCTGCCGATCTATTGCCCACCTTTACTCCAAAATAATATATATCTTCGCTTAAATTAAATTAATTTCACTGTTGCATCTGCACAAACAATTGGAAAATTTAGAGCATAGAATACTTCATTTTAACCACTTTATTGTTTTATGAGTCCTAGCTTTCACTAAAACTAACTTTTTCACTTTCACACACACACGCAAAAAAATAAAAATAAATATCAGAAAAGCCAGGGTGCTGGATCTGCAGCTGCTCCGCTCGGTCTGGTCTGGTCTGGTCTGGTCTGTCTCCAACTCTGTCGTTCCTAAATGTTATTGGTTGTTGGCCACGTGGTTTTTTGACTACTTCCTGTTGCTACTTAAAAAAAAAACGCTGTCGCTTGAAAAGGCATGGCTTTAAATTTGCTTTGTATTTGACTCTTTAATGACCGGTAGAAGTCAAATCAGGGCATTACACTACAATATATCATATTAAAAGGGGCCTACCGATGCACGTGTTACTTTTTAGATGAGCGCGAGGGTTCACGTGATGTCGTAGTAACGCAGTGCTAGCTTGTAAAGGGCACAGAACAGAGTCATCTCTCTCGAATGTGGAGACAATTTCTCACTCCTGTTGTGGTCGGCAGGACAGCGTTGCACTGGAGGAAACTTTTCACCATGCAGTTGAAAACCAGCGATTTTCAGTGCTTGTTCACTGAAGGACTGAGTGGTTTAGCAGGTGAGACTGAACATCAAATGATTAGATGTAATTTGTTTGTATTGAACGCCTGTAGCTCTATACTAGTCTTACATTTAAAAACCCGTTCACATGAGGTTTGGCAGAAAATGTAAAGTACTTATGATGCCATTGGCTCTTTTTACCCGAGCATATGAAAACTGAAAGTATTTTATCTGCACTCTTGCCTTTTACTGTAATTGATTAATTTTTATGTTGGATGTTTTAATGATTGATTTGATCTGTTTTCTTGTAATTTTATGCAACTGTGAAGCACTTTGAATTGCCTTGTGTATGAATTGTGCTCTACAAATAAACTTGCCTTACTTAAGATGGCATTGTATCGCTGGTGATCGAGTTTTCTTCCTTGGCATTGATACATTTGTGATGTCCTGATATGCCATCTTGTTTTTTTCCCCAAGACATTTTTCAGCAGAATAACTTTGAGCTCCGCATTGCTGGGGGCGCAGTGAGGGATCTGCTCTCAGGGAAACGGCCTGAGGATGTAGACTTTGCCACCACAGCTACTCCAGAGGAGATGAAGGGCATGTTTCAGGCGGCGGGCATCAGAATGATCAACAACAAAGGAGAAACGCATGGCACCATCACAGCCAGAGTAAAACGGAGTAAAAGTCGAACTATATGAACTGTGGCTTCTTCAAATCTATACCTGGCTTTTGTCCAATTGTTTGTTAATAGATACACAATGAGAACTTTGAGGTTACTACATTGCGAGTGGACGTTCAGACAGATGGACGACATGCAGAGGTTGAGTTCACCACTAACTGGCAACAAGATGCAGAGCGCAGAGACCTCACCATCAACTCCATGTTTTTAGGTACAGTACACTGCTGCAGGACTATATATTCCACTCTGTTTAAAGCAATATTAAGTTTTTTTTTTTTTTTGCAGGTCTTGACGGCACGTTGTATGACTATTTCAAAGGATACGAAGATTTGAAGAACCATAAAGTTCGATTTGTGGGCAGTGCTGAGCAAAGAATCAAAGAGGACTATCTGAGAATATTGCGTTATTTCAGGTTTGGAGAGCAAGTTTTGATTTTGTCCTTGAAAAATAAGAACTTGATGACATTATTTAATAGAATTATGTCTCGCCACAGGTTCTATGGCAGAGTAGCTCTGGAACCAAATAACCATGAGTCTGAAACACTTGCTGCCATTAAAGAAAACAGTCATGGCCTGGCAGCAATAGCAGGGGAACGCATTTGGGTGGAACTGAAAAAGTTGGTTGTTGGCAATCACGCAGGCCCCCTGCTGGAGCTTATCTATGAATTGGGGTTGGCCCAGTACATTGGTAAGATGAATTTAGGGCCGACGTGTATATTATTGCTTTTTATTTATTTTCGGGGGTCTTTTGTCCGAGGGGGCGTGGTGTGGCGCAGCGAACAGTTGTAGAGCTGACACTTCTCTCCCGCTCTGGAACGTGTTTGACAAAGCAGAGCGGCCCCGTGGAAAAATCAAAACAGTTGAGATTCTAACATTTCTCTGAGTTTATAAATGGTTACAATCGGTCCAAGGACGGCTGAGAAACATCCTGTTAAAAAGCGCTCGATCTGCGGCAACACGCGGTGTTTCAAAACTAAACTTAGAACGGAGATATTTAGGCGTTTGCCTCGTCCCATAACGTTAGTGCCTGTCCAGAGCGTAGTTAATCAAAGTGTTTCATAAAACTCACAAGATCTCAGTTTCCAGAAAAATCTGTGAAAACAAGCCTCTGTTTAGTTTAGTAGAATTAAACTGTTTTCACCTACGGAGAGCTTTGAGTCTCACTTTTTCAACGAGCCAGAGGATGTGTCCATAGCTATAACATAGAATACGCTGTGGTGCTACAGATATCATGAACAAGGGTCTGGATTGTTGGCACTCCACAGCTAAATCCCCCAAACAGCACGGCACTCAATGTGTTGAAATGCAAGCTCTGATTATTCCAGAATAATAATCATAGTAATTCTGCAATATAATAATAAATTGTACCATAATATCATCCTCTCTCATCCATGTTGGGAATGTGCTGTTACAACGTCATCAAGCTCTTCTGGGTAACCAGGGAATTCCATTGTAATTTAATTTAAGTTTTTGTTTTTGAGTGTTTGTCAATGATATTGCATTGACCATGACTTCACGGTCCAAACTCTCAAGAGCAAACGTCTTGTAATACTGTAACTGTTTGCCTAGTACGTCAATGAATATATATCAATAGAGTTCAAATTCAACACATTTCCAGGGAACATAGGGGTGAATGCGCTTCTCACCATAAAAATGAGTGTGATTTTATTGGTGGCCATTATTACATATTATTTCCTGTCACATTTCCATAATTCTTATAACATCTTATTGAATTTGGCTTGTATTCTTTAGGTTTACCTCCAGATGGCGACTTTGCAGAGTTGCAGCGAGTGTGGAAGAACTCCAAGCATCACTCTCCCAAACCGATGACAGTCCTGGCAGCCCTGTTCCACAGCCCAGAGGAGGTGGAGAAGATGGACCGCCGGCTGAAGGTGTCCAAAGAGGAGAAGACCCTGGCCCTGTTCCTGGTCAAGTACAGACACGAGCTGCACAAGGACAGCGAACAGCCATGCAGCATCAAGCCTTTCACTGACTTCATCATTGACGTAAGTTCTCCAATAATACCTCTTTAAGTATTATTGGAGAAAGTCATATGTGTTAAATTCTCCCTACAAACAATGAGCCTAAATATAGTATGTATAGAGGTGGGAGATATATCGTTTTGACGATAATATCGAAATTGTTGTCTGGACGATATGCAAAAATGGATATCGAGATAATATTTCATAATTTGTACAATACGACCCCCAAACATGAAAAGAGCAGAAGGAAGTTAAAGAGAAAACAAATAACGCACACTATAACCTTCTAAACAATTATATGCAGCGTCTTCAATACTGTCGGGTTTGGTTTGACTGTATTTTATGTTTTTTTGTACAAAATCACAATCGTTCCTCAATTGCACGCGCGTACGCTGCTACTAATTTGCAAAAGAACGACGGAGTTCTTACCTGTGTGTTATGGCGTTTCTTAGGTTGAAGCAACAATCCAAAAACATAAAGAGTAAAGCTGATGTACGATTAATAAAATAGCTGCTAAAAAAGGCCAAATCTGCGTTGTTTGCGAAAAACTGAAGTCTAAAGTTAAACATTTTTCTTAACCGTCTGTGGCGTCCTCACGTGGCGAGCTTCGTGATTGTATCATTAGAAAAT
The DNA here is from genome assembly GCA_021464625.1 of Proterorhinus semilunaris. Taxonomy (NCBI): domain Eukaryota; kingdom Metazoa; phylum Chordata; class Actinopteri; order Gobiiformes; family Gobiidae; genus Proterorhinus; species Proterorhinus semilunaris. Next base: position 16,818,711 of record CM038344.1, read on the forward strand.
TGGGTTGTATAATATAATGAGTCTAAAAGATGGAATACATTTCCCCAAGAGATCCACCGGAATAGCCTCTGAACAGGGCTTCTTTTAACTTCTAAACATTTGTATTTATTATTACGGGGAACTGCCCATGATGCCTCAGTGGCCCTGACGTCTTACGTCATTACAGCGTGCCGTTACCATGTTATTATCAATCACTTGTTATCTAGCTTCAAGCGCAACAACACAAAAATGAGCGAAGAAAGCGAAAACACAATAATACCGGTGGATTACTCGGATATTCTTCGTTTTTTGGACGACTCCTCGCGACGGGACTTTTTTGCTGGCGACACAAGATGAAGTGTGGAAGCTGCCGTGCGTTTATGTACGTAAGGAGGATATGCTCTCATATCATTTGGGTGAATGCATTGTTATGTAATGTGCGGTTTCATAGCCTGCTGTTTAAATTATGTTTTGGAGCTGTTTGACTGCCGTCTATAGTAAACTTTTGGTCTGACGCTCTGGGAATAAGCGCTGTTTGAATGCTTGTTCCGTGAGTATTTGCTGATACGTGGTTACATGCTTCTTTTTAGTCTGACAAGTGGTGGCAAATGCGTTTAGTAGATCTGATAGTAAAAATAATAAAAGCACGAACACTTTGTGCAACAGCCCCACCTAGAGTTTACATCATCAGCCGCCACTGTTTACAATAATGGGTCAGACGCAAAAGACCAACCGGACCTTTACCAGTTTGCACACATTTCTTTGAAGGATTGCAAAAATATCGTCTGAATATCGATATCGAGATATTGAAAAAAAATATCGAGATATTCATTTTTGTCAATATCGCCCACCCCTAAGTATGTACATATTCTGCCAAGAACTTACAAATGTATACTAGATTGTTTCCTTATTAAACCCAATTTACTCTATTTTGCTGCCTTCCAGTGTATTGTGCTGGCAGGAGGTATATCTAGTAGAAAGTTCAAAAAAATCTGAAACCAGGCTTTAAAGTTGTTTTTAACGTGTCTAAAGTGCAATGCATTCCAATGTAGGACTAGCGGCTATATGGAGGTACTACAACAATGGCGGCCCCTAGTGTCGTCGCCACAAAGCAGAGCAGCCAGCGGCCAGAATGATACCCGTCTGTATTACTCGCACACAGTGTAATCAGCCCCGCTTCACTGCTCGAGCAGAACTTAAATTGAACTGTGCAATCAGAGTAATTTACAACATTTTGCAGGTTTTAACTTTCCATACTTTTCTTTTTCTTAAATCAGAATACATTTTTACCTGATTATCCAATTGCCTTAAAACAGTATAGTTGGTTATTTTACACTTTTTATTATTACATTGAATATGAAAATATGTGTGACAGGACACTACAGTTTTAATATATAAAATCAAAAGAGGGCAAGCATTGCTTATGTAAAATATGTATGATTGGCAAACCTAGGCTTAATCAACGTCCCGCGGTTTACAATATAGGTTGTCAAATAATGAATGTACTTATGAGACAAACACAATTTCTTTACTGTATTGATAATTGCATAACAACCAACACAGTATATTACATAAGCCTTGTTTAAACACAAGATTGCCTTCATCTGTCGAGGTTTATAGCGTTCTGTAATGGAAAGACGAATGATTCCCCAGACAGTTACCTCTCTCAGTAATGTAATTTGAAGAGTGTTAAGGGCTGAGGAGTGAATGTGGGAGACAGTTGTTCAATTACATCCCTAGGCCAGAGGAGAATCATAAGGCTCCGATGAGACCAGTACTGCACAATGAAAAGACCGTTTCAAATCTCCAACCCTGGCCTACAAGAACAGTGGAGACAATTTTTAGGTTATAATGTATAATTCAGGCATGCAACTATCATCCATCCATCCATCCATTTTCTTCCACTTGTCCGTTGCCGGGTCGTGGGGGCAGCTGTTGGAGCTGCCCAAATCACATTGCACCAGCCCCTATGGCTCCTCCTGCAGGTGGTGGGTCCACAGAAGGACAGCCTCATGGTTCTAACCGGGCCTGTTGGTCTCTCATAAGGGGCTTCTGAACCGCTCTTTGTCTGACCCGTCACCTAGGACCTGTTTGCCATGGGAGACCCTACCAGGGGCACGAAGCCCCCTGACAACAGAGCTCCCAGGATCATTCAGGCGCTCAAACCCCTCCACCACGTTACGGTGGCGGTTCCAGGAGGGGGCATGCAACTTTCACTCATACTAAAATGGTCAATGGGTCCTGGAAGTTGGTAGGCCTCTGAAATGGTTATGACCCAAAGGACATAGGGTGTGCTGTAGATCAGTGAACATGCGTAACATCATGACGTATCAACACTAGAACAAGCTGGGTCTCAATTATAAAAAATCTGGTTTATTGAAACAGAAAAATGTTTTGAGAATGCAGCTTTACAGCAGAATATAATTTCTTAATTTTTTACTAACCTAGTTAGTTTTTTTTTCTATGTATGCACATTTTAACCATGTTCTGGAGCTTTAATACTTAAGAAATCTGACTAATTTGAGAGTGAAATGAAAAAGGATAGACATCTTCTGGATACATCCACCACATTATACATGTATAAAAACAAACTAAACATGAATTAAAGGAAAATGACATACAAATGATTGTATGAGTTTTGTATATTTGACATGTGGTATTTGTATTTGACTTGGTATTTTGAGTATGTAGTAACTTGGCTTGGGTTGAATTTACTCTGATTCTTATTTCATTGTTTACTGGGAGTGGTGTTATAAGCCTACTTCTACCTCTTCCATGCACATGCTATTGCGGGAGTCCAAACTACAGGCTTTCTTTTTAATAGGACCCCATAGAGACATGGGGACATTCAGTTCTCCAGACATTGTATTTTTCAACGTTTCAAGCGGTGATTTTCATTGTGATTACCTTTTATAGCCCTATTACAGACTGTATGATCACTTTGCCTTCGGGATCCAATGTTACGAGTGTGGAACAGAAGAACAAAAAAGGAGATCTGAGGCACTCCGACTAAGATGTGAAAGTCCTTTATTTAAATGGACATTGCCAACGCGTTTCGACGTAAACAGTGGTCTTCTTCAGGGCATAATATAGTTAAAACGAGTGTCACGAGTGTGGTTTTGATACAATTGAGAGAATAGCTTTTAAATGTCTGTGTTCTTGTGTTTTTTCAGAGCAAAGAATTGGACACCCAGATGAAAATGTGTGAGCTGCTGAAGTATCAGGGCGAGGAGAGGCTTCTGAACGAGCTCTGTAGTTGGTCCAGTCCTCGGTTTCCAGTCAGCGGACACGACCTGCGGAGGATGGGTGTCACATCAGGGAAGGACATAGGTGCCACCTTACAGAAACTTCGTGACATCTGGAAGAAAAGCCACTATCAGATGGACAAAGAGGAACTGCTTAGCTACATCGAGTCATAATCAAAGCTCGAGTAAGAGCCGCCTTTGTGCCACACCTGGGTAATGAGCAGGTAATTATGGCACTTGTGATGAATGAATCGATGTACCAAAGCTTCTTGGTACAGAAAGGAAAGACTGTGATGTTCATTGTTTGGACAGAGAGCATGCACCTGGACAGACTTGCCAATTCAGCTTGTATGTGTGTGCGATTAAGTGAAATTGCCTTGAAAATATGAAAGATTTGTAGAAATATTTATGCTTTGACTTGAGGTTTTCTCCTCTTTGCTGTTCACCAGTTATTTTCTGTTTTCCATTAAAAAGTGTATGCCTTTCAGTCTCAGTTGTGATAACTATATTACTACACTACCCTAAAAATAAAAGAATTATTTTACACCCGGTATATTAAAAAACCCTACACATCGAAGACAGTCATTCGATTGTTCGCCAGAGCAACCTGGCCCATAACTGCGAACATACAGTATATAAATATACTGTTTGTGGCGTAACAACACACATTTTCCTATCTTTATTTTTTTGTGGTTGTCATTATTTGAAGCAAAAAGAAATGTACTTTAATCTGAACTAGACAAACACTTTGCCTGCATTTACAGTGATTCAATGTAAAAACATATAGAGAACTTGTTGGAAGGTGCGTGCATGATGATGCTTTTTAGTTCTGTGGTATCTCGCTGATTGTTTAATTTCTTAAGATCCTTTGAAAGTATATTCTTCAGAAAGAACGGGAATGGACCTACAAAAGATCGTTCTCTTAAAAGATGGCTATAGATAAAGAGGGAATGGAATTCTGTATACGTTGAACATTTGACATTTATTTATTGATTTAAGAGGAATAAGACCATGAGATGTATACGGCTATTATTGGAGCCGTTTTGTGCAGGTCAGTGGTGGAAGGGGGAGATGTTGGTATGAAGGCAAACAGGAGAGAAGGAATGAACGACCTCTCGCACACTGAACCCTTGGCTCTACAGTCTAGTTTGGCGGCTCGGTGTGGACAACCACACATTTAACACTCTCGCTCCAATAGAATCAAATTGACTTCTTGGACTGAGGGAAACTCAATGTGTGAAATACCAGACGTACACTACATGAATGTAACCCCAGAGGTAAAGCCAATTTTGGAGTCCAAATCACCAAAAACAGCCTCATATATTGGCAAAGACTCTGTCAAGTTTTGGTTTCATTTTGTTAAGTCGCAGGCAGCTTGGGTTGCTTGAATTGATTGATTTGGGGTCCTTAACTGTCAGTCAGTGTCGGCCTTTAACATGTCCTTTGCACGCAGTTGCCTGAATCTTTGTTTCCTAATAAAGAAATTAATTGGAAAAAGTTGTACTAGTACTTACTAGATACGGAGGGGTCAAAAAGGCCCATGTATTTGTCTGTGTAATTTGTATTTTTTGTTTTGAGATTTGACTTGTGCTACAGACAGAAAATGTTTTATGTGTAACGATATATTGCTTTAGCTATAGTTTGTATAATATTGTTTCTTGTTTTTATAATGTTTAATGCTTTATCCTCTTTGGTTGCAAGAATACTGTTGGAGCTTTTAAAACAGATAGGCTCTAAAGAATATGAATATTATTTTTTATTTTACACTCTTAAATTATATGAACCCTACTTGTTTGTATGTTTACGTGCATTCGGTTTGCCCCTCCTCTGCTTATAAAAGCGTCCACAGGCGCTCTTCATTCACATTGAGGGCATCACTTGTTGTGCAGCTGTATTTCACCTGTTTGCCTCAAAAATGTTGTATTATATTACCAGAAACGGAGCCTAGTTTTATAAAGGTGTGGGAGTATTTAAGAATCGCCTATTGTTAGATTCTGGGATACTTTAGAGTCGTGGCTCGTGCGTCTTGATCATGTCTTTGCTGAGCGTAAACGGCACAAACCAGACATTGGAGCGCGCACTGGCCGATGAGGAGCCGCGAGACGAACACTTGGCCCGGGTGGAGATCGCGCTTCTGGCCATCATCTTCGTCACCGCGGGGGTCCTGAACGCAGGGCTCATGCTTCTGCTCTGGCGACGCAGGAAGCAGCTGTCCCGTATGCGCGTATTCGTGTTCCACTTGTGCGTCGCGGACCTGGTGGTGACTTTCTTCCAGGTATGCCCGCAGCTCATATGGGACATTACGGACCGTTTTGTGGGTCCAGACGCGCTTTGTCGCCTGGTGAAGTACCTGCAGGTAGTGGGCATGTTCGCGTCCACCTACATGATCGTGGTGATGACCGTAGACCGCTACCAAGCCATCTGTAAGCCCATGGTGACTTTCCAGCGTCGCGCGGCGCGGTGGAATGGGTCCGTGTGCGCAGCGTGGTGCGTGTCTCTCATTGGCAGTCTCCCGCAAATCTTCATCTTCTCGCGCGTGGAAGTGGCCCCGGGCGTATACGACTGCTGGGGACAATTTGTACAGCCGTGGGGACTCAAAGCCTACGTGACGTGGACGTCTCTTGTCATTTTTGTGCTCCCCATCTTTATGGTGGTCTGTTGCCAGGTGCGCATCTGCCGGACAGTGCACGTGAACTTTCATAAATCGCACCACGTTACCACCAGGGCCAGCAGCCTGGCCGGAGTGTCGAAGGCCAGGGTAAAGACTGTGAAGATGACCGTGGTGATAGTTCTGGCCTACGTGCTATGTTGGACGCCCTTCTTCACGGTGCAGCTGTGGTCAGTGTGGGACCCCCAGGCGCCCACTCATAGTAAGGTCTTTTCCGAGTTGTTTTCTTCAAACAAAGCATGGCTGCACAAAATGTAACAATATTCAGTATATAAGCCTTGTTCACTTTTGTTTGAAAAATATTGCTTTGGAATCTTTGAAATAAATTATCTTTTAGCTAAACTGTTTACTATCGTATTAAATTTAAAGTTATAAGTGTTATTTTAATGTGATTAAGTCTAAAAGTATAGGCGTGAAGTTCTATTTGAACTACTGTACTGGTGAAACTCGGAAAAGTATCGTTAAAAAGTGCATTAATTTCTGTTATTCAACTTAAACTATGAAACTAATATAGCCTATCATAGACTCATTACATGCAAAGTGAGATATGTATAGCCTTTATTTGTTATGATTTTGATTATTATGGATCAGCTTGTAAAACTCCAAATTAAAAATCTCGTGAAATTAGAATATTTTGAAAATGGACTGTAAGTCATAATCATCAAAATGATGACAAAAAAGGCATGGTATATGTCAATTTGCATGTAATGAGTATATATCATATATTAGTTTCACATTTTAATTTTGGGGGTGGGCGCCTCATAAGCCTTTTACTTCGGCCCACTCCTTTTGAGCAGACCAACTGCTCAAATAAACAAATGGTAGTGTAAGTGTTAATTTTGTTATTACAAGATGTTATTACATGAATATATTGTGTTGCAGCTGCCACCTTCACCATCCTAATGCTGTTGGCCAGTCTAAACAGCTGTGCCAACCCCTGTATCTACCTGCTGTTCAGTGGCACCGTACCCAAGAGATTGCTGACCCTGGTGTGTGGATCCCAGCCCCACAGCAATAGCAACCCCATGCAAGAGGAAGCCACTATGGTCAGCTCTCTGTATATTAGCCTCAAAAACCTGTCTGAATGCAGGTGAACCTCTGTTCCCAAAGTCCACATGTAGAACCATATACACTGTGGTGAGAGTGGCTCAGGTACAACCAGAAGGGAGGTAGTTCAAATCGCACTCTTGTTGTGTTCTTGGGTAAAACACATCACCCAGCTTGCCAGAATAATGTGGTATGACTGAATGATTGGTGGTGAGTCCATGCTGTGGAGAGGAATTGGAAACATGGACTTTTGTAGAGAAGGAATCACACCCAGGCGACTCCTTGCCTCCAATGGGGCAGAGCAACTGTCACCACAACAACTAAGATGAATGTCGTTTGTTTCTATGGCATGTTAATATGTGTGAGACACAGGCTAATCATTTTCTCTTTCAGTGTTAGTGGTGGAGATGACTTTTCTTAAGCGAATGTCACTTACAGTACCAACACTGTTTCTTTGCACCTGGCCACAAGTGAAGACAAAAGCATTGATCGTTTGTGAATGAAAAAAGCCGGCCAATCAATGGCTCCAACACTCTCCTCCTTCGTGCTATGGCTCCAACACTCTCCTCCATCTTTCAATGGCTCCAACACTCTCCTTCTTCATTCAATGGCTCCAACACTCTCCTCCATCTTTCAATGGCTCCAACACTCTCCTTCTTCATTCAATGGCTCCAACACTCTCCTCCATCTTTCAATGGCTCCAACACTCTCCTTCTTCATTCAATGGCTCCAACACTCTCCTCCATTGTTCAACACCAACGAAACTTGTGACGGATCAAAGATCTTCCCTTAACACCCTTTCAGAATCACTGCAGCTTGGTGTGAAGAAGAGCTTTGAGAAGCTTCTCAAACTGATAAGCTAATACAAATCTGATAAGCTAATACAAATCTGATCGTCACGGCGGCTTGGTGGCACAGCGGTTAGCGCTCGTGCTTCACAGCTAGAAGGTCCGGGTTCGATTCCCCCCTGGACGGGGCCTTTCTGTGTGGAGTTTGCATGTTCTCCCCGTGTCTGCGTAGGTTTCCTCCGGGTACTCCGGTTTCCCCTACCACTAAAAACATGTACAATAGGCCCAGGGACTGCAGGTGGAAATTAGCACAAGTGCTATAACCTGGCACAATGCATCTCTCCTTTCTGAGGCTTATGTAGACTGTCCCTGTTCAAATAAATAAATACATTATTATTATAAGACAGTTCATAATAAAAGAGACATTGAAATGGTATAGGAGGGACTTGGAAAACATACAGTATGTGCTTTGCACTTTGCAATGACAAAGTTGCTTTTAACAGCTCAACTTGGACAAGAAAGATGTTCATCAGAAGTCACACCCCTCTGTGAGACCACATGGGTTAGGAAATTAAAGACTTTTGGTGAGTCATGGAAAGGAAGTAATTGGATTAAAACCTGATTTCACAGTTTGCTGTAATTGATTCATCTGATATTATCAAGCAAAAGTTTAGATAAAACAAATATTGTGCTGTCATGGCAAATGTGAACTAAATGTTGGTCAATGGATGTAAAATTATCCTTGTGGTATATCAAAGTATTGAAATCAAGGCAATTAGGCATTACGTTTTGTTTACCTGTCTTACACTTGTGAATATGAGTATTGTGTGATGCCATAAAGGCCTTTCAAAAATAACTGCTACCTCCACATTTTTGCTACTTCTGGCAGCCAACAATGGTGCACATCAGTCATGTTGAAACTCTTATATCACAAAAAGGGTTAGAAATGTTCTTTTTAATTCTCACAGTTTTGTCATCTACTGTATTTTCTGAAGACATGATGCAAATGGGTAACTGAATATATATAAATATATATGTATATATATTAGGGGTGGGCATAGATTATTTTTTTAATCTAGATTAATCTAGATTAATTTTGAAATTAATCTAGATTAATCTATAGATTAAAATGGTTTATTTTATTTCTGCCGGAATATGTGCTACCCAAAAATAATAACTAAAATTGAGACCAGTTGTTTACAAAATGCATCACAAACTGCTTAAGAAATCTGTTAAACTATGATAATTGGTGATGAAAATAAATCATATTCAATAAGATGTAGCCTACCTAAAGCGAAGGAGTGAGAGAGAAAAATATTTAAATATAGTCGGACTCGGCGAGCAAGGGACAGCGGCGCCCCATAGGCCATTTCCTTATAGCATTTGACATTGGCGCCCCATAGCGTCAACATGCTTATAACAAAAGTCACTGCTGGAGTGGGGGTGCGGATAGAGACGTGTAGGATTGACAGAGGGACAGTTTGTGAACGCATGACCGCGGGACGTAAGCGCGGCCTGCGGGCAAACTGTTTCAGAGCGCGGCTCTGGGGAAACGCTCCCAGCGCCAGCGCTGTCCCGGGCCATAGGAGAGTAAAAGGCGCGCGGGGTCCGTGAGTGACGAGGCGGCTACAGGAGCCCCGTCACTCACATCTTCCACCTGTTCGCTCAGCTCCGCTCTTGGCCGCCTCCGAACGGCAGCGACATCACCGTCTCCTCCTCAGCCCGCCCCGGTCATCTCCGCCGCTGCTCCACGAGGAGCTCAAAGTGAGTCATCATAGCGTAGTAGATCCCACTCCCAACTCAACTTTGAGAATAGATTAATGCCGATATATTTTTTTATCGTCCGACAAGACTATCGCGTTAACGCAGCACGTTAACGCCGATAACGGCCCACCACTAATATATATATATATATATATATATATATATATATATATATATATATATATATATATATATATATATATATATATATATATATATATATATCTTTTTACACAAAACGTATTATATATATATATATATATATATATGTATTATGTATCTGCATACGGTCATGTAATATGAGACATCTGTATTAAATGCATACGAAACAGCTTATTAGATGTTATTACTGCTATTTTATTGAATAAATGTATTTGTTATGATACCAGTGTTTTACCCCATGATTTACCAACTTTTGCTCAGGATTTCTATTTTATTCCAGTTGCTTCAACTCAAAAAATAAACTGAAGCATTTCATTTAGAAAGTTCATGCACTCTCCTCACTCTGCTGAACTCATGTGATGACATGTTGAAGAATGTGTCATTATCAATATCTATTCTGATGGTGATGCGCAGATAGTTCATTAGCCTTGTCAACTCTTGAGGATGTACAAATGATCAATATGTCTCCCAATATGGAGAACTGCTAATCAAATCGTTTTCCACTGGGAGTCAAGTTGCCTGCAAAACGATTCTTTTAAGAATAATCAGTATGTCCCGAGTGGACCAACTCATCTTTGACCTTACACTTTGATCAGGCACAGTCACCAGCGTGAGTGACAGAGACGGGGGGTCTTCAAGCTGTTGTCATTTGATTACCCTTTTAAATAGCATGCTATTTCCAATCTGTTACCATGTCTTTATAGGGCTGAAATATTATGATATATATATTTTTTTTCAATTACCGTTTGAGCCTGAGGCCACACAGGTGATAATGACACACACACATGTGTTATGTTTGATATCAGAGAGAAACAGCTTTTGCAACCATAAGGCCGTAGCTTATAGACCCCAAGATTATCCATGTAGATCATATACAGGCCAAACAAACCTGCTTCCTTTTAAACATTTGAAATAAATAAGAATTTATGAGTGGTTGAGGCATAACTGCAATTTTTCATGCCTGCCATTTTATATGTAAACGCTGCTAACTACATATCTCAATTTGTCCAAGGAACATTGAAAGTCATCTGTCCCTTTATTCCCAAGAAGAGCTTCATCAAAGGACTCTAAATTACATAAAAACATGCACATGAAGTCATTTTACTAACAGCTTCAGTATGTTCTTCCATTCTTATGGCAGGAAACTGTGGCATGGTTTGAATTGTGAGATGCTTATTAGCCTTAGAGATTCAGATTCATTTATTCAAGTGGGAATAACATCTAAATGTCTTGTTTAGATGCCTTTTAGTCTTAATGCTTAATGACTGTAACAGCATTCAACATCTTACAGTATTTGTTAGTGTGCGTGAGACCTATGCAAGAACACCATGTTTTTTTTCTCTATTATAGAATAATGTCACTGCCTTTACTTGTATGAATCCTCAATTAATGTTAGGACTCCAATGTCTCTAGAAAAGCACGATGAGGAAAAAATTAGAGACAGTGCTCAGTCGGGGGAGCACTCTGTAACAGAGATGCACACAAGTCCCTCACCTGCAAGTCCAAGTCAAGTCCAAGTCCCTGACCCACAAGTCCAAGTCAAGTCCAAGTCCCTGACCCACAAGTCCAAGTCAAGTCCGAGTCTGTGACCCCACAAGTCCAAGTCAAGTCCAAGTCTCTGACCGCAAGTCCCAGTCTAGGTCCAAGTCTCTGACCCTGCAAGTCCAAGTCAAGTCCAAGTCCCATGGTTTCTATGTTTTACACTAACCCTATTTTAAAATCAATAAACACCTGTAAATTAAAAACAACTAATACGAGCCCGGGCCTTCCACACACAAATAACCAACATCACAATATTTCTATGAACCATATTCACAGTCAATCCCAATGTAATGGTAAGTTAGGAAAACAAATAATATGAACTATTTCTGTGGCCAGGCCCTGTGTCATTCATTCAACTAGCCCTCCCACACTACTTCAGTTTTGTAAAAGTAACATCAGTATAGTTACACAGCTGTACTCTGTCACAAACATGTCTGCAGAAGCTTCAGAATGTTACTGAAGTGCCCTTTATCATACAGTAAAACTCACTGTGGATAATAATACTTCCAGTCTTACCTTGAAGGTTTACAGACTGTTGACATGAGTGACCTATCTTCAGCCTGGAGCTACAGGACCTGCTATATCCACTGTAGCTACAGGACCTGCTATATCCACTGTAGCTACAGGACCTGCTATATCCACTGTAGCTACAGGACCTGCTATATCCACTGTAGCTACAGGACCTGCTATATCCACTGTAGCTACAGGACCTGCTATATCCACTGCCAGCTTTTGGTCTTTGACAAAATATTCCCTAAATAAACGGTAGCCTCGTAATGGTAATGATTTGATCACTAATCACTTTACTGAGTAGTAGCTACAACTTATGCAGCAGCTCAAACTCCTCTTACCTCCGCCTTTTTCCTCCACTCTCGCTGTGGGCTTTACATTAATGAGAGAAACTGTTGTATTTCGCCGTGATCGCTAGAGGTACAGTCCGAATAGCGCGCTCACGATGTCAACAAACCCACAACAGGGCAGCGTGCGCACGCAGGGAGGGGGGGGGGCATACAGCAGGGAGGGGGGGGCATACAGCAGGGAGGGGGGGCATACGGCAGGGAGGGGGGGCATACGGCAGAGTAGCCGATGAGCAGCGCGGTGCTGGGTGAGAGAGAGAGCGCGCACACAGAGGAGACGGAGACAAGGAAGAGGCCGAGAAAAAAAGCCAGAATCAAGCGTCCAAACAGCGTGTGTAATGAGTGCGCGAGGGACTCGTAATGTTCACGAGTCTCAGACCACGAGTCCGAGTCAAGTCTCGAGTCTTTAGGGGACGAGTCCGAGTCAAGTCTCGAGTCTTTAGGGGACGAGTCCGAGTCGAGTCGCAAGTCTCTAAAAATAGCGACTTAAGTCCGACTCGAGTCCGACTCGCGAGTCCCCATCTCTGCTCTGTAACCGAGTGTTCAGACACAATAGAAGAATATAAATACATAAACTGACAGGAGGCTTGGTGTCGGTCACAGACCCAGTGCTTCTCCTTTTACTCAAATTCAAATCATGACAGGAATAAACATATATACATAAATCAACTGTGACTGTCGTAAAGCACCTAGAACAGAAGACAGAAAGTAGTATGTTACATTTGGCGACCTTGGTCACATGGAGCACCCTTAGGCGGGCATCCCATGCATTAACACGTCATCAAAAAAGCAATAAGCTACAGTGAGAGCGGTTTGAGTAAAGCATACAGGTTTACATACATTTATTTAGCCATCAGCCACTAAAACATATCTATTTCACCTCGAGGTCACAGGTAGCTCCAAAATATCAACTGCAACACTCTGTGTGGGCGACTAACATGCACGACACCCATATAGGTGACCTCTGTTTGAACACTGGTGATCTGCAGGTCTGACAGGCTCCACATCGCTCACAGCATTGCTTAATGTCTCTCAGCATAAAGAGCCAGGACAGCACAGGCACGTTCCACAGAGAAATGGGCCGCAGCTGGCTCCCCATGTAGATGCTGGAGCAGTTCTGGAACCAAGTGTTAGAGAAATAACAATGATGCTCGAGAGGATTGATGAAGAATAGGCAGCAGTCAAGGCAAGGCAAGTTTATTTGTAGAGTACAATTCATACACAAGGCAATTCAAAGTGCTTTCACAGATGCATAAAGTTACAAGAAAACAGATCAAATCAATCATTAAAACATCAACATAAAAATTCATCAATTACAGTAAAATGCAAGAGTGCAGATAAAATACTTTCAGTTTTCATATGCCGGGGAAAAAGAGCTGTTTTCAGCCTAGATTTGAACATTGTCAGAGTTGAGGCCTGTCTCACATCCTCATGAAGACTGCAGATTTTAGCTGCATGAAACTGCAAGATGTCTTATACAGGAGAAGTTTATTTACCATCGTTACGGGACCCGGAGAAATGAACTCGAGACACCCAACCACCCTAGGCGCCTAGATCGCCTATGCCAAGGGCTGACCTGCACAGCTGTCTTATTTAGCTCATCATGCCGGGATGATCAAGGGCATATAACAGCAGATTTATTGGGCCAAGGCAGTTGTAGGCTAAATACATGCACATGTGAGTAATTGCTTACATGCAAGACCTTTGCGTATCCACCTCATTATCACCACAGGACAGGATGCTTTTCACTAAGTTGCATTTGGAAACATTGAAATGGTCTTCCTCTTGTCCAGATGGCTTTCATCCTCAGAACATGATGTGCCACCCATAGAATTAATTCTCTGCATTATATGGTTTATTTGGTTGTGCCTGTGTCCATCTGGCATCTTTTGTTCTTCTGCCAACAACTGACCAATGGGGACGAGGGGGTATAGACACATCTTTAAAACTTGGCTTAAAACAGAGATCTTTTTGGCAGAGAGAGTTGTTCATTATATTGGTATAATAGTTTGAAGGTACAAAATGTAATATTTCTGATGCTGAATCTGAACCCGTACGCTGAGAGTCTTATGACTAACATTATGTCCCTCCAACCTACATGTATCCATTGTGTATATGTACTGCATTGGTACAGATCGTTACAAACTAGTAAAGAGTAAAACAAAGTGTAGCCACTGTTATTAATTTTCTGTTCTGTGTGGAGTTTGCATGCTCTGTAGGTTTCCTCTGGGTGATCTGGTTTACGTTCCACTAAAAACATGTACAATATTGGTGTAACTCCTCGGTGAGTGTGGGACAACAGATTAGCTCATGGCTCGAATCCGGAGTGATGTGCATCTCTCATCTGTGTTCATTAACACAATCCACATAAAAATGAATAATGCAAATAATCATGGCAGATCATGGTAAAAAAGCCAAGCATACTGACAACGTTACTTAATATTATTTAACCACTTTAGCACGGTTGATGAGGCAGGTATGGATCAGAATGTGCGCACAGCAGCACATCTAGTTGAAGTTTTGTAAGCTCCAGGAGCAGCGAGAGGAGCACAGTGGGAGACCGCGGAGAAAGGAGATGACTCAAAACCGTCTGAGGTAGATGGAGGCAAACTGCTTCTATTATCAAACCTGTCACATCAAGGAAAATGGTTACCAGTGCAAAACCTTTCAATATCTAAAATGTTTTGTTTATTGTAATATCCTGCAAAAGAAAAAATCATAACATGACAAATGACAAGCCAGTGACTATAATTAATGTAATAAAAGGTTTTAATCAAAAACATAATCGGAAATACAATATCATTACAACAGTGGGTAAAAAGTGTGGTATTTTTGAAATGTGGAACCAAGTATTATATTGTATTACTTCATGTCTGTCTTATAAATTAAATTTTCAAAAACAAACCACTTCTGGCATCTGTGGTCCTGTATCATTGTTAAAAATAAGTGAAAGTGGTTGCCATTAATAGCTCTTTATTCAAGGCTATATTGCAGAAGACATTTCAAATAGGACAGAACAGAACACAAGTTCAAGAAGTACCATTTCATGACTTCTTAAAGAGAATGGTGTTGATTTTGGCAAAACACTAGAGAAAATAAGTGATCAATACGTAAGGAAATCCCTGGGTGGGTGGTTGAGCTGAGTGATGTGTGGCATTTCAATGAGAGAAAGCTGAATGTCTGATCACATATTTATGTGCATGCACGGTGCACCAGCTTCATTATCAGCTCTTTCATTACAGCCAACGCCAAAGCTGACTTCTCTGACATTAGAGTTATCTTTTTATATATCTTATCACATATATCATATACTGGTGTCATTACATTAAAATAGGCAGAGTCGGGTTTGACTCGTCATTGTACTTATTAGACCCAACAGACTGATCTAACGCCAGGATGACCATTTTCAGAGGGTTTCTTTTGGATGGACATCAAACATAAAATATTTGTATTATTTATATGACATTCCTCATTCCTCAATTCCTGTTTGAGTTGAGGAATGAATACTATCAGTGAATACTATTTTACACTACAGCAACTACCTCGCTTATCATCACCAATAGGAAACGTTTGCTTTTTTACCCATTTTAACAAGTCACATGGAATTATGTCGTGCTGTAGATCGTTCTTCAAAATGCAGGCGCCTCTACTGTGGTGATTAAGATTCAATCTTTAATAATGTAGCCTAGTAGCTCATTTGTCGCATTTATGGCAAATAATTGGACAGTTATCTTCCAAACTTTGACAGCATATTGATTCAATCACAATACAATTATTAAAGCCGCAAGCGGCATCGAGAGGCCCTCGCGGGGGTTCGTTGGCCGGTTGACGCCGGTTGCCGCACGCCGCCGCAATAACCGGGAGGCGCTGCCGCGCCCTACGTGGTTTATAACGTCGCTGCCACCCTAGGTCGAGATTATAAAAGAGCAAAGGCGAGAAATGGCGCCTTCGGCGCTGATTACTCGATTTTTCCCAAAATGGCCGACCACCTGTTGGTCGCCTAGCAACCATGTAATGGAGGCCTCCCTTAGTGCCTCCATTGCCGTGCCATAACCCACCGAGGGCGCCAACGTGGCCACACTACATTTTATTGCCCTGATGTGCCATTAATCTTTGTGAGTAAACATCAAAACGAGATTTTTAGCGTCTCCATGTGAATGATGGCCCCAACCTGCAGAGGGCGCTATCGCGCCCCAAATCTTTTTTATTTCACAAGCAGCATCGGATGGCCCTTACGGGCCGTACTTCAATTTACCACTGTTCACAAGAACATTACAGAGGGCGCTAACGAGCTGTAATGTGTATAATGTGTGATATGCGGGTCAGTCCCATTGGAATAACATGGCGAGCCTCGGTCGTCTCCATGGCAACACCGTACAAAATACGGTATGGGTCTCATTGGCTTTTTGGATCGGGATGCCATCAGCTATTATTGTGCCGAATTTTATCCATTTCCGAGAAACTAATTTTTTTCCCATAATGCATTTTTTCTTCTCAGCCTGGAGGGGGCGCTATCGCGCCAAATGTCACTTTTTCACATTTGTTGTGTCCGGGGGTGAAAGGTCAATAAAATGTATATTTCCGATTTTTAATCGGAGTTCGTTTGTGCAAATGGGAGCATTTTGTTGTTTTCGGAAAGTCGCAAAAATCTTCGTAAAGATTGCGGCTTCGCTGCAAACAAACCGTAAAACTTAGCCAAAAAATTTGGATAACTTTTGATGTCCCACATCTCGAGATGAAGTGGAGCGATTTTGGGCTCATTTGGTGAAACGCCCTAGGAGGAATTCGTTAAAATGCGACGTCAGCGAAAACGCTGACTCAGCATTTTCCCGACTTCCTGTCAAAATGGCGGACTTCCGGTTTGTCTGGGGGCGTGGCCACAATAATATATTTTGTTTGTCCTCACAGGACGAATGTCTGTACCGAATCCCGTCGCTCTGCGACAAAGTTTATGTTGGCCCCCTCCCCATAGGCGCAATGTATTTTCACTTTTGTAGGTGGCGCTGTCGCGCCATTTTTTATTTCCCCAAAACGAAACACACATTTTAATTAATTTTTCACCGGATCTGAATTTTGGGCAAAGTTTGGTGAGTTTTCAACTATGTTCAGGGGGTCAAATTCCTGCTCAAAGAGCAGAAGAAGAAGAAGAAGAAGAAAAAAAAAAAATAATATTTCCTGCAAAAACAATATAGTCGCTTTCGCGACTACATCATATTATACATTTTTGGAAAGCTTTTGACTTCCCCCACACACTCGTGGGGCTCGGAGGTGGATGACGAGCGCTTCGCGCTCGTCATCCACCTCCGTATGACAGTTGGCCATATACCCCCATTCATTTTGCTGCAATTACAAGTATAAGGGCCCACACCAGAGGTGGTGTTTTACACGGTGAGTTTACGGTTGACATGGGGACAGCGCTTCGCGCTGTTTTCGTGCGCTCCGCGCACCTCGGTACAGTGCGCTGCGCGCACTGCGTTGCGATTACAATAGGCCCTTGCTACGGCAGGCCGCTCGGGCCTAATGATCAATGATAATGACCAATAAATATTCCAGGAAAAAACAAGTGAAATCCCGGTGATGGCTCTTATATTGTGTTGTTAGGATACCATTTTAGGGGTAGGCAATGCAGCAAAACCAGCTTGGTAGGTGCTTCATTAGTGGGTAGTGGGGGTGTCATCGACAGCCAAGCACCAACGAAGGTTCTCAATTCAGAACGTGCTTAGAAAGACAGAAAGAAAGAAAGAAGTCAGGGCTTATTCCCTAGTTTGTCTGTCAGATGAGGCTTGTGCTTATAATCATGAGCTGATCTTTGATAGGTGTGATTGCGCTAGTCCCAAGCATATATTTATTGACGTTAAACCTAATGTTTAAAAGAAAAATTAGACAACAAGGGATGGGGCCAGTGTTCCATCGAATCGGAATTCAGAATTGGTTTTATTGCCAAGGTTATAAACAGGTTCACAACTAAGATACATTTTTAGTTATGTTGGTCATTTTTATTGAGTTTTGATTATCCACTTGAAATAGATTTTTGTCCATCACATGTTGTTTTTGTTAAGCTTCAGGCAGAGGAAATATGTTATTGAATAAAACTAGCAGAGCCGGTGCTGGCCCTTCTGGAGCCCTAAGCAAAAATCCTCCCAGGGGCCCTACAGTACGCATCCCATGGTTATTTGACAAAGAGTAAACCCACTTACGGTCGAAAACTGTGCAGTAGTGCAGCGAAGAAGTGGAACATAATGAACTCAATTCAGGCCCTGCTCCTTTGTGTGAGAAACACTAACCACTAAGCCACTGTGAGACTGGGATTTAGGACTACTACTACTACTACTAGTCTATTTCCCCACTTTTTAAAATGGTAAATGGCAAATGGTCACATTATCTCACCTCTGGTTCCTGACCCACAGTTTGGGAACTGCTGATTTAAAACTGAAACCTTCAGAAGCCTCTTATGACAGACCAACAGGCCCGGTTAGAACCATGAGGCCGTCCTTCTGTGGACCCATGCAACATTTTTGCTGACAACATCTAGGCCTAAAAAAAATAAAAATAAGAAAGAAATGGCAGGAAACAGTCCAAAATAGCCGTCTAATTCTTATGCAACACATTTTATTTCGATCAAAGTGTCCTTTGTCACTACATGCACACTCTATTGCAGGACAGTTCATGTAACATAAATGAATCACTTTTTCATTCCACAACATTAAAAGATTAAACACGACTGAGTCAAATTTGCAATCTATAAACTCTGACGATTAGCTTGACATCTTCTGCAATGATCTGCGTATGCAATGACCGCTGTGTCACTGTGTCTCAGGGATGGATTCCAGTGAGGCAAGTCATTTAATTTGAACGCTGACATGGATATAGAATAGGTCTCACCCCAGGTAGCATATCCAGTGGAGGTAATTGTGGAAATGAATGAGGAGATTTGATTTGACTTTAGTGTAGTTTTAACAAGCTTTAAAGATTAGCTTTACAACATGACTGCATCGTGTAGACCAGTAGGTGGAGCATGCGCAGTGGCAGGTACAACATGAGATGTAGTACACAAATAAGAGCAATGATCTACATCCTCTTCTTTTAGTTTGTGCCTTCTGTAAAATAATAATACACATAGTAGCAATAAACATAGCTGTCTAAACATAGCTGTTTCAAAGTAAACTTTTCTGCAATAAAATAAGCAGTTTATAATAAACCTATTTGCTAAATTACTGGGTAACCTGTTATACAGTACATTGCACCACAATAACATATGTATATACATTCTTTAGGTGTAGGCATTACCACTTGGCTTCAAACATAAGGTTTTTTTTTTTTAGAAAACATTTAGGCATAACAACTGAAAACACATTTGCAACTTTTTTTTTTAACAGTTCAGTCATTATACTTTGGGTTGGGCTTACAAATAAAACCTGAGCGTGTCACGTATGAAGAATCTCCGGATGACACGTGGGAGGATGAGCAAGTTGGAGCTTTTGGTTGCTCACTGGTGGAACGGTGGGCAGTCGGCTGAGAGGGGAGAGGAAACCGGGGCTGGGGTGTTGGCGGCTGAGTGTCCGGTGTACCTGGTGTTGCTGGTTGAGAACAAGAGTCATTAGGGTCGATGAGATGGTGGTGGCTCGGCAATGGGAAGGATGTGGCGGCGATTCCTCCTGTAGACGCCTCCATTAGATTCGACGATGTAGGAGCACGCCCGTTTTCCCGTGCCAAGGCGGTCGTGACCCTTTGTGGTCTGCAACTTAACAACGTGTCCTTCAGCAAGTGGCAGTAGTGGGCGACTGGTTGCATCGTAATACTGTTTTTGAATGAGTCTTTTCTTTTGAAGTTGTGTAGCAACCTGGTTTGTGCTCTTTGAGGCAGGTTCTAGTAGACTGTTGTTGACAGGGAACGTTGAGCGAGTTTGACGAGACATGAGACGTTCTGCAGGTAATCCCAGCGTATTGTCGCGAGGAATGTTCCTGATGTTTAACATATTGAGAAAAACATCTGTTCCGTCTCTGTGTGACTTTTCCATGAGCTGCTTGGCGCTGCGGACTGCGCGTTCAGCTAATCCGTTTGATTGTGGGTACTCGGGACTGCTGGTGACATGAACAAAGTCCCATTGTTTGGCAAAGTCCTGGAAACGTTGGCTTGTGTACTGTTTGGCGTTGTCAGAAATCCAGTGGCGGGCCGTGGGGTTTCAGTCAGGGCCTTCAATAGCAACCTGGGTTCACGCAGTCAAACCCATATAAACTTATCGACAACAGGCGTATGGATAAAACTGCCTTTTTGCGTGGCATTTGTTCGCTAACGGATTTGTCAACAACGCAAACCAAAGCAGCAGTGCTTCCGACTCCAAATAAAAGCAAAAACCTTCGGGAACATACACGACACATGACAGGCGGAGACGAACGTGTTATAATGTGGAGACAGGCGGCGGTTTTTAGGAGATGTTTTGTTGACGGGTAAAAATAAAAAAGATACTAAACTTAAAGTTTGGTGCTATTTATAGCACTCGTAGTCTCGTACCTGTTGCCTGCCCGAGTCCCAGCGCAGCTGACACGGGGGAAACCCTTCTCCTGTCCGGGGAGCCGAGCGTCTACGTCCCGCTGTCGTTTCCGCTGCTTTGCTCTTGAAGCTCTTCATAATGAAGGGCCGCAAAATATCCGTGATCAGTAAATCCACTTTTGCCTCGTTCGGACGTTTCCAAGAGGAATATCTGTTTATCCGGTTCTCTTCGGAGTGGCTGGGACGTCTTGCCCATGCGCGGCTACATCAGCGGTTTTCCCAGGCGAACAAAGCGTAGGGGAAGCTGCTGAGCTGCTGAAGGCCCTGGGGGGCGGACTGTCAATGTACAGTGCCTTGCGAAAGTATTCAGCCCCCTTGAACTTTTCGACCTTTTGCCACATTTCAGGCTTCAAACATAAAGATATAAAACTGTAATTTTTTTGTGAAGAACCAACAACAAGTGGGACACAATCATGAAGTGAAACGATATTTCAAACATTTTTAACAAATAAACAACTGAAATTGGGCGTGCAAAATTATTCAGCCCCCTTAAGATAATACTTTGTAGCGCCACCTTTTGCTGCGATTACTGCTGTAAGTCGCTTGGGGTATGTCTCTATCAGTTTTGCACATTGAGAGACTGAAATATTTGCCCATTCCTCCTTGCAAAACAGCTCGAGCTCAGTGAAGTTGGATGGACAGTGTTTGTGAACAGCAGTTTTCAGTTCTTACCACAGATTCTCAATTGGATTCAGGTCTGGACTTTGACTTGGCCATTCTAACACCTGGATATGTTTATTTGTGAACCACTCTATTGTAGATTTTGCTTTATGTTTTGGATCATTGTCTTGTTGGAAGACAAATCTCCGTCCCAGTCTCAGGTCTTTTGCAGACTCCATCAGGTTTTCATCCAGAATGGTCCTGTATTTGGCTCCATCCATCTTCCCATCAATTTTAACCATCTTCCCTTTACTTTCAGTGCAGCAAACTCTCTCCAGAAGTTCAGTGAGGATCTCTGAATGATCCAATGTTGACCTAAATGACTAATGATGATAAATAGAATTCTGATGTTCAGAATGAGTGACAAAAGCAGCAGAGTCCTGGCAAAACACCCAGCTTTACCCATTCTCACTAACAGCCTTGTTTCCAAAATAATAAAAAAAACGGCATTTTCATAAATATTTTGGTATTTACATATTCTTAATAGCCCAGACGAGTAAAAAAATGTTGAATGTAGAAAACCTGCTGAACATCAGAATGAACGTCTCTGCGCTCTGGCCCCGCCCCCTCTGCGTCTCCTTCAGTCGTACTGTCACCACCGGTACAGACTCAAAGCATTACACTGTGAGAGCCCATGTCGAACAAATGGCCTGCTGGCACAGTTCACGTTAAAGGCGCTGCTGTTGTAGCGAGGGCTGACGCATCAGCCGCGCTCCCGGCCTCCGCGCGCGCAGAGTTTTACGCACTCGGGTCCAAAGCGGCTCTTGAGGTTCGGTTCTGGGGTGGACACATTTAGGTCCAGGACAAGCTTATCCACGTCTGAATTATAAAACTATTTCGCCTGTATAAGCACGTTTCCCGTGCGGCGGTTTTAACGGGTCGATATTGATCAGATTGTGATAAACATTTATTTTTCTCCAACATTTCTTTGTGTACCCCCGGGGTCGTCCTGGTACCACAGTTTGAGAACCCCTGCTCTAAAGCACCGCAGACTTTATCAGAGTTTCCGTGGCTGTCGTTGTCTTGTTGCCGAGGAGAACTTCACTTGCAGTTTCCTTCTTGTGCATTAAGGTCTGCCCACTGCCAACAGATTTAATTTGTTTTTTCTGCTTTAGATGTTTTTAATGTTTCCTCTGTACAGTGTCCTTGGGTCTTTTTGTAATCATTTGCTCGGACCCTAAGACACTCCGACTTTCTGAAGTCGATCTGATTACGTTTCCTGGGCAGGTCTAAAGCCTGTCCGTCCAAAGTTCCCCTTTTCTATTTCCGTAAAACACAACAACGCAACAACTGTATTATAATAACTTTTGTCTGAGTCTCTTCATGTTTGCTGAATATTTGCCTCCAGAGCAACGGTGGCAACATGAGTAACCGCACCAACTATACCTTTAACTTAATTCTGCTAATAAGCGTCTCCCATTGCAAAATGCACTAAATGATGTCTGGAACTCGCTTGACGGTAACTGTAAATGTTGTTTACAAAAACCCAAACCCAGGGTAAGGAGACGACGTGGAAAGATTGGGGGAAAAAAAGGCCCAAACGTTGAGCAGAAAACTGGAAGAACACGAGACGAACAAAGTCAGATTGGAGGCCCCAGTTCGCCTCTGCTCGAGAGGAACTGTAGATCAGAGGAAACACAGCTTTGACTTTATTAGATAAAAGGTCCTTCAGACTTATCTGTGTTAGTTGATCCTTGTTGTAACTGTTTTAAGGCCCATAGTTCGATCCATAGTTCGATCCAGAGTTTGATCCAGAGTTTGATCTATAGTTTGATCCATAGTTTGATCCATAGTTCGATCCAGAGTGCAATCCAGAGTCGATGCACAGTTCAATCCAGAATTCGATCCAGAGTTTGTTCCAGCTTTTAGAGGTTTATTTGTTTATTTGAGCAATACACATTGTGCTCAAAAGGAGTGGGCTGAAGCAAAAAGCTTATGAGCCCCCACCCCCAAGTGCAATAAATAAAAAAAGAACATTTCAAAACATTTCAAGCAGCTACATTCGTACAGACCAACTTACATCAAACAACAAAAAATATATTAACTGTTTATATAATTAATTGGAACAATGCACAGCTACAACAACAATCTAGTTTCATATACGATGTCTAATACAAAGCAAGTCAAAAAAATGTGTTACATAATATAAATCTTGCATATTTTTACCCATGATTACAGAGTTACATTTATGGTATAAAGGTAAATTCTAAGATATTATAATCTGAGATCTTGATACTTTCCGGTTGTCATTACCATTCTCAGTATAATTTTAATTTGGGTTTAATTATCATCATCATTATTATATAATTTATTTAATTGAGTTATATGTGAAGTATGATGAAAGCCCTGCACAGTGTGGTGCATTAAAAAGCCAGAGAGTGAGCCAGTTGAAGAGGGCAGTAACTCCCCTTCAACAAACCCCCACACAGCTGCCCTAACAGCTGATTTTGTAGAATATGTTCCTATGCTGAGTGGTGCATTAAAAGACAAGGTTTAGAGCCCGTTGGGAGGATTCCTCTCAACAGATCCATAACCTGCCAACCCTAATTCTCCGTTTGTGAATTTGAGCAATAGAATGACAACCGTTCCAAGCAGCAACACTCTTCCTTGAATATAGAGGAAAAATACACATAATTGATCCTACTGCTCCCCCTAGTGGCAACGCATTTCTTCTTGTCTGTATATTTCAAAAGTCTTTTGTTTGTATTTATATTTGAACAGGTTGATGTTTGGACATCGTTTCAATTCCATCTCCAGTTTATTCCACAATTGTACACCATTAACTGTTGGGCTAAAACTTTTCAAAGTTGTGCTATGTTTCTGAATCCTAAAGTTTAATTCATCACGTAATTCATAACGACCAGTACGTTCTTGGAACCTTCTTTGTATTTGGTTTGGTAACAATTTATACCTTGCTTTGAATAACATTTGTACAGTTTGGAACTCAACATGTCACAAAACTTCATGATCTTTGATTTTAAAAATAATGAGTTTGTGTGGTCCAAAAACCCAACTTTATGAATTACTCGGATAGCTCTTTTTTGCAACAATATTATTGGTTTAACTGTGTTTTTATAAGTACTACCCCAAACCACAGTACAATAATATAAGTAGGGCAAAATCAGAGAACAGTATAAGGTATGTAGAGCTTTGATGTTTAAAATGTGCTTTGCTTTTGCAATTACTGAAATGCTTCTAGAAATTTTCGTAGATATATATTTAATGTGAGATTTCCAAGTAATTCTGTCATCAATAATCACCCCAAGGAATTTGATTTCATGGACTCGCTCGATAACAACACCCTCTATCTGAATTGCTTCCTGAGCATTGGAATTACGGTTGCCAAATATCATCATTTTGCTTTTACTCAGGTTTAGAGATAATTTATTTTGTTTGAACCACTTGTTGACACTTTTGAGTTCCAAGTTAACAATCCGACACAGTTGCTGTAAGTCGTCTCCTGATGCAAAAATATTTGTATCGTCAGCAAACAAGATAAATTTAAGTATTTCAGACGTTTTACAAATATCATTAATATACATATTAAACAATTTTGGGCCCAGAATAGAACCTTGAGGTAAACCACAGACAATTTGTCGACAACTCGACTGATAATCACCGATTTTCACACATTGTTTTCTATTTTTTAAGTAACTGGTGACCCACTGTAGAGCTACCCCCCTAATCCCATAAAGTTCTAGTTTATTAATTAATATATCATAGTTTATTGTATCAAACGCTTTACTCAGGTCAATAAATAATCCGATTGCATATTTCTTGTCATCTACAGCATTAGTTATTTCTTCAGTTATATCAAAGAGCGCGTGTGAGGTTGAGTGATTGTTCCTAAAACCAAACTGATTGTCCGAGAGTAAATTACACTTTTCGATAAAGCTGTCGAGTCTAGAGTTAAAAACCTTTTCTAAGATTTTAGAGAATTGCGGTAAAAGGGAAACAGGCCTGTAGTTTGTAAAGAGATGTTTATCTCCTGCTTTGAACAGAGGAATCACTTTTGCTACTTTCATACTATCAGGAAAAGTTCCAGTTTCCAACGATAAGTTACAGATGTATGTTAACGGCTTAGAGATACTTTCAATAACAGTTTTTAAAGTTTTCATGTCCATGTCATGGTAATCGGTCGAAGTTTTATTTTTACACCCTTTAACAATGTCCAGTATCTCCTTTTCCTCCACAGGTTTGAGGAACAGGGACATAGGATTTGCTTCTATCAGATCACAATTATAATTCTCAACGTTTGTAATTTTTGCAGCAAGGTTCGGTCCAACATC
Organism: Proterorhinus semilunaris; assembly: GCA_021464625.1. NCBI lineage: Eukaryota > Metazoa > Chordata > Actinopteri > Gobiiformes > Gobiidae > Proterorhinus > Proterorhinus semilunaris. The sequence goes on from CM038344.1 coordinate 16,844,262, forward strand.
TACAAAGAATTTATTAAATGTTTCGACGACTTCATTCATATTATTTAACGTGTTATCCTCATCTTTGAAATATTTTGGATAATTAATCGTTCTTGGTTTATTTCTAATTATACTATTTAAGATGTTCCATAAACCTTTAATATTATTCTTATTACTATCCAACAACTTATTATAATAATCCTGTTTACATTTTCTAATGATACCTGTCAATTTATTTTTATATTTCTTATATTTATCCTCAGCTTCTTTTGTTTGGTTATTTATAAAGTTTTTGTAAAGATAATTTTTTTTCTTGCAAGCATTTAGTAAACCTTTAGACATCCATGGTGTTTCTTTACACTTTCTGTTTTTACAGTATTTCTTCATTGGGCAGTTTTTGTCGTATACCTTTTGAAATACTTGCGTAAACTCATCATAAGCCATATTCGTGTCATTCTCTCTGTACACAATACTCCAGTCTTGAGCTAAAAGCTCCTTTTTAAATGCATCAATAGTTTTCTCTGTTTTTACCCTTCTAAACCAATACTTGTTTTCCTCTTCATCTTTTAAATATCCATTTTTATACATAACGAAAACTGGAAGGTGATCACTAATATCATTTATCATTAACCCGCTGACTGTATCACTTTCTATTTCATTTGAGAAAATGTTATCAATCAAGGTGGCACTATGGGTTGTAATTCTACTAGGTTTGGTTATTAGAGGAAACAGACCTATACTGAATAAAGTATTTATAAATTCGTCCGTCTTTTTATGTTTATATGGGTTTAACAAATCGATGTTGAGGTCTCCCCCCACAAACATGACTTTATGATTTAATCCTGAAAAGTGCTCCTCCATCCACTTAGAAAAAACATCTATATCAGAGCCAGGTGTTCTATAAATACAACTCACAATGATATTTTTCTTTTTTTGTCTTGTAATCTCTACAGTAAGGCATTCAAGTGTATCATCCACCACCATTGTCTTATTTTCCATTACTTTATAACTATAGTTGGAGTCTATAAACATAGCTACGCCCCCTCCATGCTTGTTCCTTCTGTTCATACTTATAAATTCATAACCATCAATAGAAAACTCAAATTCTCTATCATTATTGATCCATGTTTCTGTGATTAGAATGACACTGAATGGTGTGGAAAACTGTTTTAAGAAGCTTTTGATGTGGTCAAAGTTTGCATAGAGGCTTCGACTATTGAAGTGGATTACATTGAATGCCTTAATGTTCTTAAGTTTACTATTGTACAGATCCAGCTAATGTGTTTGTGAGTCTAGCTAACATTAGCTTCCTGGTTAGCATGGTCAGTTTTTCCAGTATCTTTGTGCTGTTGAACCACTGTGCTGCTCTCCGCGTCTCTGGGGCTGTGTCCGAATGTCCACCCTAGTCCCTAACCCCTCATTCACTACATAGGCCCGCACTATATAGTAGACTATATAGTCCACTGATTCTGTTGGCAATTCGGACAGAAGGCACTACTTTCTCCGAGCTGCGTGACGTCATGCGCGCTGCGGCGTGCAGATTTTTTTTCCTCTTTTTTTTTCAGAATTTATTTATTGTTACAAACGTTTATTTTATGAAACAGAACGACAGTGTTGGCCCATTTACAGGCGTTTAATTTGACATTTAAATTAAAATTAAAACTATCATATAAAAAATATAAAAAATCACTCCAGCGTTAGCTCAAAGACGTGCAGAAAGCAGGTCAGAGCCCGGTGTCCGAAGCGCCAGCAGAATGAGTGCACTACATCTGCTAAAAGTTCGCTAAACTCCGGAAAAAATATTATTTTGGCGATAAAGATCAACCAAACTCATGAAACAGTGGATTATTTATGGATAAATACGAGTCAGATATATTTTACATGAATGGCTTGGATTATTTCAGAGGAAGCTATCGGTCATTTAACAGCTCAAGCTAAAGGTAAGCAGCTAACGTTAGCATTTTTCACAGTAACCGTTTAAATTTAAGTCATTTATTCATGATAAATACGCAACACACGATTGAAACAGCTGATTTAATTCCGTCGTGTTGTTTAGTTCAAAGACCTGCTGCTGTCAGGCATTCTTCTCCGACTCTCGCAATGCATTGTGGGCTATATTGACCCGTTTAGTGACCGCTGATGCTCACTACTTTTCAGAATGCATTGTGGGAAATTTTGAGTGCACTACTTTTTTCTCTCTGGACATTCGGACACCCCTGCAAAATGGCGTGACCACTATATAGTCACTATATAGGGAATAGTGTGGACATTCGGACACAGCCTGGGTCTTTATTTAGTAGAAACACATTTTCATAATTCAGTAAGTTAAAGGGAAAGGGGGAAGGAGTTTCCTCTGCTCGACTAAAACATGACCATATTAGGGCGATTCCGAAGATGACGTCATGTTGCTCAGTTTTACACATAGGTCATAGGTTTCCACGGCGACGTTTATATGTCAACCTTCCATCCCAGCCGAGCATAGTCCTCTGCTCACAGAACGCACTTATCACAGTTATTTCTGTTCAGCTGCAGAAACTACGCAGCCATGGACAGGAGCTGAACTAAGACTGTGTTTGGGTGATAGTTAAAGTGTCATATTCGAGAGGAATACAATGGATTACATTGAAAGTACTGGGACAGAAGTCAGCAGTGATTCGGAAAGTACTGGGACAGAAGTCAGCAGTGATTCGGAAGGTACTGGGACAGAAGTCAGCAGTGATTCGGCGATTGCGACAGGATCTACTCTTGAAGCAAATAGTGCCTGTAAAAAGGGAATAAAGTGGGATCAGATCAACATCGAGAAGCAGAAAGACTCAACAAAGATGTGCCAAAATATGGAGGAGCTACAGAAACAAAATCTCAACCTACTTGACGAGGTAGATGAGATTCGCACAAAGTTAACGGCGCTCACGGCCAAAGAGGTCATGTTTGAGAAAGAACAAAGCATGTGGAGAGAAAGAGAGAGGTTTCTGGAGAGTAAATTAGCAGCGTACGAGGCGAACACAGCAAAGTGTCAAACTGCGGAAAGCGTTCGGGAAACAGAGTCGCGTGAAATGGAGTCCCAAACGGAGGAGACATCACAGACCTTCGACGAAATGGAGCAGAAACTCGCAGAAATTACGGGATCCGTTCAGACGCTGAACACGCGACTCCAGGTTTGCCAACAGAAGCTGGTGAAGTTTGAGGTCGAACAGGGCAAGTGGAGGGAAAGGGAGAGGTTTCACAAGGCAAGGATTAGTGAGTTTGAGAAGCAGATGAACGCAGAGCAAGGAGACGACGTGGAAAGGAAGTCCGAGACTGAACAATCGATCGAGCCGTGTTGCAAACAGTCTGACTGTGTCCCAGATGAACTTATCGCTCTACAAAACATCGTCAAAAGCCTTAAAGAGGAACTCAGGTTGAGCAGGTGCAAAGAGCAGGACATCGAAAAGGAAAGGGAACGGTTTAGCGCATGCGAGAAGGAGCAGAAGATTAAAATTCAGCTTTTGGAAAGCCAGGTAACGGAGCTAAGCGAAAAGGCTCGTGAAGACCAAAACGCCCAAACTTTGAGTGGAAAACTTGAGGAACACGAGAGAAGCGAAGTCAGATTGGAGGCAGAAAGGAAAGAATTTGAAAGGAGAGCCGTCGAGGCTGAAACGCAGCTCCGAAAAGCGCAGGACGACGCGGTTCAAAAGGAAAAGGCCTTTCAAGAAGAACGGGACATGTTTTGGGAAACGGAGAAACAGCTACGCGATCTGCAGAAAGACTACGCAGATCTAAAGACGACTGTGGGGAATCTGACAGGGCAACGACGCGTCCTGGAGGAAAACGCCAACGAAGCGCTGGTTTCTGAGCTCAGGCGGCAGTTACAGAATGAAGTCACGCTGAGGGAGTCTCTGCACAGGTTTCACTGGGAGAGAGAGAAGGATTTTCTGGTGCAACAAGAACGTTTGGAGGAACAGTGGGTGAAGAGAGCGAACGGGTTATCTGAGGAGAAGACACAGATCTTTGCCATGTTTGTGGACGAGAGAGAAAAGACGAAGCGACTGGAGAACAAGGCAGAAGAGGCAGCTCTAAAAACTGAACAGAGGACGCGGGCGTTTCAAGATGAGCTGATGCGCCGAGATCAGGAGAAGGTGGAAACAGAGCGTCTGTACGAACAACAGCTGGAGGGTTTAAAAACAGAGCAGAACGAGGCTCGTGAGGAAAACGAAGAGCACACGGCGAGGGAGGAACAGTGGAAAGAAGTAAAGGAGAAACTTCTGAGTCAGATCGAGTCTCTGAGAGAGACCAACAACCTCCTCCAGAGAAAGAAGGAGCGTAAAGGCTTCTTCCAAAGGGTTTTCGGGAGAAGTGACTAAAAACACATTTATCGTCCTGTAGCTTCAGACACGACAGTCAGCGCCTGAAGCATCACTGAGAAGATCTGAAGCCATGCGAGTCTTCGTCTGTACTCTGCAGTTTAAGTGTCAGACTTTAACTACAGACGCAGATAAAGGTTCTTGAGTCTTCGTCTGTACTCTGTAGTTGAAGTGTCAGACTTTAACTACAGACGCAGATAAAGGTTCTTGAGTCTTCGTCTGTACTCTGCAGTTGAAGTGTCAGACTTTAACTACAGACGCAGATAAAGGTTCTTGAGTCTTCGTCTGTACTCTGTAGTTGAAGTGTCAGACTTTAACTACAGACGCAGATAAAGGTTCTTGAGTCTTCGTCTGTACTCTGCAGTTGAAGTGTCAGACTTTAACTACAGACGCAGATAAAGGTTCTTGAGTCTTCGTCTGTACTCTGTAGTTGAAGTGTCAGACTTTAACTACAGACGCAGATAAAGGTTCTTGAGTCTTCGTCTGTACTCTGTAGTTGAAGTGTCAGACTTTAACTACAGACGCAGATAAAGGTTCTTGAGTCTTCGTCTGTACTCTGCAGTTGAAGTGTCAGACTTTAACTACAGACGCAGATAAAGGTTCTTGAGTCTTCGTCTGTACTCTGTAGTTGAAGTGTCAGACTTTAACTACAGACGCAGATAAAGGTTCTTGAGTCTTCGTCTGTACTCTGCAGTTGAAGTGTCAGACTTTAACTACAGACGCAGATAAAGGTTCTTGAGTCTTCGTCTGTACTCTGTAGTTGAAGTGTCAGACTTTAACTACAGACGCAGATAAAGGTTCTTGAGTCTTCGTCTGTACTCTGTAGTTGAAGTGTCAGACTTTAACTACAGACGCAGATAAAGGTTCTTGAGTCTTCGTCTGTACTCTGCAGTTGAAGTGTCAGACTTTAACTACAGACGCAGATAAAGGTTCTTGAGTCTTCGTCTGTACTCTGTAGTTGAAGTGTCAGACTTTAACTACAGACGCAGATAAAGGTTCTTGAGTCTTCGTCTGTACTCTGCAGTTGAAGTGTCAGACTTTAACTACAGACGCAGATAAAGGTTCTTGAGTCTTCGTCTGTACTCTGTAGTTGAAGTGTCAGACTTTAACTACAGACGCAGATAAAGGTTCTTGAGTCTTCGTCTGTACTCTGTAGTTGAAGTGTCAGACTTTAACTACAGACGCGGATAAAGTTCTTGAGTCTTCGTCTGTACTCTGTAGTTGAAGTGTCAGACTTTAACTACAGACGCAGATAAAGGTTCTTGAGTCTTCGTCTGTACTCTGTAGTTGAAGTGTCAGACTTTAACTACAGACGCAGATAAAGGTTCTTGAGTCTTCGTCTGTACTCTGTAGTTGAAGTGTCAGACTTTAACTACAGACGCAGATAAAGGTTCTTGAGTCTTCGTCTGTACTCTGCAGTTGAAGTGTCAGACTTTAACTACAGACGCGGATAAAGGTTCTTGAGTCTTCGTCTGTACTCTGTAGTTGAAGTGTCAGACTTTAACTACAGACGCAGGTAAAGGTTCTTGAGTCTTCGTCTGTACTCTGCAGTTGAAGTGTCAGACTTTAACTACAGACGCAGGTAAAGGTTCTTGAGTCTTCGTCTGTACTCTGCAGTTGAAGTGTCAGACTTTAACTACAGACGCAGATAAAGGTTTGCGAGTCTTCGTCTGTACTCTGCAGTTTAAATCAAATCAAATCAAACTTTATTTATAAAGCGCTTTTCATACCGAAAGGTATCACAAAGTGCTTTACAGATAACAAACAGACAAACAGGTGCACACGCACACACAAAATATATCATCAGGACTAAATAAATAGATGTCAGTTAAAAGCTAAACTAAGAAGGTGGGTCTTGAGCCTGCTCTTAAAAACATGAACGTTCTCTGCGGTCCTGAGCTCCTCCGGCAGGTCGTTCCAGAGGCGAGGGCCATAATATTGGAAAGACGCCTCGCCGTGAGTCTTTCTGTTGACTTTAGGAATAACTAGGAGACCCCTGCCGGAGGAGCGAAGGGGCCGTGAAGGTTCGTAAAAGCAGTTCTGAAAGATAAGAAGGACCAAGACCATTAAGACATTTAAAAACCATTAAAAGAACTTTAAAATCGATCCTGAAACACACGGGGAGCCAATGCAGCGACTCTAAAACCGGTGTAATGTGGTCCCGCCTCCTGGTCTTCGTCAGGACACGAGCTGCTGAATTTTGTAGAAGTTGTAAACCTGAGATACTCTTTTTGGGAAGACCAGAAAGCAGAGCATTACAGTAGTCAATACGACTGGTGATAAAAGCATGCATTAGCGTCTCCGTGTTGGCTCGAGAGAGAATGGGACGGACTCTGGCTATGTTCTTAAGATGGTAAAAACCTATCTTTGTGATATTCTTAATGTGTGGAATTAAAATCAGCTCAGAGTCAAAAATCACACCGAGGTTCTTCACCTGTGAGGAAGGATTAAAAGTGTCAGACTTTAACAACAGACGCAGATAAAGGTTTGTAAGTCTTCGTCTGTACTCTGCAGTTGAAGTGTCAGACTTTAACAACAGACACAGATAAAGGTTTGTAAGTCTTCGTCTGTACTCTGCAGTTGAAGTGTCAGACTTTAACAACAGACGCAGATAAAGGTTTTGTAAAGTCTTGTAAAAACTGAGCAGATACTGTAAAACAGTGTTTTTCAACCTTTTTTGAGCCAAGGCAAATTTTTTTCATTGAAAAAATCACGAGGCACACCATGCACCAGCAGAAAATGTAAAAAAATGTATATTCACAAAGTGCATCCATGCATCGCTAATTCTCTTGTCTCAAAGAAATGAGCTACCTGCGGGCACTTTCTGATATGGAAGAGTTTAACATGGTGACTCTGCCGATCAGCACAGAGACTTGACGATGGGACATTATTTGCAGATAATTATTGATTTGTTTAAAAAAAATATTTTTTAGACCCACTAGGTGAAATTGAATAATTTCCCAAGGCACACCAGACAATATCTCACGGCACACTAGTGTGCCCCGGCACAGTGGTTGAAAAACACTGCTGTAAAACACAGCAGAAGCTGATCATCCCAGTGTACGTCACACTGAAGCATCAACAGAGTTTTCTCTGAGGTGCAGGAGGAAGTGGCTGATTATTTGACTCAGACAGCAGACCTGTATTATGGACTGACTCCATGTGAGGTTAAGCATATGCCAGGTTAGAGAGAGAGAGGCATTGTACTTTTATTTAAATGTGACAGGGTGGTGTAGAGCTAGGTAGCTTTAGCCAGGTAAAACTAAAAACCTCACATTACCAAGGGGACTGCGACAACGCCACCGGGTGGTCAGCCTGGAAAATGACCATGAAACAGAACTACCAGTAAGGTCACACAGGTTCGTTTAAATTGACAGACTCTTGTTCCATTTTGAAAATATAATAAGTTCATTTATTTTACATTGGTTGGTAAACAGTTTTTCTTACTAATTTATTTCGTTGTAGGGTCCAGATTTTTGTTTAAATGCTGATGTTAAACTTGTGCTGGATTTTGAGTTGGTAATATTTACAAAGGCCTTGTTATTTATTGCTGAAACAGTCAGAGGAGAGTGAAAGCCACGGTCAAACTCAGGCCGTGGCCACATGCTGTTGTGAGAGCCTGATTAGACTTGTCTATTGCGGGTGGTCAAAAGCTTGTGGTTAAAATACAACTGCTGGTTTAGTCTGAATAATATTGAGAGAAATCGGTCGTTGTGGTGGTTAACGGATTGTTTGGTGTAATTGATTTTGCAAATTAAAAGGGACTTGCCCCATTAAAGGGGGAGAATAAAAAAAAAAAACACATAGTGATAAATGAAAGGGTACTTAGTAATCCGCATGGGTTTACTTAGTGGCGATGTGTGATTCAATTCTGTTGAGGTTGTATTTTGTTTGTGTGTTGTTTCTATCGTGATTTTGTATGACAAGCAATGATGTTTTATTTGTCACTGGTGCATGAAAAAAAGATTGTGTAGAATCAAAATGGACTTGACAATTGAAACCTATTGCATTTCCCCTCGCCCCTTCCCTCATGGACATCTCCCATCGCCCCTTGCCCCTTCCCTCATGGACATCTCCCATCGCCCCTTGCCCCTTCCCTCATGGACATCTCCCATCGCCCCTTGCCCCTTCCCTCATGGACATCTCCCATCGCCCCTTGCCCCTTCCCTCATGGACATCTCCCATCGCCCCTTGCCCCTTCCCTCATGGACATCTCCCATCGCCCCTTCCCCATGCCCCATGGACATTTCCCCATGTCATGATCATTGCTGGTGATTTCCCCGTTCCATGTTCATCGGACGAACAACGACGTAGGGACCTCTTGGTGTGCGGGCAGAATAATCCCACTACCACACCAAGAGTCTAGGGTGCGGTAGTCTACCCGCACCCTCAGAGATCCTGAAGCTGACACTGCCTCGAAGGGCAGCCGACGAGTTGTGTTCTGAATTTATTTGGTGTGAAGCAGGCTTCACACCACGGGGGCGACGGTGGCGCAGATGGTAGAGCGGGTCGTCTCATGATCGGAAGGTCAGGGGTTCGAATCCCGCCTCCTGAAGGTGCACATTGTCGTTGTGTCCTTGGGCAAGACACTTCACCCTCCTTGCCTCCAGTGTCTGCGTACACTGGCGTATGAATGAGAGTATGAATGGGCCCCCTATGAGAGACCAACAGGCCCGTTTGGAACTATGAGGCCGTCCTTCCGTGGACCCACCACCTGCAGGAGGAGCCATAGGGGACTGGTGCAATGTGACTTGGGCAACTCCAATAGCTGCCCCCACGAACCGGCAACGGACAAGTGGGAGAAAATGGATGGATGGGTGAAGCCTACGTAAAAAAAAAAATAATTCTCTTTCCTCTCAACAATGCTGGAATGTGTGTAATCAATTATGACATTATTTTATTTGTGTTTATTTTGATTATTCAATGACACTGAGTGTACTGTCAGGTTGCCTTTAGGGTTATGTTACCGTCAATTTTTTTAAAGGTGAAAAATACGGATTGCTATGTGATTCTAACGAAATAGTCTCTGGTGAGATCCCAACGGTACTTGACATAGTCGCGGCTGGGTGGAGGCTGGGTGCAGCAGCGCGATGAGGTCGCCTTTCCCTACCAAATAAGTAATTATGCATAGACTTTACTGCACAGGTGGGTTTTCGGGCCTCATACCGATGGGATCATTATCTTTCCACATAAGGAGTTAAGTTTGTTGAGAGTTTATTGGGAATTGGCTCTAATTTATCTTAACTTGGTTCTAATTGGGTTTTATTTAAGGTTAAAATTTTGTTTTGACTTAGGTGAAACTACTAGTACGTGTTTCAAAACGGTGGAGTGATGGGGAACAATAGAATTCATTCGGTCTTCACATAGTCCCCTTATCATATTGTACTGTTAGATTAAGACACAGCGGCCTCGACCCTCTACATGACATGTGGCCTAGTAAACGTGGCACATTGTCTATGCGTAGAGTCAAAGCTTACGTGTCACTACGACTATTTAACTCTCTCTATGTGGATAGATCACCAGACTCTTAATGCCCAATGCCCTAACCAATGTGTTGACTGTTCAGCTGTCTCCAGGCCTGTATTATTATATGTGTGTTAATAAATTTCTCTCTACTTAAGACATCCAGACTCCGTTCCATCCTTCCACTCGTGTCTCTCCGGGCTCACTCCAGTAATTCTCCCTAACAAGTCTAAGTTAAGCACACTTATTTTTGTTAACCCACCAGCTTCCTTTTAGATCAGAAACAGTAAAGCAGTCCGGGATCATCCAGTAACCAAACAGGTCCAAATTAAACAGGTGTAAACATAAAACATAGCTAGAGCAGAGCATTGCTCAGGGTTACACAGAGTCCAACCATCAGAGCAACAGTTGGTTCACAGTGTCTCTGGGCTCCAAGTAGCCGGGGACAAATGACCTGCCTCGGTGGTCCAGAGCTTAACGCTTTTAAGTGACCGGAGGCCTTAAAGGGCACTCAAGTTCCACAGCATCACTGGACAGCCAACGCAACACTACAGCTTCACACATAGCTTTGAGGGCATGAAGGTAGAGGAGCCAGCGTCTAATGCGCTCCACGGGGGCACTGAGATGGGAGTGGTGGTGCACCAGAGCAGGAAGTGCTTGAGGTCAGGGAACAGGAAGCTAATTGATGGGCTATTTATACACAGGGCGCTGCCAACAGGCGGGAGGGAGCACAACAGGCGCCATGTCACATAAATAAACCTCTATTTGAAGCATATCACATGTCGTGGCTTCTGTTTTTATTTCTTTTGTTTAACTTGTTTAAGTTGTGAAATATTGGGGACTGTCCCTGCCAGGCCAAAGTTGGTTGGGAAATGTCCACACCAGTCCTTCAGGAAGTTACGCCCATGATCTGACGCATACGTTTACATTTACGAGCTGACGTGTGGTGGCACGTACAAAGATGGTTATGTCCTGCGTATACATTATCTTCGCTTTAACAAAAGCTTAAACCAGCACATTTGAGTCTCTGCCGGTGGTGACAATACGACTGAAGGAGACGCAGAGGGGGCGGAGCCAGAGCACGGAGTCCAAACCAGACTCTGATGTTCAGAATAAGTGACAAAAGAGTCCATGCGAAACACTCAGCTTTACCCATTCTCAGCCTCGTTTCCAAAATAATCAAAAACGGGCATTTTCATAAATATTTTTGTATTTACATATTCTTAATAGCCCGGACGAGTAAAAAAAAAAGTTGAATGTGGAAAACCTGCTTGAGTTCACTGTAATAATGGAGGAAATAAACATAATATTACATATGATATTCCCAGTGTTTTCAATCGCGTCAAAGTAGGGGTTACGCGACTCTTCACCCAAAGCTTCAGGGGGTACACAGCTCCAAAACTTTTGGGAACCACTGCTTTAGAGGAGCATGTACATATAATTCCACAGGGGCGTGAACTTTGTATTCAAGTGCATTTAACAGAAAAATGTGCACACCGATTTCTCAAAATGCATTGCTGAATGTGAGTGAGTATGAGAGACCTTATTGTTATTTATTATATTATAAGCAAAAATAGTCACATTTGACTTTCTGTCAAGTAATAGTAAAGAAAATGGTCTGAAATGAGACACAATGGGTCTGTGTAAAATTGTTATCCTACCCATGGTTATCCTTGTACCAATAACGTAATAATGGCCACTATAGTGTCATAAATGTGTAATAGGCCGAAAGCATATTAACACTGTGGAGCCAATAACGTAATGATGATTTTCCGGCCAGTAATGTAATAAGTATTACATTATTAAGTTATTAAGTACCAAGATTAAAATCGTTCACAAATGTAATACATTAAGCCAATAATGCAAAAATACATCAATCTGACAAAAAAAAATGTTTGTGTAGGTTTTTCTAAAATGTTACAAGACCAATTATTTTGTTAATTTTAACTATCATCAGCCTGCCCAGGAACTACATCTGACCGTTTAATTTCAAGAAGTTCTGTTAAGTTTTCACGTGGACGGTTGTCTCAGGTTGGTTGGTTAGTTCGACTGTTTATTTTATTTATTCATTTAAACAGGGACAATGTACAATATATTACATTAATCTCAAAAAAGAGAGATGTATTGTATAGGTTATAGCACTTGTGCTATTTTCCACCATTGTTTTCCCTGCCCCAGAATTCATCTGCTACAAGTAGTGAGCTGAACCGTTTGTTTATTCCTTTTTTTGCCTCCGCCAGACACCTTTTGTTAGATCAGTTTTTTTTTTCCATTTTGAACTTTTAAAACCAACTGAACTTTGCGGGGTTTTATTTTGTTTTACTTTTTTTGACTTATGCCCCCTATAGTCTTACAAAGCGCTTTTCTGTGCTCAAAGGCGCTATGCAATGTGTGTGTGTGTGTGTACAGCCACAGCAGAACATGGGGTAGACATGGGGAGTGTGGCTGTCAATCTGCGGCAACCGGCCCCTCTGACAACAACCACCCCAAACCACTTTGAAGCCATATCAAGCCACAACCTCGTTTGCTTGTAAATGGGCTGAACCAAAGACCAAAAATGTGCACAAAAAGGTTATCAAATCTATTTTTTTTTAATGGGTTTGGAAAGAGGCGTTTAAAATTCAAGGCATATTCTTATATCCTGGTAGAAAATGTCTTGCTAACTCAGTGGAGGTTTAGAGCACATCCACTCTCTGACCATGGTCCTTGCAGAGTGACGGTTGTTGTCTTGTGGCTGTAAGTGTGTCCACTTAAACTTTAACTACAGTGCCTTGCGAAAGTACTAATACACCTTTAACTTTTGCACATTTTGTCATGTTTACAACCATAAACATAAAGATTTTATTTTGAATTTTTTACTGAAAGTTCACACACGAGTAACATACAACTGTGAGGTGAAAGCAAAATGATACATGATTCTGTTATTTTTCAAAAAATAGAAAAGTGAAAAGTGGGGCGTGCATAAGTATTCATACAGCATTTTTCATGCATTAAATTGCCTTTATAACATTCCTAATGATGCAGAATGTTCACACCTTGCCCTAACCATTAAATAGAGGCCACCTGTGTGTAATCTACTCAGTATAATTACAGCTGTTCTGTGAGGGCCTCAGAGCTATGGTCAGAGTGTATTGGTCACTAAGCAACATCATGAAGGCCAAGGAGCCCAGAGAGGTCAGGGATAAATCTGTGCAGACGTTTAAAGCAGCGTTAAGTTATACAAAGATTTCCCAAGATTTGAACATCTCACGGAGCACTGTTCAATCCATCATTCGGAAATGGAAAGAGTATAGCACCACTGCGAACTTACCAAGACACGGCCGTCCACCTAAACTAACAGACCGAACAAGGAGAGCACTGGTCAGAAAGGCAGCCAAGTGCCCCAAGATAACTCTGGAGGAGCTGCGACGTACTGCCGCTGAGCTGGGGGAATCTGTACATGGGACAACTATAAGTCGTACTCTACACAAATCTGGCCTTCATGGACGAGTGGCAAGAAGAAATCCATTATTGAAAGGAGGCCATAAGAAATCCCGTTTGAAGTTTGCTAGAAGTCATATGGAGGACACAGCTACCATGTGGAAGAAGGTGCTTTGGTCAGATGAGACAAACAGTTAACTTTTTGCAAAACGTTATGTATGGAGCAAACCTAACACTGCTCATCGTCCTGAGTGCACCATCCCCAGTGTCAAATATGGTGGGGGAGCATCATGCTATGGGGCTGATTTTCCTCAGCGGGGACTGGGAAAATTGTAAGGGCGGCACGGTAGCACAGCGGTTAGTGCTCTGGCTTCACAGCTAGAAGGTCCCACCTGGACGGGGCCTTTCTGTGTGGAGTTTGCATGTTCTCCCCGTGTCTGCATAGGTTTCTTCCGGGTACTCCGGTTTCCCCTACCACCAAAAACATGTACAATAGGCCGGGATGAATGATGTGGTTGGTGGTGGTCGGAGGGGCCGATGGCGCAGATTGGCTGCCTCGCTTCCGTCAGTCTACCCCAGGGCAGCTGTGGCTAAACAGTAGCTTACCCCCAACGAGTATGGAGTGAATGAATAATGACGACACAGTGTAGCGCTTTGAGAAAAACTTGGTAATACAGACTTGTAAAGCGCAATACAAGTGTAAGGCATCATCATCATCAAGAATAATTGTGAAGATGGATGAAGCCAAATACAGAGACATTTTGGAGGAAAACCTGCTGGAGTCAGCAAGAGAATTGAGGCTGGGACGGAGATTCACCTTCCAGCAGGACAATGACCCTAAACACAAAGATAAATCTACAATGGAATGGTTTAAAAACAAACATATTAATGTGTTAGAATGGCCCAGTCAAAGTCCTGACCTAAATCCTATTGAAAATCTGTGGAAAGACCTGAAAACTGCTGTTCACAAACACTCTTCTTCTAATTTGACAGAGCTTGAGTTGTTTTGTAAAGAGGAATGGGCGAAAAAGTCAGTAGATGTGCAAATCTTGTAGAGTCAAACCCCAAAAGATTTGCTGCTGTTATTGCAGAAAAAGGGGGTTCCACAAAGTATTAATTCATGCTGTATGAATACTTATGCACGCCCAACTTTTCGGTTTTCTATTTTTTGAAAAATAACAGAATCATGTATCATTTTGCTTTCACTTCACAGTTGTCTGTTACTTGTGTGTGAACTTTCAGTAAAACATTCAAAATAAAATCTTTATGTTTATGGTTGTAAACATGACAAAATGTGCAAAAGTTCAAGGTGTATTAGTACTTTCGCAAGGCACTGTAAATCCAGTTTGAACTCTTGAGATGAGGTTGCAGGTGTTTCCTCATAAGCAGCTTTGAAAACTGAAGGACACAGCGCTGGAACACGGACTGTACAGATGGGAGACCGCAGGATGAATTAAGTTCGCAGGAGTCAGTGATGGTTTTACGCCGGCGTCTGGCGTGAGTGACTGTGTTCATATCAGTGCTAGTCAGGTCTGTTTAGTCTGACCAGTGGTAACCAACAAAGTGATGTTTCTACTTTTCAATGTGTTGTTTCCTGTGTGCTGTTCTGTGAGGCATTGGCTGGTTTAACTGTGAAGGCAGCATAACAGTAAAATGTAAAGCTTTTGGCCATTTGCATTTTTGCACGTCTCTACAGGTAGACTCAGAGCGGGCAGGGAAAGGCTGTCTTGGCATCTTTTACGTATCAGTGTGTGAGTGTGTGGACATGTGTGAACAATAAACATGTATCACACTACAACATTTATAGCCAAGGCTAATTTGCAATGTCCGTCCCTAGAAGGGCTTTTCAAATGCAAAGTAACATTTACAGTAACAATAATACATTCTGACAAAGTAAGTGCATTTGAGTGCAAACTAAGAATGATTGCACACTTGATCCCTTTTTAAAACACGCTTTTGTCCTTTTTTAAAAGCCCCCAGATCTAAGTCCTGTTTCAGCTGAGAGGACAAGGAGTTCCAGAGTTTAGCACCCTGGACAGTAAAGGCTGACTGTCCAAAGGTCTTTTTTCTAAGGGGCAACCCGTAATTTTGTTAGCCCAATTCATCTGTGTCTCGCTTGAATTTAATGTTTTATGGATTGAAATTCTGTTATTCTTGGGCAACACTATATTTTATCCTTAATACATTGTACCGTATTTTCCGGACTATACGTCGCTCCAGAGTATAAGGCGCACCATCCAAAAAAATGCGTAATGAAAAAGAAAAAAACCTACATAAGTCGCTCCGGAGTATAAGACGCACTAGTCAAACATTGCCTAATGAAGAAAAAACAGGCTGAATAGGCGTACGGTTTGCTAATGTAACACATTGATGGTGCTGAAAATAGCGTATTCTTTAGTGCTGGATGAAAGGATGGAGACTCGGTATATTATAATCCAAAATCATTACTTTATTTCCTATTACAAGCTAACAGTCCATCTGTTGAGCTGACTCCATGTTGACCGGACGACGAGGCGGGTGGAAGAGGGTGCTTCTCTCCCCCGCCACACAATACAAAGGAATAGGTGTGTCTTCCCCCAACCAATCAGCGCTCTTGGATCGTCACTTCTTCTTCTGCGCAATCTGACTCCTCATTTGAACACACTGCCCCCCAGTGGATCAACCATACATACAAGCAGAAACTAAAATGTCCGCCAGATTCAAATGTATCTCAAAGCACAGTTTACAGATCAACACAGTTATATATATAATCACTAAAACCTAATATGACAAATATGTATATAAATAATTCCACATTCCCCGTTTTGATCTCTACAAAAGAGATCACAAATCAGATTGAATATTTGTCCTATGAAATCACAGTGACAGATGCATGTCCTTTAACTGGTTGCCTTTACTCTGTCAGGTCGTTGTCTCAGTTCATGCTTCCTCGGCGTCCGCTATAAAAACATACACTCACCACTAAGGGTGGTTTTTATTGGTTATTTTTCTACATCATGTTTTGGTCAACTTTGATTATTGTAAGGCGCTTTAAAAATACAACTTTATTGATTTGGATCAAAAACTCTCATAATGACGACCACTCACAAGCACCCACAGAGACAAGGAACCAACAGAGATCCGTAACAGAAACACAAAAGAACAGACAAAAATTACAAAAAAATCTTCTCAGGGCCGCTCACCGTGAGAACGACCATGCCAGCTAATCTTGCAAATTATGGCTGGACTCAAAGACCTATTTAACTTAATTTATCTGTTGGAATACTAGGGTCAATTTTATCTGGAAAATTCAGGAATTCAGGTTTCATTAATCTACAGAGAAAAACTCTCTTTTAGCTTCTGTTTCCCACATTTGCCGCAGATTCTGTGTGCACTTCAGAATCACAGCAAACGTCAAAAACAGAGTATTATAAATTGATTTACCTATCTGAAACCGAAATCTTAGTTGGCCATAACATTTGTCAATTCGTCACTTTATGCTTTCGTTTGTTTATCTTTTAGATATATTTGTATCAGTTCTTTCCCATGCCAAAATAAACCAAATTATAATAATTTTCCCATATAATTAACACCCCCTCTTGGACTGAGGAAAACTCAGTCCAATAAAGAGTCATGTAACATACATAAACAAGTGAAACCTCTATCCTTGTACAGGAAACACAACAAACCAACTCCAATTTCACTGGAGATTAATACCTTCTACACCCACATAACACAAAGAAAACACAAAGAAAACAATAGCAAAATAACAAATGTCAGGTTCAGTCCAGGGAGGTTGAAGGCGGGTTTAAATGGGTCGACATGGCGAGTGAGAGGTGGACACCACTCGTCTGGTTTGCGACCTGGACAGCATGTGAGGTCCTGGGAGTGGCCTCAAAAGGGATCAGACCAGCACTGGTTCAGTCCAATCGTGGCAGAGGACCGTCAGACAGGCTTGGGAAGGAGCTCTCAGCGGCTCCCAAAGTGAGAATAACAGTCACCTCCAACCTGAGTACACAAACTAATGAGTGTAGATGGTTTCAATAGGGATTATAACATACAATCTTAAGATCAGTGTCCACTGGATTCCCGTGGAATCAAAGAGGAGCCTGATCTCAGGCGCCAAAATGGCCTGTGTCAAGTTCATAAGAGTTTCCTCTCGATCTGCTCACGGATTGACGCCAGGAGCAGAGCAAGAGAAAGGGCCGAAACCCAATTCACTTCAGCTTTTAGACATAATTTCAGACAATTTAGTTTTATATATTCCAATTCATAGCTATAGCATTTCACAATTGTATCACATGTCAATGCCCTCTAAGGCTTCAAATTTAAATTTTGTATTGAGATATTCAGACAAATGCATTTTGTAACTTAAAGATTATTGATTCAATTTAGTAAATAAACCAGCATCATCAGGTCCTAAAGACCATCTTTATCTGGTGCATTAAGATATTTTTCAGTCAGTTCATAAACACATAATTCTCCATCATGGTGTCGTGGAATGATGTTCCAAAACGGACATAAGTATCAGACACTGATGGAGAGTACAGGACATTTTAGAAACTTCAATTTCTTACCAATCTTTTGTTTCACTCACGCTTTGGTCATGGAACAAATTCTTTAGCCTATTGTCCAGGAGAGAGAGCAAACGAGTTATAAACACATTATCTCATAGGGTGTAAACAGTTCACAGTCACACCTCGTTTGCCTAATTAATTTTGTTATTTTAAAAGGACCATTCATGTCCACTAAGGTTAGCCTTAAAAGCTTTTCTATATCATATTAAAGTACAGTGATCAATGGGTGGGTGGCTTTGGCAAAGTGAATGTTTGATCCAAGGTCAAACGTCAGTTGTACAGTCCTTCAGCTCTTCCCAGTAGATATATCTGCATTCAGCAACCACTGTCAGACAGCAAGGTGTTTGTCCAATCAGGGAAAAGTCACTGTTAGTCCATTCAGAGAGCACAAAACTGTTGCTCTCACTGTCATCAGCATATCACATCCGAGGGGAGAAACAGGAGTCTGAGTTGGCGTGTCAGATTCAGTCCTGTGAGCTGACTAGGCACTGGCTTGGTGAAAGGTTTTGGGTGGTCTTCCTGTATCCACCCAGTAGATGGTGTCCGTTAATGATCACAGTCTCATAGTTCACAGATGAGTGTCGTTCACCTTTATCCACCAGCACGTCAAGAGTCTGTCCGTTCACCTTCACAGGTAACAGAGTTCTGGACTCCCATGCCTCAGCACTCAGCATTGTATTGTCCCCATCAGCGTTGTTGTAAACGCCTCGATCTCCTCGAACGTTGTTGGTCATCTTTGTCTGAAACAATCCTTGGCCACAATTACCAACACCACACCCACAGGTCACTGCACATTCAAGTAAACTCATTATTACTCTTTTTTCATTATTACTTTCATTACTCGCTCCTTTAAGCTGCACCTTTAAAAGTTGCACTCATTTCTTTCAGTTCAATTTTGCTCTCGCTTCTGTTCAAGGGCATTCATCTCAAAATGTATTCATTAATTTATTTGGTGTTATTAACAATAATTTGAATTTTGCATAATTGCTCCTTCATAACTTTTGGTAATGCGTCCAAAATGGCGCATAAAGATCAACTTAAACTCTAAATTAATAGTGGTTTGTACTTTCAATCAATGTATTCAAACTCACGACAGGTCTTCCCTGCTTCAGTTTTCATTCCACGGCGCCACCGTGTGGAGAGAGGTTCTAATTTTTTTAGCAACATCTCTCAGAGCCCTAAATGCTCCGTTAATCACAGGCTTAAAAAATAGCATTTGTCTCACAGTAATTTTGGATACTTGTTCTTCAAATGTATGCTGTGGAGACATAACTCTACCACCAGCAGAAATGTTTCTCTATAAAAAACAAAACAAAAATAACTTTTAAAACAATAACATTGGTCAAAAATGTTCTTTTCTTCTTTTTTTTTCTCAATGAGGGGCGGAGCAATTTCTCCACTTCCCCTCCTACACGGATGTCTGGGTACAAATGAGGATGGCCACTCCTCCAATGCACCCATTACTTCCTGTTTGATCATTTCCTACGTCCACACAAATGCAGACACAGCAAATACACGTTTAGTTTTCTAATAAAAAACAGTGTCCACTCAACATTCACACACCACATCTCTGAGTAAGGAATTATCTTATCTTAAAACTTTCTTTCAACCGTCCTTCTCACTTTCAATCACCTTTCCATCACGCTTCACATTCAATGCCATTTCGGCATCCAGTCTCCTCAGAGAACCATCTATCACCGTTAAATGATCAGATGCATTCACTCCAATACTTTCCAAGTCTTTCTCTCCGTTTGCTTCTTCGCCACTCACAGTCTGCTCTCAGCGATACAAAAATATCACTTTTGTTTGTCCTTCTCCACTCGTCCATCACACTGGTCACTCGTCACTCAGGACACACTCAGTCACTCTACAATAAAAAGAACATTACACAAAAGACAAGACAACAAGACACAATAATTTCACATATACCCCATAACCATGTGCGCAAACATCTAAACATAATCTGGCCAGTACTTTATATCTTATTCTCATTTTCTTTATTCTCTTATCTGGAATTTGTCCAGTCTCTCTCTATTTTTTTATTTTTATTATTTCACCGGTTTCTAAGGTCCGCGACGTCCCTAACGGATACCGGATAACGCTACAACGCTCTCTCCCGTCGGAGTCGGCACCAGTCTACGGGGCGGAAATTTAGGTCCGTACCTTACGCGACCAAGGCTTGACGCGTCCACCACAATTTACCGAGATTAAATAGCCAATCAAAATCCCAAAGCCTAAATAGTAGCTCGCCGGCTACTTTGAGTCTTGGCAATTCGGAAATTCCCACTCCCGAACTCCATTAGCGACTCGGTGCGATCACGTCCACCTATCTCTCTATTTTTGTTATTTTTATTATTTTATATTTTTTATAATATTTTTTTATATTAACCCCCAAACAAAACAACAGTTAACAAAAAACCAAACAGTCAAACAAGAACAACAAACAGATTAACAGACAAACACTTCTCCCGCCTCTCTCTCCGCCGGTCAACAAAATCAGATAAAAAAATGTACCTTAGTTGCTTTAACAAAATTGTTCCGTTTTCAGATAAAAATGCCTGCGAAGTCACTGTTTAAGGCAGATGTAAAACAAAATTTCGAAAACCAGCCTCATTCCTTTAATTGTAAATAACCCAGCGTTATCTCAGTAAGAATATGTAGCCATATTAAGTGTTTAAAAATAGAAAACAGGCGTTAAAATAGTTCTTAATGTGTCTAAAGTCCGATGCCTTTCAGTGAAAATTTAGTGGCCATATGGTGGTACTACAGGTGTGTTAGTCGGAATGTACCGTTGCCTCAATGCCCCGGTCTCAATGTACCGCATCCATTGGTCTGAATGTACCGCTCTTAAAAAATTGTTTTATCGGGCTCCATATGTACGCGTTTTATGCGTCACATTTATGCGGTTTATCAACATTTTGAGACTATAGCAATGGCGGCCATAAACTCCGGTATTACAATATAACAGCCAAATAACAGTACCACATGGAAAAAACTAAATGCTAAGGCTAAATCCTTTGTTCTCAGAGCCAACTTAGCAACCTCGCATACCAACAGCAAACAGATCATATTGAAAACAAACCATGCACCACACTTCAATAAAAACCTTCACTACTACACAGAACAGCCTTCAGTGTCCACACACTGAGCTGGGTTTAACACATTTGTGGGTTTATTACACGTTTATCAACAATAAGCTGCATGCTAACACACTAAGCTAACCATGCGGTATGCTAGCGCACTAAGCTAACGATGCTAACGAAAGCTAACAACACAACATTAAGCTGTAATTTGACCAAAATATTGAGGAAATTCTTTTGCATAGACAATGGGGATATAGTTAAAGATTCACAGAACATGCCAACAGCAAAAATGGGAAACCAATCATCGCAAACAAGTTATTTTTTCCAAAACAAACGCGCCTTTAAAATTACTTTAGTCTAACTTCAATAAAAACATCTACTTACATGCCTTAAAAAAAGCACCTTAAAAATCTGCAAGGCGTACGGTCTAAACACGGAACAATCCAGTCAAGTTTCATAGCATCTTTAGCTTCGTTTCATTTTTTTTTTTTTTATGTTTTAAAAGTATCGCCAAATATCTCAAACCCCCAGCAAAAACATACGCACACACTTCCTTCATCATAGCCAATATAAACAAATTTGCTATAAACAATTCGTATTCTTACCCATTTTAAAGTCGGTGTGCACGTCTGCTTTGTGAGCGAAAGAGCAACAAAAAAGCATATATTTTTTTTTTTTTTTTTGTCTATTCACTAGTTCCATCCAATCTTCCACAAATCAAAAACGTCACGTACGGGTGTCACCAATTGCTGAAAATAGCGTATTCTTTAGTGCTGGATGAAAGGATGGAGACTCGGTATATTATAATCCAAAATCATTACTTTATTTCCTATTACAAGCTAACAGTCCATCTGTTGAGCTGACTCCATGTTGACCGGACGACGAGGCGGGTGGAAGAGGGTGCTTCTCTCCCCCGCCACACAATACAAAGGAATAGGTGTGTCTTCCCCCAACCAATCAGCGCTCTTGGATCGTCACTTCTTCTTCTGCGCAATCTGACTCCTCATTTGAACACACTGCCCCCCAGTGGATCAACCATACATACAAGCAGAAACTAAAATGTCCGCCAGATTCAAATGTATCTCAAAGCACAGTTTACAGATCAACACAGTTATATATATAATCACTAAAACCTAATATGACAAATATGTATATAAATAATTCCACAATGGTTACATGAAGCATAAACAATGAACTAAATAGGTGTCTGGTCTGTTAAACGTCACATAAACAGTTCAGATAACTATAGCATAAAGAACATACCAAACTCTCAATCTCACTCCAAAAAAATCGCCTTGGCAACTACCTGGGCACGGAGATGTAACTGCACTGTTGACAATCCTCTCCCAACAGCATGTTTTCAAGCTCTCATCTGCAAACTCATTCCTCTAGCTGTGGCCATCTAGCTTTTAGCCCGTGATTAGCTTGTTTTGTTTACTTCATGCTGCTTGATTAGCCTGCAGTGCCCTCTAGCGGCATGTGAAAGTATATATTTGAATACATTTTTTTAAATAAAATCACATATTAGTTGCTCCGGAGTATAAGACGCACCCCCCACCAAAGTATGAAAAAAGTGCGACTTATAGTTCGGAAAATATGGTACTTGCCAAATTTAGTACAATGTAATGTGTTGTGTAACAATGTGTAATAACCTGTACCTATGGGTTACACACAATGGAATGAGATGTCATTGTAGTTTGGAGGTACATAATGTAAGTTAGACATAAGACCCAAACCCTAACCTTAAGCCCTAACCCTAAGGGTCTGTCTTATTACATTATGTACCTCCAAAGTATAATACACATTATTACATTGTGTATATACAACATAGGTACTGGTTATTACAGATTGTTACAAGGCAGATTGCATTCTATACATTTTGTTATGTACAATGTACCAAGGTAGTGTAAAATAAAGTGTAACCATTAGACCTTATTTAATTGACTTAGCGTGTTCCTCATCAAATCATTGTGGATGCTCTACTGCATTCACTCAATAAAACACAATGTGAGCTACGACACAGAGGTGGGGTGCAGTGTTGCTATAGCGATGTAAGGAAGTTGAAGGTCAGGCCCAAATCCCAGGGTTTCTGAGTGTAATCAAAGCATAATGAGAGGGGCAGGATACGTTTAACCATCCAGAGCATTATTGATAAGTGATTCCTCCAGGAGCTGCTGCTCTTCCCTTCGATACAACAGTCTACAAAACTGCAACACTGAAGAAAGCTCAAAGGACATCCACAATTTCTTAAGAACTCTGGAGATCTATATGGAGAGTCTATATGCAATGGACATGATTCCCAACATGGCTGAACAGCCTCAAGGTAAAGAGTTGGAAGGACCATGACATACCACAGGATAAAACTGAGCCATCTGAACATTATTCAGCTATAATATATTTTCACAATAACGCTTGGTAACCACATTGTCAAACTATTCAACAATTTATTTGACAAAAATGCTACTGGTCGGCAAACAAGTAAATAGATAGGAAAAGACTCTTTAGAGAAAAACATGGAAACACCCACAAGTGCAGGTGAGTGTTTGTATCACGTGTGTAGTATTGCAATTGAGAAAATCATGAAGTGAAGGTTTTAAGTCCTGTGGAGTCTTTACAGGAGACAGTTTTATTGATGTCACCACCGTGACTGCAGGTGCCACACTGAAAAACCTTTGTGCTACTGCGGCATCCAGTATTGGATCGTGTCAAAACCCACAATGTTTAGGGTCTGTAATGATAAACCAATGGAGACACGAAAATGTAAAAGTCCTCAATAAAAAACAAAAGCAAAACTCAGTCCAGTTGACAACTTTGAAACACTTTACGATGACGCAAAACTCCTGGACAACTAATCAGGGGTAGGCAAGTAGGGCCGATTTTCTAGATCGCCCAAACAAACACCAAGGGCTACAAATGCTACATCATCTAGAGGGATATTTTTTCCAGGAAATTTTTTAAACATTTGCAATATTTTCCGCATTTTCCGAGTATATCAACAGATAATTGATGTGATTTAAGTAATATTTCTCATAGTCTTCTTGAGGGCCAGAGGTTCTATGATGGAGGGCTGGATTTAGCCCACGGGCCTGATGTTGCCAGCCTCTGCTTACAGTAAACTAGGTCACTGATAATTTAGTATGAATTTAACACTAAAGTATAGAATCCTAAACATGTTACATCCGGCAAAACGCAGCACCACAATTTACCTTTTAATATGCTCACAAGTTTACATACCCCGGCAGAATTAATTTTTTACAATTTTTGACTATTTTTCAAAGAATATGAATAATATGTTTCACTCATAGTTAGTGGTTGTTATGTGTCAAAATGACCCTGATCCAAAGTTTACATACTGTTCTGTGTATTGCCCCCTTTAATAGTTGGGTCCCTCTCAAAAATGCGGCAATTTTTTTTAGAGCGCTAAATCCAAAATGACCGCCATCAACAATCCTGAAAATTATCTTTACCATGGTTTTGCCCATACTATCATACAATATATGTATTCCGCATCTTTTTGGCTTCACAAATTCATTTTTGAAGTCAGATTTATGATTAGAACAACTTTTGACCTTTACATCCAAAATGACGGCTGATCAATTACAACAATATCAATTTGAAACTTTTGCTGAACATCACTGATATTAATATGAGAAAAAAATGTATTGCCATTTTTCTGTCATTTTATGTTGTCATATAAAAATAAGGCATTGTGTGCATGGAAATGGCAGAGTACAGCATTTCAGGAAAAGAGGTCGAACTGTCATCGAGCGTTTCCCACTGAGCTACTGAAATACCGAGCAGGCTCCATTATCAGACAAATGGAGATTGGATACTCGTTTCTCCAGTAGGAATCAATAGACAGTATTTGAGAGCATAGGCTGTTACACCCACTGTTCAGCTTGAGTAGTTTTTGAGGTGAGATATAGAAAAGTCGATGACACTTAAACGACGCCGACAAAGACCAGTTGCACAAAGGAAAGAGGAGACAGTACAATTAAATTCAACTGGCTATGTCAAACAGCCACGGCCTAAATATTCACTGGCATGCATGATATCTCACAATTCCCTATTTATTTATGTATTTGTTTATTTATTTGACAGGGACATTGCACAACAAGTGTGTTGCACAGACCAGTGATGCTACAAGCTAATTTTTCATGACGGGTAGTCATAATTACCACTGTGTATCCCCCCAGTAAGGAAACAGCACAGCGACTGCAGCCTGCTATGGACATCTTCTTGGCAATTTGGAGGAGGATGGGAATTTGTTTTAAAAGACAGCTTTTCCAAACTGTGAGGCAGAGGTGGGCAGAATCCTGAGTTTTTATCTGAATGGAAATACGCCAGTGTGAAAATCTTTGCAACAATAGCAGTTCCATTCAACACTGATTTGGTCAGAGTGGAGGTTTTAAGATTATTGTTTGTCTACCTACACTCACTGGACTGTCATTACCAGTGTTGGGCAAGTTACTTAAAACATTTCATATATTCTATATTAGTGATTACAGCTTTAAAAAATCGAATATGTTTGTATTACAACTGTTTGAAAAAAGTAGCTGAGTTATTTTTAGTCACTTTTGAGTTGGCAAAATACAAACTGAAAATAGTAATAATGCCACATATTGAAACTGCAGTCAAAGATTCTCTTGTGTTTTGTTTTGACAACATTAGCTACATGTTGCAGATCTTATACAGTTCCTGTCTCTGTCGAGTTCTGACGCATTTTCTAACTGCTCCTGGCTTTTGTGGTGGTTTCCTGCCTCTGCAAGTGTCTTTGTCTGACTTTTTTTTTCTTCCTATTTTGGATCCCCTGCTCTCTGTCCTCCCAAACCACTAAACTATGGAATTGATTAACTGGTTTCTCAGCGCAATTGATACGTTTTCTAAACAAAGTGAGACCATGGAGGAGGTTGTCTGCCCTGACTGGATTTGCGATGAATACGTGGAGTACATGGATTGTCGTTTGCCTAGCGGTCCTGTCGGTTGGAGAAATCAAAGATACTTACTTGTGTGGACGCTTGATAACAGGATACAAGCTTATTGGATGGACTGCCCTGATTTATTGGAAAAATTTAAAGACCGCAGCTTGCAATGGGACCCCGCTGCTGTCCGTTGAAATTAACGAGCACTTTGGAGCAGGGAGTGACCCGGCAGCTCGCTGTGGAGACAGACAAAAGGTGGACTATTTTTTGGGAGGAAAAGGAATGAACTGTGAAGGGAGCTACCTGCTCTGGAGAACTGAACTAATGTTGAGACCAAGAAAACCTAAGTGCACTTAACTTGTAAGTTGCTTGAAATGTAATGACAAACATATTGCCGTAGTTTGTGTAAGTAATATGTTATATTCCTTATTTACTGAAAAAAGTAATATATAATTGTAACTCGTTACTTTTGTAAGACGTTACCCCTCAAGTAGAGTAACGTTACTTTGAAATAATTTTACTCAGGTAGAAGTAAAAAGTAGTGACCCTAACAATTACTTAACTAAAAGTAAAAAAGTACTTGGAGAAAATGTGTACTGTGAGTACAGAATAAATGTTATAAAGAAAAGGCTGAATAATTTCCAACAAGGCAATAAATTGTGTGAAACAAAACATAAAAAAACAAGTTGCGTGAGTCGAACTACATCAATTTTATATGGATGTAGTTACTTGCAGTGCGTTTTTGTGCAATAATAAGCTTAATCATTGGTGTAAGGACCCAAGAACTGATAGAGTCCACCTTTTCTATTGAAAAATGGTGCACATCAAGTAAAAGAGATAAAAATACAGGAGTGCATGGAACCGCTTTTGATTTTTCTCTTTTTTTTAGATATCCGTGGCTGTGTGCGCAACATCAACTGGACCCATTGTCACTGCTTATATCAGTGACCACCTTTGCCACAACTGTACAGGCTACAATAGTGTTCTGCTGTGCTAATGTTGCCTCTACAATAGGTGTAATTCAGCTTTAAGTATATTGTTGGAGCCATGTGTCAAAGCTTGTGGGACTCCCCCTAGCCCAATCTAGAAGAGTGCACAGTTTGTTGACCACTTTACTGTGAATTTAACCCGTTTTATGGAACTAAGGAACTGGAATTAATGGACTTTTATATTAATTTGAATTGAATAAAGCAGCTGTAATTTTGTAAGATTTGCCTCTGTCATCGGTCTAAATGGGAATTAGCTGGAACATAGCCTATATGATGTTGCCCAAATTAATGCAATGATACACACACCTTGTTTCCCATACTTAAATAAGCATTTCTCTTCATATTGGAAATCACAGCACTGAATATTATGTAGACTATTCCACATACATACTCATACATATATTCATGTGACACCAGCCATTGTTGTGTTAGAATGTGGAACATTTGTATTCAATTGAAATAAATGCCAGAATTTACTTCTGGCCGGGTACTGCGAGGGGGAAAATATATATAAATAAATGAAATACATACATACATAAATAGGGCTTTAGGCAATTAGTTTATTATTAATTAGGTCTGCTGCATCTATGACAGGAGCCTCACTCATGATGTCTCTTTAAAAAACAGTAGCCCAATTAAAGTGAGATTTTAAAGAAGCAGGCAAGATATTCAAGCAGACGTTTCATTAAAAGTGATTCTCGTACATTCAGATCAGATAGTGCCCTCTAGTGGAGCTTTTATGACTGTATCATGAATCTGACTTTTGTTTGTCCATGCAGTTTTAAACATGAACCAACAGAGGTCAGTATAGACGTGAGAAAAGCATAGCCTATATTTTCTTACTTAATCACTTTGTGCATGAACTTTAAATAAACAATCCTCGAGCGTCTTTCCTCTGTATCTCAAAGTGGGGCATTTGTCTTTTTGGGAAAAGCAGTTTGATAAGACTTTGTTTTAAAATTAAATAAAATGTTGTGCTTGTTGAGGTGGTTTTGATTAATTACATTTGTCTCCCACACACAGTGTTGGGATTAGTGATTACAGCTTTAAATACGTTTGTATTACATAGGCAATTACTGTTTCAAAAATGTAGCTGAGTTACACTACTTTGAGATACTTTTGAGTTACTTTTAGCAAAATATAAACTGAAAATAATGCCACAGAGCGAAAGTGCAGTCAATTTCCTTTTCCTTCGCTTTCCCCCATTGTCTCGTGTTTTATTTTGACGACATTAGCTACATGCAACTGCAGATCTTATACACCAACCTCCAACTTGATTTGGCATGCTGCATTTTATTTGGGGGGAGTTTGGCATTTTTTCGTGGATACATTTAAATGCATTTGTAATTCAAGTTACTTGAAATGTAATGAGTAATATATTCCTGTATTTTGTTTAAGTAAGATGTTATATTCATTAGTTTAGCTGAAAAAAGTAATATATTTTAGTAACTCGTTACTTTTGTATCACGTTACCCCCAACACTGCCCACGCACTTATAGAAATGTGTAGGAGGCGTTACAGAAAGGGGATAGAACGTGAAAATGACAGGCCTACGTATTTGCTTATTCTCTATATGGCAATAAAGTGCGAGACTCTCACTCTCCAGTGTGCAGGTGCTGGGAGGATCGATCCTTTAGTCTTTGTTGTGCTTGGCATCCTTCTGCCATCAATCAGGCGCAGACACCTCACAAGGTCAAAGCGGGACTTCAGTCCAACACACGGCGTGACTCAGCACTTACCACACTGCAATCTCATCATGCCTCATATGAGCTGCCATCGCTAAGGTATGATTTTTGCTTCATTGTTGTAAGATTTTATTTCCTGTGGCCTATTTTTTAATCCAGTGATCCTTAAATGTTTTCCATTAGTTTATTAACAGATATAATTGATCCTATATAATTGGCGATGTGAAAACAGGAAGAAACCTCCATCCCTCCTTAATTTTTCACCTTTTTCTGCGACCTGAATTTGTGGCTTCTGTGTTCCACATTGTTTTTCTGGATACTTTTGTACGTCTTTGCCGAGTTTCTGTGGAGGTTTGGTGGATTAGTTTACTTTGAGAGTCCAAAATGGTCCTGAAGAAAGCAGCTTTTTAAAGGTAAACAAAATGCTAAAAAATTCAGCTAAACCCATTTGAGACCTACAATTTTCTTCTTCTGAGACACTGAAGAGGCTCCAAGAGCCCCCACAGCTGCAGCACAGAGGAGGCGTCACAAGAGGATCTACAGGAAACAAGGAAGGGACAAACGAGGAGATGGTGAAAGACTGTTGTGGAGCTGCACGAGGAAGAGGAAGGAGCTGACCAGTGCAGGACACCACGCTCTGAAACAGGGACAAACCCAGGAGGCGGTGCACCGTTTCAGAGGAGACAGAGGGCAGCCAGCCAGGTTTCTTCCGAGTGCTACAGTTTCCCCGACCTCCAAGGTCATGGGGGTCAGGTTGACACACAGTGGCAGCGCGGCTCAGGCGCAGCAGCTCAGGACTAACACCTGAACACTATTTCGTTGTACGCTTGACAATGACAATAAAGCCCTTACTTACTTACTTACTTACTTACTTACTTACTTACTTGATCTGTAACATCATGACAAGAAAATACTTTATTGATCTCACAATGAGTCTAAGCCTTTTGCGTTGGTTTAGCACACGGACTCTTCTCTAGCAGTGCAAATAGTTTCAAAGCCTTTTCTTCTGCTGCTGGAAACAACAAATGGTACGTTAATAAGTAAATACACACTCCAAATCATAGGCGTCATGGCGACATGTAAATGGCAGCAACCTCCCTCTCTCTCAGTAAAGCTGCATTTTTTGCCTTTTCCTGCGAAAGTCTCTTGGTATCGGTATCGGATACTCAAACCCCCAGTATCGGTATCAGTGTCTGCAGTGTTGGGCAAGTTACTTTAAAACTGTAATATATTCTGTATTAGTAGTTACAGTTATAAAAATGTAATACGTTTGTATTACATATTACTGTTTCAAAAATGTAGCCGAGTTACACTACTTTGAGTTACTTTTGAGTTACTTTAGGCAATCAGATGCAAAAAAAGCTGGATCGGTGCATCTCAAGTCCTGAGAGTCACTGATCTACAGAGTCCTTCATCTGAAAGGTTGGCTTTGCACGAGTGATGTATTTGTTACAAACCTGTGGTTGGTATCGATATTTTCGATGCACACCGACCTCGCCTAAACACCGAGGATCAAACCAGTGAAAATGTGATGATCACAATATGGGTTTCCTTCATTTTTGCTGTTGTAACAGAGCTGTTCATATAATCGAATTCCCCGCATCCGCAGAGGACAGTGGCAGGCTGCAGTGATTGAGTTGTACACACACACACACACACACACACACACACACACACACACACACACACACACAGGAAACAGATGAGCAGCTTTCCCTTCACCATCCGTCAGCCGCTGCTAAACTGATTTGCTGGAGGGAGCAAGTCTCTGTCATCAATTACCAAGGATTTCTTCACTTCCAAATCCAGCACCAGCTCGCGTTCCTCCGCTGAACACGTCAGGCTCCGCACAGACACACATCCTGCAGGATTCTCTGCCTTGTTGTGCAACGATCTGCCACAAGGACGATGTTGGACTGGGTTCATTCCCCTATGAAAACCTTACCATCTTACAGTACAACTTATTCAAGTAAGAGTAACGGTATACTTCATATTATGTACTCCAGTACAAGTTGAATGTACAAAAAGTACTTTGTGATACACAGAGTAAAAGTCTCATTTATGTTTTAGTGTTGATGTAATTCAAATACACCATAAAAAAAATGAACATGAATTAACCGTTAAAGTTACGATTCAACATTTTTTCACCCACGGATTTACTTGATGGAAAGAGTAACTTACTAATTACAGAAAGTACTACATGATAAAACAAATGTGTTACTTAAGTACATTTACTTTTCAATGAGCAGCAGCTGTGCTTCTATATATAACTGAGCACCTCCCACCTCTGAATAACAGGGAATGACAATTGCAGAACTACAACAATAGTCGTATAGGTACTGGAGCTTGCTCCTCGCTATAAATCTAAAGCTGCTTTACCCAATTTCTGACGTTTTCACAGTTTGAAAGGAGGAGCCTTGTGCTTTAAGCCTTTTGAACTGGTTTAGCACACAGGCTGTTCCCTAGCAGTGCTACTAGTTTCAAAGCCTTTTCCTCTGCTGCTCGAAACATCAAATGGTACGTTAATAAGTAAATATACACTCCCCCCATATCATAATCGTCATAGCAACGTGTAAACGGGATGCAATCTCGCCCTCTCTCGGTACACCTGCATTTTTTCCCTTTTTCTGCAAACTGCATTTGTGGTTTCTGTGTTCCAGTGTTTTACTGGATACTTTTGTACGTCTTTGCCGTGTTTTTGTGGAGGTTCGGTGGATTTTCTATACTGCAGAGAGTCCATAATGGTCTAGCCTGGTTTTACCATACCCTCGTACTTGTTTCGTACAGAGGGTCTGGACTTTCCCAATTGAGCTCCGTTTACAAGTGGGAGGGGTGAACTCTGTTTAAAGTTTGAAACGATTGGGTCTGATTTTACCCAATCGCTAGCGTTTGGTTGTGAAGTAATGCGCCCGGCCGAGTCAAGCTATGCTTGACGTCACCTACAACACCCGCCTCCCCCGCTCGCTGAATGGTAGGATGAAATTCAACCGATTGAATCGCAGCCACTGAGATCAAACCCAGACGTACATGCAGGGAAAAATATTTGACCGGAGTTTACGGATGGCAAAGGCCAGGCTAATAATGGTCCTGAAGAAAGCAGCTTTTTAAAAGTAAACAGCTAGCTTATCTGCTCAACCTTTTGGAGCCCCATTATAACAGTTAAAGGGGTTTGTGATCCCTGCCCGGGTCACACCGTGAGAAATAGGAACATTAGCCTACATAATTATTAAAAAATAAAGAAGGGAAAAAAAGGTAAAATAGCACACAAATGCAGAACTAAAATATTGTATTATATGCTTATAAAAATATGTATATTTTATCTACATGATCTGGCGACCCCCAGATTTTTCTCGCAACCACCTTGGGGGTCCCGACCCCCAGGTTGAGAACCACTGAGATAAACCCATTTGAGACCTACACATTTCTTCTTCTGAGACACTGAAGAGGCTCCAAGAGCCCCCACAGCTGCAGCACAGTGGAGGCGACCCAAGAAGAGCTACAGGAAACAAGGAAGGGACAAATGAGGAGAAGATGGTGAGAGACTGTTGTGGGGCGGAGGGAGCTGCACAGGAGGAAGAGGAAGGAGGAAGTGGAAGACCTGACCAGTGCAGGACACCACGCTCTGAAACAGGGACAAACCCAGGAGGCGTTGCACTGAAGGCAGCCAGGTTTCCTCCGGGTGCTACAGTTTCCCCACGGAGGTACCTATATGACCTCTGTGTCAGGTTGACCCACAGTGGCAGCGTGGCTCAGTCGCAGCAGCTCAGGACTAACGCCTGAACACTATTTCGTTGTACAGTTGTACAATGACAAATAAAGCACTTACTTAGTACCTAAAAAAACAAATTCAGAAAAATCATTGCAATTCCAGTTCTTTTATTTAACCAAATCATATCGTATTTGTACAGAGAATTTAACACAGAATGAATCTCTGGTTTTCATAGAAGATGCTGAAAACCCAGTCTGAACTGTTTCCTTCCTGCTGTGAGTCTTTTAATTGGTGATTCATGCGGTGTGTGGCCTGCTGCCTCTCTTGTTTCATGAATATTAATGCATGCAGGGGTTTGCTCGCCTCTCGATCCAACCGGGGATCGCTTGCCATTGGAATCACAGAGGAGGGTGTGAGACGCGAAAGAACCCGAACATTTTATGCCTCATTCTTCGAACCATTGGGGATACAAGCAAAATTACATGTGGGCCAGTGAGGGATCAGAGTGACTTCTTGATGTGCTTCGTGGCCAGAGCAGGAGCAGGAGTTAGACTGTTGAGTGCAAAACAAACAAACAAATCCTTACCCTTTGAGCTGCTGTATTACGTTTTATTCCATTAATAGATCAAAAAGAATAATTACATTTCTTGAGTGGTTCAAAGGCGAGTGTTTAGTCACCAAACTGAAGGTTGGCAGTTCTGACTTGTGTCCTTGGAAAGACACTAGCCCCATCTTCCTCCAGTGACTATGAGCTTGAGTATAAATAACAGTGTGTTTAAGTACAACTGACAGACAGAGGAGGGAAGTTAGCCCATAGCTTCAGCCCAACATGTTTACATGCATGAGTTTCATCTCAATAACATGCACTGACAGGGTTACGCAGAAATGCTCCATCCAGCCCCGGATCAAACCCAGGACATTGTTACCGTGGGGGGAGAGCACTAACCGCTGTGCCACCATGCTGCCGGTTGTTGTAGAAACATTTACCTCAGTGTAGGGGAAAATCTTTTAATTGTTTCCATGTATTTACTTGTCTCTTTCATCACCCTTGCTCCAGGAAATGTTTCCATATTCACTAAGCATCATTAATATGGAAGGGTGAATGGCCCAGCCTCGACAACGGAAAGGAGAAACATCGAGGTAGTCCCGGAGGCTGCACGAGGTACTGTTCTGTTGCAGTAGGTGAGCTTACAGTGTGCTTGAGTCATCAGGGATTTAGCCGCACTCATCTAATACAAGTCTAGAGTTTAGAGAATATTTAATGAGACGTTTCTTTATGGAGGCGAAGCGGCTTAAGACTCATCTGAAGTCTTGCAGATGAGACAGGCTAACTCTGCATCGCAACTCTGCATCGCAACACATAACTTAAGATCCCTGAGCCTCAGCCGTTTAAGAGTGAGGGGAGTTGTTGACAGTGTATTAGAGCTGACGTGGATCAGGCACATTCTATGCCCACATTTTAACAAAATGTTCAATGTTGTGGTTTTTAACTAATTTAAACGAATATTTAGTTTCTTCTATAAGGCCAGAGTTTGTCTCCACACATTGACATACTTCCTCTTCTTTTCCAAGTTTTAATCCGTTGAGTTGCTGACATTTCTATGCACTATTACTTACTCTGGCCCTGATCACCAGCAAAACAGAGCAACAGGATGCTGCTGGAGAGCAGGCACAAATCACACTGTCACTTTTACACATTGAATTAGGCCAGGCAATTGATAGCACTGTAACAGTGTTTATGTTACAAGTAATTGGATAAGATGTCAGCAGGGAGAGACATGTGAACCAGCCGTATGTTTCCAGAGTCTCTGGTTTGTCAGGTACCACATGTGTATATGACACAGAGAACAGCACTGACAGGCCAAAAGATATGAAGCAGGCAACATAGATATCAGAATATCCTCTGTTGTGTATTTCAATCAATGTATCAATAAAACATACTGTATAACAGAGATGAAACTTGGAAAATTAGAATATCGTTAAAACGTGTATTAATTTCTGTAATTCAACTCAAACTGTGAAACTAATATATGACAGACTCATTATGTGCAAAGTGAGATATGTCAAGCCTTTATTTGATCATAATCATCAAAATTATAACATGTCACTTTGCATGTAATGAGTCTATATCATATATTAGTTTCACATTTTAAGTTGAATTACTGAAATAAATAAACTTCTGAACGATATTCTAATTGTCCGAGTTTAACCTGTATTATGTTTATGGTCATGATTTGAGTCCTTTATCACTGGAGTGTGGCTCTTCTCTTGTCTATGGCAAGTTTTAAAACTCTCAATGAATAATGAATCCAGGACCCTACGCTCATAATGCATGGGCTTTGCTGATAAAACCAGCCACGAAATACAATGTGCTTTGAAAATCTTTGTTCAATAAAGTCCAACTGTATTAATAAAGGTGCTATATGGTGACGGTGGAAAAAAAAGGTACCTGAAAGCATTATGCTGTGAGAATGTAAGATCTTATTGATGCTATACTCACTGCTACAGTCTAATTTATTCTGAATTAATACATCTGAGAGTTTTGAACCAGTCTTGATCTGATAAAAATGATTAATACATTCAGTGGATGGAACATTCTGTACTCTTGTACACAGCAAGTGTAGCAATTATTCTATAAAAATAGATTAAAACCAACCCCACATGGAGCTGCAAATGTTAAGTGTAAGACTAAGTGTGTAAAACTGAAGCTGTGGTTCCATTGTTTTCTCACTTCAAGATCTAGCTCTATTCTATAATGATTGAAAAGTGAACTTTGCATGTCCTGTTTTGTCGAGCACACATGAAAACGCCTTCATAAAGATTCTACTCAGCTATGGCCATAATAGACACTGTGTCATGAATAATAGATCATAAACTACTTGGAGCTCTAACTCTTAAATAATTGAATGTGAATTGTTATCTAGCTATAGCCTGAGGTTGAATGTGTTTAGCAGAGGAAGCTATGCTTTCACTTACAAGTGGTGTCTGGTTTTATGTAGCCTTTTTTATATCACATAGATCCATGGATTGAGGCAGGTCAGCTGATCAGGGTAATAAGAGTGTAATTGGTCTAAGGCTGTTTATAAAGTTAAAGGACGTACAATTAGAGACATTGTACGTCAGCACATTTCCTCTGGCTTTACAGTAAACAGAAAACACTTTCAGTTTTTCACCCTTCTTAATAATTGAACCATCAGACATATGTATAACTAGGTTTAAACGGCTTCCTTGATATTTGCTAAATTGAATCTCGACTACTTAGTACCTACACATTTTCAGCATCAGAATAGCAAAGTATTACAATGGTATTTGACGGCCGATTATATTTTTCATGGCATTTTCGAAGTTTAATTTATGCTCTCATTTCACCATCTTGGCGTCAATGATTTTAAGATGTTACGGAGTCTCGTTACTATTTTTATGCATCTATTTATTCCTTTCTATATTTGACAGTAATTTTTTAATGAACAATAATGTTTTTTTTTCACCCTTTCCATGTGAGAAATCTCTGTTAGTTGTAAGTTTTCAAACCTATTTCCTTTACAATAAAGCTGGAAAAAAAAATCTAAATAAAGCGGCTTGTGACAGTGAAATACAGATACGAAAATAGCTCTACACGTACAAATAATTCCTTAGTTTTGTGAAGTGCCATCTTGATATTCTATTTGCGTCGTGTCAGTTTGACTGCGCCATCTATTTTTGGAATGGGAGCTGATGTTGCCTCTGTTCTCCTCTAGCTCGTGTCAGTACCATCTCTGCAGCGTTGCTTTCATAAGAACGTTCAAAGTTGTCAGTGAGACACAAGAGTGTAAGTCATCATTTGAATTTCAAAGAACCAACCACACGCTGCCTCTTTCTGCAGACCAAAGGTCCTCTCGACAAGAACGTGCCTTCAGAATTGATGATCTGAGCAAAGACATTTCCTCAGTGCTGCTACCTCTAAGGTTAGACTGGCCAGAAAATCAGAGACATGAGGTTCACCCTTTACCTTTGGATGGAAAATGACGCAGTGTGCTCCTTTTTGGAGCAGCTTGGGTTTCTGTAGGTGTATTTACAACCAATACACATGTGTATGAGGCCAGGGTCCACTCCATATAAACTGGCTATACAGAAATAAAACAAAAACAACAACTTAAATATACAGTTATCATACTGCAATTTTGTATTCAATAAAGTCAGGGATGTGTCACTTTATTCATGACTGAAGTGATATTCTGTAATAAAAAATGACAGCTAATGTTTAAGTGAGTTGTCATCAGTGTTGTCCTCGATGGTAAATCTTGCCCAAACATGTTTTTATTCCTTACATGTTTGATTTGTTTCACTAAAGCAAGTTATAAACTGCCCCATTTGGACATCCCCCTGGGGGTGTGGAAAATGGCCCATGAAAACACCAGAGTGTTTCTTTCAGAAACCTTCTTCAGGAGACATACGGCAGCCGCCTGCAGCCATGAGCGCCACCAGCTAATTAGCCATCACTAATGTGCATCAGCTTATTTTTACTCACTGTGACTTACAGGGCCTATCTCTGGCACTTCTCCATGGAGACAATTTTTCCTACACACTGTGAGGGTCCTGTGTCCTAAATGGAGTCATAAAAAAGCCTTTATGGCCACTTAACATCACTGCTCCAAGAACAGGTCCTATAAGAATTGCTGTGAGGTACTTGTGACCTGTTTTGATCATGCTGCAGATAAATATAAATTAACCTAGATGTGTTGAATAAAAAAAGGAGAGAATATGTAAAATGTGTGTCACGGATTGCGCAGGAGGAATGACCCAAAATGCACACAGCCCAGGAATCGGAGCAGAACTTAAGTTTAATGGAAAAAAAGGTCCAAGTACCAGAAAAACAACGAACAAAAAACTTACAGACACCATGGACACCAAAACCAGCAGCAACATACATACATGCATGCAATGAACCGACAAAGACAAGGGAAAACACAGGGGTATAAATACACAGGGAAACAGGGCACAGGTGAAACACATCAGGGCGGGGCAGGTAATCAACAAAGGGGAAGCAAAGCAAAATCACAGGGACAGAACAGACATGTCAAAATAAAACACAGGACAAGACCGAAAACATCCAAAACAGGGGAACACAAAACGAACCGTGACAATGTGTTTGAAAGCGTTTCTAAATGAGCAGGCATTAACATTTAAAATGATCTGTAAAGCCTCACGTGTACAATGCATATGTACTGTGTGTGATGTTTACATTAAAGCTGCAGTGCTATTTCAGTATTCTTCTTTCCTGTGGGGGGAAAATGTGCAGATATGACTCCCTGGTCATGTTTTGGTAAAGAACAAGCATTAGAAAAAATGAAAAAATGTAAAAACATTTAAGGATAGGCAGAAGAAAGATCATCTATGTAAAAATAATGTGCCCATTCTCTCTGCTATACTTGCACGCCTTAGGCTAATGCCGGAAACATGTGTCACTGCCCCTACCTTGCCTGTGTGAATGTAAAGTGATAATGAAACAGTTTAAGCAACAACCAGGATCTCCCTGTAATGAGGTGAAAGTGCCCCAAAGGTGATCAAGATGCCTCGCGCATTCATACAACAGTCATATGCGTTTTCTTGAAGAAAATGACCACATTGCAATTCGCTGTAACAGGTCTGTTTTGATGAAAGTCATTTCCTGCAGATTCACACGCATGTTTCGTAAGTGTGACATGCGTCAAATCCATGACGTACATTTCATGATCTCACAAAAGGTGCTAACCACACAGCGCCGGTGTGGGCCACGGAGACAGGAACTTTGAGTTACTGTGAGAGTAAAATGCCTGTTATTCTTCCCAAACTATGATGGCAAGATTACTGATTCCCTATTTACATGATATTATTATTGTTATTATTATTATGGCCTTTTTTCTAGTGTATTGTCATTTTACTTTCATAGTAAACAGCATCATAAGAGGATGACAACAAGTGTGGGCCAAAATGTTTTAAGGAATTTACAAAACAAAATACATTATTATTTATTTTATTCAAACTTGTTGTTGTCTTTAACTGTGGTTAGTCCCTTTAAAAGAGGGGTTACTTGTGGGCAGACCGCCCTGGCTCAGCCCACAGTGGACTAATTAAAGACAATTGTGGCTCTGCTCATTTGTTTCCATTGGACATGCTGCATCTCTCCAAGGCCACCTGCACCCGCCAATGCCATTTGCATTTCATATGGCTGATCAGGCACTGGTGGCGGTCCATGAAGGGTCGGTTTGCTTCAGTGGTGAAGACAGGGACTGTTGCATGCCTGTCAGTCAATGTCAGTCTGGTTCTGTTTGGAAATCAGTAGAGAAAACCTGTTGGAAAACCTTCAGTCAGCTATCTTAACAAGAAGGAAACTGTTAATTATTGAAAAGCAAAACACTGTCTAAAAATACAATTCTAAGGGTTTTCCATTACACATGTCCATATTATTTTCACATTTATTAGGAAGTTTCATTATGGGAAACAATTCCAAGCGTTGATAAAATACCTATTAATGTCTACGATAACACTACTCACTACAGCACTTTGGGTTGCATTACTCATCCACTCCGTATGCGTTGCCCTGAGGCTGACGAGCAGAAACGTGGCTGCCAGTCTGCATTATTGACCTCTGACTCAGTATAATGACAAAGGCGGGGTGGGTGAACAGTCGCACACAAATACAAAACATTGGTATGCACTGGTCAGAGCAGGGATCAAACTGACTGGCAAGTTTTCAATTATAAGACGACTGACTGCTCGAGCGCGTGAGCCACTGTCGCTCAATCGCCTGCTGCCACAGGATCCAGACTCTGATGCAAAGGTTGACACAGGCTTGGAATTCTTTTTTTTTTTTCTTTTTCTGACACGCACGGAACCGCTTGAGCTTTTTGATGCGCAAAGCCAGATAAGGTAACATCCCAAACATGCATATTTTGTAGTATAGCTGCGGTTCCCACCAAACACCACGTCATCCAGCCTCATTTCGGTCTCTTTGTTGTGCTTGCCTCAGTTCTTTCCTCTAAGGACCCGCTGCTCACTGGCTCATGCCTCTGGTTTGCCCTCATTTCGAATCATCTTCTCTCCACTTTCCTTCACAAAACTGTGTGAGAAGAAAGATGTGTCCTCCTTCCACCAGGGAATCAGTTTGTGCCCATCATGTGGTCACCATTGCCTTCAGTGTTTTCCCGTGTATGTTCCGCCTGAAAAGATGATGCCGCATTACTTTTTATTGTCCATTAATTAACTTTAATGAACACATTTAATTCCAGTCGTTCAGTGAAAAATGTGTACAATGTCAGGCTTATTAAGTGCATGTTTGAGAGCCTTAACAATATCCGTAATAAAAAAAAAAAAAAAAAATACTAACCTCATAAAGATGAACAAAAGATGCATTTGGAGAGTACAATGACAGAACGTACTCTATACTGTGAGGAGTGTGGTGAATTACTGCATTGTAAAACTCAAACAAACTTTTATATGAATGGAATGGAGGGGATTTGTTCATTCACTCCCCCTCCGAGTTCAAATACGTGGCCTTATAACATAAAGGTTAAAATGTCCCAGTGCCTCTGCCCGTGCATTTCATAACTGGGCTAGTGATCGTTCATTTCACTGCAATCCTCTCAGGAAGCCTGTCTCCCTGCATCCTTTATCCAAAGCTTACCTCATGTGGCATCTAGCAGTTGTAAAATTTAACTTCCATTATCACCATGAGAGAAGTCACTACTGTCCTCAAACAAGTTCATTTGAATTACAGAGTGTGGCGCTCTCGTCTATTCTATTTTTCATGGTAATTGTTTTAATTTTTCAGCGCCGTGGAAAGGTTAATTGTAGGAGTTGATAGATAGATTTTTTTTTTTTTTTTTTTGTCTGCCTACCACAGGAGAGCAGGAATTATGGAAGATTTTCCATTCTTAAAAAGCATGGTTTTAAAAGGCCCACTCAGAAAAAATGTGTCTATAACCATATTTCAAGTAATTATACAGTTTAGGAAAGTTGTTAAATGAATGTATTGTTTGTTTAATTGGTTATTTCATGCACATATGTTATTGTATTGTTATGCTTTTTAATTTTATTTGTGTTGTACAGTGGTTAGCGCTCGTGTTTTGCAGCAAAAAGGTCCCGGGTTCGATTCCCACCCTGGATGGGGCCTTTCTGTGGAGTTTGCATGTTCTCCCCGTGTCTGCTCTGGTTTCCTCCGGGTGCTCTGGTTTCCCCTACCACTAAAAACATGTACAATAGGCCAGGATGAACGAGAGTGGGTTTGAGAGTGCAAGTGTGGGACAAAGGAGTGTTTACATGCATGAGTCCCACGTATGTTCATTAACATGCACTCTCCAAATAAGCAAATAAGCAAATAAATAAATAAACGTTCACAGCCTTTGGTAGACTGTGAGAATAAATTGCTTGCTTTGTTGTCTTTTTGTCCTTTCTTTTCTATTGTTACTGTCATTTTACATAATAAATAAGTACATTTTCTATTGACTTTTTAATGTGTATTGGAATGGGGGCAGGACTGTGTGAAGAAGGGTAAAGTATTACATTCAACAAATCGTCCAAACCAGGATTCAGACTCACAAGGCCGAGGCTGGCTTACGTGCCGCAGATTTAACCCCTAGG
This sequence comes from Proterorhinus semilunaris, assembly GCA_021464625.1. Taxonomy (NCBI): domain Eukaryota; kingdom Metazoa; phylum Chordata; class Actinopteri; order Gobiiformes; family Gobiidae; genus Proterorhinus; species Proterorhinus semilunaris. The sequence goes on from CM038344.1 coordinate 16,885,006, forward strand.
CTATCTGCGCTCATTATCTCCCCGCCTTAAAAAAAAAGAAAAAAGACAGTCATCCCCGTTGTTCTGCGTCTTCTGCCCCTTTAAGGTCGTCCGCTCACGCACAGAAGCGCCTTTGTGGCGTCGCGTCCTCCCCCTTCATCCATCAGCCCTGAGTTCAATTACAAGTTAGCAGGTGTCGAGAGAACCATTCCTTCACTGCTTCTAGCGTCAGTCAAAACGCTCAAGCGCAAAGTCTCCGCCACTCTCCCCAGCTGTGGACTAACGCCTTGACGCCGGCGCTTAGATTGCTCCCATTTTCTCCCCATTGAGTCCAAGGTCGCCGTTCCTTTGCAGGGGTCAAGGTGAAAGGCTGCTCTCATGCATATGGATGATAGCCGCTCCATCTGCTGCAGGGGCCCGCCTCCGTTTCACTCGGTCACAACTAATGAATGATTCTGACAGCATAAATTCCTCAGACCTCTATTTTTCAATTCAGATTTTAATGGATTATATCACGGTATGTGTTTTGCTCCGGGGAATAGATTTGTCTGCAAAATATAGGAACATTATTGCAACATGAATTTCCCAACATTACCCATGTGTAATCGTGACGTCTGCTTTCAACCCGTGTGCAGCTCCAGTTCCACTTGTTGGTCACATAGAGGCGGATTTATGCAAAGCCACAATACAAGCTAACACGCTAGCCTCTGAAAATCCCACCCAGCTTTGACACTGTCAGCTCTTTGTGACTACAAAGGAGAGCTGCCTCATTAATATTCTGCCAAAGATTTGATTTATACTGAAAAGAGACTCTATTGTTTTGTGATAAATCAATTTGTCCCGCTGAAATGTAAGTGAAGCCAACACATGGGTGAATAGAAGGGGCTCGCCCTGCACACGTGTCACTAAACATCTGTTTCATTTGCCAGAAATACTGTCGCTAAGTGTAAAATAAACGCAGACTTCTGTGAAACCCTTTCTGTTAAATAATAATAATAATAATGTTAAGAGTCAAAAAATTAACTCCTTACTCCCCACTCGAACCAACCACGTTTTCTCCAGTTTGGCTTTACCCAAATCTGAAAGCTTCTTTTTAAAAAAGCGTCAAAAACAGCTACAAAAACAAGACAGAAAGGGGATCAAAACGCAACAAAAAATACTAAAATGCGACAAAAAAGCAACAAAAGAGTGACCAAAATGTGACACAAAAGGTGATGAAATAGTGACAAAAAATTGGATGGATAAAGCAACAAAAAAAGCCACAAAGAAGCCACTAAAGAGCGACAAAAAAGTGAGAAAAATGTGACAAAAGCAGCAACACGGCAACAACACAAGGAAAGCACGAGTGGTTAGCGCTCGTGCTTCACAGCTAGAAGGTCCGGGTTCGATTCCCACCTGGACGGAGCCTTCCTGTGTGGAGTTTGCATGTTCTCCCCGTGTCTGCGTAGGTTTCCCCTACCACTAAAAACATGTACAATAGGCCCAGGGACTGCAGGTGGAAATTAGCACAAGTGCTATAACCTGGTACAATGCATCTCTCCTTTCTGAGGCTAATGTATATTGTACACTGTCCCTGTTCAAATAAATAAATAAAAAGGATCCATTTGTAGCTTGAGGCGTTACACTGGGGTATAGGCTGTAATCTCCAGTCGAGAAGCTTTTAGATGTGGGTAAAAGGTTCACACGTTTTCGAATGTTTACAAGTTCAAAGATGCATCCAGCGTTTTTGCACGACGATACCAAAACATCTCAATTTGTGTGTTGGAATGTGTTTGTAATTTGCAAGAAAATGGCACGAGAGCTGAAATAAATGCCTCAAACAAATGTCAATATTTACATAATTGCACACGAACACATCAGTTATCCCTCCATGTACAAACAACCCAAACAAATGACATTTAGGCCTTGGTTCACGAGGCTGTGGGAGCTGCGTGGATGCCATGCTGTTAACCAGACAGCGGCGTGGTGCGTCCATTCTTTGTGTGGTCCTCAGAAGGTCAGCCATTAAGCTCTTTATGTCTGAAGTGCCAGTCAATGGGGGCTGACGGGGGTGGGCCTGAGGAGGGGTTGAACGTGCACAATCCTCTCTGTTCCACACATGCGTTTTGAAGTGAGCATCTTTAAGGCGTAATCACAGCTGCACTGACTCAAGCTCTAACAGCCCCATATGACTTTTTATCTAAAAATAAACTTGCATCAGGCTTTTAGAGATTCTTCAGAAAGGAGCAGGAGACTTCACCTACGTGCTCCTCAAGCTGTTTGCGGAGAGTTGCAAAAAGCACAATGTTATTGGTCTGGTTTTATTAGGTCTTACAAACAGAAATTTCCTGAATAGCTAATTTGTCAACGGGGCTCAATGTATGGCTTTCAAATTAAATTGGGTTTTCATGGTAATTCATGCAGTGATTTATTTAGACAGTGGAGGCATTTCTCACCTCCACCTCATTACCACCTCACGAACCAGCTTTTGTAAGCCCAAACCGTCTCCTCATCGCCACCCTCATCCTGCACACTGAGCATGGTTTTATAGGTGATTATTATCGGTGATCCCGCCCACTACACAGGCAACGAATGAATTGAACAGATTTTTACAGGCTCCAACAACTCATCCACTTGACTGAGCGGCTGACCTCTGTCTGACGTGCCTCGCTGCCTCATGGGCTAAAACATCCCTCAGAGAGTTCTTGTTTGGTTACTAGGCAGATGTTATAAATATTTAACGACTTTTTGTGCATACTGTGGAGTAAAAAACACTTTTTTTTTCCTTTTTTTTTTTTTTGCGGCACAGAAGCTGAACAATCGCTGTGGGATCAGGAATTGACAGAGTACAAAGAAAGCCTCTTATTGCATGTTTCCTTATTCATATCCCTAAACCCATGCACTGTAAGTAGATATAAAAATATGGCTGCATATGCCAGTTGTATTGCTGCGATTTTGAAGGAAGTGAGTGTCTAATGAAACACCTCCTGAAGCCGTGGCGTAGGGAGGTGGAGGTGGGAACGAGGTGGAAAAAGCACAGTAGAAAAAGAGTGTGACAAGTAAGCGGACGACTTTAGCTAAATCTGCCCGGCAACCGCAGTTAGCTTAGTAACCGTCAGCTGACTTAAGCCCATGCACTTCAGTGAGCTTCCCTTGCTGACCTTTCTAGTCCGACCAGTGCTGTTAACGACAGTGTCTCCACGTAACACAAGGTTGACTTGTGTATGATGTGACAGTCAAAAAAACAACAAACACATGGTCTCATATTGTCTCATTGATCTTTAATATTTACAATGTTGAGAGCGCTGTGTCACTCGGCCCATGATACAGACAAAAGGATGGCTTATGCTTCGACTTCTGATGATGCACCACTGAGGTTACTTGTTCTCATGTGGAAGGATACAAAACTTGAATACAGTACGACCGCGTTGTCTTGGCTTTATTCTTCTCGGAGAAGACCTGGGTTTGGTAAACAAACTTCCCAATCCTGACTCCTGTCTTTTCACGAACACACTCTAGGTCTACTCACAGTTTTCTCTAAGATTCATAAGAAGTAATTGCCATTAATTACCTGAACAATAAAGTCAAAACGACTGTTATGTGAACCGACATTAGCATGGATACACTGACCTGGAGCTCAGCGAGTCGACATATTCTGATCAGAGTTTGGTTAGCTGGGACTAGAGGCACGTTCACGTGTTTGTTTATTGACTAATGAGACTTGCCCCACAAGCAGAAACATACATCATTAATGATCCGTGTATGACCAAAACATCAATGTATAGCCAAAACCACTGCGATCAAATAGCTGCATATTATGCAATCCATGTTAGTAAGTCAAGTTGTTATGAAACCATTTTTTTCCTTTTCGTTAACCTTCATAAAAAAGGTTTTAGAAATTTTAGAGCAACTTGACTAACAACCTGGAAATAATATAAGCAGATTTAAAGGTTTCCATGGAAATCTCTCTATATGATTTCCATGGAAACAGATTTGTTTATGCTCTCGTCAATAAAACAAGGTTATTGCTAGATTGTCTGCTGTGATTTTGTATAGATCTATGAGTTAGTTTGTTGAAAAATACAAATAACCCTAACGTTTTTTTTAAAATGTTGTCGTGTACACTCTAAAATGATTCTTTGTTCAATTTAGAGCATTTGGTCCCACATTTTCCTGGCTGGCTTGTCTTCACTCACCAGTGAAATGCCGCACATACTGTATCTTCTGCCCCTGCTCAGTCTTCTTGGCCCTTCAATCACACTCACACTCCATCCTCACAGCCTCACCACGCTGTCCGTTCAATTAAACACCGCCTTGTGTGTGACTCCAAGCTCATGCTCTCCTGTTCTGGCTGCCAAGTTTTTTTTTTTTTTTTTTTTCGTTTTATGAGCACTTAGGAGCAGCTGGTGAAGCTTAGCATGCACTGTTGGTTCCCCCTTGAGATGACTGGATCTGATAAACCACAGTGTTTATCGCACAAGTTAACAGAGGTGATCAATAGGAGGGCTCAATACTTTAAATACCCCTCTCTCCGCTGTGTATTCTGTCGACTGTGTGGGAAGAGTGCCATTTGTAATAACTGTGCAACTGCCATAAGCTAGATATTTTTGGTATCATGAGTAACAGGTCATTTGAGAAAAGAATTACAGCAATTATTGTCCATATTTAGAAACTGACTGTTTGCGTCACGAAATGAAGAAAGAAGACAAAAAGTAAACAAAATTATTATATGATTTAGTTCACAATACACTGATATGATCCAGGCAATTTAAGCGCCTCCTCAGTCTATCTCTGTCCTGGCAGGGACCCAGAGGAAATGGCTAAATGTTGTGAAGTTGTGTTGTGTTCTCTCTGACTGTAACAAACTTGTTACGTGTACCATCGCAGTTCATTTTACAACAACACAGAAATCATCTAAGAAGAAGCGAAGGTATTTGTCATTCTGTTTAAAGATTGCATTGTTTTAACTAGGGATATTATTTAGAGGTTTATGAATCAAAAACCTCTAAATTAAATGGGCAAATATTTTACCTTAAACTTGTGTGCTGTCCATGGTGCTGAAATAGACTGGAAGAATGCTTTATGGCATCACATCAAATGAAATAATCCCATCTTTAAAAAGGCAAATGCATGTTTGCTTTATGAATAAATTCATGTCTGTATGAATGAGTGAATGAATGAATGAAGAACTGTATTGTCATTTTACACTTGTACAATGAAATTGTGCAGATCAAATGTTGGGTTAGTCCTGAGCCGCAGGCCGCCACTGTGGGCCAACCTGGCCAGCATGTTTTTGAAGGTAGGGGAAACCGGAGTAGACACGGGGAGAACATGCAAACTCCAAGTTCCAGACAATCAGGTATCACAGCTTAATGATGTTACATGGTGAAAAAATTGACTCCCGATGAAGCATATAAGACTTGGGCTCCTTCCCACCATCATGCTTGTGTGACTTAGCAGCTAGTCTTGCCCGGATACCTCCTTGTTTTTTTGTTTCCTGCCGCACCTCTTGTGCCTCCACTGTGCTGCAGGTGTGGGAGACTCTCAGTGCCTTGTCAGTGTTGATGCTTAACTGTAGTTCTGTACACAGAGATTATGCTAATGAGGCTTTAATGCTGTCACGTGATCCTGCTGCATGATAATGTGGGCTCTTTGATTTGTCTTATAAGTGGAGTATAAATCATATACCCACATCTGAGTAAAACAATAAATCCTATTTATAGTTAGGGTAATAACTTCTATATCTTTTTAATTTTTGGAACACATGCAAATACATGGGTGTGCTGAAGGTTGTCATTTTGTGTTACAGGGCCATTATGATCATTGGTGACAATGGAATTAAGTGTCAGAACTCGGCCAACTGTTTGGCTATAAACATCAAAAGGGTGTTTAAAAAGGGTGGGAGTCTGCTTTTGTTACTGGCTAACGTCTTTGAAATGAGAGAATTTAATGAGACTTTATTGGAGGCAGCCTATAGCCTGCAGGTTTAACTTTAGCCATCGGCTATAGGAGGGATTTATTGTGTGCCATGTGCCATTTCCTTACCCTACTCCCCCTACCCTCTCCCCCCGCCACAAAGGCTCATCCCGCCTTTGTTCTCATCACAAACAAGTAGCCGAGCCGGAGCAGATGGCACTTGCTTTGGCGTGGCCCGCGGTGACAGACAGCGGCTCACAGCCAATCGCCAGCCGCGGAATCAGCGGACCCGTCCCCCGCACAGCTCCAGGTGTTTTGATGCTTCTTCTGCCTCTTCGTCTGCATCCACTCTGTAGCACCGTCGGCAGCAGTAGCGGTGTTCGAGCTGCGGGCATCAGTGAAAAGGGAATGAAAGAAAACTCACTGTGGTTCCAGAGCGCACCATGCCGCTCTGCGCGTGGACAAAGCAGCCACCCGTCTCTGTAAACATGCTCCGGAGCGACCCTCGCAAAGGGAATATTCACCAAATCTAAAGGGGACTTGTGTTTTGTCAAACGCGTGGAGACGCCGTGGAATGCCAACAAGGTGAGAGCACGAACGTCTCAATTTCACACAGTGTTTTATGTTCTTGCACCAATTGGCTACGTGTAACACGTTAATTATTTTATAAAGTCTAATTAAAAATATGGCAGTTTTAGGCTCACGTTCAAAGATTTGTTTTGATGTTGATTGAGCTCGGTGGAGACATGATGATCCACTGCTTCTATGAATGAAACGTTTTTATTATAGTGCGCTGACCCTGACCGTAACAAACATCAGTCACTCAGTAACTCATCCATAAAGATTACGAGCCGGAGGCAAATTGGAGATCAGACTTGGTTACAGGACGCATGCAAAACCCTTTACCGCTTTGCCTATTCTTCTGCTGGCGATGCACACATTTGGAACATACTGTTTGCAGACGCAGCCAAGGGCATCTTTGCGCTCCCTCTCTTGTCTAGACTAGCCCAGGAGTATAGAAGCGGGTTTGGCTTCTCCGTGTGTGGTTCAAACGTATCTTACCCAATGCGTCAGAATGAAACTTACTTTTATGCGCCGCTTCAGCGCTTTGGCCGAGGCCGGTGGGTCTGAGGATAGAGGAACCTTGCGTGAATGTGATTTGCATGTTAAGTCCTAGTATGTGGGCAGATGTCTGTGGTGCTGAGGGGAGTGTATCCAGGAGAAGCCTCGGTCTGTTTGTTGGTGGCAGGGGGTCCATTGTGGTCCATATGCACGCGCGGCCTCTATGGCTGCAGCTGTTGCGCTTTTGTGATGGTGGTGTCTTATGGTGGCAACTTTGGGCAGAGTTAGGCAATGATTATACTCATGGAGAGGAGCTGTTATCAATGTACTGTCAATAAGCACACATTACGTCACGTCAAAGTCACTGTCAGCAGTGCAAATCTGAATCTGCTGTGCAGTTTGAGTGGTTGGCCTATAGACTATATTATCTTTGTTCGCATCAGTGTAGGCCTATTCACGTTTTACTACACATTTATGGTGTGGTTTGTACGAAATGTGCTTGCCATTGGCCTTAAACAATGCACTCTCTTAAAACAGACTTCATATGTTCTTCTATACCGCCTTTGCTCTGCCCGATTCCGTCAGAGCTCAGAAGCTAAGCTGGGAAGGGCCTGATTGGTACTTGGATGGGAGATTGTTTTGGAACACCAGGAAGCCTGAGTGAACATATTGAGTGAGTGGCTGGTGCTGCTCGGAGGGGCCTATGGCGCAGACTGGTTGCCTCGCTTCAGTCTACCCCAGGGCAGCTGTGGCTACAATGGTATCTTATCACCATCAAGTATGGAGTGAAGCATCTTTGAGTGTCCTGAAAAGCGCTATATATATTAAAAAAAAAAAACTTTTATTATTAATGTCAATTCATTAAGTAAATAATTCAATGAATGAGTTATTGTGAATTTAAAATTGATGGTCATTTATGGGCTTTGACGGTATATGTCCTCAAGCACACTGATATGCTCTCTCTCTCTCTCTCTCTGAGGACCCTTGGGTCATATAAAAGACAATGCTGAGTTAGCACCTCTACACTGACCCACAAAGACTCTGGCATGCAACAACTTGGGCCTAGAGAAATAGGGCAAGCTGTTCTCAAGGCAACTTTTGTTTAAATTAGTTTTGCAAATGTTACTCTGATAGAAGAAAATAGCACAATGCCTAATTTTTACCAATACAATCTTCAAGTTTTCTAGAAATGTTATGACTTTTATATCTTACTGATTTCAAGTGCTTGATATCTCCTCTTGCTCATTGTATCAAAATTCAATTCAAATCTACATAATGTAAAATGTACCACAATAAATAAATGCTACTTCTACTGATCTAATTTCCAATATTTGCAGTGGACACGGTGATGATTGTGGCGGCCAAATTGCCCTGTGCAATGTCCGCTTTGGATGCAGTGTTTCGGACGCGTGTCTTCCAACAAAGTCCATAAAAAATACTGTGTTCCAGGTTTTATTGGCATTACCTTACAGCCATGTACAAACCATAAATTACACAGCTTCTCCATAGACAATCGAACACGATAAAACACGGTCAAAAGACTGTTTACCTCTAAACACCTGTGTGCATTTGACTCTGCCCTTTTATAGGGGAGGTAATCACAGAATAGGATACACACAGTGCCACGCAGTGGCAGGAGGCTAAACATTGATAAAGGCATAAATGACAACAATGATGATTAACCCCTTTTCCCTAGAGGTCAATCCTCCATGTCACAGGAATGAACATACACTCATTATCGTATTCCCAAATGAGTCTTGGCAAAATAAACTAATGGCACTGAATTGTCACAAGAAGAAATTAAGTTTTTAATAGTGTAGGAGAGTAGTGTGTGGGTCGGCAGGTGTCAGGGGCTAAAGGGGCAGACACCAGGCATAAAAACACAACCCCCACCAGCCAATACAATCCGCTTCATAGTGCAGCAAACAGAGGGGGGTAAGCCAAGACATAAGAGCACAGCAGGCATTCATGTGTTTCTTACAAGAACACGTGGCAGTTTTTCTGCAGATATATCTATCACATTAGGGAAAATTTCATAGAGGACAAATCTGAGGTGACTGCAAATAATTGTACAATAAACTGCAGACCGTGTTATGAATATTTACAGAGCCTAATAATAGGCGTCTATGTCTTAATAAAAGAAACTTTGATCATGGCTTGTAATGAAGTTTGGTTAGACATCTTTTCTTGTGCTGTGATGGGATTCTTAGAGGAAGACAGTTCTTCGGGTTCAGTGCAAAGAGCAAAGAGCATTTTTAGATGAATTTATTTTTCAAGGCCAATGCAATAACAAATTGTATCCAAGAACTAATCAGTGAGACAAATGACCAGGCATTTAGAATAAAAATGAAGTGGAACACGTGCTTACCTGCGGAAATTAGTAAGCAAATGTTATTTTGTAACGGTGTAAATCCTCAATACCACAGCTTTCATTCGTAATTGTGTTTTGTTTAAAAGCTTCTCTTGTATTTCTTTCTGTGCAGTCAAGATGTCTGTGCTTGTTATCAGTGTGAAATTGCATTAAAAATCTCTTTGACAAATGAGACTGTGTTTAAACTTTTAAGGAGGTGTTCAAATGAGCTGATATGGCCATGACAGTCCCAACCTGCTCAGCGTAAACAAGAACATTCTGCAGCTTGCATAGTTTCTGGGAGTACAGTTAAAATGTACTGTTCATTAAAGATTTAATATAACAGATAATTCCAATCCAAATGAACTCTGTATAGACTATACAGCTGGAGAAAAGCTAAAAGCGTTTACTTTTATGCCCAATGTGTGAGCTTCACAGAAAAATAAAGTGATTTATGGCCTGTTCAAACTGCTAAAAATAGATAAAAGTACCTGCCTCAGCGCTGCTCCATCCTCAGCCCCAACCCCACAGACTGTTGCCAGGTCTGATATAATCAACAGTATTTTGTCGACGTTTTGTGTGATGAAACCATACACTATACAGTCACAGTTTAGTCCCTAATCGCCCCATTCTTTCGGATTATTAGAGGGCATTATCTAAGTGGTAAACACAGAAGGACCACAGTGGGCAGTTTAAGAAGAAGAAGGTCACCAAATTGGACAAACTGCAATCTATATTTAAACATTCAAATACATGAGAACATAAATGAACACATCTGGTGTTCATGAAGACACATTGGTAAAAGCAATACATTTAGATCCGTTGATTTATGTGTTTATGTATTATGTAAAAAAAAAAAAGTTTTATTTACAACAATTCTCAGTAAAGTCATCAGTCTTCTTCATTCTTCATGTTACAATTGTTTATCTAAACTAATTGAAAAATAATTGCTGACTAGTCATCTACTAAGATAATCATTATTTGCAGCATTCGATCCACGAAGGAGGCTGTAACTCAGGAGCCCACCACTAGCTGCCACTACATTACCGCTGTAATCAATAGGTACACCCATTAGAAGGCAGGAGTTGTAAACCGCCCATTGTATGAAGTTAACTAGGATTCCTCTGCAGGACAATGTCATCGATGGACCTGGTTGGACATTTTGGTGGTTTTGTTGTAAACTTCAAAGATATTAGACCTTCCACATACCACAAGGCCAACAGAACACGATCAATTCAGGACTAAACTGGGTCTAAAAAGGGTCTAGAAAAGACCTGAATCGACTTAATTACATCTAAACAATGTCAAAACAGAAAAACCTGTAACTTAAATGCATTTCGGAAGAATTTGTAATTAAAAGGAATAAAGTCTGACTGTGAATACCATCTGAAGAAGACCATGTACCCCAGTTTGAGAATCATGAAATCATGGATAAAGGTAGCAAGAAGATTAACTCAGTTTGTGCTTAATTATACGGAGCATATACTGTAGGCCTATGTTACCTGTTGAAGTCAATCTGTCACACTATATAAATGGCATTGTTTTAACCAGTTTAATTTAAGGCTGAGTAATGTGGCTAATAAGTCACTGAATACAATTACATTACCAGCTTTTCAGTTAATCTAAACCAGGGGTGTCCAAACCTTTTGTATACAGCATGGAGGGCCACAGATCGGTGGTCAGTGGCATCAAACATTCAACTGTGTAGTGATGTTTAACCTTTCCTCACACCTTTATTATTTTTGGAACCATAATGCCAGATCTGTCTTTCAAATAAATGTTTTTTGAGCAACACAATTTTGTTGCACACTTGTAGCGTACAATACTTGTATCTTTATTGTTCCTTTATTTTTTCAAGTGAATAATCCCATGTTTACAGTGCAGTGTTCATTGATTTTGCTGCTCATGCTGTGAGAGCGTTGGTAAACAACACATACTGTGTCCTCCCTCTTCACTTGACCTATAAGATTAGCTGTAAATTATAGTGCTCCACTTTTGTACAGCAGCCTTAGATACTACCCATGCTCTGGTTTTAATTAAAGTACTAAGTGGCCTGTTTTGGTCCTGTGGGTATGAATCCACTGCTCCCAGCTAATCTGCTTTCCAGGATCTCCATGCACTATAATCCCACCTTGTACGCAGCCATCACAATATACCCCACTTTATCTTAGAGACAGGCAGCAGCGTCCAGGCAGAGCTCCACCCATGCTCACAAGGGAATCCCCTGTATAGGACAAGTGCACGCTCTTCTCACTGTCTCCCCCGCCGCTGTTGCCAGGCAGTTTGCGTTCACATGAATTACTCAGCTCCCTTGTTTGAAAGCCTCTTAGACGCTATCTCCTTAAGGTTGCGCTGACCATAAATCTGTGTGGTGGACAGGACCATGCCCACGGGGTGCAAGCATTATGTTTACACGCCGGTGTACATAGATTCAATTGGGTAATAGGATCTCCTCAGTGTTGCTGTGGGATCCTGCAAGCACACGAGGTTGTTTAAGAAGTGGTGCCAAAGTAATCCAAGGGAAATTAGGATGGCATAGATACAGGACTGCTATTTTTGGAAACAGAAAACGTTTTTTTTTTTTATTTCTTTTTGTTCCCTGTTTTAGTCAGGGTTTGCCACACCAAAACAGTTGCACAGTGATTTGGCAGATTTGTACACCGTATGCTCGTCCTGTTGCAAAGTTGGCAATGAGGGTGAAGCGTGTAGATATCTTATTCTTTGTAAACAAGCCCCTTACTGCACTGCTGGCCCCAGATATGGTCTAGTATGTGTGTGATGCTGTAAAAGTTTTATACAATTATGTAATATCAGGCGTTTTCTGGAGATTTCGTGTTACAGAAACCTAAACATTTTCACTTGCTTGGGGAGTAGCTCGCGCTGTTATCTCAGCATGGATAATGGTCTTCACAGAAACAAATGATTCAGTCCTTATGGGGCCTGTTGTGTTGATGAAAGCCCTCAGTGGAGTTTGATGTGTTTCCCACTAGTTCAGAGCAGTGTTTTGTGCATATAATGATGAGCTGAGCATGCGTTTTCACCCAAACTGTTGTTGTTGCACATAACTCACTTTAAACAGTTATGATTATTAGACTAATTACAATATTAAACTTGGGGTTAAGACTGTGAAAGTTCAGCTCTTGTTACACTTCTTATATAGGCAGTGATTTCAGAACAACAAAGCAATTTAAGTCGCCAAACAATGCAAAGTCACATGTGGATACTTTAAGTTTATAGCATGTCTAATCTTTTCAGGAAAGCAGCATTTTTACCATAGACTGTATTTTACCAGCAGATTTGTCCATATGTGATTAGATCATCTCACACCAAAGCCGTCTTGCCTAGCAACAGTAACCAAGGATGTAGAATGTGTGGGTTTGGACAAAAGGTCAATGTAACCCAGCTAATAATAATAATACCTTCGCTGCAGTTGCCGTATGAACTACATTTCCCATGAGCCTTTGCGCGCCCCCGGAAGTCCGGTTACACTTTAGCCTCTAGCCAATATACACAGTAGCCGCCGGCTGCCAGCTAGGTGCGTGGGACAAGGCTCGGGTGCGGCTGCAGGTAAAACGCCAATCTACACAGCTAAATCGCGTACTTTCTATGAATGGGTTTGACATGTTGTGCTCCTCAACCAGGTGGTTCTACAGCGACACTTAATCGTGACCGTGTGCTTTGTTTTGAATGGGATGTCGCTCTGCTTGTTGAACTTAGCCATTCATTGTTGTTTTTATCTTTGCGACGGTTGCGCATCTAAATCATAGACTGTAAAAAAGAATAGACAGCTCCTCCTCACTCCTCCCCGTTTACCAAAATGACCACGTTCGTGGCATGGATCTATTATAATAACGTTCGTGGGGGAAATCATGGCGGATTTACAGGCTCCTCCTCTCCAGCTCTGACGAAGCATGTTCCTACCATAGACTGTATAAAGAATAGACAGCTCCTCCTCACTCCTCCCCGTTTACCAAAATGACCACGTTCGTGGGGGAAATCATGGCGGATTTACAGGCTCCTCCTCTCCAGCTCTGACGAAGCATGTTCCTAAAAAGGGCATAAGGGAGGCATCTTGACTGTAGACCCGGCCCTCGCGGGGCGTGTAATGGGCGTGTATTTCTGTTGTAATCACGCCCATGGCCAGGCAGCAACGTAAACGGCCCGTCAATCAAAGTCAGGCTCTCATTAATTACGCAAGATTTCTAAAATTCTTATCTACGATAAAAACCCTGGTGCTTCATATTGTTTTTAACCCAGCGTAATCACAGGAGGAATATGTAGCTCTAGCCACTTCTAAACCATTAAGCACCAGGCATTAACGTTGTTTTTAACGTGTTTAAAGTCCAATGCATTGCAATGGGGGGATAGCGGTCATATGGAGGTACTACAGCAAAGGTGGAGCAATGGCGGCCTCCAGTGTCGTAGTCAAAAAGCAGAGCAGTCAGCGGCCATTGGTTCCTACAAAGGGCATAAGGGCGGGATCTTGACTGTAGACCCGGCCCTGCTTGGCCCTCGCGGGGCGTGTAATGGGCGTGTATTTCTGTTGTAATCGCGCCCATGGCCAGGCAGCAACGTAAACGGCCTGTCAATCAAAGGCAGGCCCTCATTAATTACGCAAGATTTCAAAAATTTGTATCTACGATAAAAACCCTGGTGCCCCATATTGTTTTTAACCCAGTGTAATCACAGGAGGAATATCTAGCTCTAGCCACTTCTAAACCATTAAGCACCAGGCATTAACGTTGTTTTTAACGTGTCTAAAGTCCAATGCATTCCAATGGGGGGATAGCGGTCATATTGGGGAAATCATGGCGGATTTACAGGCTCCTCCTCTCCAGCTCTGATGAAGCATGTTCCTAAAAAGGGCATAATGCTGCGTTTACACATAAGCACGATGCGTTACGAATGCCACAAATGCACATTCGTGGCCAAGGATCACGAATTTGATGATTCGGGGTCGAGGTTTCACGCGCCGCCACTAACTGTTGCGACCTGTTACTACGCGTTACGATTAATGGCACGAATTATTACGCACGGTCACGAATATGCGTCCCGCGCTGCTGCGTGGCGTTGCGCGCTGCTGCGTGGTGATGCGCGCTGCCACGGGCTGTTACGGGTCACTAGGAATATTCGCGTTCTGTCCGGAATCTGTCAAGAATTGGGCGAAAGTGGAGTGATCTTCTTCCACCGGGTTGGAGGCGGAGCAGAGGCCGTGCTTTCCCCTGAGTCATTGGGCTCGTCTGGCTCCAACTCCCGAACATCAGGTACGACCGCAGGAGGAAGAAACACTTTCAGCACCCCGAGGAGCGGCAGTGGCTCGGGGTGCTGAAAGTGTTTCTTCAGGTGCTGTCCGTGGCTTGGAGCGCGGATTGGCCAACTTTGTGACACTTTTCCTTGGCGTAGCTACTGCAGGTACCAACATTTACTTTGGGCGTAGCGTGTGTTTCTGTCAATTTTGAGCGTAAAAACAGTGATTCTGCTCTACGAATGCTCTCACGCTGAATTACGCAGCGCCACTACTCCTCACGAAAGGACACGCTCCGTTGCGAACTCCACGAACAGAGGGTGATTCGTGACATTCGTGGAAGATTTTTTGACAGACAAAAACTTTCTCCACGAACGTCACGAACTGATGCGTTCTATTAAGAATCCCATTGAGATGCGTTAAGTCACGTCACGAATGACGGAAAAATGCCATTCGTAACGCATCGTGCTTATGTGTAAACGCAGCATAAGGGAGGGATCTCAATCAATCAATCAATCAATCAATGGTTTTGTATAGCCCAATATCACAACAGGAGTTGCCTCCTAGGGCTGTAACAAACATTAAGGCAATAAAACAGAACAGTAAATAAGACAATGTAAAGTTCCGGTGAATCAAATATCCAGGCAAACATAATGTCCAAATAAGCGTCAGCAGTGGGTGGCGACGAGCAGTGGGTGGCGACGAGCAGCTCGGGTGTCCCCTGTCCTTAGACTCTCCAGCCCGGCAAGGAAAAACTCAAAAACCCAGTGGGAGAAACGAGAAACCTTGAGGAGAACCACAGAAGGAGAGATCCATTTCCATGGACGGACAGGCTATCTTGACTGTAGACCCGGCCCTGCTTGGCCCTCGCGGGGCGTGTATTTCTGTTGAAATCACGCCCATGGCCAGGCAGCGACGTAAACGGCCTGTCAATCAAAGTCAGGCCCTCATTAATTATGCAAGATTTCAAAAATGTATACTACGATAAAAATCCAGGTGCCCCATATTGTTTTTAACCCAGCATAATCTCAGGAGGAATATCTAGCTCTAGCCACTTCTAAAACATTAGGCACCGGGAATTGAAGTTGTTTTTAACGTGTCTAAAGTCCAATGCATTCCAATGGGGGAATAGCGGCCATATGGAGGTACTACAGCAAAGGTGGAGCAATGGCGGCCTCCAGTGTCGTAGTCAAAAAGCAGAGCAGAGCAGTCAGCGGCCATTGATCTAAATATGTTTTGATTGTGTGCCGTCATTTATGTGTTTTGGCATAAACTCCGATTACTGTCAAGTGCTAAAGTAGCTACTATGATGAATTTTGTACATGGACCATGCCAGTGGGGTTAGCTTCCACTAGCTTTCCTCGGCTATGTTTTGACCGGTCTATCTATTTATTGAAAAATGCCTTTTGAGTAATTTTTATACTGTCATTGGTGTTAAATGTGTGTTCGGATGCATTGATATTGATATGCATTTATCAGAGATTGCCACACTGCCATGGTTGTATTTAAAGCTGTACTAGGCATTGTTATTGTGTACTGACACATGCATGTTGTTATACAGGCCAGTTTTGCCATTGGCTCTTGAGGCAATCCAGTCTGTGGGAGAACCATTAATGCCTTCTGGATTTCCCAACGTTCCTTTCGACTGCTGATCCTTCTGACGGTGCGGTAGGAGGCCTTACGGCCACCCTCTTGTCCCTGCTGTTGTTCCGTTGTTACTGTCCCACCACCTCCCTCGCGTGACGGTGTCACGCAATGAATATGAACAATTGCGTTATGGACAATGTCGCTACGTACTCGCGTGTGGACAAAATTTTTCAGTCGTGGATCGTTTTTTCTTTTTCTTTCTTTCAACCCGCCTGTGCACGGATGTAAATATTGTGTATATATACAATCTACAGAAATGTAATTGCAGTTTGTAGGCATTGCAACGATATCGTATTTTTATCAAATTTGTAATCTTTTTGTTTCAGATTCTCCCGCCTCTTGAAGATTGCTGGACGACGCTTGGACAACCTCACCTTTTGGAAGTGTGGTTCATGATCGCAATACCTCAGCTGTTAAAGTGGACTGCGCCTCCCACCCCTTCCCAGCATGGCTAAGCTCAAGTACAACTTTTGCGTTTTGGGACAATTCTTCTCTGGCTTCATTGTCGCATTGGCAAATGTTTCCTATGGCCAGACCAGCGAGTGCCCACAACTGTGCGTGTGCGAGATCCGCCCTTGGTTCACACCTCAATCTACATACAGAGAAGCTATTACGGTGGACTGCAACGATCTTCGGCTGACTCGCATTCCAGGGAACTTATCCAGTGACACGCAGGTTCTCCTCCTGCAAAGCAACTTCATCGCCCGGACCAGCGAGGAACTTGAGCAGCTGTTTAACCTGACTGAGCTCGATCTCTCACAGAACAACTTCAGCAGGATACAGGATGTTGGCCTCACCAACATGTCACAGCTAACCACCCTGCACTTGGAGGAGAACCAGATTACGCAAATGCCCGACTTCTGTCTTCAGGACCTCAACAATCTCCAAGAGCTTTATATTAATCACAATCAGATCAACACAATCTACCCCAATGCCTTTTCGGGCCTGCAGAACCTTCTCAGGCTGCATCTCAACTCCAACAAGCTCCAAAGCATCAACAGCCAATGGTTTGAATCAATACCCAACCTGGAGATCCTCATGATTGGTGAGAACCCAATCGCTGGAATTGTAGATTTTAATTTTCGATCACTGATCAACCTTCGGAGTCTTGTGTTGGCTGGCTTGGAATTAACCGACGTTCCTCCTAATGCTTTTGTTGGGCTTGACAATCTTGAAAGTCTTTCATTCTATGATAACAAGCTGGTGAGAGTTCCACAAAAAGCCCTTCGGAAACTACCCAACCTTAAGTTTCTGGATTTAAACAAAAATCCGATACATAAAATTGAAGAAGGCGATTTCAAGAACATGCTGCAGTTAAAAGAATTAGGTATCAACAACATGCCAGAACTGGTTTCCATTGATCGCTATGCGCTGGACAATCTTCCAGAACTCAGTAAATTGGAAGCTACAAACAACCCAAAATTTTCATTCATAAACCGCCAAGCTTTCCGTGACGTTCCAGCCTTAGAAAGTTTAATGCTCAATAGCAACACTCTAAACGCCCTTTACCATTCAACTATTGAGTCCCTTCCCAACCTCCGTGAGATCAGCATCCACAGCAACCCCCTGCGCTGCGACTGTGTGATCCAATGGATGGGTTCCAACTCTACAACCGTTCGCTTCATGGAACCTCTCGCCATGTTTTGTGCCATGCCGCCAGAGGTTAGGGGTATGCACGTGAGAGAGGTGGTCCAAAAGGGGCTAGTGAACCAGTGCTTGCCGATGATCGCACATGATACTTTCCCCAGTCACCTGAACTTGGATATTGGCATGACAGTGGACCTGGACTGCAGGGCCATGTCGCAGCCTGAGCCCGAGATTTACTGGGTGACGCCGATGGGTAATAAAGTAATGATGGACATGCTGTCTGACAAGTACAGCCTCAGCACTGAAGGGACGCTAAGGATCACAAATATCCAAGTGGAGGACTCTGGCAGATACACCTGTGTGGCTCAGAACTCGCAGGGTGCTGACACGAGAGTGACAGCTATACAGGTGAACGGCACCATGCTAGACACCACTCAGCTCATGAATATTTATGTCAAGCAGACAGAATCTCACTCCATATTAGTCTCCTGGAAAATCAACTCAAACGTCATGGCGTCTAACCTCAAATGGTCATCCGCCACCGTGAAAATAGACAATCCTCACATCACCTACACCGCCAGAGTACCAGTGGATGTCCACGAGTACAACCTCACACACCTACAGCCAGCGACAGAGTACGAGGTGTGTCTCACTGTATCCAACATTCGGCAGCAGACGCAGAGGTCCTGTGTCAATGTGACCACAAGGCAATCCTCTTTTGCCGTGGAAATATCAGTCCAGGGCACTAACACCGCCCTAGCGGTTGTCATGGGGACCTTGTTTGCGATCATCAGCTTGGCAACGCTGGGTGTATACATTGCCAAAAGGTGGAAAAGGAAAAATTATCATCATTCCTTGAAAAAGTACATGCAGAAAACCTCTTCAATACCTCTGAATGAGCTGTATCCTCCCCTGATTAATCTGTGGGAGGCAGACAGTGAAAAGGAGAAGGAGGGCGCAGCAGCTGAGAGCAAACCAAGCCAGGTGGACACTACACGCAGCTACTACATGTGGTGAGAGTCTGTGAAGCTGTACACACTGCAGGAGTCTGTTGCAGGAGTACAAGTGGACACTTGCTTGGTGTACAAGCGAGTGGAGTGACTCTTCTCACGTCTGTTTCCTCTCTTTGCTCAGACTGTTTTACGGAAGAGAATGTCAAGCAGACATTCCACGTTTTTAGTTTAGCAACTGCCTTTTTACCTCTCGTCTCAATTCAACTCTGGATTTGCCAGCTTTGTGTAGCTTCCTGGACTCAGTAGTCACTATTTTAGTACTTGTTTGATGAACACAGCATGAGTATTGTCAGATTCAGAGAAAATGAACAATTTTTAAATGTTCTCAAACAGAACTTTCTTGTAAAACAGATTCACTGTTTACTGTTGTGCACTGAGATATATATACTAATTTGTCTATCAAAAATAAGCTGACAAATACAGTTAGACTAAATAATGCTGTCTTTTGAAAATGTTAGCATCTCTTTGAGGCCCTGTACTCTGAAGCTGGCATTTTCTTTCAGAAAGATAACTTAAACATACTTGTTTAGTTTATATTATTTAGCAATAGTTTAGGAGTACCTCTACACAAATGTAACAATTTTCATTTCTCATTTGAATTGACGATTCACAAATACAGGGTAAAAGTCCTGGCTTCAGAGTTCAAGGCCACGTAATGTTGTATTAACTTTACATTCACTGACTTTTTGTACAAGGTATAACATGTTTAAGTTAGATGACGTTTGAGCAGCCTCTATTGTAAACCAGCAATATGATGAATGTTATATTAGGTTAGGATGGGCTGCTGCATCATTTCCATCGTTTGCTAAATTATATCTATAATCATTGCTTCTGTTTTGGTTTTACACAAAGACATGTTTATTGAGAAGCCATTCAATAAAATCATAATTTTAAAGACTGAAATCCGTGTGTTTTATATGTACATAAATGAATGTACCGGTTTTCAACTGGATGCTGAAGTTTCAGAATACTAAAGTACTGAGTCTGCATTTGAAATAGCACTGCTGTGATGGGCATTGCTGTAGGCATTCGTTTGCAATTTCCACAAAGTGTTGATGGAGATAACGCAAGAAATGCTGCAGTGTGTTGATAATGTGCAAAGCAATTATCACAGAATAATTTAGCTTTTATTCCCAGAAGAATACAATTACTTCAGAGTATGCCTTCCAGTATTCCAATTTAGAGCATACAGTCCCTGTCTTAATGCTGCAGGAATTCAATTTTGTGTCTTCACATTATGCCGAGAATTAACTGTTTTCTGGAATATTATTGCGACGACTGCATCTTACTGCAAACAAGGTTAGACCAACAAGTATTTAATGGACAGCTGCATTTTCTTATTGTTCAAAACATACAAAGTAGTTACCAAGCAAGGATTACAATGTAAAAATATATATATTTGTGGCACTGTCTGGTTTGCCTCAGGGTGCTCCTGTTTCCCCCACTTGCACAATTGGTTAATCCTCCAGCTAAATTGTCCTAACCAAACCTTGACACTGCACTTGGTCATTGTTATATGAATAAAAAATTAGTAACAAAAGTACTCATTTGTTCTTGAGTATCAGAGATGCTGACAGACTCCGCATGCTCCCTGAAGTATCTTGTACGTGAGTGGATGCCTCCCAGGGGGCAGGGGTGTGTGTGTTTCTTGGGGTAACGGATATCTCTGGGTTTAGTGTCCAATCAAATTGTCTCCTCTCGGTCTCCCTTGACAACCCTCTGCTGCATGTTTGGCCCGCCCCTTCACAGTCAATTTACTGCAACAAATGCCGTTTTCAGACAAGTATCAGACAGCAGTTCATTAAAAAAAAAAAACGATTGTTTTTGTTACACATTGCGAGCACATCAGTAAATCCACAGAAATACGTGTAGTGATAATGTGTGCCCCGACAGAAATCAATGAGCCCATCTTCAAAAGAGAGAGAGACACACATTCACAATATGGAGGATGCATGCAGTTTGATATTTAGGCCCATTTAGTGTCTGAGTTAGGTGTCATCCAGGACCAATCGATCTCCTCTAAAACAAGTGCCTGCTTATTAGTAAAAAGGGGCAGTCTGGGTGTTTTCCATGGGGATTTTTAGTGTTTAGGTCACTTTTTTCCTAAAATAATCTTTGGAGTCAGAAGACACAAGCATGGGGGTCGTTTTTTGCTCCTGGACAAATCCATAGGCAATTCCATAGGTGACCTAATAGCTAGCTTTTTTTTTTCCAATATTGTGGCTCTGTCAATGTATTGATTCTTTATAAGAAATGAAAATCTGAAGTATTAAACAAATTAATAAATGAAGTGAGAATATTAGGTCAGATCACTAACTGTGCTGGGTGCTCTGCTCTGAAGGGTATGTATAATCAGTGGCAGCCTTGATACAGATCTGTCTGTAGTTTCTCACGATGATTGATGTGGGCAGAGTTCAGAGGCGCCGCTGCTGCTGAATGACCATTGCTCTGGACGAGATGCAAATGAGCTGCAGTTGCCTCATCTGACACCGAGAGAGCTATGTATGGTGTATTTTTTAAAAACACCAGTCAGACAAACTGTTGTCTATCTATACATCGTTTTCACAGAGAGGAGAAGACTTCAAGAGACATTCAGACACAGCTGAATAAATGTATTTGTTTCTTTGTTCGTTTGTGGTATTCCTTTTAAGGGGTGCTCGTTAAGTATTAATAAGGTATTAATAGGCATTAGTAATCTGCTCTGAGTTATGGGTTAAAGGTTACGGTCGACCCTGAATAAGCATATCCTTGGCCTATTACACAGTGGTTAGTGCTCTCGCTTCACGGCAAGAAGGTCCCGGGTTCGATTCCCACCTGGACGGGGCCTTTCTGTGTGGAGTTGGCATGTTCTCCACATGTCTGCGTAGGTTTCCTCCGGGTACTCCCGGAGTATAATTAGCAGCTCTTTACGAGCACATTATCCAAGGCCTATTAATTTCTAATACATTATTAATACTTAATGAGCGTGCCTTAATATAAAGCGTTGTGATGTGAAAAACATTTAGGAAATGTGTAGTGACCAGATGAGTCCAGTAAATGGCACTGTTCCCCCTGATGAAAATAACTCTTGCAGAGACATTAATAAATAGTTCTTATGTGATGCTTTTATTTAATTGTAAAGCAACAAACAGTAATGGTTTAGAAACTATATTTTTTATGTTTGTTACCTAGCGGCTATGGAGGGCTTTGAGCGCCCGAATGATCCTGGAGCTCTGTTGTCGGGGGCTTCGTGCCCCTGGTAGGGTCTCCCATGGCAAACAGGTCCTAGGTGACGGGTCAGACAAAGAGCGGTTCAGAAGCCCCTTATGAGAGACCAACAGGCCCGGTTAGAACCATGAGGCTGTCCTTCTGTGGACCCACCACCTGCAGGAGGAGCCATAGGGGCTGGTGCCATGTGATTTGGGCAGCTCCAACAGCTGCCCCCACGACCCGGCAACGGACAAATGGAAGAAGATGGATGGATGGACCTAGGGGTGATGTTGATGTCCGTAACCAATAAAGTCTAACATTGTCCCCAAACTACCAATGTCACATTTGACATGAGAAAGACATTACTGCATGACGAGAATGCAAAGAATCGTAATCTGTTGATGCACTTATTCTCCTTTCATACATAAGGGTCCCTTAGCTCCTCCAGAGTTCACTCATCATGATCATCATCATCATCATGATCATCATCATCATCATTGCCGTGGTCAATACGACACGGGCAGATGAGAAACAAATCTGCCCAAGAAAGTCAAGGAGACAGTGCACAGTGCGAACAGGAACGTCGCACTGTGCACGTCACATTACAGGACGGCAGTTCACAGGTAAGTTATAAGGAACATTAAACATGGTACTTTAAAAGGGCAGAGTCATTGGAACTCAAATACAAACTTGGTTTGATGAGGAAAAATACAATAATTTCATATTTCACAGTAAGCGCACATATCATAGTCTACAAGCAACATGCTACAGCTTTAGATCACATCAGAGTACTTTGTTTCCATAGAAACTGATCTTTTCTGTGGACTCCAGTCTAGCTAAATTTAAGCATCATGAACAATATGTTGATTATTTACCATTTATAAGGATATACACTGACAGCAATATTTTCAAATTGGAGCCATTTGTGCACTTGAGCAAATCTGCAGTCTAGTATGCTCTCATTAACTGTCAGGGTAGTGAGGTTTTGCCTCAGGGCAGTGCTAAAGGCCAATCAACCCCCTGGAGAAAATGGCCATTCATTCATCTACATCTGTAAATGACAGATGACTATGTAACCTTCATCTCTGAGTGAGGGCCACTGGTGAATCCTCACAAGCAATCATCAACATGCAAAGAAGATAGCAAGAGTTCATACGTTTTTTTCTAACTGGGCCTGTTGGCCTCTCATAAGGGGCTTCATAGGCTATATTTGACATAGCCTATTATAATGATATAACAGGCTTTTGAGAAAACTGGATGTATGCGAAATCTCCCCAGCAACAATGTGCTATATTTAAGAATAGTTGACCTGTGACCTTGTGTATTGCAACTGTGGGCAGAGGCTGGGTGTCTCAACAGCAACCTACATGTGGAAATGGACTGAGACAGTGTGGTAAAGGGTAAAAACTGTGGACTGGCTAACAAACAAAGGCCGAAGAGTTCAAGAAAAAGAGGAACTTGAAAACCACAAAAGAGCTGAAGACGGATCCGCATTGCAATGTCTCAAAGGGGGCCCAGCCGTGGAGCACGTAAAATAAACCAGACATCACATGACATTTTGTGACGCACGTACCTACGGATCTGAAGTGTATAAAAAATTAATTTCACTCAGTGCCTTATGAGGTCGAACTCCATCGAACATTTACTTACGGACACTGAGCTTATGCTTTTGTGAACGCCGTAATTGTTTGAGCCTTTCCTATCTCTCCCTCTATTTGAGGTAGTCCGAGTCATATCCGGGCCGGACATTATTCTCACAGGCCTATGACATTGCTCAAGTTTGAAGAAAGCTGCAAACATGTAGGCCAAACTAGGCTACCTGATGTGTATTCACTATTCACTCATCTTACCTGTGTTTGTTTCACACCAAATAAACAAAAAAACAATCTGAATGGGAAAAGAGGGTGGAAAAAATATGATATGTTAGTCTAGCTGTCATGCAAAATGAATGAATGAATGAATGAATGAATAAATAAATAAATAAACAAACACACAAACAAACAAACAATAGAGTGAACAGAATACAATGACGGGGTAGCGTTTGGTCTGGCCGCTAGAGGGTGTAGTTTTTCTCTGATATCCCGGAAGCCACGGCTTCTTCCTTACACAGTTTGTTTACACCGGAACCGTGTGCATGAGCTATGGACGCCTCTGATAGAAATGTTAACGATTTAAGTTGTGGTTTAGAAAATGTTCAAATTTTAATAGAAACGACTGTGGTCTCATCTAGGCGCCCCACTTTTCAAGTAAGTCTGACCTTCTGAACTGAAACATTGCGCTAAGCACCAGCATCACGAGGAAGATACTCAAGTGACGCTGGTAGTGGGAGTTTTCGCCATAGGTTTTCAGTGTTTTATGTATAGAAAATCTATAAAAATCAGGGTTTTATTTCTTGCATTGGACCCCAGTCCCAGTGCCACATATCGGCTAAATAATGTTCAGCATGAATGTCATGATAGCGGCCACCATGTGGCAGCAAACCCCTGAACCACTAAGCGAACATGAGTATCAGCTGCAAAGTATAGGCCTCCTCATCGATTCAGAAAATAACCTTTACTTGCATTGCTAAGAAGTTCTTTGAGGGAGATTGCTCGACTGGTCTGCAGGCAGCTTCTATTTTACAATAGGCTATCGTTTGGTTTTGGATTAAACAAATCTAAAAGACGATAGACTATCAGGCCATTTTTCCCACTTGCACTAAACAGGTGAAACGCTGAATGGCATCAATAAGCACATTGTCTTTACATTGTAAACCATAAATAAATACTCATATCATTTCTTTTATATTATTTTTTCCTCCAGTATTCTCCAGAGAATGTTCAGGGTCCAGGCTGTGCTGTTGACCCCAGTGAAGTCACTATAACCGGATGCACTTGTGTGGCAAACTCCTGTGTTCTGGAGAGCTGTTCCTGCCTGCAGACTCACGGACAGGCCTACACCCTCCAGGGCACACTGTTAGCCCGAGATACAGCGCACTCTACATGCACTTCACCTGTCTTTGAATGCAACATCCTTTGCTCCTGTGGAGACTCCTGCTCCAACCGTGTAGTACAAACGGGGGTGAGACATAAACTGGAAGTATTTTGCACCACGAACAGAGGCTGGGGTGTGCGAACTCTAGAGCCAATCCAATGTGGGGCTTTTGTGTGCGAATATGCGGGAGAAGTGATCGGATTCGACGAGGCCAGGCGCAGACAGCTTGCACAAGGACCAAAAGACAGTAATTACATTATTGCTGTCAGGGAACATGCAGGAACAGGAAACGTCACAGAAACGTTTATCGACCCAGCTAAGATTGGAAACGTAGGCCGCTTCCTCAACCACTCCTGCCAACCCAGCCTGTTCATGGTGCCTGTCAGGGTGCACTCTGTCATACCTAGGCTATCTCTTTTTGCAGGAAGGAATATCGAGGCAAAAGAGGAACTAACATTTGACTACTCTGGAAGATACTGTATTCAGCAAGGGACATGGTCTATACCTACTAAGGACACTAAGGCCGGGGAAACAGGTGCACTCCAACGGAAAGTTTGCTTCTGTGAAACCAAAAACTGCACCGGGTTCCTTCCATTAGATTTATCCATTATCAGATGATATGTTTTACTTGCTCGAGAAGTCAGTTTAAAAATAGTAGAAGATAAAGGAAGTTGTGATTTAGCTTTCAAATTGTAATCCACAGGAACTAATGTGAAGTCCTTGGGGGCTTAAATAATAATAATAAAAAAAGAACATTACTAAATTTAATGCTGTATTTCTTACTTCTATTCATAAAAATGTTTACACGTTTACATTTAATTGCTACTGTACGTTACACTTTGTGCACTCCACAGAGCAGTGGTTTGAATGGAAAATCTTGTGACTGTAGGGTTTGCAAGAAACGGAGAATCTCATATTGGTGGTCGCCACTAAGAACCACTGCCATAGAGAATGGTGTATATAAATGAAAAGGTTTAGCTGTGATTATGACCGTGATTAGCCATGTGCAATTTACCCCATCAACTCACTTTCTTCATTTCTGCTCATATGAATTGGAGAAAAGGTGTTTTCTGTGTCTGGGCTAACAAAATCTCAAATCGGATGCTCTCACTAGCAAGTGTCATATCTCTCCATCGAGATATTCTTTGCTGTCTTCTCGCAGTTCCTCCTCCAGCCTTATATTTTGAGTTCCTCATCGCTGTGAAACCACAGGAGAGGTGTGACCAATTAAAAAGGGCCAAGGGGTGGTTTTATATAGAAACTGAATTTATTCCCTCGTCAAAAGCAGGACGGGGATGTCCTACTTTAGACTGACTATTCTGAATGCTGCCCTGCTTCTAGTCTAGACCTGTTTTCCCATTATAAATATCCACATCTGGGTTAATTAGGATGGAGACCAGTGCTGTCCCAGCCATGAGAGACTGTGATGAGGGATGGGTCTTGGAAGCAGCCGCTGAGTGGAGACAGCTGTCAGAATGATCGGTTTGTGTGTCAGGGAAAACAAAGACCCCAGGATGTTGTTTTTCTGGCCTTTTTGATTAGATGTTTGTTCCATCTTCATTCCTCAGTCAACGTCAGTGTCCTTGACATAAAAGTAAACACTTTTTAAGTCCAAAACAGTGAAGGGGTTCAGATAATGTTGCTGCCAGATGTCTTAATACTCAAAACAAGGTGTTTACTGTAAGTTGTATGGTCCACTACAGCAAAGCCCCTAAAATCACTGATTGATGAGAATGAGGATTAGTATTTAGGCTCTATCTTACTGTGTGTTTTGCTGGGGAAATTAATGAACTGCTAAATACGGCTCACCTCTCACCTAAAAGAGTCGTCTCCTGTATGTTAATCAACTGCAATGATGAAATTTAATTCACGCTCAATGGGTTCAGGCGCCATTGGGTGCTTTTAAGAATAAACATAACCAACAAAGTCTGTGAATGTTGACAGTTGGCATCAGAATGACCTGTTTGACATAATTAATGGTTTATTCTTTGGTCACTCTGGGCCTGTGGGTTTCTCCTGTCGCTCCCGGATTCTCGCATCTCTGTGTGTCAGATGTCCCTGAGATCTCCATGGCGATCGGGTGTGTGTACAGGAGTCGACTCTGCTCCGTCGCGGTGATTGGTTCGGAGGTAGAGCGAGCTGTGGATGAATGGTGCCTTTCCATAATGGTCACCTAGCAACCACCGGTTAATCACATGAGGTGAACTTCAATTTTTTTCTAAGCCCCTCCCCGTCGCAAACAACACAAATGAACATGATCCACTCAACATAACGCCTCCAATTAGTGTCTGCAGAGAGGGGTATGACACACTTGTAATCAGGAATATTTCTACTGTTGCTGGCTCCTCTAATGCCTACTCCAGTTTGAGTGCACCCAAACCCCATTGCCAAGAGTTGCTTCCATGTAAATTGATGAAACTCGTGTCCATCGCATTGATAAAGGAGCCAAGAAGTATTTGAGGCTGCAGTGTAGAAACCACTAATGGTAATATATTGGTACTAAAGTAGAACAGCTCTCTGATGAGGAAGCAGATGTCCTTGGCTTGGACTCCATAGTGTTCATTTTAAATCAGAGCGCAGACATCTGTATTGACCGTATAGGTGACATCTTATCACTCATAGTTAACAATCCACGTCGGAATGTGAATTATCAACCTTAGTTTCTAGAATCAACCGAATAAATGTAATTTGGCAGAGGTATAATCCTTGCTAGATTAAACTGAGAACTCATGTTTGCAAACAAACAATTGCCTGTGTCTATGCAGTTTGCATACATATTCTATTATTATACCCCCAGGGTGATATGTTACTGGGCTGTATATTTTTTGTCACACACACACAATCACACACCCATACCCATATTTCCATAAGGGTTTACACATTAATATCAGGGTTTCTCATACACATGACTACATCAAAACAAACAACCACGCCACAAAAAGAGTAAATAAAGTAAATAAAACCACTCGTATACAAAAAAGATAAAATAAGTAATAATAATAATCATGTCTACCCCATTTTCGTTTTGATTGTAATCAATAGAATCGAATATCTTGCGTATTCTTGTTGGAAAATAAGATCATTCAGATTCAGGTTTTATTTACATGTCTTTTCCTCTGGCATGATCTCACAGGTAACTGCTTGCTGACAATTTGAGCGATGATAAAAGTGTTGAAACTGACAACTTGGATTAGTGGTATTTAAAGCAGCTTATACAACATGTTCTAGATGTTCAGACCATCACCTCCTTGGATATGTTGCCTTCTATTGGATTAACTCATAGCAAGGCAAGTTTATTTGTAGAGCACAATTCATACACAAGGCAATTCAAAGTGCTTTCACAGTTGCATAAAATTACAAGAAAACAGATAAAATCAATCATAAAAACATCAACATAAAAATTAATCAATTACAGTAAAAGGCAAGAGTGCAGATAAAATACTTTCAGTTTACATATGCATATACATATGCGTGACTGATAAGCTGTGTGCAGGTGTTTGGCATTAGAGCAGTTCACTCACCTCTGATCAAGAGAGACAGATCATAAAAAATAAACACCATAAAGCTTTAAAAGTTTTTCTAACTTGCTTGATGGTGAGACCCCTATATTAAAAAGGCCTAATTAGAATATGTGCGAAAACTAAAGTCTAATCAGCCGTCCCCCATTGGGATTGTACAGGCCATTAAAGTGGAATAATTGTCCTTATTTTTAGTGCTGGAGATAACTACCTTAAACCAAAGTGCTCTATCACATTGTCAAGTCAAGCATTACATTTAGTTCATGGGCCTGTTAGCAAAGCGTAATTAAAGCTAATGATCTCTGCTGACTGTGTGTATTGACACTGGATCACTGACAGGAAGACTGATTCCGGGAAGGAACATACGAGACACTTTGTAGGGTTTTATTGTCATCGTGTTTACACAGTGATATGTTACAATGACTTTACCACTATATTTGTCCCCTACTACCCGGTGGACATCCCATTTAGAATATTAAGAATGGTGTCAGTACAACTTTTCCTTTTGGGGGGGACACAGCAGGCATTTCTCCAATTTGAGCCATTTTGGCTTTACCCTGGAAACAAAGAAATCCTCTAATCTACACAATTATCGGTTTTATTGTTCCACTGATTGAATATCTCCATTAACTTATATGGGAAATTGTGACAGATAGATTTAAGAATATTTTTTGTTTTCTCCCCAAATGGATTCTTTGATCTCTAATTCATAGCGTGATTTATAGAGTTTTTAATCCCCCCAAAAAACAATGTGAAATGATTTTTTTGAAATATATCCATCCATCCATTTTCTTCCACTTGTCCGTTGCCGGGTCGGGGGGCAGCTGTTGCTCCCAACTATTCTTACATCTTCCCAGTCCCCGCTGAGGAAAAGCAGCCCCATAGCATGATGCTCCCCCCACCATATTTGACACTGGGGATGGTGCACTCAGGAAGGCCAGATTTGTGTAGAGTACGACTTATAGTTGTCCCATGTACAGATCAGAGATGCACACAAGTCCCTCACCTGCAAGTCCAAGTCAAGTCCAAGTCCCTGACCCACAAGTCCAAGTCAAGTCCGAGTCTGTGACCCCACAAGTCCAAGTCAAGTCCAAGTCTCTGACCGCAAGTCCCAGTCTAGGTCCAAGTCTCTGACCCTGCAAGTCCAAGTCAAGTCCAAGTCCCATGGTTTCTATGTTTTACACTAACCCTATTTTAAAATCAATAAACACCTGTAAATTAAAAACAACTAATACGAGCCCGGGCCTTCCACACACAAATAACCAACATCACAATATTTCTATGAACCATATTCACAGTCAATCCCAATGTAATGGTAAGTTAGGAAAAAAAATAATATGAACTATTTCTGTGGCCAGGCCCTGTGTCATTCATTCAACTAGCCCTCCCACACTACTTCAGTTTTGTAAAAGTAACATCAGTATAGTTATCACAGCTGTACTCTGTCACAAACATGTCTGCAGAAGCTTCAGAATGTTACTGAAGTGCCCTTTATCATACAGTAAAACTCACTGTGGATAATAATACTTCCAGTCTTACCTTGAAGGTTTACAGACTGTTGACATGAGTGACCTATCTTCAGCCTGGAGCTACAGGACCTGCTATATCCACTGTAGCTACAGGACCTGCTATATCCACTGCCAGCTTTTGGTCTTTGACAAAATATTCCCTAAATAAACGGTAGCCTCGTAATGGTAATGATTTGATCACTAATCACTTTACTGAGTAGTAGCTACAACTTATGCAGCAGCTCAAACTCCTCTTACCTCCGCCTTTTTCCTCCACTCTCGCTGTGGGCTTTACATTAATGAGAGAAACTGTTGTATTTCGCCGTGATCGCTAGAGGTACAGTCCGAATAGCGCGCTCACGATGTCAACAAACCCACAACAGGGCAGCGTGCGCACGCAGGGAGGGGCGTGCGCACGCAGGGAGGGGGGGCATACGGCAGGGAGGGGGGGCATACGGCAGAGGAGCCGATGAGCAGCGCGGTGCTGGGTGAGAGAGAGAGCGCGCACACAGAGGAGACGGAGACAAGGAAGAGGCCGAGAAAAAAAGCCAGAATCAAGCGTCCAAACAGCGTGTGTAATGAGTGCGCGAGGGACTCGTAATGTTCACGAGTCTCAGACCACGAGTCCGAGTCAAGTCTCGAGTCTTTAGGGGACGAGTCCGAGTCGAGTCGCAAGTCTCTAAAAATAGCGACTTAAGTCCGACTCGAGTCCGAGTCCGACTCGCGAGTCCCCATCTCTGGTACAGATTCCCCCAGCTCAGCGGCAGTACGTCGCAGCTCCTCCAGAGTTATCTTGGGGCACTTGGCTGCCTTTCTGACCAGTGCTCTCCTTGTTCGGTCTGTTAGTTTAGGTGGACGGCTGTGTCTTGGTAAGTTCACAGTGGTGCTATACTTTTTCCATTTCCGAATGATGGATTGAACAGTGCTCCGTGAGATGTTCAAATCTTGGGAAATCTTTGTATAACTTAACGCTGCTTTAAACTTCTCCACAGATTTATCCCTGTGCTCCTTGGCCTTCATGATGTTGTTTAGTGACCTATACACTCTGACCATAGCTCTGAGGCCCTCACAGAACAGCTGGAATTATACTGAGAGTAGATTACACACAGGTGGCCTCTATTTAATGGTTAGGGCAAGGTGTGAACATTCTGCAGTCATTAGGAATGTTATAAAGGCAATTTAATGCACTCAGAAAATGCTGTATGAATACTTAAGCCCCACTTTTCACTTTTCTATTTAAAAAAAAACAAAACAGAATTATGTATAATTTTGCTTTCACTTCATAGTTGTCTGTTACTTGTGTGTGAGCTTTCAGTAAAAAATTCAAAATAATAAATAATCTTTACGTTTAGGGTTGTAAACATGACAAAATGTGCAAAGGTTCAAGGTGTATTAGTCCTTTCGCATGACACTATATGTCTGCTCTAGAGCATCTGTCTCACATGGACAACAGCTGCTTCGTTACAGCTTCACATTCAGTGCAGTTTTTTTAAGCCACAGTGCGGAAACTAGTCGTTATGTATCCATGACAACCGGCTGCCTCTGTGTTCACTTTTACTTGATGGTAAATTTAACTCTTGAGCACTTGAATAAAGGATATCCTCATTACTGTAAGTTCATGGAGTCCGTGCATGACCTGTTGTGCTGGTAATATGGGGATGTGAAATCCCCTTTCTGAGTTTATAGTGGTTTTGGTTTGTAGCTTGTTTTTTTTTATGATGATAATGGACGATGATTGCATAACCCATGGGAATAATTACTCCCTGAGTGCATCAATCTGCAATTTGCAAATGTTTTGTTGTTAGTTGTCATGCACTTCAAAAACTTTGGTTTTATGGATAGGAAATGGAACATGTTTCAGTGTAAAACACACCAGGCTGCATCTACAAAATACAATCTATTTGCTGCCATTATGTCTGGGATGGGGATAGACAAATGACTAGCACTTAGCTGGCAATGGACACTCCACTTCTTAGCTATCAAGATCTTGTTGCAGAAAAAAAATGATACGTCTGATAAGTGCAATTATTTAACTGAACTAATGCTACTTTGCATGATAGGTTTCTCCCCTTCCTCAATTGTTCAACTGAGATAATGTAATATATGTCCATATGTTTTAGCTCATGCACAATAATAAACAATAACAGTCTTTATAATCATTATAATACTCCTAATGATCATACTGACTGCACATAGATTAACTCAAAATAAATGCATAGAGCAAAGAACATGGTGGCGCAGCGATTAGCGCTCATGCTTCACAGCAAGAAGTTAATTTAAGGTGTTAATGAATGGTAGTGGTCATAGGGACGCTGGCAGTGGCGCAGATTTTTGCACATCTGTCAGTCTACCCCAGGGGGAACTGACTACGTGCAGCTTACCAGCACTGTGTGTGGAGTGAATAAAGTACAAATCCTCTATAACTTTGTGAAGTGCTTTGGATACAAATACGCTTCCATTCCAGTGTTGTGCAGATGATTTTCCAGCCTTTGTGCATGCCATGGATCTGTGTTTCTGACAGCACACAAGTTTTCTGGCCTTTCACACAATGACAACCACAGCAAGAGCCCTTCTTCTGCGCGAGCTTCTGTTGCTGACATTATAGGGACATGCTAATAACCATCAAGCGCTAAGCTTCTGTAAAATAGTGGGCAATAGTCTACATCAGCCATTCCCAAAGTCTGGGACATCGCGGCCCCCTTATTGATCAGAAAATCTCTCGGAGGCACAAATCATAATAATCTACTCCTTTCAAAATATTTTTTTAAATAATTTTACAGCTAAAATGACATTAAAAGTAACATCTAGCTACAACAGTAGGCTAAATACTGGTTTAAACTAGTGCATTTGTCCAGATAAATGTATTTTTCCTTTCAAAATTAACTTTTTTCATTTTACTTGTTTTGCAGACAAGCTTTGGGGGGCCCCCTGTAGTGCCTCTGAGGCCCCCACTTTGGGAACCACTGGTCTACATAAAAGAAATGGATTTAAATGCATAAAGGCTCCATAAATAAATGCCTTGCACAATAAAGCTTATAATGCAAATCGTTGTTCGGGTTATTAATAGCCAACCAATCATAACATTCAAAGTAAAACAGCGAACAAAACAACAACATCTCACCTGTGCGTAATAGTGAAAGTAATACAGAATCAGACGGTTATCTTCCTATGGCTGCACTACATTTCCCAGAAAGCCTCGCGGTATTATGCGTTCCGTGCGGTTCGTATAAATAGTAACGAAAGGGGCGTTCCGCGGTGACATGTGGAGGAGGTAAGAAGCGGATTGTTGCCGAGGGCACATTCAGCTGTCAGAGATAACGCCGATCGCTCAGCCGCTCGTACCTGGAGTTTCACTGCCATGGACTTAACCTGGGGATAGCGCTGTGGAAATGATCCCCTGCTGACCCACTTCACCCGCGCCTCTGCTCTAGTCTTGGTCGCCTTTTTTTCCCCTCGCGCCAGGTAAAATAAGCCCGTGCATAACCCACTCGTGTTGTTCTTTTTTTCCCCTCAGCATCCCTTTTAAGGAAGTGGCCTACGCGTTTTGTTTCTGCTGTGTTACTGTAGCTCGTGCTGTAATGCCCAATTTAGCAGGCAGACATGGCAGTTTTTGGTTGTCAGGATAGTTGGCTTTCAGGGAGAGTAAAAATACTACACCAGTTTATGAAAGTTATGCACCAAATACTTGCATGTTAGTGTTTTATACATGCTTTTCAGTGAAATGCTGAGTTGTAGTTTGGCGACTTACTTCCAAATGTATTTATTTTGGTACATAGCAGCCATGCATATATTCAGATGTCTTTGTGTTCATGCTGTTTTCAGGCAGTCCAAGCAGCATTCACCATGTCGGACAAGATGTCAAGTTTCCTCCACATTGGGGACATTTGCTCCTTGTATGCAGAGGGCTCTACCAGTGGATTTATCAGCACTTTAGGGTAAGCTACAGTGCCTCTCGAAATTACTAATACACCTTGAACTTTTGCACGTTTTGTCATGTTTACAACCCTAAGCATAAAGATTTTATTTAGATTTTTTCTTTTTTTACTGAAAGTTCACACACAAGTAACAGACGACTGTGAAGTGAAAGCAAAATTATACATGATTCTGTTATTATTCAAAGAAGTGAAAAGTGGGGCGTGCATAAGTATTCATACAGCATTTTCTGAGTGCATTAAATTGCCTTTATAACATTCCTAATGACTGCAGAATGTTCACGCCTTGCCCTAACCATTAAATAGAGGCCACCTGTGTGTTATCTACTCTCAGTATAATTCCAGCTGTTCTGTGAGGGCCTCAGAGCTATGGTCAGTGTATTGGTCACTAAACAACATCATGAAGGCCAAGGAGCACCAGAGAGGTCAGGGATAAAGCTGTGGAGAAGTTTAAAGCAGCGTTAAGTTATACAAAGATTTCCCAAGATTTTAACATGTCATGGAGCACTGTTCAATCCATCATTCGGAAATGGAAAGAGTATAGCACCACTGCGAACTTACCAAGACACGGCCGTCCACCTAAACTAACAGACCGAACAAGGAGAGCACTGGTCAGAAATGCAACCAAGTGCCCCAAGATAACGCTGGAGGAGCTGCGACGTACTGCCGCTGAGCTGGGGGAATCTGTACATGGGACAACTATAAGTCGTACTCTACACAAATCTGGCCTTCATGGACGAGTGGCAAGAAGAAAGCCATTATTGAAAGGAGGCCATAAGAAATCCCGTTTGAAGTTTGCTAGAAGTCATAAGGAGGACACAGCTACCATGTGGAAGAAGGTGCTTTGGTCAGATGAGACAAAAATTTAACTTTTTGACCAAAATCAAAATGTTTTATGTATGGCACAAACCTGCTGTTCACAAACGCTCTTCTGTAAAGAGGAATGGGCTAAAATGTCAGTCTCTAGATGTGCAAACCTTGTAGTCATACCCCAGAAGACTTGCTGCTGTTATTGCAGCAAAAGGGGGTTCCACAAAGTATTAATTCATGCTGTATTAATACTTATGCACGACCCACTTTGGTTTTCTATTTTTGAAAAATAACAATCATGTATCATTTTGCTTTCACTTCACAGTTGCCTGTTACTTGTGTGTGAACTTTCAGTAAAAATTCTAAAGAAAATCTTTATGTTTATGGTTGTAAACATGACAAAATGTGCAAAAGTTCAAGGTGTATTAGTACTTTCGAGAGGCACTGTAAGTGTGTGTTTTGCAACTTTTTAATTCCGCTGCATGTGCAAATTCAAGCTCACTGTGATTTTAAAGTCATAATAACAAAAACAAAACTTTATAAAGCACTTTACATACAAACACTTCAAAGTGCTACAATAAGGAAAACACTAAAAAGCATCAAGAGATAAACCTCATCAAACATTTTTTTATTTTTTTCTTCTCAAATCTTTTACACAAAGTACCACCAAATCTATAACAGAATATCAAAGCTGTGACTGACTAGAGCTAAGCCATAGCTATAGCATTTCTCAGCATGGACTAAACCGATGTAGAGCACACATAAACATAAACAAAGTCTAGACCTGCAGAGAAGCCTGTGTAATAATCACTTACCCGCACCGCATATATATATGGGCATATTTTAAACTGACCGTTAGGTTGGTTATAATCAGTGTTGGGAACGTTACTTTAAAAAAGTAATTAGTTATAGTTACTCACTACTTGTTCCAAAAAGTAACTGAGTTAGTAACTGAATTACTCTATAATGAAAGTAACTCATTACCAGTGAAAGTAACTATTTGCGTTACTGTTAAAAAAAAAAGTTGCTAAATATCAATGTTTTTTTGTGTGCAGTTTTCACAAATCAATTGAATGAGTAGAACAGACAGGTGTTTGTATATAACTTTTGATATTTATTGCACGTCGACAAACGGCAAGATGTTTATACTGCGCTTCAAGTATTATCTTTGGAAGAAAAGTTAACAGTTACACCATATAAAGTGCACTTAACGCTAGCAAATTAAATCAAACTCTCTCAACCTGCTCCGAGTCCTTCTTTGCTAGTGGAGGGCGTGCTATCATCTGTGGTGGAGGTACTGGTGTTTTTGGCCACTAACTTTGTAGACGCGTGTGTCGTTGTGAGATGCTTCATTAAATTTGAGTTACTTACAACGGATGTCGAAAGAGTTTTCACCCCTGGACATAATGTACACATTACATGTACGTTCTTGCCTTTGCTCGCAATAAACTTGAAGTAGTGCTTATATCGCCACCTTGAAAATGCCAAGTTTTCATCAGATTTATCCTTCTCTTCCTGACTCGCCATCTCTGCTGCTCCATCGATTCTCGGTTTAGCTGTTGTGTGCGTGTGTGTGTTTTAAACGGCGTTATTCCAAACACTGGTTATTTCTTTCAACTATACTATGTACAGTTGGGGGGAAAAACATAATCTCAAACTTGATTTAAGCCTAACCTCGTGTGTGCTTCTTATTTCAAATGGTTAATTAAATATGTTCTGTTCAACGCGGACTTTATAACTATGTAGCTCTCATTTTGTTCTCTTAGTAGGACTCATGACAAGCTGCACTTTTTTCACCCAGTTTCCCTTTGCTGGGAATATGAATCTAAACAGAAGAATGGGTGACAGAAACTCATTCACTCTCATTCAAAAAGCAGCCAAAGCCACTACTACTGAATCGGTTCTAAATGATTGGAAGTAGGAAATCACAATGTTAATCACGGAATGTAATTTCCTCTTCAAACAGCAAAATATGTTGTGTCCATGTGGTCTCATTGTGCATAAACCTGCTAGTTTAGATGTGCATTCTTGTATTAGTTTAGCTGTTATTTTGTCGATGCCCCTGGACCAGTATAAAATGTGCAGCCTGAGCTCAAACTTTGATGGAAAAAAACGTAAATGTAATTGCAATAAAAATATCAGACTTAGATTTTTTTTATTTTATTTATTTATTTTTCTATCATTAATGGATCACTCTTAGACACTATATTTTGACAGTCTTATAAGTTTAATTTAGTCTTTGACTCTGCACAGTTTTTTACATCAAAACGTTTTTTTATTTTGAAGTGGTACTCTTCGGTTTATTGTAGCAGTGAAAATAAGTGCTAGGTCCTGGTCGCTCCCCCTCTTATTCTTTTTCATTCACTAAATGCTCTGGGCATTGTCAGGCTAAAATTACCCTGTCTCTTCCTGTTGCACTCCGAGCACCATTTAACTCAAGCATTTGACATCGTTCCTCCTCTCTGATTACTGAGTATAGTGGCCCATCATTATGTTAAACTGAGGACATCAGAGTTCCTAGAGTGGCCAGTCTGGCATCCGCTGGAAATGTTCAGTACCTAATTTCTCGTTTGTTTTTCCTCTCCCTGGTTTTGCTATGATCAGCACATGTGTTGTCGTCTTTCACTTTTACGAGCCGTAGTTTCCTTCCTCTTGCTGTGTCACTGGTCTGTTTACCACTTGCAAGTCCCTTTTTTCACAGAATCCTTGCTCTTTCACAGTGCGGTGTTGTGCGTCACCTACCATGGCAACTAAATGTGTGCACATCTTGGAAGAGCGTGACAGCGCTCATTTGTCAAACCTCTCATCTTGTGCGGTTATGCCTGCTAATAAGTGTGTCCTCTGCTTGTGCCACACCACCACAGTAGAGGGAATGGCTATAAATAGCATTATTGTGTTAGGTGATGCTGATGTTGCCACTGCTATGTGAGTGACCCCTGTCCAGCGGCTTGCTCCAGGAAGGAGGAAGACCCTTTTTAAATTGTTGATGGATCTCACAGCACTGTGCAAAGAGAGAGTAGATCTTATCCTTGTGCTTCTCTTTACAGCTATAAGGACAATGATGGAGAATGGTTTGCTTTAATGATAATGCTGACCCAATTGTATGTTATGAAAACAAAGAAGTAGGTCAGTAAAGTTCAAGGCAAGGTAGCATACACACCAACTGTTCAGAAATGGAAATACAAAGGTTGCCCGAAGATGCCTTATATTTAGGATGATTGCAAACTGGTTTAGCGGCGTGTCTGGCAATCCAAGGACACCATGGGGCTCTGTGGGATTCCTGATTGGACAGTTTGTTGTGGGTGGGCTTGAGAACAAAGAACACAAAATAAACAAACTTTTTCATTGTGTAATGACATTTGTTAATAACATTATTATTAAATCACATTACATTATTGTAATCAAGACACAGCACAGTCATGTTCTTGAAATAATGTGATTAATAATTGACTAAAATCCTATTTGCAGCTCAGATTTACTTGATAGTCCCTTTTGTCCTCTGCATTTGACACATCCTTTTATGGCGCTGGGACAACCTGTCAGGATCAGTGGGCGGAGCAGAGACACATCTCCAGATCTTGAGCTAGGTTTCTTCAGGACTAGCTAGCTGGAGGATTAGCCCGCTGCGTATGTTGTGCATGGCGCAAACTCAATGGGCGAAGAAAGTGGTCTCTTTGGTCTTCAGTGAGCTGACGTTGCTGTAATACTGCCACCTGGTTGCCATCTTGTGTAGCTTTGGACTTCGTTTTTACTGCTTAAAAGCCTGGCTCCAGAGTTTTTTTTCTTCTAAAGATCGCTATGACCCATGTGACAACACTGGGCTATGTAGTATGTACAGTATCATATGTTTAACCACGCTGGTTTTTGTATATTAGAAATAAAAAGTGGAAGCCTAAGTCTATGATTGACAGGCTCTGGAGCTCTGTGGAGGCTCGTAGCCATTTTACCCTTTTACGGAACAGGCTTCGTAGGAGGAGAGTGGCAGCCATGTTAATTTCACAGACCACTCGGGATCATTACTAAGAATGGGGCTGAAGGGGACCCGCTGATCTCTATTATTTAGATCTATGTGCTGACTGTTTGGTGCATTGAGGTGCCTTGTGTACAAAATGCACGGTATAAATGCATATGCCTTGCCTAACTCTATGGTTTGGTTAATTAGATAAAAAGGGTGGGTATTTTGCAAAATTCAGACGTATTGGCATCCTCATTATTTCTCATGTTCCCATACTGTATGGTACAGGTTGATTATTACTAAAAAAGACCCAGTAATCCACAAAATTGCAAATGACAATCTTGTGCTGTAGAGTAACAGTGTGTATAAGAAGGCATGGGGTTGCTTCAAATAGGTCCCTGTTCTTTTTTCTTTCAAGACCAACAAAAACTGTTTTGCCAAAGTAATTGTGTATTAAGTAATTACTTTGAAATTATGTTGAGTTATGGTCATGTATTAATAAAGGCCTAATATATTTTTTCTAGTAGTGGAACAAAATCTGGTTTGTCCTCCTTTTTAGAATATTGTAAACTGAGGCAGTTGTGGGAAACACACTGTGCATCTAATTATAAAGCATTTGTATCAGTTTCATGAACTTACAGGCGAGTTTTCAAGTATTTCTGTGAAAGTCCATCCATCCATTCATTTTCTTCCACTTCGTTGCCGGGTCGTGGGGGCAGCTGCTGGAGCTGCCCAAATCACATTGTACCAGTCTTTCACATTTCTGTGAAAGTGACCCTGAAAAGTGACCCTGTTGTAAAACGTGCCCATAAACTCGTCTCTGTGAAGAATTGGGATGCTACAAATACTGCATGTTAGGAAAGTTAGAAATTAGTTCAATGGTTCAATTTTAATCTTTATTTTTCCCATGGGTCCATTTATTTTTGCAGTCACATACAACGTACCTCAACACAAAACACTTGACATTCAATATAATTATAGATAAAATAGACGACGGCTCATTTTAATTTAGTAGCTTTCTTATTCATTGTTTGTTGTGAATCCAAACACCGTAATATGCTCAAAAGGTGCTGTTGATTCCCACATCATGCAACAGTCAGAGAAATCCTTTTAATATAATAAATGTACCCATATATGTATTTAGATATTTTAAATAATCTTTTTTTTTTTTGCTGTTAATGCATTACCTACTTGATCTTCTATATTCAACTCTATACACTAAATACAAGTTGTATAATATTTTTCTGAATTACTAAAAATGAATTACTTGAATCATTACAGACTTGTGGATGACCGCTGTGTGGTGCAGCCAGACACCGGTGATCTTAACAACCCCCCCAAGAAATTCAGAGGTAAGGATCTTGTCTTGATACAAATGATTGTCCAAAGTGTCCTCAGTGTTTGTGCATTTGAAGGCCATTGCAAAGCTACAGGCTCCGTCAGACTTCACCAACGCTGTGCTCGCGAGCACCCGGGTGCCCTTTGGGGCTTCCTCCGTTGCCTCCGGGACTTTCTCCA
Organism: Proterorhinus semilunaris; assembly: GCA_021464625.1. NCBI lineage: Eukaryota > Metazoa > Chordata > Actinopteri > Gobiiformes > Gobiidae > Proterorhinus > Proterorhinus semilunaris. Next base: position 16,925,187 of record CM038344.1, read on the forward strand.
AAAATAGTTTTCTGAATTTTCATTAAATTGTTTTTAACATTATGTTCATTCTCTTCTTGTTACTCACTGTTTGATCAAAAGTATGAGTTTGTGACATGATATAGTGATTTAGCCTACAATTATAACTAAATTATAAATAAGTGTAACTTATTAAAAAGTACTTTGAGAAATGCTACTTGAGTACTCTGAGTATTGAGTAACCACTTAAGTGTTGTTTTGTTGCTCATATTTATGTTACAACTGAAACACACATTATGGGAAAATTAAAAAAATGTGGCCAAAAAGAAAATGCCACAAAACATTCAAAGAAATGTATCTGATGAATTAAGTAAACAAAACCTAAACGGCATCTCTTTTATCAGTCAACATGAAGCTTTACAACTAAAATATTTATTCTCAGTGAACTGCTTTTTTCCCCCTTTTATTTTTGAACTCGAGTAGAGTCTTCATTATGATATTACTAACTAGTTTTCTCATAGCCTACTGTAAAAAGTACAGTATGATAAAACTAGTTTAAGAAGACCTGTTGCATTTAAAAGTTACTAATGTACGCGAGTAACTCCGTGTGAAATCGATGTCAAATGCTCCGACCTGCATTAGTGTGGGACATAGTCAGGCATTTCTTTATTCTTTGAATCCTGGTTCTGTGATACATTCTGCAGGCTTAATATTCTCCAGGTCCGTTTACTTTCTGAATAAAAATGTCCTCTAAAGGTGCCTACACACCTAACCGCACGGACCGCGCGGCTGCTTCTATTTGGACGCTTGAAAGGCTTGCAATCAGACGCTCGTATGTGTCACTTCAGGCAGAGCCACTGCTGCGTTAATCTATAGGAAAAAAACTCTCCTCTCTCAGATATTATTTCAATACGTGTGCAGTACCAGTGATCATGTCATGATAAAATCCCCTTAAAAACATGTTTGTAATCCAGTGCCTTGTTAAATGCGCACACATTCCTGTTTATTTATTATTAAGTTTATTGAAGCTGTCTATTTTGCACACCCCGAGTGATCTTATTGAATGCCGAATGTAACAAGTGAATTTCTCCATTGTGAGATCAAAAAAGGATTGTTATCTTAATTCCTCTGATCTGAATGCCTGGGCTCGGGAAAGGCATTTCAAACCACAGCTGTTGTGGCTTTTCTTCCTCTTTCAGACGGCGTTTTCATTTCACTTGTGTCTTTATGATGTAGAAGATGTTGTTTCAGATTCAGATGATCAGTAAATTATTCCATAATGTGTGTTTTTATTCCTCCCGTCTCCTCATGCTGCGTTCATGCCGCTCTTAACACACTCATCACCCGCACATGTGCACGCACTTCCCATTGACGATACACAGGAATCAACCGCACATGCAGTGTGAACCGCGTTTCGTGTGTAGGCACCTTTTAGTATATGCTGTCTTTTGATTTGGTGACCTTTGGCCAAATGCGTGGAGATGGTGCATATTAATGTGCATTTTGAAGTAGTTGCACTCACAACAGGGCCGTGCAGAGAGCTACAGAGGGGCAGGGGCTCAAAAATCAAAAGGGCACTACCCCCTCCCCTCACACGGCATCACCAACCCTAACCCCCCTCCCCCCGCACGACCCCGGACAAACTGTTCCCGCTCCTCTTAACCCCCACCAGAACCGAGCTTCCTGGCTTAACCCAAGTCTAAAAGCTTCTTGTAAAAAAAGTGTCAACAAAATTGCAACAAAAATGAAACGATAACAATGATGAAAATGCAACAAAAGAATGACAAAAACGTGATGATAAAGTTATGCAAAAGTGCCAAAAATGTGACACGAAACACGACTAAAAAGCCACAGAAGCGCTATAGAAAAGTGACAAAAAATGTGACACAAAAATGACATCAAGTGATGAAAATGTGACCGATGTGTGACGTAAACGCAACAACAACAAAAAGTCAAAGTGACGACAACAACGCAGGGAAAAAGATTTGTTTAGATGCGTTTTGTAGGTATTAACTTTCAAATTAGGCGTTACACTGGCCTATTGGTTTTAACCTTTTCGATTTGGGTAAAGATGAACTGGAGAAAATGTGCTCGGTTCAGATGGGAGTTGAGAGATTTAAATTTTAATCACATTTATTTCAAATCCTTTTTGTTATTTATTTTTATACAAAAGTAAAAGGAGCTGTATAGGAGATACAGTGCCTTGCAAAAGTATTGGGCCCCCTTGAACTTTTCGACCTTTTGGCACATTTCAGGCTTCAAACATAAAGATATAAAACTGTAATTTTTTTTTGAAGAACCAACAACAAGTGGGACACAATCATGAAGTGAAACGAAATTTATTGGATATTTCAATAATTTAATAAATAAACAACTGAAAAATTGGGCGTGCAAAATTATTCAGCCCCTTTACTTTCAGTGCAGCAAACTCTCTCCAGAAGTTCAGTGAGGATCTCTGAATGATCCAATGTTGACCTAAATGACTAATGATGATAAATGGAATCCACCTGTGTGTAAACAAGTCTCCGTATAAATGCACCTGCTCTGTGATAGTCTCAGAGGTCAGTTTAAAGCGCAGAGAGCATCATGAAGAACAAGGAACACACCAGGCAGGTCCGAGATACTGTTGTGGAGAAGTTTCAAGCCGGATTTGGATACAAAAAGACTTCCCAAGCTTTAAACATCCCAAGGAGCACTGTGCAAGCGATAATATTGAAATGGAAGGAGTATCAGACCACTGCAAATGTCATGATTCGTCTTTTGTTCCCCTGATTTTGTATGTTTTTGGTTTAGTCCAGTGTTTTATTTTGACATGTGTGTTTTGTCCTTGTGATTTTGTTTTGCTTCCCTTGTGTTAATTGCCTGCCCCGCCCTGATGTGTTTCACCTGTGTCCTGTTTCCTCATGTATTTATACCCCAGGGTTTCCCGTGTCCTTTGTCGCGTCATTGTCTACGTCAGCCCCGGTTTGTGTCTCTGGATTTTGTTTTTTGTCTATTAAACATCACCAGTTTCGTTGCAGTCCTGCATTTTGGGTTTTATTTTTCCTAACGCCACCTCCAACCATGACAGCAAATCTACAAAGACCCAGCCGTCCCTCTAAACTTTCAGCTCATACAAGGAGAAAACTGATCAGAGATGCTGCCAAGAGGCCCATGATCACTCTGGATGAACTGCAGAAATGTACAGCTGAGGTGGGAGACTCTGTCCATAGGACAACAATCAGTCGTATACTGCACAACTCTGGCCTTTATGGAAGAGTGGCAAGAAGAAAGCCATTTCTCAAAGATATCCATAAAAAGTGTTGTTTAAAGTTTGCCACAAGCCACCTGGGAGACACACCAAACATGTGGAAGAAGGTGCTCTGGTCAGATGAAACCAAAATCGAACTTTTTGGCAACAATGCAAAACGTTATGTTTGGCGTAAAAGCAACACAGCTCATCACCCTGAACACACCATCCCCACTGTCAAACATGGTGGTGGCAGCATCATGGTTTGGGCCTGCTTTTCTTCAGCAGGGACAGGGAAGATGGTTAAAATTGATGGGAAGATGGATGGAGCCAAATACAGGACCATTCTGGATGAAAACCTGATGGAGTCTGCAAAAGACCTGAGACTGGGACGGAGATTTGTCTTCCAACAAGACAATGATCCAAAACATGAAGCAAAATCTACAATAGAGTGGTTCACAAATAAACATATCCAGGTGTTAGAATGGCCAAGTCAAAGTCCAGACCTGAATCCAATCGAGAATCTGTGGAAAGAACTGAAAACTGCTGTTCACAAACGCTGTCCATCCAACTTCACTGAGCTCGAGCTGTTTTGCAAGGAGGAATGGGCAAATATTTCAGTCTCTCAATGTGCAAAACTGATAGAGACATACCCCAAGAGACTTACAGCAGTAATCGCAGCAAAAGGTGGCGCTACAAAGTATTAACTTAAAGGGCTGAATAATTTTGCACGCCCAATTTTTCAGTTTTTTATTTGTTAAAAATGTTTGAAATTACCAATAAATTTCGTTTCACTTCATGATTGTGTCCCACTTGTTGTTGGTTCTTCACAAAAAATTATAGTTTTATATCTTAATGTTTGAAGCCTGAAATGTGGCAAAAGGTCAAAGTTCAAGGGGGCCGAATACTTTCGCAAGGCACTGTAAACATATAGTTTTGGGGAAAGCCAACTGCCATTATTATTTCAGTTTATTAATACTATTTTTTGCCAGTATCGTTTGCTAGTGGGGTACTTTTCAGGGGGCATCTGCCCCAGGCCACAACTGTCTTAGCAGCGCCCCTACAGAAACACAGACCTTCACAACTGTCTCCCTCATGTCACTCTCTTGACTGGGCTGTGGCTGAAAACAAGGGCTTTAGAAAAGGACATAATCTTTTAGATACATAGAGCTGAAATATTGTGACAGAAAGGCGTGGTGAGGATGCGGCGCTGAGCCGCGGTAAACGGCACTCAAGTCTGACACAAGGTTTATTTTCAGATCACATACAAAACTGTTGGCTTGTTGACCTCATTGGTCCACGATTATGAAGCCGACTGATACAAAATAAAGAGCGATCTGAAGCACAAGGTGTGGAGATCATTGTTCTGTGCAGTTGTTGACCGTATATCGCCCCAGCAGAGCTCTCCGGTCTGCCAATCAAATGGTTCTGGACGTGCCCAGGTCCCACTACAAACAGTGGGGAGATTGTGCCTTTAGGGTTGCAGCGCCTAAACTGTGGAACAGCCTGCCCCTCAGTCTGCGTGTTCTCACGGACCTGTCCCTGTTTAAATCCAGATTAAAGACTCATCTTCTTAAACTTGCTTTTAATACTTAGGGCACACTGAATTGTGTCTTGGTTGTAATCATTTCGTGTTTTTAAATAGTTTTAATCTTTCTGTGAAGCACTTTGGTCCCCCTGGTGTTGTTGTAAAGTGCTATATAAATAAACCTTGATTGATTGATGGTTTAGCACCAAAGTACATCTCTGACATGTTAGAGCCGTATGAACCATCTCGGGCCCTGAGAACTTCAGGGAGGGGTCTCCTGGTGGTTCCCAGAGTCAATAGTAAACACGGTGAGGCTGCGTTTCAGTTTCATGCAGCTAAAATCTGGAACAGTCTTCATGAGGATGTGAGACAGGCCTCAACTCTGACAATGTTCAAATCCAGGCTGAAAACAGCTCTTTTTACCCGAGCATATGAAAACTGAAAGTATTTTATCTGCACTCTTGCCTTTTACTGTAATTGATACATTTTTATGTTGATGTTTTAATGATTAACTTTATCTGTTGTAATTTTATGCAACTGTGAAAGCGCTTTGAATTGCCTTGTGTATGAATTGTGCTCTACAAATAAACTTGCCTTGCCTATGTAACTATAGTTCTACGAAATGTGTGCACCGCCCTATTGCATATCTCTTGGAAGTGCCAGCTTCCCGCCCTGAGAGGATCAGAGAACTGACCGCTCCAAACATCCTTGGGGGTCCACAACCTCTGTGCCCTATAAAAGGGGGACTCTCTCTTCAATCGTCTCCTTTGAACTCAGCCATCAAAGAGAGGTCGTGCCTGCTGGGCCCGTAGCCAAGGTCGGCGCACACATTTCGTAGAACTATAGTTATATAGGTAACTTAGATTTCTTCAATAGTGTGCATGCCCTTAGGCTGCATAAAGCAACGCGCAGCCGTGGCCGACCAATGTACTCCCAGCAGGCATGGTCTCTCATGATTGGAGCGGGCCCAGGGAAACTCTATGCGTCCCAGGTAGCGGCCAAACGCTCCCTAGGTAGTAGTGGCCCACGGGCAGGGTGAGGAGCAACCAATAACCGTAAACAACGCCAGCGCGTCTCACCCAGAAAAAAAAAAAGGCAATTGGGGAACGTCTGCACTAGCCGCCTCTCCTAAGAGCGCCTGTCTGTTGACCTGAGCGAGAACCAGAGTGTGCACTGTGCGTTCTTTGCATTGGCGAAAAGGTCAGCCACCGGTCTGCCAAACCGGAGCCACACCTCCGCCGTGACCTCGGGTGCCGGGCCCCATTCGTCCCGTAGGGCGCCCCCTCTGGACATCCTGTCCGCGCCAACGTTGCGGGATCCGGGAATGTGGCGCACTTTCAGAGCGGCCAGGTGAGTGCTCGCCCAGTTGAGCACCTCCGCTGCCAGCCTGTGGAGAGGGGGGACCTGGTCCCCCCTGCCTGTTCAGGTAGGCCACCACTGTGGTGTTGTCCGACCAAACCAAGACGTGGTGACCCCGCAGATGAGTGGCAAAGTGTAGGAGGACTTTCTGCACCGCCTTCATCTCTAGGAGGTTGATGTGTCTCGGAGACGAGGGCCAAACACCGCTCGCCGTGAGATGGCCCAGTACTCTGCCCCAGCCGGTCAGGGAGGCGTCCTTGAACACCTCCGTGTAATTGAGCACGTAGCCCATTTGGACCCCCTGACGGACCTTGCGGGGAGGGACAACCGCGCCAGCGTCATGTCCCTCCCTCGTCCGGACCCGAGGCGTGAAATCCAGCGTTGGATGTGCAGCAGCCCCAGTTGAACCACTGGGTGGGCTGATGCCATCATGCCGAGCAGGGAGCGGATTTGCCGCGGAGCATCCAACACACATTGTCCCAGATCAAGAATCACTGACTGCCTTTCCAGGGAGAGGGAGGCCCTCATGTCTCTGGAGTCCAAGCGCAGACCCAGATGGACCCAAATAAGCCAATCGTTGATGTAAATCAGGATTCTGAGACCTCGACAGCGAATCGGTTCCAACGCTGCCTCCATACACGTGCGTGAGGCTAGGGAGTAGCCAAATCGGAGGCGGCAATACTCGTAGCATTTGTCCCTGACTGCGAACCTGAGAAACTTCCTCTGCGCTGGGGCAATGGGGATGTGGAAGTATGCGTCCATGAGGTCCACTGAAGTCATCCAATCTCTGGGCCTGACGCATTGCTGCAGCTGCTGCACCGTGATCATGCGGAAAGGCCTCTTCGCAATGCAGTGATTGAGAATCCGTAGGTCCAGAATGGGCCGCACACCGCTGCTCTTTTTGAGAACAAGGAAATACAGGGATTAAAGCCCCGTCCTCGCTCCGAGTGGAACCACCTTTGCTATGGCACCGCGCTGTAGCAGAGAAACTACTTCCCTTGTGAGTGCAGCGCTCTCGGCTGAGCTGCGTAACCTCATCTTGAGAATACCGCGAAAGCTTGGAGGTCTCCGGGAGAATTGTAAAGCGTACCACTCCCTTCTGAGCATCTTGTCCAGCCAGGGTGCTCCGAGGGGCCCTGTGTCTTTCCAGATTTGGTAAAGTCAGTCTGTCAGGGGTCATACCATGACACTGAGTAAGAGCGGGGAAACGGGCCCGCCCACAGGCTCCGCTCTCGGCAGTGCGACGCAGCGTGGGGGGCCATGCTCGAAAGGGCTGACTCTCCCGGGAGAGAGCAGGCTCATCGGCCGAGCAAAGGGCGTGCTCAGATCTACGCTTCTTAGCGGGGATTCCCAGCAGGAACGATTTGAGTGCGTGGGGAGAGTGTAAGGGAAGAGGTTTTACACACTGACTTACACCGCTGCCCCGAGGCTTTTAGAAACACAGGCTGACGAGCTACAACATCATGGGGCGATAAAGTGCCTGATAAAATGTCATAACGCCTTTTCTCTCTCCCACTTCTCAGCGGCAGAGAGTTGGAGCACAGAGAAGGGCACTCGGCAGCGGCAGCAGAGCCAATCACAGGCCTGCTGCTGCTCGAGCCTCCTTTTTCACCAACGTTGAAAATCGACCAACCACCGTAGAGGAACAGCACATGAGGCCTGGACCTCACCGTACGAGTCGCAGTATGCCCACATAGACTCCTGTGAGACAGTGTGCTCGCGGTAGAGGCGTTAGCGGTGACATAGGGGGTAGCTCGAGCAAGAGCTCGAGTGCAAGAGTCCGAACGTGTTTCGCACCTGTCCTAGACAGGCAGCTGACATGCATGAAAGGAATACGAAGCAGGCTCTTTAGTAAAGTAACGGGCTGAGCGGCCTTTATTAAAAAAGTTTAACCCTCCTCTTCCTCACCTGGAACCCGGAGCAGGATGGCAGTCACGTCTCGGGCTGGGATCAGGACCCTGGGGGCGTCGAGCAGCTGTACATGAAGAGGACGCAGGGCCACGACGAGGAGGAGATCTGCCTCGTCTACCTCGTTCCAAGCGCCGTCATGAGGAGGAGCCCTGGTCGTGCTGAGGGCGGAAATGCCGGGCCAGTTGAGCTGAGGCTTTGGCGGCGGTCTCCAAGCGATCTACCATAGCCTGGATGCCAGGTCCGAAGAGGGAGGACTGGTCGAGTGGCAGCCTCAGAAGACTGCGTTTGTCAGCCTCCTTCAGCGTAGACAAACCCAGCCAAAGATGGCAGCAGCCAACCTGTGCAGCGCACATGAGCCGACCACCGTCGAGGACAAGGGCTTGTGACATACGAGCGAAGGTTGCCATGGTGGTTTCAGCTTCCACAATCTCATCATGAGAAAGCTGGTCACGGCCGCGGATCAGTTTGTCCAGAGAGGAGGTGAGCAAGGCCATATTGTTTGCTAACGCTACGACCTGTGCAGCGTTAGCATAACAGCGGTTAAGGATGAAAGTGGTGAACCTATCCCGCTCTGAGGGAAGGTCCACTCTACCGCCGGGCCAGAGAGAAGAGGACGGGAGCAGGGACATTCTAATCCTGTCCTCAGTGGCGGGGACGCTCCTTGGCTGGCTCCAACCCTCCACCGTAGCGTACACACCATACGCGAGGGCCGGTGTATGAGCAGAGTAGGGATTTTCCCAGTCACGTTTAGCGTAGTGGAGGAGCGAATCCACGCAAGGGGCTACCACCCCCGGGCACTGCCTGTCGCGGGCGTTGCCAAACAAGTCGCGGAACAGGGCCGACGCTGGGGCTGGAGGTTGAGGAGGCATCTTCAGCTCCATTCGGGCCGCAGCAGAAGCGATGAGGCCGGAGGGACGATCCATGGGATAGCGCTCACGCGGCTGCACCTCCTCAGAGAAGATGGAGAGAGCATCTTCATCGAACAGGCGTTCATTGTTTTCGTCGCCAGCAGCCCAATCTCTTCTTGGTGGGGGCGAAGGCGAAAGCTTTACGTTCACTGCATTTACATGAAAACTTGCGATGTCTGTAGTTTAATTTGATCAAAAGGTTTTACTCAAAAATGATCAGAAAATGGTTCTAATGCTCTTTCCATTACTTGGTTTTATTGAGAAGTCAAGTGCGGAAGGAGAGGAGAGCCGTGTGTTCCTGCAAGCGCAGCAGTGAGGGGAGGGGCTAAAGGGAAGGAGAGACAGACTCGTGTATCAACAAATATGTGACCAGTCACAGGAACTAGGGACACAAGTCGGTTCTGGGGAATTTAGAAATTTTCTCAGATTATTAAAGTGTAGTCTCCAAGCTTTCCAACGATTTTTAACACATGGAAATCTGATATTTGGAAGCGTAGCAGTGATTTGAAGTTAACAATTCCCAAAAGGCCAATGGGGATTAAACGGCCTCTGAAGTTTTGGGAGTGACAATGGGGCTCATTTACATCTCATTTGGATAAGCCACACCCCCTGTCAAACTCCCCCTAAAGCAGTAAAGCACAGGGAGGGAGCACAAAGGTTATTGCTTCCACAACAAACCATTGTTTACCAGTTTCATTATGTGCATCTGTTTTATTTTTGGTTTCATGTATTGATCTCACCTCAGAGCAGAAGGTTGTTATTGTTATTTAATTGTTTTAATATCAATTGATAAACTGGCCCTGGCTTGAGAATGTGTTCTGTAACTTTTATCTTAAAAATAATGTTAATGTTCAAATCAAAAACTGTGATATATATTAAAATACAGTACGAGTATGAATCAGAATAGATTGTATTGCCATTGTCGTTTTTTGCTAATGATAAATAATAAGCAATAAACTATGATATATTCTTTTTATTTACCAATCAATAAAGCAAATCACTCAAACATTGCTTAGAGAGCGCTTTTCATACCAGAATGATGGGGAGAAAGAGGGAGAGACTCCGCTCAGGCCCGGGGCTCAGAGCGGAGTCTGCCGAGGTGCGCTCAGACCGGGGCCGGGCTCAGAGCACAGCGGCACGGGGAGACAGTAATGCACATACATTCTCATACACGTGAGAATCTCATACACACCCATTGTGTGTGTCTGTGTGAGTTTGCCTTAGGTCTGCTCTCTTCCCCTCGTGCTCTGTACACGCCAGTTCTGTTCATTTTTGGACGGAATTAAAGTCCACTAAAGAAAGCGTAGCGTCAGACCGGGGCTGAGAGGGGGAGGCGGCAGGGAGGACGGACCGTCAGCTAGGGATGCGCTGACTACATTTATGGAGTAGTTTAAGTTTGTAGAGATTTTGTGTAAATAGCAGGGTAATTCCTCGTGACTACGCGAGTGTCTCCCATGCTAACGCACCATGTTAGCTTACAACGGCAGCCACTAGCGATAAAAAGACAAACTTTCACTCACCCGTCTGAAGTAACCTTTGCCTTCTGCTCAGCAAACTCGTGGTAAATCCATTTTCCACCGTAAGTAGCCGTGGCCTCCATGAGACACAAGGAAAGTGTTCGTTATGAAACCGCACACGCCCCCACGGCGTGCGCTATTTCTCTGACAAAACAAGACTTTTTCAACCTGAAAACTGCTCGTCAATAGGCGTATGTATTTTTGCGTGGCATTTGCTAAAGCATGTGTCAACGCAAACCAAACCAGCTGTGCGGCTGTGCCTCCTCCTCCTCCGCGGTGCTTACCCCAGTATGTAAAAACACACAAAGTCACGCCCCTACTGCACGCTCTGAAATGAACCCCAAACTAGTCGGTTTGAACCTAAAAGTTTACGCTTTTAAATATACCAATACTGGTAGTTTAAACATGGACAGGCTTCTTCTTTACTTCAACTGAACGATTCACCAATTTTCAAAAATAAAACTTTACGTTTACGTTTTTCTCGCGACACGGGCTGCCGACTTGTGTCCCTGGAAACCACGGCGGATCATATATATGTATTAAAGTAAATTCTAAGAAATTTGACAAGCTTGTTAGCATTATTAACGTTTTTATTTCAACAAAAAGCTTTTTCTCCACGAGTGTCCCCACCAACATTGACACCAAACCTACGCCCTTGAGTGGGCGGGTCATTGAAAACACACGATGAACTAACGAGGGGCATGTTCATTTCTGATTTGATTCATTAATATAAACTAATAAGGCTTATTGGAGCAAAACCAATGATGAGGACCGTGGCAAAGCTTTGGATAAACAAAATATAATACAAATAAATAAAAGGTATGGAGGGAAAAGGGCACTTCAGGGGCATGGAGCAAAAGGGGCAGGGGCTCAGTTTAGTTTGTTAGTTGTATGCAGTAGAAGTACGTTCATAGGCTAATATAGTAATTCACAACTTCTCACCCTGGTGTGGTGTCCACCAGCCCAGACGCCTCCAGTTACATGAGTTTGGTACAAACATGTTTTTCCATATACTCATTAATAAATGTGTCATGTCTCAGAATAGCGTCCCAGAGCAGTGTTGAATCCAGTCACTAACATTTAACATCAATCTGTAACTTCAGACACATTAGCCAGTAGGCAGAGAGTTAAAGTGACAGTGATGTTTCGGTCAAGATCGCTCCAACACCTTTGGTCGTCTGTTGTGACTAATTCCATGGTCTAATTACCAACTGGGCCTGGTGTCACACCACTTTATTATGTGTTGTACTATTTTTACTGAATTCCCCCCCCCCCCCATTTTCTTGTTCTGAAAGATTGTTGTGAGTTTTCAGAAATATCGCAATTTTAATGTATTACTTGTGATATACAATAACATGGTTTTGCAGAGTTAGTTAAATTGGAATTGAAAGCGCATTCATACAAGGCTCACCTCAAATCAGAAACATTATTTCGTTTCTGAGCCATCTCATGAAAACGTGTAGTTAACTGTTCTTGTCTATGTTTTGGTGAGTTCTTCAGGTGCTGTTTGACCTTTGCTCTTACAAGAGCAATGTCTAGGCTAAATCGTAACATCCCCCATAGAGCAGTAATGGGCCACTTAAGCTGTTTAAAAGTAGCCTCTGAGGAGTGCAGATTAAATCTTATTCCCTCTCATTGGTTCATATTGTAAATGATTCATGAAATGCTGTGTGTGCAAACTCACTGCTGAAAGCTTGTACCATGGCAGAGACAGACCGTATCTGTGCGGGTGGGAATTATCTAAATCTTGACTGAGCAGGTTAGGACTTGGCAGCACAGCTCCACTGTAGCCTACTGGTCTGATGGATTTAGGGTTTTTCTGCTTAAATACTGTAGTTCAATTTAGTAATAATAAAAAAAAATCTCTCTCTCATTCATATATATATATATATATATATATATATATATATATATATTATTGCATTTTTTGGGTGTATTTACCTTGGGAACTCAGACTTTCTACCTACCATCCAAGAACAGACCCTGCAATAGTTTCTCACACAACAGGCTCCAAAAGCTGATACCGTAATTGGCACTGAGGTAGAATATGCTTTAGTTCACCTGAACATAGTAAAGTGTCTATAAATCTGGAAATGAGTTATCTACTTTTTATCATTAACGTTTGATTCATCAGCTTATTCAAACATACTTATTTTACTAAAAGTTTATAACTGGCTTAAAAAGTATAAAACATGCTCTATTCATTTCTGAGAACTAATCCCAGTTATCTTTGCAGTCTTGAATGCCACTCCTCTGTTTTATTCGTACCTTCTCTAACCCAGTTTGTCACACCGTTCTTCTCCCAGTGCCCCATTTTCCTTCTTGCTCCTTCGCTTGCTGTTCATCCGTTTCTCTGCAGCAGCAGCTCGCCCCAATGTGGCAAATCTCTGGACGCTCGACGCTGACCGCATTTCCTTTTATGCCTCCCACATTACTCATTTATTTTTGCCCATCATTCGTGCTCATTGCACCAAATAAAGTGTTTGACCACCAAAAAGTTGACAGTTAAGTAAATTATTCCGATTTGCCAATTGAAAAAAATCACAATTGGCAAAGTTCAAGGACTGCAATTTTTTTTAGGTCATAATAATCGGTCCCCATTGGAATTGATTGTGTGTAAACCAGCTAATCCTGCAGTAAAGATCGCTAAAAAAAACATGTACTGAAATGCATACAGTTCTTGTTTTAGTTACATCACACGTCTATTCTAGTCTCTCGAACATGAATGTCACTGTGTGTAAAAAAAAGTACACGGTGTCAACTGAGTCGAGAATCTAAAAAAATGACTCCAGTTGCAATTTAGTCAGAGTATTTGCAATTCAATCTTGTATTTAAAATCATTCAGCCCTAATTGGGACCATACAAATTGGGTTACTAATATCTGCCTTTTTTCTATAAATAGTTTTAGCCGTTCATGTCTTCTAGGGACTAAATAGGAAAAGGATCATGGCTTAAGTACACGGACTTGATTTCTTGTTTGTCGTCCATATTGCCTCCTTACATGGGCACAATTGATTTTCCCGTTGCCATGTCCCCAACCAAGTTCTTCAATGTGACCTGACTGACCGAGTTTCGAAATGACCTACAAGTAAAAATGGGATCCGTGGCCTTATTAAAAACTGACGTTAGCGGGTGAAGTGAAGCTTTCGGTTCAAAGGATACATATTTCAAACATAAATCTCAATATCTCGGGACATGTATACTTTTACTGCGTGCTTGGACTCGGACAGTATATGTGTAGCTAGAATTGTACATTAGTGATGTACGTCCTCATGCTCTACTTTCTGTCCTCATTCCTCAGATTGCCTTTTCAAGCTGTGTCCCATGAACAGATACTCTGCGCAGAAACAGTTTTGGAAAGCAGCAAAACCCGGAGGCAACAGCACGACCGATACAGTTCTACTCAACAAACTCCACGTAACGGCTCTTTAATAACTTTTGATGTTGTTTATGAGGTTTTGTCGACTTGTGGTGTTTCCATTCATAAATATTGACATGTTCGGTATCCGTGCGAGGTGACACACCCAGTGTCCTCTAAGACAGTGTTTTTCAACCACTGTGCCTTGGGAAATTATCCAATTTCACCTAGTGGGTCTAAACAATATTTTTTGAAAACAAATCAATAATTATCTGCAAATAATGTGCCATTGTCAAGTCTCTGTGCTGATCGGCAGAGTCACCATATTAAACTCTTCCATATCAGAAAGTGCCCGCAGGTAGCTCATTTCTTTGAGCCATGCATGGATGCACTTTGTGAATATAGGCTACAAAGTTACATTTTTTTTAACATTTTCTGCTGGTGCATGGTGTGCCTCGTGATTTTTTCAATTAAAAAAATGTGCCTTGGCTCAAAAAAGGTTGAAAAAACACTGCTCTAAGAGAATATGGTCATTTTCCAGCTGCAAAAGATATAAATACAAATATACACACAAATGCACTTTTCAAATCTTAAGGGTGAGTTTTCTCAAAATTAGGTTTTCCTTACAGGCTTACAGGCTTGCAACAACATATACATCATATTTTACTATCATATTTCCCCGCCTGATTTTTATTTTTGTTTTGTTTTGAATTCCAAATATCAAGGCGAAATATAATGTTTCTTTCCTTTTTTTGATAAATGGCTCTATTCATTATTGATATTTGGCTGTCGGAAATAAAGGCATTTTGGCCATTTTTACTCACAAAATGCCATTTCTGTATGAAACATGAAATGACAGAAACTTTAGATTCGTAAAACTTTATTTATCCCAGGAGGGAAATTAAGTTTGCAGCCACTGCTTTTTAAAAATGTTTGCAATTTAATGTCATTTTGTCCCCATAATCGACAGCAAAAGTTTCAAATGTACATCTCCTAATCCCTATGATTTTTTTTTAACCTATTCAGCTTCTGCGACATGCATTTTCAGACATTGTTTGACTTTATGTTGTAGCATGCTGCTGACTTGGAAAAGAAACAAAATGAGTCTGAGAACCGAAAGCTGCTGGGAACTGTCATCCAGTATGGAAATGTTATTCAGGTAAGTTAAGATAAGACTGGACCAGTATTTACTGTAATAAAATGATCCAAGGGCTTTTTGTATAATTGCTATTGAGCAGGACCTACTGTGCTCAAACGCCTACCCCTCATTCCTCTGCATAAAAGTGCCTCCACATTCTGTCCTTTTGTTTATAATGTAGAGTTTTGCAACGTAGTATTTGCAGCTTTTGGAAATAAAACAGTTCAACCTAATTAGGAAAGAGTCTTGAGACATATTTCTGGTCTGAAAATGTTCTTGTTTTTGAGGTTGTCCAACGTGGGTGACGGTGGTTTTATTTTGTCTGCAGCTACTACATTTGAAAAGCAATAAATACCTGACGGTCAACAAACGCCTACCTGCACTTTTGGAGAAGAATGCTATGAGAGTGACTCTGGACTCTGCGGGAAACGAGGGCTCCTGGTTCTACATCCAGCCCTTCTACAAGCTGCGGTCCCTGGGAGACAGTGTGGGTAGAGCTCGGTGTTAATTTCAGTTTTATTATACTTTGCAGGCACCGTCAACAACACGATGGAGCCGAGTAGTTATTGAATCTCTCTAACTGGAGTGTGGGATGTTAGTAACAGTAGCTAGTCCTCTTGGAGTGTTTTTTCTGTGCTTCTACATCATTTAAATGTATTAGATTGATGTGAATAGCAGATTTTCTTTGCTACTATTTATTAAGTGGATAATGTCCTTATCGCTCTCCTGTGGATGAATTGCAACAGAAATAAATACAACAATAAGGTCAAAGTACACTGACAGTGGTAATATCTGGTTTTAGATTTACATCTGTTGTCGTTAATTCAGTGAGTGCAGCGTGTTAGTCACTTTGGTCAATGGCTCCCTCTAGCGTTTTGTATTCTAGTACTACTTTGTGGCATAGTTTTTCTTTATATAGAAGATAAGATGAGATGGAACTTTATTGATCTCACAATGGCGAAATTCCCTTGTTACAACAGCTCTTAAACACTTAATGCAAATAAATGTAATAATAATGTGCAAGTAATTATGCAATAAAAAAAAAACAGGAAAATGTGCAAACAAGTAATGGTAAATCTTATGTACAGTGAATAATACACTCTTAAAAAAGGTGATTGACAAAGTGACAATGATGCCGTTATTGCGTGTGGTTTTGCATAGATGTTGTTGTACAGGAGTTACTTTACTGTTGTACAGTCTGACAGTGGGGATGAAGGACCTGCAGTAGCGCTCCTTCTTGCTCTTAGGGTGTCTCAGTCTGGCACTGAAGGAGCTGCTCAGCTCCTCTACAGTCCCGTGCAGTGAGTGTGAGCTTGGCTAATACCCTGTCCCTCACCTCCACAGAGTCCCGGGATAAGCCCAGGACAAAGCTGGCCCTCCTGACCAGCTCGATCAGTCGTAGAATATTATTCTTGAGTAGACTACACAGTGTTCGGTTAAAAAGCAAATAGACTGTTTATCACGTAACTATTATTGATCATGTTTAATTATACATTTCAGGTCGTTATTGGAGATAAAGTAGTCCTTAATCCTGTTAATGCGGGACAGCCTCTTCATGCCAGCAGCCATCAGCTTGTGGACAACCCAGGCTGTAATGAGGTAAACGCCACTATCCACATCGTCGCCATGACAGTATCACATGTTTTGGAAAGGCCAACATTTTTATTTGGTTATTCCCTTTATGTTGTAGGTTAATTCTGTCAATTGTAACACCAGTTGGAAAGTTGTTCTCTTCATGAAGTGGAGTGACAACAAAGAAACTATACTGAAAGGAGTATGTAGCCCCTCATCGTGTCCCTTCTCTAAACGAGTATTCGCTCTGTGTTTAAGTGAGTGTCTGTGATGACAGGGGGATGTAGTCCGGTTGTTTCATGCAGAACAGGAGAAGTTCCTGACCTGTGACGACTACAAAAAGGACCAACATGTATTTCTAAGAACAACTGGCCGACAGTCTGCTACATCCGCCACCAGCAGCAAAGCATTATGGGAAGTGGAGGTAAAGAACAAATCTGAACAAATGGGTTGTTATCCCCCTATGTTTGTATGAATACGTCTTACCTTTTGTATCAGGTGGTCCACCATGATCCTTGCAGGGGGGGCGCTGGTTATTGGAATAGCTTGTTCAGGTTTAAGCACTTGGCAACAGGGTGCTACTTGGCTGCAGAAGTTGGTGAGGTAAGACTATCTGTGCACACAAAGACCATGCATGTGTGTGGTTGTATAGGGTTTAACCTCTCAATGTGCTCCACAGGTTAACCAGGACTTTGAGGAAGAGAGTGCTGAGCAGCGGTCCGCTGTAAGTCCTTTTTAACCACTCTGAAGATCATCATACCGTGTTAATGTACACTTTAGCCATGAACTGCTTAGTGAAGAGGTTGCACTTATTTCTCTGTATTTTTAAATTGTTGTGTGTAATACTTGTTGTCTTTAGTCGCATACATCTTTCGTTTTTGGAACTTTACTAATAAATACTCGTACAGGAAGTTTGCACGCACGTGTTTGTTGATTCACTGATCATGAATTACTTTTCTTTTTAAGGTGGCAGACTTTACACCCTTTAACTTTCAGGTAAATAATGTTTGTCTTAATCTTTTTTTGTGTGGAATGATTTACTTTCAAAACAATTAGTGATTTCTTTAATGCATTCCATTGACGGTCAGTAGGCGGCGCTGTTGTGCAGAGGAACTGACTGAGTGATCATTTGGAGGCTGGTTCACGGGGTTTCTTTTTCTTGCAGTTAGATGTTGACAATGAAGCTCTGAGGGGCCGTCTGCGAGCTCCGCAGGAGAAAATCATGTATACTCTGGTGCCAGTCCCAGATGGCATGGACATTTCCTCCATCTTTGAGCTGGACCCGACAACATTAAGAGGGGGCGACTCTATGGTGCCAAGGTGATGCACAGACAAAGCCCAGTAAAACAAGGATCTCCAACCAGTATTTCGGAAACATTCATTTCAATCTCCCCTTTCCAAGTCTTCATATTTGCATACACAAGTGCCATTTTAGATGCTTCATTTTTGTTTCATCTGTAAACATTTAGGTGAATATGGTAAAGTATAAAATGGAAACTCGAGTAATTTTTCTGATTGTGTTGAATTCTAATTTTGACATATACGTAGCTCTCCAGGAAAAATATGACCTAAGTCGCACAGTTGCAGAAGTTGCTTTTGTTACATACAATTAGCTCTCAGGGTCAAGAAGTTGGAGCCCTGTGATTTAAAGGGGAAACCTGATTTATTTGTGTTAAAATAGCCTATCATCATCTTACTAACTGTACTGTCAGAAAATTAATTTGTCCAAATTAAATGTTTTAAATTGTAAAAGTGTAGAAGAGGAAAGGGAAACTCCCTCTGTAGAGTAAAAGGTTACCATTAAAAGAGGATGACAGGAGGCACAATGAGTAGGCTTACAGGGGAATAACTGTATTTCAACATGCCATGTTAGTGTTGTTCCTTTGATCCATCCATAAACCACAGAGACGTCATGCATATGTCAAATCAAAACTTATGATGTACTATGTTACGCACCTTAATTTTGTGTCAGTAATTGCCACCATTTTAAAGTGGTGTCATTCTTTAATAATATAATCATAATCATTGTGGTCTTTATCATTGTGTATGAGATATGCAATTGATTAGCCTGGATAATGCACTGAAATATGTGTATATACTTTTTTTCTTTCTTTTTTTTTATAAAACACTGCCCTTGTTCAGCACCACATCCCAAAGCACTTACACATAATTATAAAATCAGTCAAAAGTTCATTTATTTCTGTGATTCAACTTAAAATGTGAAACTAATATATTATAAATTTAGACTCATGCATGCAAAATATTCAAAATTTTCTGAGATTTTTAATTTGGGTTTTTTACAAGCAACGAATAAAGGCTATACATATCTTCCTTGGCATGTAATGAGTCTATGATATATTAGTTTCACAGTTGAATAACAGAAAGGAATGCACTTTCTAACGATATTCAAATGTTTCAAGTTTCACCTGTATTTTTGTGTCTTTCATGCAACTATTATCTTTTTAGGAGTTCTTACGTGAGACTAAGGCACCTCTGCACTAACACGTGGGTTCACAGCACAAACAATCCCATTGACAAAGAGGAAGAGAAACCTGTTATGTTGCGGGTGAGTAACTGCCATGCGTTTTTTGGATAATACAATATGTGCGTTTGTTTAATTCATGCAATAACAAAACATGTGTCTTTAAAGATAGGAACATCGGGCGTTAAGGAGGATAAAGAAGCCTTTGCCATTGTGCCAGTGCCTCCAGCAGAAGTACGAGATTTAGATTTTGCCAATGATGCAAGCAAAGTTCTGGCATCTATAGCTGGAAAACTTGAAAAAGGGACAATCACACAAAATGAAAGAAGGTGCGGGACATTATTATTATTTGATCTTGGTCCTATTTTGATGTTACCGTGTTTGTCCAAATTTGTTTTAGGTTTGTGACCAAACTCTTGGAGGATTTAGTTTTCTTTGTGGTGGACATTCCCAATAGCGGGCAGGATGTATTGGAAATAATGGTTAACAAGCCCAACAGAGAACGACAGAAACTTATGAGAGAACAAAATATCCTGAAGCAGGTCTGACAGAATATTTATAAACGTTTTATGCATGTGCACCTTGAGGAAAAAAAAAAGTTTTGACTATCCTTTCTTTTTGACAGATCTTCAAACTACTCCAAGCCCCTTTCACGGACAGTGGGGATGGACCAATGCTACGGTTGGAGGAGCTTGGAGACCAACGACACGCACCCTTTAGGCATATTTGCCGACTGTGCTACAGAGTGTTACGACATTCTCAGCAGGATTATAGAAAAAATCAGGTGGGCCTGAAGCCTGAATAACCTTTGGCCCTTGAGTAACAGTGACCTACAGACAATCTCACACATTCTCCTTTTGTTTGCAGGAGTATATAGCTAAACAATTCCGCTTCATGCAAAAACAAATTGGATATGATGTGCTGGCTGAAGACACAATAACTGCTCTACTGCATAACAACCGAAAACTACTTGAGAAACATATCACAGCTGCAGAGATAGACACTTTTGTGACACTTGTGAGAAAGAACCGGGAACCAAGGTGAGATTTAGCAGGAGAAAAAAAATCATGTTTTTTCATTATTATTTTGTGTATTTAAACGTATTATATGTGCGCAGGTTTCTTGACTACTTGTCGGATCTCTGCGTGTCTATGAGCAAATCCATTCCTGTAACACAAGAGCTCATCTGCACCGCTGTGCTGGACCAAAATAACGCGGACATCCTCATCGAGACCAAGTTTGATTTTATGTTTTTTTACAGATTATTTCACTTTTGAATTTGGATGATACCAGTAATCGCTGTTTTGTTCCTCAGACTGGTGTTGTCAAGATTTGAGATCGAGATAACAGCAAATGGAGAGAGTCCAGTGGAAGCAGAGGATGAGGAGGAAGTGTGGCTCTTTTGGAAGGACAACTGTAAAGAAGTCAGGAGTAAGAGCGTCCGTGAGCTGGCTCAGGATGCAAAGGAAGGCCAGAAAGATGATCTGGAAGTGGTCAGCTATTACAGGTGAGATATATGTAATGTCTGGATGTCTAGATGTGTGTGGCTATGATATGATTTAAGATTTCTTTTTTTTTCCCAGGTGCCAACTGAATCTTTTTGCCAGGATGTGTCTGGACCGCCAGTACCTTGCCATTAATAGGATCTCAGGTCAGCTGGACGTAGACTTGATCCTTCGCTGCATGTCCGATGAGGACCTGCCTTTCGACCTGCGTGCGTCCTTCTGCCGCCTGATGCTTCACATGCATGTGGACAGAGACCCACAAGAACAAGTTACGCCTGTCAAATATGCTCGACTTTGGTCTGAGATTCCTTCTCAAATCGCCATTGATGAGTAGGTTTTATCATCATGTATTATTATTCAGTGCACCGCAAGTAATACATTCAGAATGTTGCATCTTGTTTCAGCTATGACAATGACGGGACCTCGCGAGATGAAGTCAAGGAACGTTTTTGCCTCACCATGGAATTTGTGGAGAATTACCTCAGGGAGGTGGTGTCACAAAACATTCCCTTCTCTGACAAGGAGAAAAACAAGCTCACCTTTGAAGTACTGACACTTTGAGATTTGTATAACAGCTGAATGTGCTGTAGGTTTGCAGAATTAATTGGTGTTCTTTTCATGTAGGTTGTAAACCTGGCAAGAAACCTCATCTACTTTGGTTTTTATAACTTCAGTGACTTGCTGCGACTGACCAAAATATTGCTGAATATTTTGGACTGTGTGCATGTCAGCACAATATACCCGATGAACAAGACAGAGAAGGGTGAAGAAAACAAAGGTACATACTTTATATTGTATGCTTTTGCATTCCGATGTTAATTATCCTCCAGACAAGACAGGCCGAACTGCTTGTTTGCAGGTAGCAACGTGATGAAGTCCATTCATGGTGTCGGAGAGCTGATGACCCAGGTGGTGCTGCGTGGTGGTGGCCTACTGCCTGCCACTCCCACTCATCAGCCTGAGGGAGATGTGGTGAAAACTCAAATTGAGCCAGAAAGAGAAGACATCATGGTCATGGACACAAAGCTTAAGGTTATTGAAATCCTACAGGTAATGCGCAGATCATCCATTAATTCCCCAAAAGCGTTTGTTTATTTTAACAATCTAATTACTTTCCTAGTTTATTCTAAACGTGCGGTTAGACTACAGGATTTCCTGCTTGCTGTGCATCTTTAAGAGGGAGTTTGATGAGAACAACAAACAAGACGAACCTGCTGCTAACCAAAACGGAAGCAACAATATCTCTCAGATTCCTGGTATGGCAAAGTAAAACATTTGTAGTATAACATATGGTATATTCATAGCATTAAAAGATTGTTTCTAAAAACATTAATTCTGTATTTTTCCATCAGCAAATTTGAACTTTGAGAACATTGAAGAGAAAGCGGAAGGAATCTTTGGTGGAAGGTAGGGGAGGGGAAGAGGGGGAAAAAAACCTGAATGTAGCATTGTAAAGCATTGTGATAAATCCAATGTATTTAATGAGTACAGTGAGGAGAACACTCCACTGGACCTCGATGACCAAGGAGGCCGTACTTTCCTCAGAGTCCTGCTGCATCTGACCATGCACGACTACCCTCCCCTTGTGTCCGGAGCCCTTCACCTGCTCTTTAGACATTTCAGCCAGAGACAGGAGGTCCTCATGGCCTTCAAACAAGTACGCACAAACTATTCCAGCTCTAGGGACACTGTCAGTCTATTGTATGCTCATGCAAATGTTTTATTTTTTCAGGTGCAGCTTCTTGTGACCAGTCAAGATGTGGACAACTATAAACAGATCAAGTCAGATCTCGATCAGCTCCGTTCGATTGTGGAGAAATCAGAATTATGGGTTTACAAAAGGCAAGGGGAGGATGGAATGGATGGAGATGGCCCTGAATCTGATCATAAAAAGAAGGTAGATTGAGCTTATTATGCTGCCGGTTTAAGAAGAAGAAGAAGATCTTTATTTATATAGCGCCTTTCACAGACATGGTCACAAAGCGCTTTACATGAGAGCATTTTACATTCACTCCATACTCGGTGGTGGTAAACTACTTGGTTTAAATAAAGTTGTGGGGGACAGTGGCTCAGATGTGAGAGCTGGTCATCATAACTGGAAGGTTGGTGGTTCAGATCCCAGCTCTGGCAAGTGCAGACTGTCATCGTGTCTTTTGGCAAGACACTTCCCCCACTTGAGTATGAATGTAGTGTGTGAGGTCAATGAGGCTTACTGCCACCGAGTATGGAGTGAATGAATAAGGCAATGCGAGTGTCCAGAAAAGCCATATATAAACCGATGCTTTATTATTGTTAACATACTGTATATACTACAGTATTATTTTTCCTTCCATTTGTCATTAGGGCGATTCAAGTTCAGAGGGAAAAAGCTCTGAAAGTACCAGCAATTACAACTACAGAGTTGTTAAAGAGGTAAAAAAACAACAACTTTTATTTGGTTTGTGTTTTTCGCGTGACTTAGTTCTTAATATGAAACTATTCCAGATCCTGCTGAGGCTCAGTAAACTGTGCATTCAGGAGGGAAGCTCTGGGAAGAAGAGCAGGAAGCAACAGCAAAGACTGCTTAGAAACATGGGTGCCCACAGTGTGGTTCTGGAGCTGCTCCAAATCCCTTACGAGAAGGTGACAAATTGTCATGTAAACTATTGTAAATATTATTTCTGGTGATTATTCCATTGCCTTATGTATAGTATAATCATGGAAATGTTCAATTAATAATTGGTTTAATTCACATTGTGCTTGCATTCAGTGTATTGTATAATCAATTAAGTATGCCTAATCTAATGAAGTTGTCTATCAGGGCGAAGATGTCCGGATGCAAGAGATAATGAAACTGGCTCACGAGTTCCTCCAAAACTTCTGTTCTGGCAACCAGCAAAACCAGATTCTTCTTCATAAACACATTAACTTGTTTCTTAACCCAGGGGTGAGTATGCGTTAAAAATTACGTATTATTTATGCCAAGACCTAAACGTTAAATCAATTTAGCAACCTGACATTTTGAAATAGGGAAGTGCAATGCATCAAACTTTAAGCAAGCTCTCAACTACGGTCAGTTACCGTGATGAGGACTTTTAATCATCAGACCCACTGCTTATTCTGAGGCAGTAATGGCATCTGTTTGGGAGTTTTGAGGAATGAAAGTTCAAATGTTTTAAAATGTCTACCATATCGTTCTTGGATAGTGATAATAAAAGCTGTATTCATTTGTTTTTAAGGTGAAAAGCTGATCCCAGTGTTTTTGGATGGGTAATATTTCTTGTTGTTCCATGTCCTTTTCCAGATCCTGGAGGCCGTCACCATGCGGCACATCTTCATGAATAACTTTCAGTTGTGCAGTGAAATCAACGAGCGCGTCGTCCAGCACTTCGTCCACTGCATTGAGTCTCACGGTCGACACGTACAATATCTCAAGTTTCTGCAGACGATTGTTAAAGCAGAAAGCAAGTTCATCAAGAAATGTCAGGACATTGTGATGGCGGAGGTCAGAAAATAAATACTTCTGCATTGACTTCTTGCCTTCTATAGTGTTGGTTTGATTTTGCTGACACTCCCTTTAGCTTGTGAACTCGGGTGAGGATGTCCTGGTGTTCTACAATGATCGAGCCTCCTTTCAGACTCTGGTACAAATGATGCGGTCAGAACGGGACCGTATGGATCCAAACAGCCAGCTCATGTACCACATTCACCTGGTGGAGCTGCTGGCTGTCTGCACAGAGGGAAAAAATGTCTACACTGAAATCAAATGCAACTCACTGCTGCCCCTGGATGATATCGTGCGGGTTGTTACACATGAAGACTGTATCCCTGAGGTGAGCACAACAAGGCTTGTTATTGAAATCCCCCCCTTCCTGGAAATGATCATGTTTATATAATATAACTGTTATTTCTTTACTGTTTCATGTCTCTTCTCTAAGGTGAAAGTTGCTTATATAAACTTTCTAAACCACTGTTACGTCGATACAGAGGTTGAAATGAAGGAGATCTATACATCCAACCACATGTGGAAGCTGTTTGAGAACTTCCTCGTGGACATTTGTCGGGTAAGGCCCAGCTACATTGTGATAAGTAGGGCACTGCAAGTGTGCTTTATACTGTATTATTTTGTTGTTAAGCCATGGTTCTGTGAGCGCAGCGTTCAGTGGACACTCTGTGAATTACCTGTTGTCCACACGGAGGAAGTGTGACCCACTGGTCATGAGTCATACCTACTTATTTATTCCTTTCTTCTTTGTCGGCAGGTGTGCAACAACACAAGCGACAGGAAACACGCGGACACCATGCTGGAGCGTTATGTAACCGAAACAGTCATGAGCATCGTCACGTGTTTCTTCAGCTCCCCTTTCTCTGACCAAAGCACCAGCCTCCAGGTAACCAGGAGGGTTCGACATGCAGCGCTCATGCCAATAGCTGTTAATGCCGATAAAGCATGTAGAGATACACGGTTTATACTTTTACTGGCATATAGACTCCTTTTAGTTAGCACTTAGTATACTGACACAGAAATATATATATATAATAAAAACAAGTGTATTGTTCTTAAAGTCTTGTTTGTGCCTTTCTTTCTTTTGCATAGTTGGCTTGCTATATGTATGTAAGTATAAGATTGTTTTCCTGGGTTTTAGCAACAAAGCGCTCTGCTTAGTTTTGGTGACTCTTAGACTTGTTGTTCCCAAATCTTTAAGTCATTTCAGAGATACGGGGCACATGATGCGGTGATGTAATATAATCACCCTTCTTCCTGATTTACTAGAGTCCTATTTGCCCGTGATTTTTTTTTTTTTATCCCGATAATTGGAACACCCATAGATGCTCTAAAGTTAACTTCTAATTGTGCAGTTGTGACCAGTTTATCTACACGTCTGTTAGATAAGGTCATGTTGGTTTCATTAGATTTGTGTGACCTCTTACCCCTTCTTAGTACTTTGCATAATTACTGTAAATGGCTCATGAGCACATCAACCCTTTTTTTCTTGCAACAGACGGCCTTTCTTGGAAAGATTTCTGAGGTATTTATTGTATTACTGGGCATTGAACGGCTGATGGCTTTTGTGGTTGTAGTAATCACTTTTCCTAAGAGTTCTGTGCACTGTGTTGTGATGGGACTTTGACCTTTTGAGAAGACCCTATGGACCCCAAGCACTTTAGTGAATACACCTTTTTTTTAATGTTTAGCGATTGAAATAAAAAAGTATTTGTTTTGAGGGCACAAAAACGAAGGTGTTTGGTAGATCTTCCACCTTTTTTATTTTTAAAGTATTCACCATTTTCTTTTGTCGCTTGCATTTATTTTGTCATGTCCTTATTTTCCAGACTCGTCAGCCAGTTTTTGTCCAGCTGCTCCAGGGTGTCTTCAGGGTTTACCACTGCAACTGGTTAAACCCTCTTCAGAAAGCATCCGTTGAGGCTTGTATAAAGGTTCTCTCAGATGTGGGTAAGACACTTTTTAATTAAATTTTTCATATTGCGTTTTATTGGCGAGTCACAAACTGAAATATTGCCGTGTCTGTTTGCCCAGCTAAGAGTCGAGCCATCGCCATCCCAGTGGACCTCGACAGCCAAGTCAACAATCTTTTTGTCAAGTCCAATAATGTTGTTCAGAAGAGCATCCTAAATTGGAGACTGTCGGCTAAAAACACTTCTCGAAGAGACTCTGGCCTGACCACCTCCAAGGATTATAGAAATATCATTGAAAGACTGCAGGTTTGATGTACAATGGTGTCTTTTATGCACAGCTGCTAATATGAAATGCTATTGAAAAAGATGAGAAAGAATGTCACCATTGTTTATGATTTTATGTGCACATACTTGCAAGCTTTTACTTTGCTAAAGAAGTGTATTGTTGAAGTGAGGCAGGCAGTTGCACTTCTCCCGTCTCACACGAGTTAAGTTGACTGTGCTTCAACTTCCACTTTTGCGCTAACTGTAAGCCCTCACTGTTCTCGGGAGACTTGGGCCCAATCTCAATTCTCTTTTCTACCCCTTCCCCTAGCACTAGCCTTTTCCAACACCCTGAAACCAAGGGCTAAGGACGAGGGTTGAAAATACCGCCCTAAGAAATGGGACAGCCCTCCATTTGACTGCATTTACTATTAACACAGATGAATAGGGTTATGTAAAAACAAGCAGGCCTACATGTCTATATAGCATGTTTCTACTGAACCAGTTCATCGCTTGACTGATGCTGTTTTGTAACACCTAAACAACAGGACTCGTCTCAGCCCAAACCCCACAGATTTTCATCTATTTCTGCTTCGTCCGGCGCTACGTTCTCCTTCCCCCGTCCGTGTGTTGCGGCTTCTACCGCGGGTCGCTGTGGCTGCAGCCCGTTAGCCAGAGCTGCGAGAGATCAGCTGATCCGCTCATCAATCAATCAATCAAACTTTATTTATAAAGCGCTTTTCATACCGATAGGAATCACAAAGTTCATGTAACACATTAGCGACATATCGAAAGGTTGGAAAGAAATGCCAAAAGTCAGCCAATACAGTGCAAATAAACGGAGCATTTGCAACAGCAAAGCGAAAACGTAGAACTGAAACGTTTACCGCAATGGACTGTTCTAATTGTTGCATGAAGCGAATAAAGTCACAAACGAAGAGTTCTGCAACTTTATAAATGTTGTAAGAGTGCTTATTGATGATGTTCGTGAATTCATCTCGCAGCTTATTTCCGTGTTTTGTCAAACTCCTCCTACCCCTTCGTCTGAAGTGTGCGTCGGAAAAACCCTCGCTTGAAGGGCTGTGTGGCCCTCTCCCTCACCCCTACCCCTCGCCCCAAAATACAATTGAGGCACCCCTTCGTCTCTCGTGAACGCGCAAAACGAAGGGAAAGGGCTAAGCGGAGGGCTAAAGGGGAGAATTGAGATTGGGCCTTACTGTTAATCCTTATCTACAGTATTTTCATGCTGTGAACACATTTCCACATCCAGTATTGATCCTACATTGTAGTTTTCAACCCTGTGAACTATAGGACATTGTCTCAGCCTTAGAAGACCGCCTGAGACCGCTGGTCCAAGCTGAGCTCTCTGTCCTCGTTGATGTCCTGCATCGCCCAGAGCTGCTCTTCCCTGAAAACACTGATGCTCGCCAAAAATGTGAAAGTGGGGGCTTTATATCAAAGTAGGTCCACACTTCAGACTATTTAACCTCTTACCCCCCCTTAACCAGTGCCTTAATCGAGCACATTTTCTCCAGTTCGACTTTTCACAAATCTAAAAGCTTCTTGACTAGAGCTGACAGCCTACTGGCCAGAGTAACCCCTCATTTGAAAGCCAAGACCTACAAAACTGATGCGTTGTCGCCGAGTTTTTATGTTGTGGGATAGGGGGCAGACATTAGAATATTTTACTTCTTTCTGCTCCTTAAATGCTGTTGCATTTGTTTTTAAATGAATGAAAGAAATAATAAAATGAAAAAAAAAAAGAAAAATTACGCATTTTTGTCACGTTTTTGTAGGATTTTTTCATCGCATTTTTGTCACGTTTTTGTTGCTCTTTCGTGGCTTGTTTTTTTCTTCTTATTTTTTCATCACTTATTTGTGTTTTTGACGATTATTTGGAAGCATTTTTGTTGCGTTTTCGTCTCCTTTCTCGTGTTTTTGTCTTTTTGTTGTTGTTTTTTCGTTGCTTTTTTCATTTCTTATTTTGTTTCATTTTTGACAATGTTTTTTGGCTTGTTTGGTGCGTTTTCCTCATGTTTTTGTCACGTTTTTGTTGCTTTTTCATCACTCTTTAGTCGTGTGTTTTTGTCGCTTTTTTTGTTGTCGTGTTATTGTTGCTTTTCCTGCGCATTGTTGTCGCTCTTTTGCTTTTAGATTTGGGTAAACTCAAACTGGAGAAATGCTCGGTTAAGGCGGAGAGTAAGAGGTTAAGTAGACCATTGCCCCATGTCAATCCTACGTACTGTTTGGGGCTTTATGTATTTCCCTATATTTCCATGTACTAAATACAGTTTATTAACGCTTTGTATTCTGGTCTGAAAGATTTTCCTGTTTTCTATTTTTTTTTACCAGACTTATCAAGCATACCAAGCAACTTCTGGAGGAAAATGAAGAACGTCTTTGCATCAAAGTCCTGCAGACGTTGAGAGAAATGATGTCCAAAGACAGGGGTTATGGGGAGAAGGTATGTGACACATCTATGTTTATTAAACAAAACAACTGAGGCTTCAACCCTTCAGGCACATTGAAAATATACATACACTTTTTCATTTGCCAGCAATTTGAGATTACTATAAAAAAGTACAACAAAGATACATTGTTCTTTTATTTACTTTTTCTAACCACAGATGTTTAACTTTGTTGTCATAATACTTAATTATTGTGTGTTTTATGTGCTGTTTGTCCACAAAAACAAGTCTTTTTCCACAGTAAAAATATAATATGGGATATTTAACCAAAAATATGCTGCAGAAATGATTACATGGAGTGATTTCAAAAGCCTTGTCTAATTCAGTTAACTACATGGATTTTCATGAATTTTTTTTATTATTATTCAGGCGTCATGGCCTGATTGATCTAGATACAGTATATCAACGAATTTACAACAGATGTCATGGAATTTTAATTGCTACCTTTGATCAGTTATTCCTCTGGATTTTGGCTGATCTGTTGAGAATCAGAAAGTGTGCAATGTTTAACTTATTTGTAGGGCTGTCAAAATGTATCGCAATTAATCGAAAACATAATTAATCGCGATTCATTAAATTAATCGTGATTAATCGCATCATATGTTTTGACCAAACGCACTTCTGTATCTGAGCCACACATGACCTGAAAGACGAGGCAGATTGTAAGCCAGAAGTCTCCAATCTTTTCACACGATGAGATACTTTTATGAAAAAATAAAAGCGACAAAGAGCTACTTGTGCGTCAAAAAGGCTTGTCTAATCATCCTATCTCAACAAAATGCATTTTAATTTTGTCCTTCTAATCTACTTTATGAACCTAAAGGTTTGCAGATTCTGTCCAAAATGTTCAGCACCAAAGAAAATGTCTCTAAAATGTGACTTATCAAGCCTTGGGTGAGCAACCAAGAAAGGGCTGTAGAGATCCCGGTAATAAGCTGTTGAGCTTTTCTCATAATTATGAAACTGTGAATATTTAGTTAATGAAATGTGCAATCAATAATCGGATGCTTTAAATTTAAGTGTACTTCAGTACATTCAAGTGTACTTAAATACAAGTGTACTTATGTTGGACAAGTATTGAACATTTACATAATTATTAGAGAAAAATGACCCGTGATTAATTGAATTTGACAAGTGTGATTAATGGCGATTAAAACAATGAATCCATTGACAGCTCTACTTGATTACTCTGCAAGTTACTGGTTACAAGATGAAAGAAGAGATATCATACTTTCCCTTAAAGGAAGAGCAACTTTTATTGTCTCATTTAAAGCAAATATTTTTACTTTGAACTGTTCTTAGTATTAGAAGTACTTTTCAAAGTAAATTTGAATTTATAAATCTATTAACACCTTGCATGTTCTAACAATTTCACACAACCATCCACTTCTACTAATGAAAAGGCTCTTTGCTTCTTACTCGCCCTCTACCATATTTGACTTAAAAATTGGTAGAAGGTTATTCAAAATGTGGCGCAATCTCAATTTGAAACAGTAAGCAGCTTTTTTGTCAGACGTCACCAACAACTGTCTTTGCACTCGCAGTCCAAACGTAGCTTCACTAACCCTGTGTCCTCTCTTGCAGCTGATTGCTTTTGATGATGAAATGGATGTGGCTGAGGTTGTCCTTTTTTACCTAATACTAACGGTGTATGTGTGCTCGCTGCTTTTGTAGCATTGCATTGTCAGTAGTGACATTCGTCTGCCCCATTGTCTAATAGTCATGCATTACGTTAAGGAGAAACGCCATATTAAAGCCTTAAATAAGTCATGAATATAATAAAACTGGGTGATAAAGGTATTTTTATATAACAGAGATAGAAAAAGTACAGTCGTGATGCACAATGGGTTCACAAAGTCAGACCTCTTTGTATTACTTCTGTTTTATTATGTTGTAGTCAGAAGATTGTATATTAAAAAACGTTTTTTAAGGGCTAAATATTCACTGATTACATGACAATACTAATACAGAAATAGACATTCATGCAACTTTTTATGCACAATTTACTTTTTTGACCGAATGGCTGTATGGGTGATTATTAGCACGGCGCCTTTACTTTCCATCATGGTGGCCTCTACAAAGATCCAGGATCAGTTGTTTTGTAGATTTTCTGGAGAGCAGTGAAAACCTTCCAGAAACTCTAAAAACAATATACTGGAGCGTCATAGAGGCCACTGTAATGGAAACTAAATGTGCTATGTTAACCACTCATACAGCCGCCATGTCACTGAAAGGTCAATTATGCACAATACGTTTATTTTTTTCACATAAAAAAATATTCCTACGTATTGATATATCATACGTATTCCTACGTATATGCTAACCCCTTCCATTGCTCTCAATCATAGTGGTGCTGTTTTTGAACATCTATTCTCCTCATTACCCACAGTCATGAAGAGACAGTCTCTATATAAGGCTAAGTGTCTGTAGATAAACCTTACTCTGAGAAAAACAAAGTCACGAGGAGCAGGGCAATATAATATAATGTATAATGTACCGACATTACATTGCGAGGCCGGATTGTGGTAATGGTATCTGCCTGGGAGGAGGACTTAATCTGGACAAGTTCCTCTGAATGGGCGTCTCCTCCTGAGTTGGCAGGGATCCCACCAAGTTTCCCAGTTTCCATGTTGTTGGTCTTCCTGTACGGTTTCCCCTTCATCGTCACTTCGCAGCATGGCTGCATACCACTTGGTCGCCGTGGAAATCCCCAACCCGCACAAAAAACAGGACAGTTCTTTCTTTCGAGAGACAAATGGTTTGTCCTCATTGCTCCTCCCATATGGTGGATCTGAAAAACGTGCACACCCTCCCCTCAGGAGCCCCTTGGCACATGCCGCTTGGCCCTATCACTCACCCGTGCGGTGCGCTGAACAAAAGCAGCTTGTCGAATAGAGTGGAGTCCCAAAAAACCTGTTGTAAACCATCACTGGTGTTATGTAATAATTTGCATTTGCCTCAATGCCCTCCCTGAAGTTTCTCAGGATTAGTGCAGCTGTCCTGTTGTCTAACCACATCATCCTTGTGACTTTTCGTGTTGGTATCCAGGGAAAGTGATTACAGAGCTGCCACAGTGGCACAATGGCGAAGGTTCTCTCAAACTGCCAGAAAAAACACAAAGACAAGGTTGATAAAATTGAAGCCAGATAAAACAAGTCATGATCTGCCAGCCCAGTTGTTGTTTGAGATTGATCTGCCCTTATGCAGTTGCTTGTCACGTGTTTCTTTGTTGGAGAAGCAGCGAGGTGGCGCGAGTCAAAGTGGGATCTTATCTTACTCTGGTGATGTAATAGGGTTTGTTGAGGATGCTTCTGAGTACATAACCGTGCTCTGACTTATGTAAGGCCCTCTTTTAAAACTCTGTTCGGTGGTCTGTGCAGATACGTTTCTATGACGGGGATCCCCACACATGCCTGGAGTTCTCTGTTGTGTTCTTGAGAATTTTTTTTACGTTTTGTTTTTTCCTTCTTAATTACGGGAAATAGTTTGCCTCAAGTGTGTCTGGGATATTTTTAAGTTGAGGGTAAAGTGAATTCCCCTGCCTGAAGCTCTGTATATGAAAGGCGAGTTTGTATTAAAAGGAGACTGTTATCACCCAACACCCTGAACAAACCGGATGTAAAATGATGATGAAAACACAGCATTAAAAAGCAAAATAGACGTGACAAATATCCACCAAAAAAGCATCAAAATGTGAAGAAAAAGTGTGACAAAAAAAACAAAGACAAAGACGATGACAAAAAAGTGACGATTACAAAAGGCAAAAAAGTGACTGCAACAACGTGAGGAAAAAGATCCATTTAGATACATTTTGTAGCTTTCAATGAGGCGTCGCGCTGGCCTCATGAATCTTTTAGATTTGGTTAAAGCTGAACAGGAGGAAATGTACTTGGTTAAGGCGGGAGTGAAGAGGTTAAAATGCTTTTATTTAATATAGCACTTCTTTGAGACACTTATCGAATTATGTGATAGTAAAGCGTGCTAAGACATGAAGGTGATAAGTTACTATTATAAGATTTTAATACCTGAGCCACTGTCGCTCTTGAACAATACCGGGAGCAGAGCACGTGACCACCACCAACCTCCTGCGTGAGTGACTTTCGTGTTTAATCTCCTTCACGCCTTCTGCTGCTGTTTTCTTTCTTGGTCAAAAGGGGTCACTGCAGACATTCAACTGCACACGTTACACTATTCTTGGACTCCTGCCAAATCCCGGGCTGCAGTTGCATAACAATCAACAACTTGTTTTTTTTGCTGTCCCTAGAACATTTTAACTTTGTACTTCTGCGAGGTGTTCAGTAATTAAAAAAGAAAAAAAGGCACAGGTATTCTCTCTAAAGCCTCCTGTTCTGTCTTGTTCATTGGAATTATTGCATGGAGTTAAATATCACATGACTTCTTGTATCCATATCCGCCCTTTCATTGTGTCCATTTGTGAGCCCCAAAGATTGTATCACACATTCTTGGAAGCTTGACAAAGCTAATATTGGCTATTGCGGCCCAGACACTCCCCGTCACGCTTCACTGATAACGTGAGAAACACCAGGAAGCAATAAACAAAAAGGGTCGTCTTACGACCCAAAAGGGCCTTCATGCTGTATCGACACGGGTTGGACTAAAATGCTGGGGAATATTTACCATGACTTGTGTGTGGCATTTAAGTGTTGCTTCGCTGTATCTTTCTGTCATAGCTTTTCTCCACAAAGCAACAAAGGCTGATGTAAAAGGGAGTTTATTGCAGGGAAATTCCAGTAAGTTGCACTATATGAATCAGCAAAACAAACAACACTCCTTGACCATGTAAGGAAGTGACTTAATCGATGAATTGTCTTTTGATTTGTGTTGGTATGCTGCTAACTGTTCAATCCGGTTTATCACATTTTAATCACCGCTTGCAGGCAATATTTCATCATGTTGTGTTGACCTTTTGATTATTATTTTTTTTAAAGTAATGTAAAATAATCCAGATGTGATATGCATTATATATTATGTATTCTACTGATCTATCTTTTTACACGTGTGTTTTGATCAAAGAACAGATTTGTTTTAATGCTTATCCGGGATTTATTATTTAGTGTTTTATATCGGTAACATAATGAGTTGCCTTGCGCCTTACAAAGTCTATGCACTTTGCAGCAGGCGGTTAAGTGGCTTTTGGGAACCACCAAACACGCGTCTGGCTGCAGTGTCGCCACTTGTCTCTAATGTGCACACTCTGTGATCAGGCTTTGTTTGTTT
Organism: Proterorhinus semilunaris; assembly: GCA_021464625.1. Classification (NCBI taxonomy): domain Eukaryota; kingdom Metazoa; phylum Chordata; class Actinopteri; order Gobiiformes; family Gobiidae; genus Proterorhinus; species Proterorhinus semilunaris. The sequence continues at coordinate 16,959,019 of CM038344.1, forward strand.
GTTTTTTACACCTAGACACACTGTATGCTTTTGGCTTAATTGCTTATAACTCATGCTTTCTTTTCTGCACTGTTCACAGCAGCATGTTTTCGTCTGCTTTTTGAGTGCCGAGAGCTTCTTTAGATTAAACCAAGGCCTTACTACACTTTTCATCTTGGTTTGCGTTGCGAGTCTTTGGATTAGAGCAACACTCACATTACTCACATCTTTGACTAACATCATCCTTCTGTTTTAATCAGCTGGCTCCTCCTCCAGAGCCTGAATCCCCTGCTGAGGTGTGTTAACATTTACTATAGCTATGTCCAAATCATTAGTCCGTTAATGTACTCGCGCTGTAAACGTGGTCAGTGTGTGATCATGAGTCCTTCTCCACATGCGTGTATTTCTGCCCCACAGTTAGACTGACATCTTGGGTTGGCTGCACTGGTGCGCCTAAAATGTAAAAAACTTAACTGCCCCATAAGATATTTAAAGTGTGTCACTTTTGAAATACCCCAAAAGCACCCTATAACCAGGGTTCAGTACCCGCACTTAAGCAATACATTCACTATATATTCATCTAGGCTATTTAATTTCATCTTCTTAAACATTTTCCTCCCTATGGTGAGGAGCCAATCGGTCGCACTGGTGCAACCAAAATATTAAGCCGTCCCTCCCCTGTGTCCTCTTCCTCAATAATCTCTTATTTTTTAGCCTCAAAGTGTGTGTTATTCTATTGTGTGGTTGGAATGGAAGGAAATCTGTCGTGCCATAATTGTAAATCATTTTGAAATTACACAAACATCAGGGTAAAACATTTGGTCGCAGTAGCACAATCTTAGGAAGGAAAAGTAAACAAAATGTTAATATCTATGTAGAATTTAGCAAATGAGTTAGTTTCCAAGATCACATAAGTATACTAGTGTATATACCTATTTTCCCCCTCAGCAAAACAATGTTAATGTAAGTTGTTCACATAAAAAGATTGTGTGACTTTTTGCTATTACTGCAGCGGTTTCACTCGACTTAGGCCCTGAAGTAAGATTCTCCCGCGCCTCATTGTTTAAATGTCAAACATGCAGTCCTTAAAAATAGAAAATGACAATGATCTGAAAACTCTACGATGTGAATTTGTTGAGTTGGGTTGTTTTTATGCTTAATATATCGTCATGGCTTATTAGTTTAGGTTTTCCTCTTTTATTAATTTCTTGCATGACCTATTCCCACCCCTTTGTATTTCCCGATATGACTAAATCACCTTTATATTTATGTGTATTTTCCTGATGCATGCTTCGTAACTAATGTGCACCGTATTAACTGGCTGTTTTAATTTCTAATCTCTTCACTACTGCTTTTGGATCTTTTTGATTCTTTTCCTCACTGCTCACTGCTTGCTGCTTACTCACCTCACGTTTTAAGGAGCTTGATCCAAACCAGCCAGAGAAGCAACTGGAGGATCAAAAGAGGGTAGGTTCAAGGCTTTGATTGGTCAAGCTCAGACTCACAGGGTGGTCTTCTTTGGTTGTGGCGCGAAGTTTGTTCAGTAAACTTTGTGAGATAATAGGCTGCTGCAATAGATTTTTTATTTATTGGTTTATTTGGTCGGGACAGTGCATGGTAATGAACATACGTGGGTCTCATGCATGTAAACAAGCCACACTGGATTGTAGCCTTGGGCTAATTTCCATCCGTCGTCCCCCATGCACACTCTCAAACACACTCTCATTCATCCTGGCCTATTGTACATGCTTTTAGTGGTAGGGAAAACCGGAGTACCCGGAGGAAACCTACGCAGACACGGGGAGCACATGCAAACTCCACACAGAAAGGCCCCGTCCAGGTGGGAATCGAACCCGGGACCTTCTAGCTGTGAAGCACAAGCTCTAACCGCTGTACTACTGTGCCGTGAAAGGTATATTACTGGTGTATTCAGAAGGGTTTTCTTCTCTACTGGATATGATTCCTTTTGGAAGAGAAATGAGACAAAGGTAGCAGACAAAGTGGAGGTATCCACATGCTGTGGTAAGCTCTGAAGGAAATATCATCCACCCAAGGAGCAATTTTATTTACAAAGCAAGTTTGATAGTTTTGTTATCATCGATCTTAGTTTAGTCTGTTCACATGGCATTGCTCTTCAGTTTTCTTAAGTTAACACAAGAAAGTACTTTTGATTCATCTCAAAGGCGCGGTTACTAATATGTGCGTCCGCCAGATCACTTGTAAAGTAGCATAACACCATATAATGACAAACGATACTTTTTGCACGTCTGTTTTCTGGTTCAATACCTGCAACACCTCTAAACATCATTTCGGTAGAATAATATTCTAACTTAGCATTACAAGGTAGTAGTTTATATTATACAGTACTACCTTGTAATGCTAAGTTAGTCACTACATACACTAAGCTATCGGCACACATGAGTATAAATATGTGTATGTAAAGTTCTGTGCAATTTGGCTCCGTGTGGTGACTTTCATTTCCTCTAACAGGGAGAAGTTCTGCGGCAAATCTTGGTCAATCGTTACTACGGCAATGTCAAACCTGGGCAGCGGCGTGAGAGCATCACTTTTAGCAATGTGCCCCTGACCTCAGCTGCTCCTGGAAAAACGGCAACAGGTTTGTATTACTCAAAGCACAGCGCTGGCATTTATACTGGCTTTGGTCCAAAATAACGTTGCACAAAAATGGGTTGCATTTCACTTTCTATACTGCAAAGTACTTGCATTATAAAACAATGTGGATAGCGTGGTATCTAAAAGTGTAATAGCAAACTACTTGCATTAACACAGGATACAAATGCTATTTATTTCTTGACATATGATTCATCAGTAGAAAGAAACATGGTTAGTGTTTGCCTGGTAAAAATATTGAAACGGCTGCAAAAGGCATTTTCCATTATTCATTCTATTATGTTATCGTATAAAAAGTAAAAACCCGAATATGAGACCATTGTTGCCTGTCATAAACTAGCAATGTCTTAATTTTGAAACGGGACAAGTGGAGGAAAGTCCCCTCTAGAAACGCAAGTGTGTTTCAGCTGTGCCAGTAGCAGTTTTCATCATCCTGTCGTTTTCACTATAATGTTTAGTCAGTTGTCAATTGTTTGTGCATTATTGGCTCCTGATGCATATCTCTGCATCTGTGCCAATACTGCTGACAATATTTTTCAATTTCTCGAATTTAATTACCAGAGATCAATGTCACTTGTTGAATTGTTGAAAGTTAGAAATACGGCTGCTCAATTATTTGCAATGGATTGAAACTCACATTTCAAATCACATTCAATTATCACTGTTTTCTGAAAACTACAAATACTAACTACGAAAACATGTTCTCAAATGCATGTGATTCTTGTATTAGTTTAGCGTTTTTTATATTTCAGTTTTCTCTCATGTTCATGCTCATGGACATGTTTAAAAATATGAACAATCTTAAGTTTAAATCACAAATCACGAATCAAATCGAAATTGCTCTGCTTTTAAGAAAAAAATAATCAGTTTTGTTCTGACAAGTTGTGCAGCCGTAGTAAAAAATAAGTAAATGATAAAATAATGTTATTGGGTTAAAATGAGCCAGTTATTGTTATTTCACATTAAAATGAGCCAGTCAAACAGAGTTGTTATATGCATCTATATGTGGGTTAGTAATCTATGCTCAGTCCGGCCCGGCATTTACATGTAACATGTTGTGTGTAACGGACATTTCGTGTGTCTCAGTCGTGACTCATTGTTCATGTCTAATGCTTGAGTGCAGGAAAAGAAGAATCTGATCATATTCACAGTCATGGCCTTGTACTCTGCTAAGCCCTTATTCGTTGTCTGTTCAAGTTAGCCCCGCTGGCGGTCTCCTCGGCATAACACGGGGCGTGTTGTTGCCAGGCGACGGCAGAGACTTGGCTCGTGCCTAGAATGGGATGTGTTGTTGATTCAGTGGCTCATCCAGTCAGAGATGTCTCTGATGGGTGCCTTTAATCTGACCTCTCATTCATGGTGTGGACGTGGGAGCTTGGAGCTCTACAAAATGCTCACATAAATACAAAGAAGTAAGACAATAAGACGAGAGACAGATCATCATTTAAAAAAAATGAAACTATATGGGTTTCAGCAACAATGTGTGGTACCACAACTACGCAGATGACACTCAGATCTATGTGTCACTGACGGCAGGTGAACATGGGCCTGTAGATACTCTCTGTCACTGCATCGAACAGATCAGTTTGTGGATGCAAAGCAACTTTCTCCTACTAAACAATGATCTCAGACCAAACTGAGATAATTGTTTTTGGCCCACAGACACAAAGACAGTGTTATCAGTCACCTTGAGTCTCTCTCTCTAAAACCAAAAAATCAGGTTAGAAATCTAGGAGTAATCATGGACTCCAACATCCACATCAAAGCAATAACATCATCAGCTTTCAAGAACCAGAAAATACGACCATATTAGGAATTGTACTCTACAAATAAACTTGCCTTGCCTTGCCTAGATTTCCTTAAGTAGTTGATAATATTGAGTTGTAATTTAAAAGCAGGACTAAGTAACTTGTTTACCTTTAGGAAATCCTTTTCGTAGTCCCTCTGAGGGTAATACAAGTGTTAATGAGATGATTTGGGAGGGTCTTTCATCTCCCCCTGGTGTCTCTGGCCAGAAAACCACACCTGCCAACTTTCCCTGCTCCGACCCGGAAGCGTAATACACACTATTGGAATCACGACGAAGAAGCTAACGGGCAAAGCTAACTGTGGGCTAGTGCCACATTAGTAGTATTTACAGCAGAGTTAAAAATAAATAAATAAAAAAAATTAGTAATTAATTAGTAAAAAAAGCAACATGCTACGACACCTGCAGTGGCGCTTATGGCCTCTAGGGGCATGAGTTGCTTAGTTCTGCTTTCAAATTTATTTGACTAATTGAGCTGTTATTTTTCCTCTAGTTGTGAGTTCTGGAATCGGTGGCCGAGGTGAGCTGAGTTTGGCTGAGGTCCAGTGCCACCTGGACAGAGAGGGAGCCTCAGACTTGGTGATAGACCTAATCATGAACGCCACCAGTGACCGCATCTTCCAGGAGAGTATCCTACTGGCCATAGCGCTGCTGGAGGGCGGGAACACAGTCATCCAGGTGAGTGGGGTTACCCAATTAGAACTACACTAAACACACTGTTTCAGGCCTGTGACACTAACCTGTGATTAAGCGTAACCAAAGCATCCCCTGACGCTGCACCTTAGCGTCAACAGTTGTGGCGTCAAGAGTTGAAATAGTTTCCCTCAAGTCATCCTGTGCAGATGAAAAGACTAAAGCCCAAACTTGATCATCCTGTTTGAAGGCCTCAACCACAAACGCTTGAACGTGGGAATGGCATGATTAGTTTGTAAAGAATGACGTAGTTTTTGTGGAATTGTTCCTGAAGCGTTTCAGTTTTCATTTTAACACGGTTCATGTCGTCAACGTTAAGTAGTTTATAGATATTGAACTGTGATTGTTACATGATCTGAGAAAGAGGCTGGTGTAGTCAACCAAAGACTGAAAAGTTAGTTGGGACTGCACGTTTATAGGCACAAACCTGCATTGAACGTGACTACACTGAATAACACTGTAATAACTTGGGTTAGGCAGATTCGTACCATGATTTGTTAACATAATTGCTACATCGTGAATTCTGTCCGTGGCAAGAATCCGTTTGAGAGGGTTTTGCATTTGCAGCATGTGCCTGACGTGTGCGGTTATCTGCATTCTGCTTTTGTGGTTCTGTTGATTCAGACCAGCTGAATGATTGGCTAATGTTTGCATCATGCAGTTACCGTTACGAAAAATGCTGCTGCCAGAGGGAATGGTGCTCAAAGCCTCCAAACAAGCCTGCTATTAACGGAATCATGCATTGTTGCTTAAAGGAGGGCAATGAAAGACTGGACCTTTTGTCAATAACTGTCGATAACTCACCTGACCAAAAACTAGACTTCTGGTCAACAAGTAGTATGTACTTAGGAAATGATTTCCTCTGGCCTTCAAGTAAACGTGTAGTACTTTAATTGGGAACATTTTAACCTTTTAATACTTGTTTGCAGTTGTCATTATTAAAAGTGAACCTGCGTTAGTGGGAAACATTTGTTCAAGGAGAATATTGGAGTTACTGATTGAAATTAGAGTTGCAAAGGATCGGAACATTTCCAGACATTTTCAATGAACTTTAGCTTAGGAAATTTCACTAATTAAAAACTGCCAAAATGCTTAAAATAACATCATATTTTTGCGTTTTTTGTTGAATAAACAACTGGTGATCTATTAGCTCCCTGTTAATTATGTTGTTGAACCATTTGAACACTTGATGAATATATGCAAAATGGTCCATCCATTTTCTTCCACTTGTCCGTTGCCGGGTTGTGGGGCAGCTGTTGGAGCTGCCCAAATCACATTGCACCAGCCCCCTATGCCTCCTCCTGCAGGTTGTGGGTCCACAGAAGGACGGCCTCATGGGAGACCCTACCAGGGGCACGAAGCCCCCTACAACATGGCTCCTAGCATCATTCGGGTGCTCAAACCCCTCCACCATGTTAAGGTGGCAGGAGGGGATATGCAAGATGTATACAGACATTTCCAAAAGCTCTTTTTATCAGCCACAACCGAAAACACTGTTTGAAATCGCTGCTGTGATAGATATATTTCTGTGTATAACAATCGAATCTAATTTTGCAAAGCTTCTGTCTATATTTGTCTGCAAAGAAGCAACGTTCAGTTGTGTTAATTCCCATAAATTCCTGTTAATGCCCTTTGGAAAATTACCCTATTTAAAATAGTGATTTAGTTTTAAAACATCCCCATTTTTCATACTGTATTTATCACAACTTTTTTCTATACAAATTGCATTTTTATTTAAGATATTTAGCCTCCCTCTAAAATCCCAGGTGCTTTACCTTTTTGTTTAGTGTAGTTGTTGGTCAAGGGTTTATTTTTCTGACACTTCTTTTTTTAATTGTATTTTACTTGTCATTTCATTTAGGGTCAGCTTTGCCATGATGAATACAAACGAGCTTTGTTCAAGGATTATGTATGGTCTGGAGACAATTTCCAGCATATCACCAGATGCATCACATTTCCCTATCTTACATAACATATGATAGCCCGGTCTGTTTTGGACAGAAGGCTCCTTGTTATCTCTGTGAAAAACAGCACAAAAACAGCCTTACAAATGTCTTAAAACGATTTATAGTTTGTTTGCTTTTTAAGGTAATTCGGGGTCGTAGCCAAGCCAACAACAACTTCTGGGAAAAAGCTGGAACAGGAGGAAGAGAAAGAATTTGGGGATATTGCACTGTTGTTTCTGGAACTGATTTGACCGCCCAGAGGGATGAGATAAGTGTGTTACTGAATTTAAAAGGAAGTGGGTCATTGCACATGGTCTGGGCCAACTCTAGACCTTATCATGACCACATAGAGACGCATCGCACATCATTTTTTAGTTCAAACACGCTCAAGATTCAAGATTGAAAAGATTTTATTGTCATATCAATGAATCGAAATATTCATTCTCTCAAGTCCTTTGTGTGGAACGGGGGGTGGAAGCACAGGGAGTGTAGGGAAGCGAGGAAGTTCAGCTTTCTGATGGCCTGGTGCATAAAACTGTTCTTTAGTCGAATGGACCTGGCCAGATCTATTGTATTACCGCAAGTTACATTCAGGCAAACGTTCTGTCAAAGTCCAACCACTGGAGTTAGTAATTAACATACACTCCTCACATTTTTTGATCTGCATTTAGGGTCAAACAATGAAGTATTTTGTTCAAATTCATACAAAATAACCTTTTACTAATACAGTGGCCATACTTTATTTGCCTTTGCCGTACAAATGTAAGTCTTAGACAGTGAGCTGAATAGCTGGGCGTATGTAATTTAAGTATATAAAGATCATGAGGACAAGATGGCATGTTTTGACATTACTCCATGCAGGTTTTTATTCGGAGCGTCCACGTGATAAGCTGCCTTGTGACTCACCGGTGTAACTCAAGCAGACACGTAGCACGCATACTGTGGCATAGTTCTGCCTCGGCTCATAACCTGCATACTCATCTGTGCAACCCATCAGCACATGCACACGTGGGTTATACTTAGTGACTAGAAAGCCTTTTCCCAAAAGTGCTCTATAGAGAGACTGTTTATGTGGCTTATGTAAGAGAAAAAGTCCCCCCCCCCCCATTCCATCTACTCAACACCCTCCTGATGACCTAAAATCCCTGAGCTGACACAGACGCGAACAGGTGCCACTGCTATTACTCAATAGGCTTGTTGTGGCATGCTGCTCCGCTCAGCCAGGCATGAGTTACACTCCCCCACCATGGCTTCCCTGTCAAATTCACAGTACAAGTAGTGATTGGGAAGCTTTTAAAAGAAATAACTCTCTACATTTCTGCTAGTGTCGCAGGATAGAGGAGGGAGACCAAATACCTTATTGTCCCCTTATGAAAAGTTTTACTCTGTGTTTGACCCATCCTTTGATGCCGCTGGGGCAACTCGTAAGGAGCAGTGGGTGACCAATGACCATAGTGCAGCGCCCCGGGACCCATCTCTAGATGTGGAGCCAGGCTGATGGTCAGTATCACCTGGCCTATTGTACATCCTGCCATTGTGTCATCCTGCCATTGTGTCCTTTGGCAAGACATTTGCCTTACCTCCATTGTTTGTGTAAAACCGGAGTGTAGTAGAGGTACTTTGATGTGACGTTTTTTTTTGAGTGCCCAACGGAGGTAATTAGTGCTTTGTGACGTCTCTGATCAAAAGCGTAGGTGTCCCTTTGTTACCAGGTAAATGGTATTTTCAGAATGTTGTCTGACGACCTGGGTGTAACAATGTTCACAAATTTGACGATATGCACCGTACTAAAGTGACAGTGCATGATTTAGTCTATATTTCTTAATACTGAAGCTCTGGGGCACGTGTGCGCATCCCAAGCGTGTTTATGTTATCATCACTTACCGCTAAACTGAAGGCTGCAGACTCCAGAACTGCTGTGTGGCTTTGAAATGCTTTCTCCAAGTCCTGCTGATGATCAAGCTGTGATGAGGGATAGATCCATTGGCCAGACAAATGCATAAGATCCAATTTGGTCATAATCCGCCTCAAAAGCTTTGTTTCTAAAAAAGTCCAAGCAGAATGTTGTCCAGGAACAGCCCACACACGAGCCTCAAGTCAACAGCGCTGCTGTGAGTGTGTTTGCTGCGTGTATGGAAAGTGAAACTGAAACATATGGCCTACACTGCGTTTTCTTAATTTTTTTACTTTAGAGTGCTACAGTTTAGTTTTCTATTTTGTTGGGCACATTTTATTATAACGCAGCTTTGAAAAATTAGAAAGCATTGCCAATTTTATTGTGAGACTATAAATACTTGGGCTGGGACAAAATATCGGATTGGACTTGGATTGTGCGTCTATAAGGAACCACACAGTCGCCTCTGGTGGTGGCTCTGGTCACTCTACCACTTGTACTGGATATGAACTTCATTAATTCATTCAAGGAATTTAGAATATTATAGTGAAAACTAACAACAATAAAAAGCACACAAAGATTGAAGTTAAAAGTTTAAAAAAGGAACAGAAATGTCTTAAAGAGGGGGTATTATGCTTTTTTCAATCACATAGCACCAGTCTATAGCATACTACAATGATGACGTAACCTTCTGTTGGTCTGTATATGCAGTAAATTAAAATAACTGCCTTGAATAAAATTGCTCTCTCAAAATGGCTGAACTGAACGTCTTGAAATAGGCCTCTGTCTCTTTAAGAAGCTTTCCGACACGCCCCCTTCAGCACACTACTGTGGCATTTAAACAACAACACTGTGCGGGGAGGGGGCTCTGCTGAGCTGAGGGGCAGTGGTTGGTGGCTTGGCTGGTGACGAAAGGTCCAGAGGCGTCTCCAGGAGGTGGGGGCGTTCCTAGGAGGACTGAGGCATAGCTACACCTAAGATGGCCGCCGTCTAAGTTTTTACTGATTACTCAAAAATATGTGAATGAGCCAAGGCAACACTCCAGGCATGTGTTTAATGAGGGAATGACATAATAACATGATGTAAAGCTTGAAAAAGTCGATTTTACATAATACCCCCCCTTTAAGTCCTCTTCTAAAGGTCTCCAGAGACTGTGGGGCCCTCATGTGTGGTGGTAGGGCGTTCCGCAGTTTAGGAGCAACCACTTGGAACGCTCTGTCGCCCATTGTCCGGAGTTTTGTTCTGGGGATGGAGAGAAGGTTGGTGTCTGTGGACTGAAGTGCTCCCGTTATTGGCGGAGGAGTGAGGAGTTCAGTGAGATAGTCCGGGCCGTGTCCATGGATGCATTGATAAGTGAGCAGGCAGATTTTGTATTTGATGCGTTGACCGATCGGAAGCCAGTGGAGATCGCAGAGGACTGGGGTAATGTGCTGGTGCTTGGGTGTCCTCGTCAGGATCCTGGCCGTGGCGTTCTGAATATGCTGAAGCTGTTGAAGGCTTTTTTCCGGGATCCTGATGAGAAGGGCTTTGCAGTAGTCCAGCCTGGAGGAGACAAAGGCATGAACCTGTGTTTCAGCGTCAGAGGGGGAGAGACTGGGGTGGAGTTTGGAGATGTTTTTGAGATGAAAAAAGGAGATTCTACAGAGATTTTGTATGTGGCGTTCAAATAACAAAAGGGGGTCAAAAATGACTCCCAAGTTGCGGACACTGAAGGAAAGGGGGAGGGTGATTCCAGAGCATGCAATATTAATCATACACTACTTTGTTTTCCAGTAATAGTTACACAGCACTTGTGTTAATGCACTTTTCAATCTAAACACTTCAGTAAATATCAAATGGCATTTGGTTTATAAACTTTGGACACATTACTTTTTACACATTTTAAGACAAATATATCACTTGTTATAATTACTTACTGTATCTCAATATGTATCGGATTGGCCCCTGAGTATCGAGACATGTATTGGATCGTGACAAAAGTGGATCGTCCCAGCCCTAATAAATACTGCCTAATGATGAACAATTAAAGGGTGTAAAGATGTTAAAATTTACTTTTTTCCTACATGTTCCAGTCCTAATGTGTAGAATGAGCCCAGATCTATTCACCACAACTGTCTCTAAAATCCTGCACTGTCACTCAAAAAGGTGTTAATTCGGGTCCGAATTGCCGTCATGCACGAGTTTAAAGGGATATTTCAGGATTTTTGACATAGGGCCTCATTTCCTAGTTATCCAGAGTGTTGTTGATGTCTGGAGATATTTTTTTCTTAAATTCATGCAGTTCTTATATTTGAAGAGTCTAGTGGCGCTAGGCTAGGGCAAGGCTAAAGCATTTCCATGGTATCAGTTAGCCTGCATTAAAAAAATCACGTATAACACCAGACTAACGATATAAATGTCTGTGTCGATAGAATCATTTTTGAAATATAACTGACCTTGTATCACACGAATTTGAGGGACTATTTTCTCGCAGATCACTCCGCTGCTGCGTTGGCTTACAGCCACGAAGCTGATGCTGCTCAAATTGTTATTTTAAATGCAAAATGGTTCAAATTATTCTATGGACACAGACATTTATATCGTTAGTCTGGCGTTATAAGTGATTTACCTCAGGTGCACTGTGGAGTGGGCCAGACTGTTTTTAATGCAGGCTAACTGATACCATTGAAATGATTTAGCCTAGCGTCACTAGACTCTTCAAATATAAGAACTGCATGAATTTAAGAAAAAAATATCTCCAGACATCAACAACACTCTGGATAACTAGGAAATGAGGCCCAATGTCAAAAATCCTGAAAAATCCCTTTAATATAGAAACTGCAGTAATGCGTAGGACCTGAGGTGGCAGTAGTGAGTATAAAATGACCAACTTACGTCTAGTCCCTTTTGAGATATTTTAATTCAAAACCAACGTATTTCTTTTTATATTGCACTTACCGTGATGCACTGAACCCTGCAGCATGAAGCGCACCGTGAGATAGCTGAACCGTTACACTCCTACTGACGACAGAGGTCGGGTGACTTTAAGATCAAATGACTTAAAAACCTTTTGACATTGAAGCGGAAGTGCGCGCTGTGTTGTGTTGCCGTGTCAGCGTTAGCTGTGCTAGCGATAAGCTCTGAACAAGTTAATATTTTTTTCTTTCTTTTTTTTTTACTGTTTTCGCAAAAATGCCAAAAAAGCCTGCGGTAGAACCGGCGACTGAGGAGGACTACGTAAGTCTCAGTCGAGTCACGGAGCTCATGGAGCAGCAGAGGGACATGTTCAGGGAGATAATTCAACAACAGCAGGAAAACTTCAAAGGATTTATAAAACTCATCATGGAATCAACAAACACCCGAATGGATTTACAGACTAAGGACATTCAAGAACTAAAAACAAGCCTGCAGTTCACGCAAGGTGAGGTGGACACGTTGAAAGAACATAATCTGAAACTCACGGAGCGCACAAACACTTTACAAACGGACTTTTACAAAGTATGTGACAATTTACACATCATCATGGACAAACTGGAGTATCTGGAGGGGCAGAGCCGCAGAAACAACCTGGTATTTGAGGGAGTGTTGGAGTCGCCCGGGGAGACTTGGGCCGACGCCGAGGAAAAGGTGAAAGAAATACTGAAGGAGAAGCTCCAGCTACATCACGCGGTGGAGGTGGAGAGGGCTCACCGCGTAGGGAAACCCGGCGGCGGGAGAGACTGGCCGAGACCCATCATCGCCAAACTACTGAGGTGGAAGGATCGCGAGGAAATCTTGCAGCGCGCCAAACGACTCAAAGGAACAAAAATCTTCATAAACGAGGACTACACCGAATCAATAAAAAGAAAACGTAAAGAACTGATGCCGGAGCTGAGAGCTGCACGAGAAAGGGGGGAGATCGCCTTCTTGAGATATGACAAACTCATTATACGTCCACGCAGCAGTACACCACATCCAGTATAAACACCGGGAAAAACGTATGGATTTTGGTATGTAAAAGCACATAATTTCACATGTCTAGTAATACATACAGTTCTATAGGAAGCACCGACTTTGACTTTTCAATAAGGAGAATTGCTGAAGCAAACTCCCAGGATTTTACATTCTCTCAATACGACCTACAGAACACTGAGCTCGACATCGACCCGGAAAATAACTTCTTTACTAGAGCTACCAATGACTGTCAATACTACACAGAGGATCTGTACAATAGTAAACTTAAGAACATTAAGGCATTCACTGTAATCCACTTCAATAGTCGAAGCCTTTATGCAAACTTTGACCACATCAAAAGCTTCTTAAAACAGTTTTCCACACCATTCAGTGTCATCCTAATCACAGAAACATGGATCAATAATGATAGAGAATTTGAGTTTTCTATTGATGGTTATGAATTTATAAGTATGAACAGAAGGAACAAGCATGGAGGGGGCGTAGCTATGTTTATAAACTCCAACTATAGTTATAAAGTAATGCAAAATAAGACCATGGTGGTGGATGATACACTTGAATGCCTTACTGTTACAAGGCAAAAAAAGAAAAATATTATTGTGAGTTCTATTTATAGAACACCTGGCTCTGATATAGATGTTTTTTCTAACTGGATGGAGGAGCACTTTTCAGGATTAAATCATAAAGTCATGTTTGTGGGGGGAGACCTCAACATCGATTTGTTAAACCCATATAAACATAAAAAGACGGACGAATTTATAAATACTTTATTCAGTATAGGTCTGTTTCCTCTAATCACTAAACCAAGTAGAATAACAACCCATAGTGCCACCTTGATTGATAACATTTTCTCAAATGAAATTGAAAGTGATACAGTCAGCGGGTTAATTATAAATGATATTAGTGATCACCTTCCAGTTTTCGTTATGTATAAAAATGGATATGTAAAGGATGAAGAGGAAAACAAGTATTGGTTTAGAAGGGTAAAAACAGAGAAAACTATTGATGCATTTAAAAAGGAGCTTTTAGCTCAAGACTGGAGTATTGTGTACAGAGAGAATGACACGAATATGGCTTATGATGAGTTTACCGGAGTATTTCAAAAGGTATACGACAAAAACTGCCCAATGAAGAAATACTGTAAAAACAGAAAGTGTAAAGAAACACCATGGATGTCTAAAGGTTTACTAAATGCTTGCAAGAAAAAAAATAATCTTTACAAAAACTTTATAAATAACCGAACAAAAGAAGTTGAGGATAAATATAAGAAATATAAAAATAAACTGACAGGTATCATTAGAAAATGTAAACAGGATTATTATAATAAGTTGTTGGATACTAATAAGAATAATATTAAAGGTTTATGGAACATCTTAAATAGTATAATTAGAAATAAACCAAGAACGATTAATTATCCAAAATATTTCAAAGATGAGGATAACACTTTAAATAATATGAATGAAGTTGTCGAAACATTTAATAAATTCTTTGTAGATGTTGGACCGAACCTTGCTGCAAAAATTGCAAACGTTGAGAACTATAATTGTGAACTGATAGAAGCAAATCCTATGTCCCTGTTCCTCAAACCTGTGGAGGAAAAGGAGATACTGGACATTGTTAAAGGGTGTAAAAATAAAACTTCGACCGATTACCATGACATGGACATGAAAACTTTAAAAACTGTTATTGAAAGTATCTCTAAGCCGTTAACTTACATCTGTAACTTATCGTTGCAAACTGGACAATTTCCTGATGGTATGAAAGTAGCAAAAGTGATTCCTCTGTTCAAAGCAGGAGATAAACATCTCTTTACAAACTACAGGCCTGTTTCCCTTTTACCGCAATTCTCTAAAATCTTAGAAAAGGTTTTTAACTCTAGACTTGACAGCTTTATTGAAAAGTGTAATTTACTCTCGGACAATCAGTTTGGTTTTAGGAACAATCACTCAACCTCACACGCGCTCTTTGATATAACTGAAGAAATAACTAATGCTGTAGATGACAAGAAATATGCAATAGGGTTATTTATTGACCTGAGTAAAGCGTTTGATACAATTAACTATGATATATTAATTAATAAACTAGAACATTATGGAATTAGGGGGGTAGCTCTACAGTGGGTCACCAGTTACTTAAAAAATAGAAAACAATGTGTGAAAATCGGTGATTATGAGTCGAGTTGTCGACAAATTGTCTGTGGTTTACCTCAAGGTTCTATTCTAGGCCCAAAATTGTTTAATATGTATATTAACGATATTTGTAAAACGTCTGAAGTACTTAAATTTATCTTGTTTGCTGACGATACAAATATTTTTGCATCAGGAGACGACTTACAGCAGCTGTGTCGGATTGTCAACTGGGAACTCAAAAGTGTCAACAAGTGGTTCAAACAAAATAAATTATCTCTAAATCTGAGTAAAAGCAAAATGATGATATTTGGCAACTGTAATTCCAATGCTCAGGAAGCAATTCAGATAGAGGGTGTTGTTATCGAGCAAGTGCATGAAATCAAATTCCTTGGTGTGATTATTGATGACAGAATTACTTGGAAATCTCATATTAAATATATATCTACGAAAATTTCTAGAAGCATTTCAGTAATTGCAAAAGCAAAGCACATTTTAAACATCAAAGCTCTACATACCTTATACTGTTCTCTGATTTTGCCCTACTTATATTATTGTACTGTGGTTTGGGGTAGTACTTATAAAAACACAGTTAAACCAATAATATTGTTGCAAAAAAGAGCTATCCGAGTAATTCATAAAGTTGGGTTTTTGGACCACACAAACTCATTATTTTTAAAATCAAAGATCTTGAAGTTTTGTGACATTGTTGAGTTCCAAACTGTACAAATGTTATTCAAAGCAAGATACAAATTGTTACCAAACCAAATACAAAGAAGGTTCCAAGAACGTACTGGTTGTTATGAATTACGTGATGAATTAAACTTTAGGATTCAGAAACATAGCACAACTTTGAAAAGTTTTAGTCCAACAGTTAATGGTGTACAGTTGTGGAATAAACTGGAGATGGAATTGAAACGATGTCCAAACATCAACCTGTTCAATTATAAATATAAACAAAAGACTTTTGAAATATACAGACAAGAAGAAATGTGTTGCCACTAGGGGGAGCAGTAGGAGCCATTATGTGTATTGTTTCCTCTATAATCTGGAAGAGTGTTGATGCTTGGAACGGTTGTCATTCTATTGCTCAAATTCACAAATGGAGAATTAGGGTTGGCAGGTTATGGATCTGTTGGGAGGGACCCTCCCAACGGGCTCTAAACCTTGTCTTTTAATGCACCACTCAGCATAGGAACATATTCTACAAAATCAGCTGTTAGGGCAGCCGTGTGGGGGTTTGTTGATTGGGAGTTACTGCTCTCTTCAAATGGCCCGCTCTACACTCTGGCTTTTAATGCACCACACTATGCAGGGCTACAGCATACTTCATATATAACTCAATTAAATAAATATATAATAATAATGATTATGAAAATTACACCCAAATTAAAATTATACTGAGAATGGTAATGACAACTGGGAAGTATCAAGATCTCGGAGTATAATACCTATTAATGTACCTTCATAACATAAAAGTAACTCTCGGTTATCAAGGGTAAAAATCTGAAAGAAATATATTAAAGATCACATTTTTATTTTATTTTGACTGCTTTGTACTAGACATCGTACATGAAAAAAGATTGTTGTTGTAGTTGTGCGTTGTTTCAATTAATTGTATAAACAGTTCATATATTTTTTTTGTAAGTTTGTAAGTTGGTCTGTACGAATGTAGCTGCTGAAATGTTTTGTAATGTTCTTTTTTTATTTATTTTATTGCACTTGGGGGTGGGCACTCATAAGCTTTTGCTTCAGCCCACTCCTTTTGAGCACTATGTGTACTGCTCAAATAAACAAATAAACTAAACTAAACTAAACATATTTACAGTAAGTGCATTGTTAACTGTTAGTAGCGCACAGCATCTCATCTCATAATGCCTCTATCCATGTCCCAGTTATAAAAAAAAATGTACTCATAAGAAACAATCAGGCTTTGTCACCGAGGCATGAAAGGCAGAATAAATGGAAATGAGTGATATTAGTATAAACAGAGCTTACGTAAGTACAGTGTGTTTATGCCAAATACTGGGGTGATGCTAATGTGCAGAAAAAGTGTGGTCTGTTTCGCTGACACGTGAAATCTATCGAAGGGCAAAGAATAAGAAGCCTCTTCAGGACTGGATCTGTGCAGCTCCCAGGGGGCTTAGAGCAGTAGGCGAAAGATGGATAAGCCCCTAAAAGCTGTTGTAGGTTTTCACAATGACTCAGCACTGAACAGACCTGCTATTTGATGCGTATTTCTAAAGTGGCCCTGTTCTGCTAATGGCTATTACTGTATGTAAGAATGGCAATTCAGTGACTTGCTGTATAGCTTGATCAATACACTGGCAAAATATTAGGGTTTTGAAACATGGCTTTTTTTTTAAATAGTACTTTTTATTTGTGCATCCAATATGTTCAGCAAATGAAAAGCACCCATTGCTTTTCACTTGCTTTCTCTTGAATGTGATGCTGCTCCATTCAGTGCAGAAATTCAGTTTATACTGGTCTAGTCATAAGTTTGTTTGTTTGTTTTAATGGTTCTGGCAGTGCTTCCCTGCAGTTGTTGTTTCTGTCTCAAGAGTTAGGGTTATTGCTTTCTGCAGACTCTAATCTGATATGTATCACTGAATGGCCCTCCCTTGTCAACCAACACAAGAAAAACAACTGTTGCATAAAGGTTTGGAGTGAGGCAAACAATCTTAAATTAACTTCACTCTGCAAGTGTCATACCAGCCAGTCAAGTGACTTTGCTTTATTTTCTTGTCTTCTTCACCTACACGGCACTCTCTCACAGTTGCACTAAACCTGGAAAGAGACTTATGTAATAGTCTTTCAAAGTGGCCCAGAAACAGTGTGTGATAACTGCTGCTTGCTCCAACCTCTGCTTCCACTTTTGGACTCGCCCTCTCACGCCACACACTTGTTTCGTGCCGGTCTGGCAGTAAAAAATAGACCAGGGTTTTCCTTTCTCCCTCTTGCTGGCACTGCTCTGATGTAACAGTGTTAGCACTCAGGCACACTGTGCCCTCACTGTAACCACTCAGCTGATTACAGCCTGTGATTATGTAAGGACGGATTTTGGACAAGAAAATGGGATGGAACAACATCTGAACTAGAAGGGCTTTTTGCAATTTGCTGCGTTGCAAAGCGCAACTTGCAGCATAAATGACTTCCTTTGACAATGTAATGCTTTTGTTTTTTTTTAAACCTGTCAGAAATTATAGAAAGGTTTCTCATTTTCTAACAACTTTATTAAATAAGTACAGTAGAACCAAAGAATTTGTAATTCAGAAATGAGAGTTACAACAATGTCACGTTGTATTCTTTGATCTTTGATTAAAGACTATTAAACACTAAAGACTACTTAAAGCAACTGTAATTTTGGCTACATTGTTACCATAGACATATTATTAATAGACAGTCATTATTCACTCCTCCGCGTTTACCACAATGACCACGTTCGAGGGGGAATTCATGGCGGATTAACAGACTCCTCCTCCCCAGCTCTGACGAAGCATGTTCCTAATAAGGGCATAAGGGCGGGATCTTCACTGTTGCGTGACGTGTAGCTCGCGCAGCTCCAATGCCAACAGTCCGACCCTCATTAAGTACGAGATTTCTCAAATTTATCCTATGATAACCAACTCGGTGCCTCTGATTGTGTCTAACCCAGCATAATCACAGGAGGAATATCTAGCTGTAGACAGTTCCAAAAAATTAGGCACTGGGCATTAAAGTTGTTTTTAACGTGTCTAAAGTGCAATGGATTCCAATGGGGGACTAGTGGCTATATGGCGGTTCTACAGCAATGGCGGCCTCCAGTGTTGTCGTCGCAAAGCAGAGCAGCCAGCGGCCATTGATTGTTACATATATTGTTGTAGGTTGTTGTATTAAAGTATAATTACTGTATAATCATCTTGTCAGCCTGATATTTAGTGGATATGCAAGTGTTTGCATGTTGTGGCCACAGGGCAAGGAGGAGAACACTATGTAAATGTGTTAGGAAATTATTCTGTTACTCTGACACAAGCAACCTTGAAACGCTCAAAAACAAGACAGACATGAGATTTCATCTTCTCTGTACCGGGGGAGAGACTCCCAGGCTCTTTGCCCGTCTCAGTTCATCTCCCACCATCCCTCTCTTCTCCTTGTGGTTTTATTGAAAATAACCCCACCCACACAACCTTCAACACATCACAAGGGTACATCACAGTGTTCACAGTGTTATATTGACCAAAACCAGTTTCCCCCTGGACCCCTTAGTCAGGGTGGGGGATGTGTGTGATAAGTAACTTGGCTTTTTCCGTCCACTGGGGGAAGACGGTCATAAACTCTTTGAAACAGCTTTATAACCCAAACTGAGATTACCAAAACAGGTCTGTCTTAAAGCTGTAATACTTCTGTTTTAAAGGTCACATTTCAACCAACACACATTGATGTCAACCTTCAACCTTAAATGTAATACTTCATGATAATTTCATTTTCAGAATTCTCTAACAAAATGATGTGAATAATTGGCTTCTGCAGCTTTAATTTTGCGCTCTGCTTAGTTAAACTGGCACAGCCAGATTCCAGTTTTGTGGTCAGGGCAAAAAGACATGGGATAACCCAATCAGAAAAACAACACACACATGGCCTCTACCCTTCCCAGGTCTCTGTTACAGACTAAAACAAACATTTGTGATGATTATCTAGTCAAAGCATCAAGGAACAAACTGATAATATTTATAGGAGCCTTAACCTGTGTCAGGTAGTACTAATATACTCACGATTGGTCAGTAAAGGTATCTGGAGAGAAATTGCTGTGAAGGGCTGAGGGACCAGATTCAAATCCTCTCGACAGAATATATAAACCATAAATCAATGTATTCTTTTTTTTCCTCCAGAGGTCATTTTACCATCGTCTTACTGGTGACAATAAGTCTGAGAAGTTCTTCAAAGTCTTCTATGAGCGTATGAAACTGGCTCAGCAGGAGATCAAAGCCACTGTGACTGTCAACACCAGTGACCTAGGCAGCAAGAAGAAAGACGACGAGCCAACAGACAAAGACACACCGGCCCGGAAGAAAGGTAGGGATTTCTCCCAATGTCACACTTGCGGGGACAATATGGTTCTGTTGTAATGTTTTCAATGTATTATATCTGGGATCAGTTAAAGATGTGCCTGTAGTGGCCGTTGTGACTGAGGAGATGAAGGAGCAGCTCGTAGAGGCCTCACTTGTCACTAAAAAGGCCTTTAACACGTACCGACGCGAGGTGGAGGCTGAAGAGCATCAGGCAGCAGTAGAAGGAGCGCCTCTAGCTGCAGCCGACAAGAGCCAGGAGGAGGGCGAGATGAGCGTCATCATCACCATCATGCAGCCCATCCTACGCCTAATGCAGCTGTTGTGTGAGAACCACAACAGAGATCTCCAGGTCAGACCTTGCTCTCTGATTCTTAAGTGGAATTCCTAACCTTTTCTTATGGTGACTCCCTATGGGAGCTAGCCTTAACGTGAACCTAAAACACTAAAGGACAAAAACACCCCTTCAGCTAGACAGTCTTAACTGAGCCTGCAGCTAATCATTTGAAGGATAGGTCAAATGCAGTCGAATTCCCATGACAACAAAGTGCACCTTAACTTTGAATTTCATAACCTCAGGAAATCGTTCGTCTAGTCTGATCGTTATAACGCACTGCCATATAGTTATTTTTGATCAGTTTGTGGACATTTTTGTTTACTGTACACACCTATAGTGAATTTGTCAATGTTTAAAAATCACTTTGAAAATGTGCATCCAACATCCACTCATGCTCACACCTAGAGCTGGCGCCTGGCTCCATCTCATGCCACTGAAAAGAGAATTTCATTGACCACAATCACTAACACAAAAATTGACCCAGGTTTAAAAATAACCTGTGATCTTCCTGATGCAGCTCTTTCTGTATCTATGTTGTTGAGTCTGGTTTCAGTATGAAGACTGTATGTAATGGCTAGATCTGTCAACCTAGACCGTACACTTCCTTTTTGCTCTGAGTGTGTTGTCTGAATCGTTGCACAAGTGTTCTGCAATTGTTTGTTATTTTGTTTAGATTTTTTATTTGATTTGAGAAGTATACATTTAAGGGGACAAAATGAATACAACTGTTAGAACAGTTTTTGTTTTTTATTAAGATAAAGGTAATGCAATTGGATGAGGTTTTTCTAAACTCTTTAATAATTATTAGTTGGGCTGCACAATTAACCACAATCAAGTCGAAATCACTATTTGCAATTTGCAAACCAAATGCAGACTGCTATTATTGTATCCTTTTTCAAACAAAATATCCTGTCTGAAGGGTCTCAACTTTACAATCCATCCATCCATTTTCTTCCACTTGTCCATTGCCGGGTCGTGGGGGCAGCTGTTGGAGCTGCCCAAATCACATTGCACCAGCCCCTATGGCTCCTCCTGCAGGTGGTAGGTCTGACCCGTCACCTAGGACCTGTTTTCCATGGGAGACCCTACCAGGGACACGAAGCCCCCGACAAAAGAGCTCCCAGGATCATTTGGGCACTCAAACCCCTCTACCACGTTAAGGTGGCGGATCTACAATGTAATTTTACAACTGTGTGTAACTTTACAATGTAATTTTCAAATGATTTCAATACTACATATTGGGTATTTTTTGGAAAATCATATTGCCCTAATTATTAACTTAAATACTGCTACTGTGTATGTAGAGCGAGTCTATAGCCTTTTTGCTGATTTTTCTTCATCTTATTTGTTTTACAGAATTTCTTAAGAAACCAAAATAATAAAAACAACTACAACTTGGTGTGTGAGACTCTGCAGTTTCTGGACTGTATTTGTGGCAGCACGACTGGAGGTTTGGGCCTTCTGGGACTCTACATCAATGAGAAGAATGTTGGACTAATCAACCAGACTGTGGAGAGCCTGACTGAATACTGCCAGGGACCCTGCCATGAAAACCAGGTAAGACATTCTACTTTTCAAACCTTACTTAATACTTTTATACTTCCTGCTATCAACTTTGTTATGCTTTGAAGACTTTCTTATCGGACCTGTTGATTTGAAGCCACTTGTTGCTTAACCTCTTCAGTTTCCTCTAGGCGGTGTGCCTGTGTTTGGTCTTTGGCACTACATTATCTCAGCTACTCACATGACTGCTGCTCATGTGGGGTCATTTTTTTCTGGTGGGTGTGAAAGTGGCATGACTAAACAAGCAATTGGTTAAACACGAGGCTTGTTGGAACTGGTTTTTCGATTCCTTCCAACTTTGGAGCTGGGGGTGGCAGACTACAAAAGCTCCTTATTTTAACACAAAGTTATTTTTGGTTTTGTCTGCCTTGTGACAACATTTATTTTTAGAATATGGTGGTGGTTAATTATTTCTTCTTCAACACAAACGAAATATATGTATTTAAAGGTTTGCCTGTGACACTGCACTTATACTTATTTGATCTCTTTACCCAAATGCCCCCACACCAAAGTAAGATGGCAAGACCAAACCAGCTGCACAAATTGGTGCTTGTCCTTGGTTACACGGCCTTGCCCTTACTACAATATATACTTGTTTGAGTAAATAGTAAGATTGTGTTGAGAAGTTAAAAGGCCTGACCTAAGAAAATTATGGACACAAAAGGGCTATTTGGGGCTCCTAAATGAGACTTTTTATTTGATTTTACCCCATGAGTGGTAAAATAAAATAAGTGTTTTTTGTTTTGTTTTTTCAGAACTGTATTGCTACCCATGAGTGCAATGGCATTGACATCATCATTGCACTCATTCTCAATGATATTAATCCTCTCGGCAAGAAGAGGATGGACCTAGTACTTGAACTAAAAGTGAGTAGAAAACTATAGTTTAACCTGTTTAACGCTTAGTTATAATTTACTATGGTGTCTATTGTGCTACTTTTTTTGTGTAGAATAATGCGTCCAAGCTGCTTCTTGCCATAATGGAAAGCCGCCATGATAGTGAGAACGCTGAGAGAATACTTTACAACATGAGGCCCAAAGAGCTGGTGTGTATACAAGTCAATTGTTCATCTTAAAAAAAAATATTTTGCCCAAAGAAATGGCAACAATTTTCGGAAAAGTTCCACTAAAGATTATTCATTTAAAGTTTAATATTGGTGCATGGTACTGAAGCTGTTTGCTCTCTCACCTACTAAGAAAGTCCCAGGTTTGATGCACCTGTGCGGGTTTCCTCTGGGTGCTCTAGTTTCCCATGTCACTAAAAAAATGACTGATAATGTGTTTGTAAGTGCAAGTGTGGGACAACAGATGGATATTGGCCTATGGCTTCTGTTAAGGTTTCAGGAAAGGCATTACCGAGTGAGTGGCTCCTTCCTATAGTTCGCTTTGAGTGCCTAATGAAGGTAGAAAAGCGCTATATAAGTTGAGACCATTAGACATTTCTGAGTTAGTCCAGAATGTAAACTAACTCACAAGATTACAGAAATCCCCTAAAACTTCAAGAATTTTGTTCTTTTCCAAGAACATATTATTCACATTATTGATGTTTACCGATTAGTCCACGTTTGCTGCAGTTCGTCTGTCTTAGCTTTGCCATATTTAGTCAAAACAGTTTGGATGCATCAATCCAATACTGGTATCGGAGCCGATAAAAAAAAAAAAAAAAAAAAAAATTCTATTATGGCGCTCACCAAACACGTCTTTCACCAACTAATATCGACATGCTGTGCCTCATTTTGAAACTCTGAACCTGGAGAATTGCAATCGCTGAGTTAGTTTTAACCTCTGCAAACATACTTTTGAACGCCACACACAATGCTGCAGCTAGCATCAGCATGCTAATCAAGGCTGGGATTGAGGGGGTCATCTAAAGTAATAAAATAAAATTGGCAGCTGCTCAAGTGTTTGTATGGCCAAGTGTTTGCATTTTAGTTTATGAAATACTGTGAAAGAATAACTGCTCTAACATAGTTATGATAAGTTGTGAGTTGTTTATATACTGTAACCCAATAACCTCATACACCCAACAATATTTAATGTAGAAAAGGCCAGTGATCCTTGTTTAATGTTCTCTCACAATGAAGAATAGGACCACTTCACTCACAGCAAAACACTTTTAAGAAATTATCTTGGTATCAGATATCGATAGCAAAAAACCCCAGTATCCGTATCACTATCAGAAGCAAAAAAGGGACACATGCAGGGATATGTTTTCCAGCAGCTGACACACGTTATCATGCCCTGTACTGATGACCTTCGACACACATTCCTCTTTGTCAGTCTCCCTCTTTTTGTTTTAGGTGGAAGTGATTAAAAAGGCCTACATGCAAGGTGAGATAGAGGTGGAGGAGCCACAAGACGGTGAGGATGCTGAAGAAGAGCACTCTGCGTCTCCACGCAATGTTGGCCATAATATCTACATATTGGCCCATCAAGTAAGTTTAAGCCATTGGACATTCAGACTCACTCATGTCTGTCACTGTGACACTGTTCAAGCCAAAAACCAGTTATTGCTACAAAACTGTAATAATAATTATATTTATAGACCCCCTCGAAAAAGAGATGCTACATCTCAGGGGCATTCCATTTATAAATAAATTAAATCATATACACCTGACTTTGTGTGATAGTTCATGTACAGTATAGTATCTTCCTTGAAAAGTAGTAAAGAATACAGTATGCGCTTGTGCAGTGAGTTTGTACTAAACAAAGAGGTTGCAATTGGATAATGACTGTAATGCATCATTAAACATTTTTATTTTATGGTGATGTAATTTTAGTTGGCCCGTCACAACAAAGAGCTACAGGCCATGTTGAAGCCTGGAGGGACCTACGGAGAGGGCGATGAGGCTCTGGAGTTTTATGCCAAACATACTGCTCAAATTGAGGTCAGTTGGATTGTTTCATACCCTGGTGTCAAGACACATCTACATACAGTAGTTGTGTCCGTGAGCCTATTACTGTGTTGGAAGTCATTTGTTGTCGTTGTACACCTCTCCTTAACATTAGGTCATTGGCTGCCAGTAACAGGGCACAAAAGATTAAAGCTGACACAAAATAATATGGATTATTTTGGTTTTAAATTAACTTAACATCACTGTACCGTATACAGTCACATACCTTTCCTTGTCTCTTGTTTAATTCTTTGCTTTCGTCCAGATTGTCCGACTTGACCGCACCATGGAGCAGATTGTCTTCCCTGTTCCCAATATCTGTGAGTTCCTCACGCAAGAGTCCAAGCTGCGTGTGTACTACACCACTGAGCGTGACGAGCAGGGAAGTAAGATTAATGACTTCTTCCTCCGATCTGAGGACCTCTTCAATGAAATGATTTGGCAGAAGAAGCTGCGAGGTACTCAAGAGGCCAGTGGGAGCTCAAACAACGTTCCCTGTGCGTTTTTCTCCTCCCTACTTTTATCTCTTACATCCTGGTTTACCTGCCCTTTTCTTGCATTCCTCCAAATCCCATGATGCCATTTTGTACAAACAGTTTTCTATTTGAATTACAGTTAGTCTTGTGTGCTGCTTGTTTAGTTTATACACAACAAATATGTATGTATCCAGAATAAATAAATAAATAAATAGATAAACAAATCATGGGCCTCATGGAGGGATAAGGAAAAAGCATGTAAACTTGAAATGAAATGTCTCTCACACATTTTTATATTGTTCTGTATACATCCGTACATCTGTATTTAGATGGAGATGTACCTAAACAATATGACTCTTTGTAATGATTAGGCCTGGAGGAAGGTACTCTTTATAAACAGTGATGTTTTTTGCAGAGCATCCACCTCTGCTCTGATTTAGCACCGTGTGCTCCAACTTTATGGATGGTATGACACATTTGCTTAAAGACCCCTGCCCACTATTTCTAGCTTATAATTAATAACCTAGGGTCTAGGGTAGTGGAAATCTCCTTCAGTCACATAAGATATACTGATTACTCCCCAAATAGGCACACAACACAAGCACATAGCCATTGGTTCTGTGTGCTAAAAGGTAAAGGAGTTGTCAATTCTTAAAGAGAAGTAACCTGAATGTCTATATCTGACATTACAACACTCTTTTGTCACACATTGCATTGAATGCTCTCCTCCCAGGTTATTACGTGACATGGTGGAGTACCTGTAGTTATTTAAAATGTTATGTTTATAACATGATTAATCTACTTCATGAATATTATTTTAAATAATGTATAATGTGAGCTTAAGGTAAAGTAACAGACTTCAATCAAATGTCCACTTTCAAAATGTATATATTAGAAATTCTGTGTCTATTTCGTAATATGGTTATTTTATACAATTGTGCAGAAATGACTGTGAACTAACATTTACATCTACTTTAACTTCTTGTGGTTGTTTTCGTTTGTAAAATACAGTTCGATGTTTGCTGTACATTTTAATATTACACTTTTTGTACACTGCTTTTAGTAAGTGGAAGAAGACGAACTTCAATTGTAATAATACTTTGGTTAACTTTTGAAATCACATAAAATGTGCTTTTGTGTCCAGCTCAGCCCATCCTGTACTGGTGCTCCAGGAACATGTCCTTTTGGAGCAGCATCTCCTTCAACCTGGCTGTCCTAATGAACCTGCTGGTGGCTTTCTTCTACCCTTTGGAAGGTTTCCGTGGAGGTCTGTTATCCATCTTTAGTATTTAGATTTATTAGTGAAAGTATCAGAAGTGAAAGTATCACAAGTGACTGTAGTTAATAGTATGCAACCTATTGTGTATGCTCAGCCAGAACATTTTGTGAAATGTTCAAATGTCAAAACTGTTTGTACTAGATCAAAATGACTTTTATTATTTTTGAAAGGGCGTTTCCTTAAATAGGACACGCTGCATTGCTGTAACCGGTTTGTTCTGTACCCAAAACAACAGATCATTCTGAACCTGAGCATAATTGGTAATAATATGGCTTTATTTTATTTATTTATTTATTTTGAACAGGGACAGTGTACAATCTACATTAGCCTCAGAAAGGAGAGATGCATTGTACCAGGTTATAGCACTTGTGCTAATTTCCACCTGCAGTCCCTGGGCCTATTGTACATGTTTTTAGTGGTAAGGGGAAACCGGAGTACCCGGAGGAAACCTACGCAGACATGGGGAGAACATGCAAACTCCACACAGAAAGGCCCCGTCCAGGTGGGAATCGAACCCGGACCTTCTAGCTGTGAAGCACGAGCGCTAACCGCTGTGCTACCGTGCCGCTGGTAGCACAATAATAAATAAAATAAAAAATAAAATAATATGGCTTTATGAATCTTTGTGAGAAAAAATTATTACGGATTTATTATAGATTGCAATAAAGGTCATACCTGTGTCACTGAAGTTGCTGCATGCCCTGGGCTCATGTTTTGGGTGTCGCCTCACAGCGCCTGTACCACAAGCAGAGGTGTGAAGAGACAGTAATACAAGCCGTCGATTTGGGTCTCACACTGCAGCACAGTCACAAAAGCTCATGAGTGATTTGTTTTTAACAAGGCCCTGACCCTGTTTATTGATACTGTACCCACTCTCTGGTTGAAACTTGAACCAAATTCCTCCAACAAAGTTCTGCACGTGGTTTATTTTTGTCGCTGCTTGCGCACGTGTGTATTCTCGTGATTGAATATGGAGAGATCAGAATTCCACAATACCGCTTTCAAAAGCAACGCAAAACAAGCTCCTAATGATCAGTGTTTTTGCTGTGTCTTATCAACATAAAGCATTCGGATGTTTGATTATCAGTAATGGTAAATAGTCTCAACTCATAAAGCGCTTTTCCACCTACATTAGGCACTCAAAGCGCTTTACAGCAAGGACCCACTCACCCATTCACACTCTCATTCAAACACTAGCGTACGCAGACACTGGAGGCAAGGAGAGTGAAGTGTCTTGCCCATGGACACAACGCCAGTGTGCACATGTTGGAGCCGGGATTCGAACCCCCGACCTTCCGATCATGAGACGACTCGCTCTACCATCTGTGCCACTGTAGTCTTATTTAAAGCAGCCACATCTTAACGAGACGAGCTGGTGATGTCCCGCTACCTGCAACGTTATGAGCCAGATCTGAGGAAGAGCGCGCGCACAGTGTGGCTTTGATATGGACGCTAGTATCCAAAATATTATAGAGAAATACATCCTCCTTTTATTTCATTTTTCCGCTCCATTGTAAAAAAATACAATAAAATACAATAAAAAAGTAATGCACATTCATAAGAGGTACTCTATTCTTTTTGGGATCTCGCGTAGTTGACCTCTTTCCTCTCGCCACATTAACCCCGCTCAGGAGCCTAGGGTGATCTAAGGTTCAGAATGTCTGCGTGGTCTTGGGTTATATGAGGTAACTTTGCAAGTGATGACATTCACAAATCTTTTGAAATACCAAATGCTCAAATAAAATGCAAGGAAATGTGTTGTTGTTTTAGCTGTCAATAGTTTATTTTGGTGAGCATTTCTGTGCGGAGAGCAAAGCCAATTGAAAAGAAAAAAAAAGAAATATTATTAAGTTTACTAACTGTCTATGAACACAAACTGGGAGTATAGCAGGTCCATGTTCCCTGCTATGGACTGTCCAAGGGCCAGATGGGAGCTCTGTGGGGGCTGATTTGGCCTGGGGCCACATGTTGGTGATCACTGTTGTAGAGCATTTATCTAACAGGGACAATGTGCCAAAACATCGATATAAGATGCTTTATACCAGATGAAGCTTAAGCAAGTTTCCATCTGCACTACTCAAACAAGTGAGTTAATACGATTTAAAATGCATCCAGCCATCCAAAAACATCCCAACCACAATCAGTCTTCAACATCCAATTGATCCGAATGTGTTCATTCATTCATCAGTAGTTAAAGCAATACGTTCATGGACTCTGCTCTTGTGCTAAGTGCTTTAGTGCAAGGCATAGATCCATCTGATTACAGCGGTGACGTATGCAAGGTAAGGGAGATGAATGGGCTTAGGTGTGGGAGGTGTTGCTCATGTCTGGACCGTGGGCCAAGTCTGAGCTTGCTGGAAGGTCATCAATAATACAGCTCTATGACTACTGCTAATGAACTGACATACCCTGAAGCAACACAACCTGAGCTTGTGTCATTATTCAAAGACTTAAAGCACATGGCAGGAGCATTCAATACCAGCAAAGTTTTTTATTTGTCTTTTTTTTTAATTAGTAGTTGTTGTTATTTATCAAACAAAATATGGTACAATACATATCTTCTGCTTGAAGTTCATGTATATATTGCATACTATCCCTATTCAAATAAATAAATGTGTTAATTTAATTTCTCTCTAATACCGTAGAAATTAAGGCAAACACCAAACTTTAGAACTGACCTTTTTATGTCTAATTTATGTATTTTTCGCAATAGGCACACTGGAGCCTCATCTCTCTGCATTGTTGTGGGTGGCTATGTTCGTCTCCCTCGGGATAGTTATCATCCTACCTCAGCCTCACGGTATCCGGGCACTCATAGCCTCCACCATCTTGCGACTTATATTCTCTGTGGGCCTGGAGCCAACTCTGCTGCTGCTTGGAGGCTTTAACGTAAGTCGCCTAAGTCTAAACACACCTCTGTGTGTTTAGACAAAGGCGTTGTCATTACCTGTGCTATGTAAATATAATTTACACATTAATGTTAAGTATAGAGTGTGACTGACATTTGAATTGGCTCAAAGGTCATAATCCAAAGGAGGACTGCATGACGAAAGTTTGCACAAGAAACTGGTTTGACTCTAATCATGAACGATTGCTTTCAAAGGACGAAGAATATCTGTTTCTGTGGTATATTTATTATTTTTATTTATTGTGTTTTAGTTATGTAATAAACTAATCTTCCTGACGAGCTTCGTGGGAAATCGAGGAACGTTCACCAGAGGTTACATCGCCATGATCCTGGACGTGGAGTTTCTCTATCACCTGCTCTACCTGATCATCTGCACTTTAGGGGTCTTTGTCCACGTTTTCTTCTACAGCCTGCTGGTACGAATACAGACACAAACATGTTGTCATGAGATAATACCCAACTAAAGTAGTATGAAATTTTCGCTTGAAAGAATGTTTGTATTTGATTGCATCACATATCTTTTTGTATTAAATACCGTACATGTGCATCCCATATTCAACTTCTCATCCCCATTACAGCTTTTTGACCTGGTTTACCGAGAGGAGACCCTGCTGAATGTGATAAAGAGTGTTACCCGCAACGGCCGCTCCATTGTTTTGACTGCAGTACTGGCCCTTATCCTCGTGTACTTATTCTCCATCGTGGGATACATATTCTTTAAAGATGATTTCCTTCTGGCGGTGGACAGGATACCCAACAAAACGCTAGGTACTGAATACGTGCTCGAATAACAAATGTTTAATTCTAAAGTTTGTATAATACTGAAGGAATGTGTTCAGTGACATCATAGATAAATAAAAAAATGTATCTGCATTGTTTTCAACAAACTTGAGGCCATCCTTAAGCTAATTGATTTTCCTCTGTAACCCCCATATACAGAGCATGGAGCAAGCATGGTCGGGGAGTTCTTCACTGGAGGAATGTGTCGAAAAGAAAATGGTGAAAACTGCTCATCTTCAGGAGACGGTAGGTCATGTACACAAAGGTCATGTACACAAAGTTATGAACAATGTTTGTTTTATAATAAATTCAATAAAAACGACCATCCTCGATGATGAGAACAAACTCAACTAAAGGTATCTCTAGCTAATTGAACACTGGTGCCCAGCACCCATCCCTGAAAAAAAAAAAAAATGGGCTAAGAGCAATGTCAAAGAGTATCAATCTATAGCCCCATCTCCACTAGCAAAACCCAATGGGACGGTGCCCATCTACCCTTGTTTAGCTGCATTTTGACCGGGTGCAACCGTATCAGACCAGGACAGAGACCAAGACAGCATAACGTGCTGACTTCTGACACAGGAGAACAGCCTTCACTAAACAGGCATGTCCTTCAAGATTAATATTTCAACATTGTACACTGTTGTGTCAAAGATGATTTTCCCAATTATGGCATTTAGCCGCGGTTAGCACAAAACTAGCCACATTAGCTCAGTACCTTACCTTGATAGTAGTTTTCTCGTAAAACAACAATTAAGGTAACTAGAGTTTTTTTGTCTTACTACTTCAGAATAATAAATTGTTCACACAGTGTTCTCATCTACTACAGCCAGTGCATGTAATGGAAATAGCAGAACTATTGAGTAGAGTACAGGTTAAAGTGTGCTGCGTAGAAGGGTACAAGTGTGTGTCAATGGAGGTCCTTAATTGATCTTGCATGACTGTCTGCAAATGCATGATTGTATGTGTGACTCTCTATCTGCTTAATAGAGCTTTAAACTTTGCAGGCTGGTAATCACAGGATTATATCAGGTTGGGATACGGTCTTTTCTTTTTGGGGGGAGCAAACTGAATCTGTGGCAGAATGCAATCTAAAACCTGAGGCAAAGGCTTTTCAGGTCAAAAGGTCTTCCCCGGCTAAGCATCATGTCTAAGAGGCTCAGGGGGTCTGCTCAGTGATGGCGCATTTCTACAAACGGTGACTTCTACAAACCTACTGACCCTAACTAGGCTTAATAAACCAACCATGTCGAATCCTCCACACACCAGTGGCCTGTCTCATGATGCATTCCAATCCAACGTGCTAGAATAGTCTGGTGGTCTGCTGCTTTGTGATTTATAAAAATATTTCCATGACTCCAAGTCATATGTTGCAAATAGAATAATACTTAAGGTTTGAATATAATAATTACGTAGTAATTAGTTTTCTATTTTTTTTTCCAGTTGCTATTACCAAAGGCATGTTCTGTGGCTAATGGCCATGAAAACAAAGCAGTGTATTCAGCACGATGCAGGAAGTGGCACTTAATTCTGTTGATTTGTCATTTTAGCCGTTGTTGCCATCCAGCCATCAGCCGTTGTGATCGAGGACAAGGAGAGAACTTGTGACTCTCTTCTCATGTGCATTGTCACGGTGCTGAGTCACGGGCTGAGAAGTGGAGGAGGTGTTGGAGATGTCCTGCGCAAGCCATCAAAAGAGGTATAAACACAGGAAAAAATCAATGCAACGTCTAAAAGGATTGATTTTGTACATCCTTGTTGCTAATCTCTTCAGTAGTATCTCGCTTTTCAGTTAGACATCTTTCATGAATAAAGTTTTTACTTGTGAAAATAACGAGGGGTGTTACAATACACCGTGCCCAAATGCGCTGCGGTGCTAAGATCTGACGATATGCATCGTCCTAAAGTGACAGAGCGTTTTAGCCATTATTTTTTCATTTGTAAGTCATGCGTACACCAAACAGAGCTCTTATTACCACAGAACTGAAGACACTCAAGACCTACAAAGTTGCATCTTCTAAAAACATATACAATCTGCGTAGCTATGTAATCGGTCCTCCTGCAGGTGACCAGGCTGTGGTGAATGATGGATCCAGTGCACTGCGCATTGTCCGAGGCTCAGACCAATATGTAAGATTCAATCTTGGTCATGAACTGGCCTCCTAAGTATAATTTTCTACGTGTTATACTGCCGTCAAAGTGAAACTAAAAACTTAACACACAAGCCCATGGCCGACATCAAAGTGTGCTGCTTTTAATTTTATTTTATTTTTTACATTAGAACACTACAATTTAATTTTCTGTTTTGTTTTGCATTCTGAGCCCATGGACACATTTTATTCTAAAGCATCTTTGAAAAATTAGAAAGCATTGCCAATTTTATCCTGAGATTATAAATACTGCCTAGTAATGAACTTTTAGGCGAACTTTTTTTTTTTTTTTATTGCACTGGGAACCGAACCAAACCGTTACACCCCTAAAAATAACTTGTTGCTTTTTGATAACAATGAGCATAAATGTTTTATACCGTGTAGTGGTACAAAACAGATTTTTTTAACATAGAATCTGGAAGACGCTTTGTAAAGTATAAGGATTTCAAATGTACAGCACGCTTTAAAAATATTATAGTACTCTTTCGGGATTAAGGCTTATTCATTGGTACAACTGCATTACATAGATGTAGAGTGACCCGTACCACAAGGTCCGAACTCATGCTCACTTACATAAGGATCTCTGTTTATCATTCCTTATATCCCTTAGAGCATTGTAATTTGGAAAGTGCTTGACATGTTCTATATCTTTGCCTCAACAGGAACCCCTGTTTGCAGCCAGAGTCATCTATGACTTGCTCTTCTTCTTTATGGTTATCATCATTGTCCTCAATCTCATCTTTGGTGTCATCATTGATACCTTTGCCGACTTAAGAAGTGAGAAGCAAAAAAAGGAGGAAATCCTTAAGACAACCTGTTTTATATGCGGTAGGTTACA
The DNA here is from genome assembly GCA_021464625.1 of Proterorhinus semilunaris. Taxonomy (NCBI): domain Eukaryota; kingdom Metazoa; phylum Chordata; class Actinopteri; order Gobiiformes; family Gobiidae; genus Proterorhinus; species Proterorhinus semilunaris. Next base: position 16,992,294 of record CM038344.1, read on the forward strand.
ATATAATTCCATTTTACAGCTTGATTACCTTAGACACACATTGCTGATCAGCATTATATTTTGCCTGTAGAGGAAATTGTGTTTAGATGTCTGACTAGTACAATAGATACCTCGCCTCAAATTGGCTGCTGCTTGTGAGCAATAGATGTGAAATATAAAAGAAGCATAAGTTGCTGTAAAACAAACATGTTCTGATGAAGACATTTGCCTTCACATAAGGCCTCATTGCAGGTGAAGGAGGACTGTTTCTTGTTGTCATGTGTGTCTTAATCCCGGTCTTCCTTTCTCAGTAAACTATAGTGACAAAATCTCAGCTGCTTGTGACCATTTAATTACAAGCCATTTAAATTGTGTTATGTTGCCAAAAAATGGAACATGCATAAAAAGACATTGTCATTGTATACAAGATACTCTTACTTACTATTTTATTGATTCACATTTCCTGTCTTTTTATTGCACACCCTATGTGTTTTCTGAGAGCTGATTTAACCAGTGAATTTCTCCATTGAGTTTAGTTTATTTGTTTATTTGAGCAGCAAACACTCTGCTCAAAAGGAGTAGGCCAAAGCAAGAGCTTATAAACGCCCACCCCCAAAATCAATACAATTTAAAATAATCATTTCACAAGAACATAGTGGAACAACAAACAACAGGCAAAATCCTGACGAAGGCCACTGGCCGAAACGTTGCATTCAATAAAGGAACACTGGTGTTGCAAGTATACAGTGTGCGAGAGGTTTTTCCCGTTCTAATTGTGAGCAATAGAATGACAACCGTTGAGAGCAACAACATTCTTCCTTAATTAATAAAAAGCAATTTGATCATATTGCGCCCCCTAGTGGCAACTAATTTCTTCTTCTCTATACTTTGCAAAAATCTTTTGCTTGAAATTATATTTGAACAGGTTGATGTTTGAACCTTGTTTCATCTCCATCTCCAATTTATTCCACAATTGTACCCATTAACTGTCGGACTAAAGCTTTTCAAAGTTGTTCTATGTTTCTGAACAATTAAGGATTTTTTTATCTTATATTAAACAAATCAAAAAGACTGACTAAATTAGAAATAGGAGAGAACCTTGTTAAAATAGCATATGTTTGTCTGTCCCCAGGTTTGGAAAGGGACAAGTTTGACAATAAGACTGTGACCTTTGAGGAGCACATCAAAGTTGAGCACAACATGTGGCACTACCTGTTCTTCATCGTGTTGGTGAAGGTGAAGGATTCGACTGAATACACTGGACCTGAGAGCTATGTGGCAGAAATGATTCGGGTAAGGGCTATACACTGCACCCCTATCTAATCTGGTCAAATGTACAGAAGATCATATGAATGATCGAAACATACAGTATGTGAATGGTTGACCAGGTCCAGGGGGAAACAATAAACAACAAAGTATACATCTGAAAAATGAATTTAAAGTTTAATGTAAAAAAAGGGGATGTGGAGTGTCCTATTTTGGCTACATTTGAACAAATCTATTTGTCACTTCTTCATTCTGGCTTAGATGTAGCCTAATATTACAGCAGCTTATCACTCATATACGGTACACTTATATAGGTTTACTTTTTTTTCATCAAAGATTAAAAGAGCCACACAGAGACTTAAAAGAGGCTGTGGCTCTTGAGATATAGTGGTTGCCTATCCCTGACCTAGTGTGACTGAAATAGTATAATTCTTGACTCTGTGATTTCAGTATTTCACATCTGTTTTGTTAATAGAGAATTAACCCTGAGACAGACAGTCCTTAATTTCCTAAGACACCACACTTCACACTGAGGCCTTAACCTGTTTTTTCCACAGCTCTTTGACCTGTGTCTGAGCAGTGCACACTTACAACCTAAAATGGAATTAAACAGACTCGCAAAAGGAAACACATTTTTTCCGATGACTAGATACAATGCCTCTTTTGTGATTATTGTTATCATGTATTAATGCATCTTCCGCCTCGCCTGTAAAAGCAAATGATCACTAACAGAATCTGACCAGTTTTACCAGTCTGGTTCTATTTCATCCCTCCTGACCGCCAGAGGCGGTGCTGAAAGCACTTAATGTTCCCTTCGCGCATGCGCAGTTCGAGTAGGAATACCAACAACGTCACAAACCTGTGACCCTTGGATGGCCAATCAGAGGCTATATAGCCCGATGACTTCCGAGGCTCAGTTCCTTTTTTCTTCTCGTGCGCAGTTGGTACCGCGGGTGTGTCTACAGCTTTGGATTTAAGCTTATATGTACACACCACTACTATTTTTCCGTCGTAATACGTACGACGCCGGTAGCCTTGCGACTGCTGTGTCGGAGGAGCGGAGACCTCCGCCCTCCAAGGGCTGCGACGCTACTCATCGTTTGTTGGAGGGAACCTACTGCCTTTGCTCGCCTCTCGGCTGATGGTATAGCGCTGGCGGCTATGCACGGTGCTGGTCAGGCTGGGCTGGAGCACATGCCTGCGGTTGAGCCGGCCATCGCTTCCCTGATTGTCTCTCCCGAGGAGGCACTGCGCCCGACTGTTCGATGCCCATGGACAATGCTGGCGCCCGTGCTGGTCGCCTTGGGAACTCCTTGGCTCATTTGCTGTTGGCCCTTTCTGCCTCATTGCCAGCGGGCAGCTCTCCTGCCAGCTCAGTTGGTTTTAGTGATGCTGCGCTGCAAGCATTTGCTCTTTTGACGCGGGAACTTGGCCGAATGATGTCTCTCTTGTGCCAGGCTCGTCGGCAGGTATGGCTGGCACAGTCACCCCTGACGGAGGCGTGCCGTAGAACTCTTCGGGGTGTTCCGGTGGAACCTGGTGTGCTTTTTGGTCCGGCTGCGCTGGAGGCGCTTGAGAGGACCATTCGAGCTCGGGAGACCCGCCAGCAGTTGTCTAGCCTTAATAGGGCCATGCCACCTCCCAGGTCCAGGGGACCACCGCACCCTAGGACTCGGTTTTTGCCTCGGGTTTATCCTGTTGGCGACGGTTCTCGCCAGCAGGTGACACAGCAGAGGCCTGCCCGTGCGCCGGCGGGGCAGGTGCTGCCGCTTGATAGTCCCCGTCGCACCCCCAGGTTCCCACGGGACCAGGGGGCTAGGAAATGAGGGTCTTCGGCCGGCAGTCGGATATTTCACCAGCGAGCAGCTCAGCTACTGTGCTGCTCATGGATCCATGGGTGGTTGCAACCTTGACCCAGGGGTACAGGCTGCAATTCCAACGCCGGCCTCCTCTTTCAAGTCGAGTCGTAATGGCCATCATCAGTGACCCGTCAAAAGCGTTAGCACTAGATCAGGAGCTGGCTGCCCTCCTGGTCAAAGGTGCCATCGAGGAAGTGAATCCTCTGCGGCAACCCAGGTTTTTTTTATTCTCCTTACTTCCTCGTTCCGGAAAAGACAGGCGGATTTCGCCCCGTCTTGGATCTGCGGGGACTGAACCGGATCATGAAAGCGCTTCCGTTCCATATGTTAACCGCTGCAGAGGTTGTACAGGCTGTCCGCGAGGGGGAATGGTTCACTTCCATAGACCTCAAGGACGCCTATTTCCATGTCCCCATCTCGCCCCACCACAGGCGGTTCCTCCGGTTTGCGTATCGAGGGCAACATTGGCAGTTCAGAGTGCTCCCTTTCGAGGTTTCTCTCACTCTCCAAGGGTGGTCACACGCTTTGTGACGGCAGCGCTGGCACCCCTGCAGTCCCAGGGGGTGAAGGTTCTGCCGTACATGGACGACTGGCTGGTTTGCGGCTCTTCTCGTGTGCTGGTAGCTCGACACACGACCCTTCTTCTTTCACACGTGGCCCAGCTAGGGATCACCGTCAATCTGGAGAAGAGTTGTCTGATACCGTGTACCATGTCAATCACCAGGGGGCCAGCGGGTCAGCGGAGCTTCTGGCGGCTTCGCGGGACCTCCTTACATGCGCTGCCTCTCGTCTGGCCAGCGTGCGGGCGTTGTACCTACCGGGGGGTGTGGAAACGGTCTGCGGATATCTTCTCCCGACAGGGGTGTCCTCCGGGGGAGTGGCGCCTCCACCCGGAGGTGGTACGGTCAACATGGGGCCTGTTTGGCGAAGCAGGGGTGGACCTTTTTGCCAGTCGGGACACGGCACATTGTGCTCTGTGGTTTTCCCTGAGGGAGCCTGGCTCCCTCGGCCAGGATGCCTTTGCTCACCCAGTCTCTGCCACGGCCGGCCGTGGTGCCTTCCGGACAGGGTGGATCTCCTCTCTCAGTTAGGCGAGAGGATCTGGTATCCCAACCCCCGTCGGCTGCGGCGGGTATGGCCAGTGGGGGTTCCGAGGGGTCTCCGACGGCGATGTTGGGTCCTGTCAGGCGGACCATCCTGAACGCCAGAGCACCGTCTACGCGGCGGATGTATTCCAACAGATGGGCGCTGTTCTCTCGTTGGCGTACTACTGATGGTAAAGATCCTGTTTCTTGTTCTGTGTCTACTATTTTGGAGTTTTTATAGTCACTCTTGGATATGGGGCGCACTCCCTCCACTCTTAAGGTGTATGTCGCAGCAATATCATGTCACCGGGGTCATGTCGGCGATGCTGCTGTGGGGAGTCACCGTCTTGTGTCTCTCTTTCTTAGGGGCGCAAGGAGACTGCAGGGTGCAGGCTCAGAGTTGTAGTGCCCTGTTAGGGCATTGAGGGCATATATCGATGCCACAGCGGGTCTACGTAAGTCGGACCAGCTTTTTGCATGTTTTGGGAGTGCTAAGCTGGGTTGTGCTCTCTCGAAGCGGCGCCTGTCCCACTGGATTGTGGATGCGATTTCTCATGCTTACAAGGCCGGGAACCGTCCCCTGCCATCTCCTGTTAGGTGCCACTCAACCAGGGGTGTGGCGACGTCATGGTCTGCCTTGCGGGGGATGCCTTTGGACGCCATTTGTGATGCTGCTTCGTGGTCGTCTTCCACGACCTTCACCAGGTTCTATATAGTGAATGTGGCGGCGTCTCAGTCTCTGGATGCCGTACTTCTTTGGGATCCTCTGAGTCCACTTCATGAGGTGTGTGGTCGGGTTTCCTCGTGACTTGCTGGTATTCGTCATTTAGTGCTTTCAGCACCGCCTCTGGCAGTCAGGAGGGATGAAATAGAACGGGAGTTACGTATGTAACTGCGGTTCTATGAATCCCGGATGACCGCCAGAGATTCTCTGTCACTCAGAATCCTTGCGTTCGCGCGAGAAGGTTTTGTAGGAACAGAGCCTCCGAAGTCATCAGGCTATATAGCCTCTGATTGGCCATCCGAGGGTCACAGGTTTGTGACGTTGTTGGTATTCCTACTCGAACTGCGCATGCGCGAAGGGAACATTCAGTGCTTTCAGCACCGCCTCTGGCGGTCATCCGGGATTCATAGAACCGCAGTTACATACGTAACTCTCGTTTTAGAGTTTCTACTGATGTCTATTCTGTAATTAGGTCAGGGGTCAGACTCTTGATAATGATCTTTGTGTGTCCTTTTTAAACTTATTATCATTATTCTATTGGTCATAAAGAATCTTTTTGCTGCCAACAGTATTTTCTAAGCAAATAATCTAATCTTTTCCGTGGTTAACAGTTCTGTTGAGTTCAGCCACTAAGCGAAAATCCTTTTTACTGATTTGGTGGTTTAAAACTTTTGTATTTTTTTTCATTTTTTTTTTCTGCAGCCATCTGATCTTTGACACATTTTCTCAACTTAATCCCATGGGGAGCAGTTTTGGGCATGTATTGCTGTTCTTAGCTTGGGTCTTGTGAAGAGTCACCTGATTTAGGATCAAAGACCATCCTTTCTCCCATTACTCAAAGAGAGTTCAAACTCTGTTCTGAGCAGTGGGCCACACAGGTAAAGATTTCTGACACCTCAGCTGACCCTGTCAAAATTAGTCCCGCTCTTCACAAATGTTTTACACTAATGTCAATACAACCTCTGCCCTAAAGGCGTCTGTGTTTCAAGAAACATAATAAAATGTAAAATTAAAGTCCCTTCATTGTTAAGGTATGTGTCCTTTGCATTATATTTATCAATGCTTGACTTTTTGCCAGTAACGTGCTACTTTTGAAATAACATTTTCTGACAAAGCCTTAGTTAGACGTTGCAACCTCTCAGACTGTACGTTGTCCAGGTGTGAGTTCCCCACTGTTAAAGCAGCTGACTTAACCTAATCCATTCCACTATTATTTCATAAACATGTTCTGTATTAATAAAAAACACTCCATGTTTCCTACGATACGTTGCAGGCTTAATCCAGTCTGTGGTGTTTAAAAATCCAGTCAGTTTTGCACATAAATCACCTTCCACATGAAATTATAGGAGCTTCCCAACCAAAATAAAATATTCTATATTATCTATAATTGGGAAAAATATTGATTGTAATATTTTATAAAGTGTTTTAAATTTTAAAGACCTAAAATCTGCCACGTTGATTTGTGTGTGTGTGTGTGTGTGTGTGTGTGTGTGTGTGTGTGTGTGTGTGTGTGCATCGTGTCTGTGGAGTCTCCAAAAAGTGTCAGTACACAGGTGATTTAATTTAATTTAAAAAGGCAAAGATTGTCACTTTCTTTTTATTTAATAAAAACACCAATCCAAACGCACTGTCTGGATAATCATCTTAAAAGCCTTGTGTCTGTAGCATAGTATGTAAAGTCCCTCTTCCACCAGGTTGTTTATCTGATGCTGCAATAATATGGAAGAAGAATGAAACAAGTGGATGGAGTCATACTAGTCAGAAAATGACTAGGATTGACGTCAAAGCTGGTTCTCAGTGAAATGTCTTTTCAGAGGTGTCAAAAGATTACAACTGTCTTCAATTCTCTCAACATTGTTTTATTTATATATATATATATATATATATATATATATAAGTGGAAACAACACATCACCTATAATTAACTAAGCCCTCCTCACAATGTTGAAATGTGTGAATATTTTGGTCATTATTTTGCTCATCGGTAGTGAGTGGGCCGTCAGGTGGTTTGTGGCATGACTGTGACGTTTTCTGTTGCTGTTTTAACCACAGAGCATCCTGTTTCTCTGTCATGGCCCGTGCGGTTTTAATAATGAAAACTGAACTTCCGTCATTTCCATTGAACCGGTGTGATGTTGAGTCTTATGGTCCTGGCAGATCGCTCTGTTTACGGGAAATGTTCACATTTGTAAACATTGGAGATGGAAAGCGGGTCTGAGCAGCCACTGAATCTGTCATCAAATAAACACAGGGAGGCCTTTTGGCTGAGGAAATGGTCACCCAGTCTAGACAATCGAAAATGCAGGCTTTTCATGACACTTTTCAGTTCCCAAAATAGTTTTGTGCTTTAAATATTGAATGTTTGTGTAAGCTCTCTGTCATCCAGGTGAGTTCCTTTTGTAGCATACGTTTTCAGTAAGTAATCATCTGGATTGCATTGTTTTAAACTGAAGGCATCTTGTCCTTCGTCTCTTCAGTTCAAACATTCTCCTGGTCTGACTTACCATTAACCCCATTTGTTTACAATAAACCTAGTTATAGATTGTTAAATTACCAATTGTCCCAACTTAGGACTCAGCCCAGCCAAGTGCATTGTATATTTCAATAATTGTTCACCTACATAACAAAGACAATGGAGACGCCTCTGGACACGACTGGATATCCATCCATCCATCTGTCCTCCAATTCTGCCGGGGCATAATTTATTGTGCATATTTATTATGCATATATTGATTTTGATAATGATGTAAGTCTTTACAGATACCTTGCTGTTTGTCTGTACAGTTTTCATGTTTATGGAAAGAAGTAAACAAACAGCATTCAGGAAGTGGAACATGTTAACAACCGTCTGTTGGTCCTCTCAGAATGACTCTTCTCTGCGTTATGTTGTTCTGTTGTGTGATTCCCCTGGGCCTTCTGTCTGACCCAGGTCTGGTTTTGTGGTTCGGACACCACCTCAGCTATCTCCAAAGAGACCGCTGAAACCTGGGGGACTTTTTCCACGTTTCGTTTGTGTCTGTGTGACCTCAGAGGCTACACAGCAACATTTAGCTCATTCATGCTACTTGGGACTGGTACTTGTGAACTCCAAGAGCCAGGGCACTTGAGTGAAATATGTGCTGTGTAGTATAAATAAATACAAGGGAATGCATCACATGACTTAAGACGGTACACAATTTTATTGGCGTATTGCGGCCAAGTGCCAGACAAGACAGGAATGTGAAGATGAGCCGCGCTTTGTGCCTTCATTGTGCTACTTACACTATATGTGATAAACTGTTATCACTTTTTTTTTGCTATGCATGTTTACACACATTCAGAAAATTATGTGTGTGGCAAAATACTTTATTTAGATTATCTGAAATTAATAATAATGCATCTGTTTTATATAGCGCTTTTCTGGACACTCAAAGACGCTTTACATTGCATTATTCATTCATTCATTCCATACTCGGTGGTGGTAAGCTACTATTGTAGCCACAGCTGCCCTGGGGTAGACTGACGGAAGATTATCTGAAAATACAGTATACAAATATATTGGACCATGGCCATAGTTTGAAACTGAATGAAAGAAAGGAGCAGGCTCAAGATTCAATGTTATTGTCAAATCATTGATATGAATTGAAATGTTCATTCTCTCAAGTCCTTGGTGTGGGGCGGGGGTTGGGGAGTGAGGGTTGGAAGCACAGGGAGGGCAGGGAATGGAGGGAGGGAGTTCAGCTTTCTGATAGCCTGGTGGATAAATGTGTTCAGTCGACTCGACCTGGCTCGTGGATTTCACAGTCTCCTCCCTGAAGGTATACGTTGAAGATGCTGTGTGATGGGTGCATAGGGTCCCTGGTGAGTCTGAAGGCTGTGCATAGTGTTATTGCTTTATATAATGGCTTTTGTTTGGTCTTGTTTTTTTAAATCTGGTTCAACAGTTTCGGAGTAAGTGCTCAGGTGTATCAAAATGATTGGTTAGCTGACAAATATGAGCACTATAAACTTGAGGGTAATGTTTGCTCATGTGCAAAAGTAAATCAGCAGCAGAGTCATTTGCACATTTTCTGCTCACACAACATTCTCTCATTTACATATCAGATTTGGGGCGCTGTAATAAAGGCCATTTTAAATGGTAAATTAGGTGTAACCTTCTCACAGCTATATGCTATTTTCCAAATTGCACTCACTATTTAGCACCTGCCTTGATAAATGACCCCATTGGTGTATAATTAAATGGCATGTGACTATTGTTAAGTTGTGATAGTAAAGTATGTGTTGGGAGTTTGTCCATTCACCCATGTGATTCTAATATGGAAAGTCCCTAATGTCAAATGTATTCGGCTACTGTATTAATGACACCGGTTTTTACATTTCTTTTTTTAACCCATACCAGATTACATGTGACATACTACAGAGTATGATTGTATATTCTTCTTGTTTGTTATTGACAGGATCACAACCTGGACTGGTTCCCTCGGATGCGGGCCATGTCTCTGGTGAGCAGTGATGCAGATGGAGAACAGAATGAGATTCGAAACTTGCAGGAGAAGTTGGAGTCCACCATGAAACTTGTGTCCAACCTGTCAGGCCAACTGACGGAGCTGAAAGAGCAGGTCAGGCCCGTGGTCTTTACATGTGCCACTTTTTAAATACAATGAGTCACGTTTGTAACTTTGCATCTTTAATTCTATCACTGATATTTCAACCAAAAATGTTTTATCAAATGTTTTATATCGTATAATGTTGAGATATTATGGGGATATTAACACAAATTAATGCATAAAAGGAATGAAATTGGAGATGCTTAAATTATCTTAACTTTTTAGAAAATTATTTAAAATTGTATTTTTTTTCTGTAATTGTGAGAAGAAAATCTATATTTTTACTATTTTAAAATGTGTACATACATGCATACATATATACAGTCAGTCAGTCAGTCATGAATTAACACATGGGATTATGAATGAAACAAAAACAGGTGAAATAACTCCACATAGGTTTTATATTCTAAATTCTTCAAAATTGCCGCCCTTTTTTTTTGGCATTTTCTCTATGAGCTTCATAAGGTCGTCTTTTGAAATAAGTTTTCAACATGTTTGAGAAGTCAAAACCCTTTCTTGGATGACATCGTGAAGCTCACTGAGAAAATGTCATAAGTGTAAAGCAGTAGCGGCCATTTGGAAGAATCTGTCAACGTGCTGGCCTGTAAAATGTGTGTGTATGTGTATGTATGTGTATATATATATATATATATATATATATATATATATATATATACATATATATATATATATATATATATATATATACATATATATACAGTGCCTCTTGAAAGTACTAATACATCTTGAACTTTTGCACATTTTGTCATGTTTACAACCATAAACATACATATTTTATTTTGAATTACTGAAAGTTCACACAAGTAACAGACAACTGTGAAGTGAAAACAAAATTATACATGATTCTGTTATTTTCAAAAAATTTTAAAGTGAAAAGTGGGGTGTGCATAAGTATTCATACAGCATGAATTAATACTTTGTGGAACCCCCTTTTGCTGCAATAACAGCAGCAAGTCTTCTGGGGTATGACTACAAGGTTTGCACATATAGAGACTGACATTTTAACCCATTCCTCTTTACAAAACAACTCAAGCTCTGTCAAATTAGAAGGAGAGCGTTTGTGAACAGCAGTTTTCAGGTCTTTCCACAGATTTTTAATAGGATTTAGGTTAGAACTTTGACTGGGCCATTCTAACACATTAATATGTTTTTTTTTAAACCATTCCATTGTAGATTTATCTTTGTGTTTAGGGTCATTGTCCTGCTGGAAGGTGAATCTCCGCCTCAGCCTCAATTCTCTTGCTGACTCCAGCAGGTTTTCCTCCAAAATGTCTATGTATTTGGCTCCATCCATCTTCCCAACTATTCTTACAATCTTCCCAGTCACCACTGAGGAAAAGCAGCCCCATAGCATGATGCTCCCCCCACCATATTTGACACTGGGGATGGTGCACTCAGGACGATGAGCAGTGTTAGGTTTGCTCCATACATAACGTTTTGCATTTGGGCCAAAAAGTAAAATTTTTGTCTCGTCTGACCAAAGCACCTTCTTCCACATGGTAGCTGTGTCCTCCATATGACTTCTAGCAAACTTCAAACAGGATTTCTTATGGCCTCCTTTCAATAATGGCTTTCTTCTTGCCACTCGTCCATGAAGGCCAGATTTGTGTAGAGTACGACTTATAGTTGTCCCATGTACAGATTCCCCCAGCTCAGCGGCAGTACGTCGCAGCTCCTCCAGAGTTATCTTGGGGCACTTGGCTGCCTTTCTGCCCAGTGCTCTCCTTGTTCGGTCTGTTAGTTTAGGTGGACGCCCGTGTCTTGGTAAGTTCACAGTGGTGCTATACTCTTTCCATTTCCGAATGATGGATTGAACAGTGCTCCGTGAGATGTTCAAATCTTGGGAAATCTTTGTATAACTTAACGCTGCTTTAGGGCGGCACGGTAGCACAGCGGTTAGTGCTCGTGCTTCACAGCTAGAAGGTCCGGGTTCGATTCCCACCTGGACGGGGCCTTTCTGTGTGGAGTTTGCATGTACTCCCCGTGTCTGCGTAGGTTTCCTCCGGGTACTCCGGTTTCCCCTACCACCAAAAACATGTACAATAGGCCCAGGGACTGCAGGTGGAAATTAGCACTAGTGCTATAACCTGGTACAATGCATCTCTCCTTTCTGAGGCTAATGTAGATTGTACACTGTCCCTGTTCAAATAAATAAATAAAATAAATAAATAAACTTCTCCACAACTTTATCCCTGACCTCTCTGGTGAGCTCCTTGGCCTTCATGATGTTGCTTAGTGACCAATACACTCCGACCATAGCTCTGAGGCCCTCACAGAACAGCTGTAATTATACTGAGAGTAGATTACGAACAGGTGGCCTCTATTTAATGGTTAGAGCAAGGTGTGAACTTTCTGCAGTCATTAGGAATGTTATAAAGGCAATTTAATGCACTCAGAAAATGCTGTATGAATACTTGTGCACGCCCCACTTGTTTATGGTTGTAAACATGACTAAATGTGCAAAGGTTCAAGGTGTATTAGTACTTTTGAGAGGCACTCATATATATATATATATATATATATATATATATATATATATATTACAGTAAATTCTTAAAAAATAATACAAAATACTGTTGTTTGCCAATAGTATATGAGTAGCATTTTTGCTGGAATGCATTTTCTCTTTTATTTATAGAGATATGTGCTGATGCTAATCCAGTTCCTACCTTTAAACCAAATTTACACAATCACTTATTTTTAAGGTTCCTGGCAAACCATTATATAAATGTCTTGCCCGTGAAATGAGAACTCTATGGAGGAAGTGAATGTCACCAAGACATTTTGACCCAGACAGACTGTTGCTCAAAGTTGCACATGAGTGAAAGCTCCAAAACAATAAGTATTAGTAATACATTGTAATAGCCAATTTGTAGTGTTTTATATTATCATACAAAATTATTACTTCATAACATGTTCTAGTTATGTCATTTTGTATTTATTTTTGCTTTAATCTTTGTAAAATATTATTCTATAAATATTCATTTCTGGAAATCATTTCCTTTTCATTCTAAATCATTTACTTTCAGTGTAGGGACACAAAATGCTGCTAACAATTTGGACCAACTTCAATCTTCAGCAACAAAAACAAATGTGTTATGACTCGATGGTCCTTGATTTCTGAAATTAAGTTTCAGTCTTAGTGCGAGTTTGTCGTTGCCTTCGTCAGATAACAGTCAGTGGATGATTCAGCGCAGGTTGACTTTGTGCTGCATTTCAAGCTCGCAGGTGGACAGCGAGCAGACAACGAAGAGGTACGCATTTTATTAAAACGTTTCTTGCTTTGTTATTTGTAGATGACGGAGCAGAGGAAGCAGAAGCAGCGAATTGGCCTGCTGGGACATCCTCAACACATGAACGTGAACCCGCAGCAGCCAGCTTAGAATACAGTGACACTGGAGTGCCATTGCACACAATGAAAACTGTAACGACATGGTAACATAGCTAACTATGTAGCTTAACCCCAAGCACTAAAACCTGGTCTGTTTTCTGTTTGGTGCCATATTAGGTAGTACAGAATTTCATGGCCTTTTTCATCTTACTTTGCTGCTGCTGCTGTTGTTATTATTATTGTTATCATTACTTTTTATATACTGTATATTAGCAGTATTATATGTCCTATTTTTGTATGTTGTGCAATATCTTAACGTAAATATGCAACCTTTTTTGACACCATTTGTGTCACCCATACATAGACATAAAATGGTGTTTTTAAAACTGGATACCATGTTGGTGGTACCTAAATTAGAGCATAGAGCATTTAATAAGCTAGCCTTATTGATTTTGTATTTATTGTTTTGTAGATATTTGTGCAGTGTTACACACCATATATTTTGGGAAAAGCAATATAGATTTCTACATGTCCAAAATATTGAGTGACATTTCCATGATGACCTTTTATAAAATATTGTTTTCCTATTCAATTTGTAAAATGACTTGTGTGTTGTTTCCTTTTATTGTGTCATTGTCACACGCTTCATGAAGGCCTCAGGAGTTTTGAAATTCTGCTGTTGTCTGGGTTTATTTGCACATTTTCTTTCTGTGTGCTCCATATGTGCTTCTTTTACTACTTTATTTTTTTAAATAAATGTTAACATTTGATTATTTTGCCCTTAGACCTCGATTTTAGGATAAGATTGTTGCTTTGCTTATATAAGTATCTTTATTTTAGCTCATTATTTTCAGTATACTTAAAACATAAGTAAATCAAGAAAAGAGGGCAAAGTATCTTTTTGTATAGACAAGCAAAATGTGTGTTTAAGATAGACCTGAAAATTAAGTTCAGGAAATGTGTATATTGAAGTAGAAATATTTATTAAACCTTGGAAATTGCATTTATTCATTGTCTTCTGATTTTGTTGTTTGGCCACAAATGCAATTTTACACAACCACAGGAATATTAAGATTACAATGAATGATTTTTAATTGCTATTGTGTCTTTGTATTGTCATTTAGCAGTCTTATAATGAATCTAAATCAATCACAGTATAGAGGACATGCTATGGTAAGTATTCTATAGAATAACATTTTCCGGTCGTATATAAATACAATCAATAAATGCAAGAAGATGATCGATGCTCATATGTGCCGTAATAACATTAACAAGTATGGACTTCAAAGCTATTGATGTGGCAAAGAAAGACTTGGTGAAATGGTTTGGCGACATTAATACAGACAATTTATTATTGCACTAACCTCATTTTATTGTTTTAAGACTGATTGCTAATTTTTATTCTGGAAAAAAAAAAATTAGACTAGGGTTATTAATAACAATATTGGTGTTCCCTAGTTACCTCACTGATTTGCCCCACAACGTATTTGTGTGTGCTGCGTAATGATGAAGATGCTGACTTTCTCTCGCTCGAAACTACTCGGGACATCGAGTTGGGATAACTTGGCATCTGTGCGTGTGACGTCACCAACTGGATCCGCTCCCGGTTGTGCCTCCGCCATGAGGAGATCAACGTGACAGGCTACAGGGAACACGGCTTTAGTGCTTCCAGTAGAGCCCTCACAAACAGACGTACAGAGCGAACATCCCGCCTGCTTGTGCACGTGCCACAGCATACTGGTACTATTATAGGAGCGCGCGTGCGGCGTGCCAGTGTCGGACAGCGGTGACCTATTTTCACATGGGCATTTACAAGACGTAGCTAAACTATAAAAGCTTGTATTTTTATGAAACGTAAACTATGGGCATTTAGATCATATTCTCAATCAATCAATCACATTGTATTTGTATAGCGCCTTACAACAGACAGGAGGTGCCCAGGGCGCTTTCCAGTATGGAAACAAGAATCACAATAGACATCAATAAAAACAAAAATGTACATAAAAACAGTAGTCAAGTCGGGTATTCTAAATATGATCATATTCTAAAATATGATGCAAAGACGGCCTATTTGGTCATTTGTAACTTAAAGCTATTCAATGTGACCATTATAACCGAATGGCAGTAGGATGCAGCATGCGCTGTGACTGTTGTTTTATGCCTGTATGTCTGTAAACAAGTGCTCCAGCGCATGGCTCTACACGGGACACTGCCCCAGCGGAGAACTACTACACCAATGGGCTGCGCTCTCCCAGTGCGGGGGAGGAGGGGGGTGGCAATCGTGCGTGCGCTGTGTGAGCTGATAAGGTGGGGGGGGGTGGGGGCAAGCAGTTGAAAGCACCGTCCAACACGTGAGCCTCATGTGACGGAGAGCGTGTCTCTCGCCCAGAGACGTGCCTGCAGTCACAGGGTTTATTTAACACGTAGTCAACCCACCCCGCGCGCGCTCGCATTGAATCGGGCGTGGATCCGCCTCAGACAGATAGAGCAGTTCGGACTTCAGCGTGACAAGAACGCATCCAGCTCCTAACGGATTACAGGATCTTGTTTTGAGCACATTTGATCATTTTGGGAAGTTTTGAAGTGCAAGAGGAGGTGGACGTTTGGACAACTTAAGTTATTTTGTTGTTTTTTCTGTATATTTGCGACATGGAGAGGATTACTTGTGCGCAACCGCCTCCCTGTATGCCAAAACACCCATCGCTGGATATAGCTGACATGCAAGGGTACATGCAAAAATAAATTAGCCAAATATATTTGGCTATACTTTTGCTTGTAGGTTTAGTATGTTAAGTTACTAACTCTTACATTGTCTCTCCAAAGAATGGATTTTCCTATTTATGTGTACAAGTCCAGAAGAGGCATGAAACGAGGGGATGAGAGCAAGGTATTTTAACATTTATATCAACTATATTGAATTTACTTTGCGTGTTAATTATTTAATGGAATGTGAAAACAATGTTTGTCTATATTTCAGGAGACATACAAATTGCCACACAGGCTGATTGAAAAGAAAAGACGTGACAGAATCAATGAGTGCATTGCCCAGCTGAAGGATCTGTTGCCTGAACATCTTAAGCTTACTGTGAGTACAATTTTAAACACATGGTCTGACTGCAAGCAGCCATATATAATACAACGCATGTTTTACATTACACTTTATGTATGGCTTGGCGGTTTTGTTGTGATTGTAAGATGTTTCTTTTGAATTAAATAAATACAATGAAAAATGCACACATTTTACAATGAGAGATGCTCAACTTAAATGTATATTTAGTAAAAAATAAAAAAAAAATAAAAAAAAATATTTATATGCGAACATGACTCCGTGGGTGTCCTGGACTTGTCGCCTGTTCAGCTCCAGAGTGTGTTACATAAGAAAGCTCAACATGCTTATCAGAGGTGTTCCTGTTTTAGACGCTGGGCCATTTGGAGAAAGCAGTGGTCCTGGAGCTCACTCTGAAGCACGTGAAGGCCCTGAGTGCCCTCTTGGAGCAGCAGCAGCAGAAGATCATGGCTCTGCAGAACGACGTGCAAATAAGTATGTTACACCAGTTTCTTATCTCTCTCTGACGTAAAACATAAACTATTACATAATGACACTGAATAATAAACAGGTAATAAGGATTCATTTAAAAGTACGATGAGACACATACACTTCTGGGATGGTAGTATGCAAGTTACATGTAAGGACATATTATTTGTGTATACAATTGAGTGTATTGTTTTATAGACAAACTGAAGAACCCACTCACATCCCACCCCCTCTTTACACAAAAAAAGAAAAGAAAAATAGAAACAAAGGTGCTCTAATTTGATATTTAATTAAGGTGTATATTTATTATATTTATTTAAAAAAATGCTTCATATCAAACTCTATTTACTTGATATTTATCGTATTTTGTTATTTTTTTTTATTGCTATTCAATTATTATGAATAATCTTGAATATAGAAATAGAGATGATTTACTATTTATTTAAATAAGGTTAATGCTGCCTGCTATTTCTACGCGGACAGCTGGTTATGGCACGGGGTTAAATTTACCACACTTTATATAACTTTGTCATGTCGCTATAATATCATTATCATTGCTATAAATGCTATAATTGTTTTAAATTCTATGATTTTGCTCTCTCAAGGTGATCATGGAAGTGACACCTCAGTTGACAGCGAGGAGATGTTCCGCTCCGGTTTCCACCTCTGCGCCAAAGAAGTCTTGCACTATATGGCCAGCCAGGACAGCCGAGACCTGAGCACATCCCACGTCATAAGCCACATACACAAAGTGGCAGCCGAGGTCCTCCATCCTGAGAGCTCTGTGCACCCAGAAGAACTGATCTCGCATTCATCAGAGAAGAAAGCTACCACAGTGCACCCTCAACCTCAGGCCAAAAACTGTGTCCCTGTCATTCAGAGAACTCACCCTTATGGGGCAGGGGAGCAAAGCGACGGACACTGCAGTGACACGGACACAGACAGCGGGTACGATGGAGAACAGGACAAACGGGAGAAAGCCAATGAACGCGTTAAGCAGGAGGACGATGAACCCCCGACCAAGAAATCCAAACTTTCAGAAGACATTGCTGCCAGGGATAGCTATGTCAACTTCTCCCCCAACCAGCCCCCGTTTTGCTTGCCCTTCTACCTCCTCCCACCCACTGCAGCTGCTGCGGCCTCTGCCTACTTACCCATGCTGGACAAGTGCTGGTATCCTGGAGGCATGCCGGTTATGTACCCATGTGTGAGCGGCTTACCTCAGGAGACACTGCCCTCCACATCTCTCGTTATGGCCAACAGGTCCGGCTCTCCACCGCCCCACCGCGCTGCCATGGACTCCTCTACTCTGCATAAAGCTTCAAAAAAAGCCCCCCTTCTCAATGTAGAAACCAAAGACTAAAATAAACTGAAAGTGTGAATGTTGAAGATTGATGCACTGGAATCCTCTTAGAGACCTGTTTGGCCCTATCAGGTTGTTGACCTTTTCCAAACCCTTTTTTTTTTTTTCACTAGCTCCACACAAGATAAACTGTAATGGTGGCAATGCAGCGGGCCCTTGTGAAGGCTTACAAAAGTGACGGGTTATGGCACGGAATCAAATCACTGTGAACAATTCAAAGATTTTTTTCTTTTTCTTTTATGTTAGCGAGGTTTTCTTCTAGTTTTACTGTTGAATGTCACAAGTGGAATGTAAGACACAGATAAGCCCCTCATATAGATTTGCACACAGTGGTTTGTAATGAATGTACAACATAAACAAGCAAAGCCCCCTGTAGATGCTGCTTGAGCTGATGTATAGTAGATCTATGTCATCTACTCCTTTTAGTATTTATGGGTCTTTTAACTGCTAATTTTATTCTTGACTAGAATGTTACCAAATCTGGTTATCAGTGATGACCAGTTTGTAGCCTGCCTGGAATTTCGTGACACATTTTGACAGGATTCAGGGCGTTGTCACTGAGCGAGGCGTGTCACTCATATCTGCTGAAGACTGAGCTGGCCACATGCTTTTACAAATACTGACTCATGACTACTCGTGTGTCTAGATGGACTTTCTGTGAAGTATTGTCTCTATTTTTGATACAATGTTTGGCTAGCAAGAGGTTGTTCTGCTGTTTGCCATTTGTATGTGTACATAACATGTGATTAGTACCCTGGCAGTTCTGGACCTCCCTTTAGCTAATGCTGTTGCCTTTTCTCGCAGACACAGCTGTGGCCGATGTTCGGTTATGTTTGCTGTGTGTGGCAAAGAGTGAATGTAACATTCAAACAAAATTAATAGTTTTGTATGGAAAGAGGTACTTTTTATTTTAAAAAGTAAAACAAAGGTTGTTGTATATATTTTGTATATAACGTATTGATATATATTAAATATTAATAAAGCTTTTTTTTCCCTGAAAACTTTGCATTTTACTACCTGATGGCTTATACTTGTTGAAACCCATAACAACACATACTTACATAAGACTTACCTAAGCGTAAAGCAGCAAATCAATAGCGTGTCTTAGATTATAGGCTATAAACATTTCACATTGAGGTGCATTTGAGAGGAATTATACAGTCAATATGTCACGCTTGGCCCATTTATGTAGTATTGTTGTGTTATGAGTGCACCTGTTGTACTTTTGTTGCCTAAGTAACACAAATTTAGTTTGATACTTAAATGTAATATAGTTGAAAGGCGTACTTTTACTTCAAGTAAGTAAGTGCTTTATATGTCATTGTACAATTGTACAACGAGATTGTGTTGACGCACAACGACAGTGTTTCACAATCTGATGGTGGCCCTTGGGGGTATCAAAGATTCCAGGTCCCTAGAGCCAAGGTTAGGTCATCTACAATATAATTTGCACATTTCATACTAAAGCTCACATACTGTAACTGACTAGAAATAGAAATAAAAAATAAAACACAATAAAATATATGTAGCACAAAACACTTTCAAATAAAAGTTGTATTAAGTTGATTAAAACAAGCAATAGCCAAACCTTAATAAAATATGTGCCTTATTGCAACACACTTTAAGACCCCAGCTACAGACACCGTTTCCTCCGTGCACTAGTTTAATGTCATTCACTTACAACAATTCCACAAAGTCACAGATTTCCACACTGAAAATATAAGAACGTGAAAATATCTTTGATTTACTTTCACATTCAGAAACAAAGGTCAGTTTGTACCATCGCCCCCTGCTTAGTTGTTTCTTTTCTAACACTGTAATTGTGAAAGTAATAAACTAAGTATGAAAGTATAAATGTCTTATACTTATGGTTTATGTATGCCAGACACAATTGCAGGCAACGATATATGTCATAACAGGGCTGAGATGTTCACATTCACAATTTACAAACCAAAAAAAATAAAAAAAAATAAACCATTTACAAACCAAAGTCTTCTTTCGCAACATTGTGACACTTCACAAAACCATTTGTGTAGATTTATTTATTGGTTATTCCAAGAGAAATGGGCGGCACGGTAGCACAGCGGTTAGCGCTTGTGCTTCACAGCTAGAAGGTCCTGGGTTCGATTCCCACCTGGACGGGGCCTTTCTGTGTGGAGTTTGCATGTTCTCCCCGTGTCTGCGTAGGTTTCCTCCGGGTACTCCGGTTTCCCCTACCACCAAAAACATGTACAATAGGCCGGGATGAATGATGTGAGTGGTTGGTGGTGGTCGGAGGGGCCGATGGCGCAGATTGGCTGCCTCGCTTCCGTCAGTCTACCCCAGGGCAGCTGTGGCTACAATAGTAGCTTACCCCCACCAAGTATGGAGTGAATGAATAATGCAATGTAAAGCGTCTTTGAGTGTCCAGAAAAGTGCTATATAAAACTGATGCATTATTATTATTATTAAAAGAGCATGATTTGACATTGCTACTCACCATCAAGCAGATGTCACTCACTCAACGAGTCACAGGTGCCTTGCTATCTGCCGCAAGGGTTGAAGCAAATGCTCCATCCGAAACCAGTAAATTGGTAAGAGGTCTTACGCCAAACCGGATGTGCGTCAGCGTCCGCCATGACAAGAAGCGTCCGAATTGGGTTGTCGGTAAGGACGGAGTAGGGAAAGTGGCCTGTACGCTAACTATCACAGCCACTTTAGCATAAGGACCTCTGATGCTAACTCACTGGCGATTAGGAGCTATGTGCCATAAGCCACTGCGCCCCCCTGTGCTTTTGTGCTTTTGCTTTCATTTAGCCACATGGCTAATTTGCATACTGTAGCTTTATGAAACAGCTGTTGAGATAAAATAAAGGAAAATGTGGAGGATCATTTGGATGTTTCTTCTTTTTTTTCCGCCTTAAATGTCTTATTTGGACACTATGTTGTTGTTGGACAATATACAGTCACTTCCCCTTCCCCTGGGTAAGGACGGTCGAATTAGGCAAAGGCTGCTGAAGCAAAAGTTCACTAACTGCATAGAGATCTAACAGTTGACCCCATGAAAGGTTAAGGATTAGTTGCTAGTGTTACTACTTAGAGGCTGCAATTTAATGGTTTCGGATGCAGCCAAAGTGTCTGACCAAAAAGGAACGAATAGCTACTGCCATCTAGCTATAGTACGCCATCTGGTGGATTTGTCATGGCTTCACACCTTCGCAAGTTTAGGCTATACCGCAGCCCTACTCAGCCTTGTGAGGCACGGATCAGTAACACCAGAAGAAAATTAACCAAAAGCTCAGCCTGTTAAGTCGAGGCAATAGGCCTATATAACTGTAACTGGGAACAAATTATGGCCATGGAGGATGTGGATGAATATTGCAATGCTATGGTAGCAGCTATCTCAGAGTTATTAGAAAAATGTACAAAGCAAAAACATAAAAAATAAATAAATAATGACATTAAAATGCTAATGAAGAGGAGGGATATGGCCCTAAAGAAATCAATGGCAAACAGATTTAACTCGTATTTTGTGCAATCAGTAAAGGATTTGTGTAAAGATTTTTCAACAACTGAGAAATTGTCCTTTTGCCTCTGCAGATTGTTTCTACATCAAAACAGTTGATGAAACAAAATTCTTGCAAAATTATCTAATGATATGTTTAACATTAATTGTTGCTTTCTTAAAAAATACATCAGTGTCCTGAGTAGACCGTTGACACATCTGGTCAATCAATCAATAAGAAAAAAGGCCATCATCGTACCAATATTCAAAGCAGGAAGTCTGGACAGTAGGCCTATGTGCAATTATCGGCCCATATCCATTTTGCCTATTTTATCCAAAGTCCTTGTAGCTGCACAATTGATGGACCACTTGGAATCAGCTCCCCAACCCACAGCGGTTTGGTTTTAGAGCTGGTTATTCGACCAAAATTGCAAACTGCTGTTTCATTGAAAACGTGAAACAATCCTTGGACAGGTGACAGGAGCAGTATTTTTAGATCTAAAAAGGCTTTCGAAACGATTAGTCATAGCCTATTACTATCCAAGATGACGTCCTTTAACATCTCTGCTGAGGCAGTGGTCTGGTTTACATTTCAGTGTGATAAAGTTGGCAAGGATAAGTCACTGCTCTTAAACATTCAAAGGGGCATCCTACAGGGATCTATACTGGGACCTCTGCTGTTAAGTCTTTTTTTTTTTATAAATGATTTGCCACTAATCTGTCCCGCTGTAAATTGCCAATTTTATGCGGACAATGCTGTTTTTTATGCACCCAAGTCACCGGAACAGTCAGCCGAGGTTTTGTCCACTTGTATGGCTGAGGTCAGTCAATGGCTTAATCAAAATCAGTTGGTGCTAAATTTAACTAAAACAGTATCAATGTGTTTTTCTATTAAAAGACAAAATGTAGAGCAACATTTTCAGATTCATTTGCAAATCAAAACTATAAAATTGGTAACAGATTTGAAATACCTCGGATTGGTCCTCGACCCCCAATTAAAGATTGACAAATATCTAAAGATAATCTCAAAAATATACAAAATATAAATTGTTTCAAACTTATTAGACACTACATTCCAAACCAGACCGCTCTCCTGTAAATGTATGATATTCTCACATATATTATACTGCATGACAGCATGGGCCCAGGCCGCTCCCTCAGCCACAAAACACATCAGATCATTATACAATCGAACTATAACGATTATGTACAAGAAGCCAAATCGCTACCATCATTGCAATATTCTCCAGAAGTACAGGTATTATATAGACTCATTACATGCAAAGTGACATATTATGTCAAGCCTTTATTTGTTATAATTTTGATGATCATGGCTTACAGTCCATTTTCAACATATTCTAATTTTATGAAATTTTTTATTTGGGTTTTTTACAAGCTGAGCCATAATAATAAAAATTATAACAAATAAAGGCTATACATATCTCACTTTGCACGTAATGAGTCTATTTAGTTTCACAGTTTAAGTTGAATAACCCAAGTAAATGCACTTTTTCATGATATTCTAAATATATGACGGGCACCTGTATAAATTGTTAAGCTTTGAAAGCTTTAGCGATTTATGTTTTCTCAAACTAACTTTCAAATATCTCAATAATCTAGCACCTGAGCCACTCAGTTCATTTGTTCAGGGACAAAACTGCAACGGAGTCACCAGAAGCTCCATCAATCACAACCGTACAGTTCCTCACTGCAAGACTTCATTTGGCCAGTCTCCCTTTACGTATAAAAGTGCAAAATTGCAGAACTCATTACCCACTGAACTTAAAACCATGAATGAGTTTAAAATGTTCACTGAAATCAAAACAGAAATATATCCATTTGTAAATAGCACTGAGTTTGTGTGAATGAATGATGTGTATGGTGTGTGTATAGGTAAGTTTTTAGAATTAAATTGAAAATCTACTACCTACTACCACTACCAGGGACTGGAGTTGAAGCACTAGCTATAAACTCTTTTTGCATAGCATCAGCTACAAGCTTGTTTTGTACTATGTTGAATTGCAATGTCCCTGTCAAATAAATAAATGTCCCTTTTGACTCAAACCAACTGAACTCAAGAACCCAAGCAGCGTTTCACGAATCATAAACATAGTCAAAGAGTTGCATTAAATATCTTTGACTATAGTGCTATATAGGCCTATAAATATAGAAGCTAATTTGCCTATAACAACAACTTCTGATTTTTCCAAGCAGAAGTTGTCTCGTGACTACTGTTTGAGTGACATGTAGGCCTAGTTGTTCATTCACCCACACAGGACATGTGATGAAGCTAGAGCATGTTGGCACAGTTCCTCGTTTTATTGTGAAAAGCGGAACAAACTTGTTTTTCTTTGGGCTTGAGCATCGCGTCGAGCATTTCGCAGAGGCAGCTGGGGAAGTGAGGAAGTGTCCGGAGCCAGTCGGCGCATAGCCCTGAAAGGTTTCGAGTTGCTGTGGCCATGGTAGGGCACATGCGGACCTGGCCGCTGCTCCAGTGCGCGCTCTTCTGCTGCTGCGTCGGGCTGAGGCTCGGGGAGTTTAACCCACCCACCATCAACATCAGCCTGGACCTGGACCCTGAGGTGCGCTGGAAGCCCCTGAGCCAGTACTTTGACCCGGCGTACCTTAAAAACGCCTCTGCACAGGTTATTGAGTAAGTCGTCAAGTGTTTATTTGGAGAGTGAATAAGTGGCTGGTTTATGTGAATTAGGAAAGACATTATTTCAAATAAGCACTGATGTAAAATAGCGAAGCCAGTCTCTCTGCAGAGTGAAAGTTTATTGTATGTTTGTGAACTTCTTTGTTGTTGCTGTGGCTTGTTTGGCTTATCACCACACAACAGATAAAAAGTAGGCTATCAACTTTTTGTGATTTATTTGGTTATAATTACTTTAATACAACGTTAGTCGCGGGCGATTTATAAAATTGGTGGTAGCCTATAAAAGCCATGGACGGTATGGATTTATTAATTATACATAATGGCTTACACTTGTATTGCGCTTTACAAGCCTGTATTACCAAGTTCCTCAAAGCGCTACACTGTAGTCATTATTCATTCACGACATACTCGGTGAGGGGTCTCCTGGTGGTTCCCAGAGTCAATAATAAACACGGTGAAGCGTTTCAGTTTCATGCAGCTAAAATCTGGAACAGTCTTCATGAGGATGACAATCCTCATGAAAACAGCTCTTTTTACCCGAGCCTATGAAAACTGAAAGTATTTTATCTGCACTCTTGCCGTTTACTGTAATTGATTTATGTTGATAATGATTGATTTCATCTGTTTTCTTGTAACTTTATGCAACTGTGAAAGCACTTTGAATTGCCTTGTGTATGAATTGTGCTCTACAAATAAACTTGCCTTGCCTTGCCTTGATGGTAAGCTACTGTTGTAGCCACAGCTGCCCTGGGGTAGAAGCGTGCCACCAGTCTGTGCCATCGGCCACTCACTCACTACATTCACGCTTCCTGGTGTTCACAAACGGTCTCCAATCCAAGTACCGACCAGGCGGGATCTGGCATAGCAAAGGCGATATAGCCATTTTAGATTTTAAATAGCCTTATTTATGGTAGATCATATTATATTCCCTATTACGCACTGATTGGCAGGATATTTTATGGTACATATTTAATTACTACAAATAATTAAAAACCAGGCCACAATATTGTTTAACAGTAAAATTCTAGGCCTGCAACGTAGAGGAGCGTAATGTTCATGTGGTAATATTTTTTATACAGAGACCTTTTGCATGCAAATGATAAGTTTTGTTTAGCCAATCACAGATATTTATGTGTGTTTATGGTGTTTTTAGCTCTACAGTTCCCAAGTGGGTTCACCAGGCTGTTAAACCTGTGGCGCTGGCGTTGGAGAAATATATTCCTCAGCCTTACGCAGGGGAGATCCGGGGCCTTACTGAACATGTTGGTGGAAGCCTCTCAGATACAATAATCCTCAACTTTGCCTATGAAGTGACTGCGTATGTTTATTTTTTTATTTATTAGACCCATGTATTATGTTATTAAATTCAAAACTGAAGTGCAGGAGTTGTTGTTGTTGTTTTTCACATATATTTGTTTTTAGATTTTGCACAAGCATTGTAACTCAGGACCAAAATGGGAATGTATACCATGGTAGGAATCTTGACTATCCTCATCCTGTGCTCCGAAATCTAACCATTAATGTCAACTTCCTCAAGAATGGGAAGGTATTGTGCTACTATGTATAATGTTATTTGCTGATGAAAGCTGCCCACAAATACCACTCTTTTATTTCAACTTGATTTAGATTGCATACCAAGGAACAACGTTTGCTGGCTACGTTGGCCTATGGACCGGTCAAAGCCCAAATAAGTTTACTGTCTCAGGTGACCAGCGAGGTACGAAACATACTGTTGACTGTATTACCAGAGAGAGATAAAAGCTTTAACGTTAGCTGTGTTAACGTGTGGTTTGAAATGTCAGGCACTGATCACTGGTGGAACTGGTGGAAAAACTGGGTGTCTGCGTTCCTGTTTCAGAGGTCTCCAGTCAGCTGGTTGGTGAGGGAGGTGAGTTTGACAGAATTTAGTGAACATACCCTCTGCCAGGGCTGCACAACTTGGGGAAAACTATCCACTTTCTGACAAGTACTGCGATTGTGATTAGATTACAATTTATGTTTTAGAATCTAGATTCTTTTCACATTGTAACACTTGAACATTTTAAATTAAGAGATGACTAAAATATGAATCGCTGAACTAATACTGTATGACAATTCTTTTCAGAACATGTATGCAATTTGGCTTACTAGGATTGTTGGTTTTATATAATAATCATGGAGATAAAATATTTTGTTTTTTTTGTTTTACTGTCTAATTAATTGTTGTCTTTCCATTTGCAAATTGCAACCATTCCTGCCATTTTGATCAGGTTGCAATTTATCTTGCAGCCCTACCGTTCACTTTTTTCTAAAATGCTGTGAATCAAATAGATTGGATTTAGCTGAGCATTGATAAATTTAGAAAAGCTCAAGTTTGAGGTTTATATTGTTACGATTATAATACAGTAAGTATAGTAATAAAGAACGTTACCTGTTTACATTAATAATAAACTTAAAGTTCAAAGTCTCTTCTGTCACCAATATAGCAAAGGTGAAAGTGTGTTGGCTTTTTTCCCATTGCCATAGCCTAAATGGTAAATGGTCTCAACTTATATAGCGCTTTTCCACCTACATTAGGCACTCAAAGCGCTTTACAGCAAGGAACCGCTCACCCATTCATACACCAATGTACGCAGACACTGGAGGCAAGGTGGGTGAAGTGTCTTGCCCAAGGACACAACGACAGCGTGCACCTTCAGGAGGCGGGATTCGAACCCCTGACCTTCCGATCATGAGATGACCCGCTCTACCATCTGCGCCACCGTCGCCCTACATTGCTTTACTTATTTATTTTAACATGTTGACAGTGGAATTTTGAAGAAGTGAGGTTGTGAGTCAACAAATAATTGCAAAAAAATAAAAAAACAATTAAATGTATAAAAGAGAAGAATTTGTATAAGAAGCCATGTACAATTATGTTTTTGGACATCCCTTTATATTTTATCACACCAATAACGGCCACTATATTGTAGCTGTAGATATGTATATGAGGTGATGGAAAGGTTTGTTGTTTTTCTCCCTGCAGACTCTGGAGAATGCGGAAGACTTTCTGGATGCTGTGCTTCGGCTCTCTAAAGTGCCAATCATCACGGGGGTGTATTACATCGTGGGCGGGGTGCGTGCAGGTGAGGGTATGGTCATCACCAGAGATCGCACTGGCCCTGCAGACTTATGGCCGCTTGAGCCCATCAATGGAGGGTAGGCTATACTTTAGAATACTCCATAATGTGGTGGGAATAGGGAAACATAATCAATCCTTTTTATTTTGCAGATGGTACAGGGTGGAAACTAATTTTGACCACTGGCAGCCTCCTCCAAAACATGATCATCGGAGGTCAGTCATTTAAATGTTTTTCAAACCTTGGAAAATGTATGTGACGCCATCCCTGAAAGACGAGTATCATGTACTAATTTATGTAGAGCAGTGGTTCCCAAACATTTTGGAGCCGTGTACCCCCTGAAGCTTTGGGTGAAGAGTCACGTACCCCCTACTTTGACGCGATTGAAAACACTGGGAATATCATATGTAATATTATGTTTTTTTCCTCCATTATTACAGTGAACTCAAGCAGGTTTTCCACATTCAACTTTTTTTGTACTCGTCGGGGCTATTAAGAATATGTAAATACAAAAATATTTAGACTCAAGAACCTTTATCTGCGTCTGTAAAGTCTGACACTTAAACTGCAGAGTACAGACGAAGACTCACAAACCTTTATCTGCGTCTGTAGTTAAAGTCTGACACTTAAACTGCAGAGTACAGACGAAGACTCGCAAACCTTTATCTGCGTCTGTAGTTAAAGTCTGACACTTAAACTGCAGAGTACAGACGAAGACTCGCATGGCTTCAGATCTTCCCAGTGATGCTTCAGGCGCTGACTGTCGTGTCTGAAGCTACAGGACGATAAATGTGTTTTTCGGACTGTTTTTAGTTACTTCTCCCAAAAACCCTGTGGAAGAAGCCTTTACGCTCCTTCTTTCTCTGGTGGAGGTTGTTGGTCTCTCTCAGAGACAGACTCGATCTGACTCAGAAGTTTCTCCTTTACTTCTTTCCACTGTTCCTCCCTCGCCGTGTGCTCTTCGTTTTCCTCACGAGCCTCGTTCTGCTCTGTTTTTAAACCCTCCAGCTGTTGTTCGTACAGACGCTCCGTTTCCACCTTCTCCTGATCTCGGCGCATCAGCTCATCTCGAAACGCCCGCGTCCTCTGTTCAGTTTTTAGAGCTGCCTCTTCTGCCTTGTTCTCCAGTCGCTTCGTCTTTTCTCTCTCGTCCACAAACATGGCAAAGATCTGTGTCTTCTCCTCAGATAACCCGTTCGCTCTCTTCACCCACTGTTCCTCCAAACGTTCTTGTTGCACCAGAAAATCCTTCTCTCTCTCCCAGTGAAACCTGTGCAGAGACTCCCTCAGCGTGACTTCATTCTGTAACTGCCGCCTGAGCTCAGAAACCAGCGCTTCGTTGGCGTTTTCCTCCAGGGCGCGTCGTTGCCCTGTCAGATTCCCCACAGTCGTCTTTAGATCTGCGTTGTCTTTCTGCAGATCGCATAGCTGTTTCTCCGTTTCCCAAAACATGTCCCGTTCTTCTTGAAAGGCCTTTTCCTTTTGAACCGCGTCGTCCTGCGCTTTTCGGAGCTGCGTTTCAGCCTCGACGGCTCTCCTTTCAAATTCTTTCCTTTCTGCCTCCAATCTGACTTCGCTTCTCTCGTGTTCCTCAAGTTTTCCACTCAAAGTTTGGGCGTTTTCCTTCAATCTGTCGCAATCTTCCTCCAAAGCGTCTGTTCTTTGACCACAGTGTGAACGTAATCTTTGCACGAGCGCTCTCACCCTCGGTATCTACATCTTATCAAACTGTTGTTGTGACTGGAGTTTCAGATGTAGACGCTTTGTCCTGTTGTCTTCGTGCAGTTACATCCTTTTGGGTCGACTCTTCCTTCAAAAGAGCCACAGTTTTCTCGAGACTGTCACGTTCCTTCTCCAGGACAATGACCTTTTGCTCCATGGCGTGATACTTCGCCAAGTGCTCCTTCAAACTCTCCCCACTGTTCATCGGACTCTTTCTGATTAGATTTCTTCGATTCAGAGATGGTCGCGCTTTCCTCAAGCTCCTGTCGTTCCCTCCACTCCGCTCTTTCCTTGCTAAAGTTAAGTTCTGCGCTCCTAAGGCTCTGAACTAAATATTTAAATTCTTCTTGCACGTCCGTCACTTCGTGCTCCATATCATCGATCGTGTGCATCGTAAAATCTGTCTGCACCTCCATCTCTTTGGTGCACGGTTTGTTTGTTTGGTCTTCACGAGCCTTTTCGCTTAGCTCTGTTACCTGGCTTTCCAAGAGCTGAATTTTAATCTTCTGCTCCTTCTCGCATGCGCTAAACCGTCCCCTTTCCTTTTCGAAGTCCTGCTCTTTGCTCCTCCTGAACCTGAGTTCCTGTTTAAGGCTTGACAACGTTTTGTAGAGTGATAAGTTCATCTGGGACACAGTCAGACTGTTTGCAATGCGGCTCGATCGATTGTTCAGTCTCGGACTTCCTTTCCACGTCGTCTCCTTGCTCTGCGTTCATCTGCTTCTCATACTCACTAATCCTTGATGTTTGCTGCTTTGTAGCAGCTGTTCTCTTAATCTGATGTATTTGTCTGGTAGAAACCGTCCTCATTGTGCCTTTATCTGCATAAACTCATGTGTGCTCTGAATCAGCCACAAATCTCTTAACAGTACGATGATTACGCTTCATCTTTCAGGAAATATCGAAGGTTTTCAAACCTAGTCCAAGACATTGAACTATTTCACACTTTTCATCAGCAGATGAAAAGTGCTTTTTCTGACCAATATTGCTTGAAAATGTTGGTCTGCTTAATAATGTGGAACATCCTTTTTCAGTAGTTTATCCCTTAACTGTACTTAACCTGACAACTAATCATCACAGGCGTCTGAGACTGATGTCAGTGATTCAAAGAGCCCTGAGACACAAAACCATCCATGAGTTTCATTAACAAACTTTTTTTTAAAAATCTTTATGACACTGAAATACAATTTGCATATTTATTCTTAACATAGTGCAGAAATTTGCTCCGAGGGATTTTAGATCGGGTTTAGTTTAGTTTCGTTTTAGTTAGGGATTTCTTGTAAAGACGCAGGACTTTCTGATGGTGACTGAGGTACGCCGCCATCTTGTAGTCCTCTGTCACCTTCAGCTTCCGGGGTGTTTCACCCACCAAAATAAAAGCTCAACATTTGGGCAAAGATGCTGAAAACTACAGAAAATCAGCGACTGCAACTTCTTTCAAATTAGAGAACATTTCGTTAAAGTGCATATGACAGGTTATAATACTGGCATACTGTATCTCTACGAGGATCACTCGTTTTTTGTGTGTTTACTTCCATTTAAAACACGTAACTTAGGTAATTATGCTAGGAGGCTGATGATATGGAATAAACCCACAGCCACCCTGGAGCGAGCTCATAAATAGAGCAAACTTTGGTGCAGAAACGCACATTTCAATACAATAGCGCATAATTTTTTATCATTGATTGATTTCAGGGAAGTGGCCAATAAAGCCTTAAATGCAACAGGACAAGACCACATCAACATGGAGACACTTTATGAGGTAAATAAGTGAAATAAAGTGCAAACACATGTGCAAATGACAGATTGTAACAATATTTGGTTTACAGGTGTTGTCACTGTACCCTGTGTGCAATGGGTAAGTGTTCTCTTCGGTTGCACCCTTCAGTTGGCGTAGCTCACATGACAGTTGCTTTGCATGCTTTCAGTTCCCATTGATACACAGCATTTATGTCTGTCAATCCGTCATTGTCTGACCACATTCTTTAGCAAAACAACCAACTGAAAACATGGTTAAAGGCTCATGTTGCATGTTGAATGTACATGTTACAATATTTAGTGTTTGTCATTTAACTTAATATTTATTTTCTAGGATAACTGTGTATACAACCACTATGAGTGCAGCAACTCCAGATAAATATAACACACTGATCAGAGCGCAGGTAATATATGTGTTATTTCAGCAACCACTCTTACCTCAACTCTTTTATTAATCCAATTTTCTAAATTGTTTTTTATTGTTCACCCAGGGCTGCCAGCCGTAAGAAAGACCAACATTTAGAGCTCATGTGACCTCACCACACCAGCAGGATTTTAACATATTTTTACAGTTTAATAAGGCATCGTACAAGGGGCGTATAATTTTTCTTGTAAATACGTTTTTTTAGGTATATACAGGGTTCGAAATTAACACCCGCCAACCCGCCAAATGCGGGTTAAAAATCATTTTGGCGGGTACTAAAAAAAACCTACCCGCCAGTTTGGCCGGTGATGCATGAGCCAATCATGCAAATCATGTCAGAGACGCTCTGGGTGGTTTGTCCCCTCCGTCCTACATTTCCCATGAACACTACACTACTGGTGACGTTTCAGATACCTATTGGCAGATTGGCTGCAGCGAAAATATCGGATGAGAGGACTGAGCTGGACAGCGAAATAAACTAAAATGTTGCGGTGGTTAGAACAAACGTCAGGATCAGGAAGAAGTGAGAAGAGGAAGGAGCCAGAAGATGAAAATGTTGACAGAATATGCGAAACAAAGAGAAGGAAGTTCAGTTGTAAATGGCAGACAGGTCGTAACTGGTTAGTGTTTGATAGTAACAATTCGGTCATGTTTTGTCAGATTTGCCGTGAGTACACGAAAGACAAAAATAAAACCAACAGTTTCGTTGTTGGTACCAGTAATTTTAAAATCGAGGCAGTGAAGGACCACGAGAAAGCTAGGAGTCACCGGGAAAGCCTTCAAATAAAAACTGCGAAGACGGTTCCCGTTGAAGACAGTGTTGCGGGGAGAAGCCTCACTTCACTGAAGACTTCGGAGTTGGAGAAGATGCAACTTCTTTTTAGAAATGCCCATGCCATCGCAAAAAAGGGCAGACCTTTCACCGACTTCGCATGGATGTGTGAGTAAGTGAATCGACCATTTTATTTACATGTTCAAAATCAGTGCATTTAAAATGATACAGTGACGTGCATGCTATGAGACAGAGGAAATGTTAGGTTTGATTTTTAATAACCCCACTGAAAAGTAAATATACTCTGTAGGCACTAACTTTGGCTTTATTCACATGATAATGAATTTAGAGTGGACAGGAAGAAAGGCTTGAAGATAGGAGAGACATATACAAATGACCACCAAGCAAAAGAGTTCATACACTACATAGCAGAGGATGAGAGGAGAAAGATGAAAGCAAGATTATCAGACGGCAAGTTCATCTCAGTCATGTCAGATGGATCCCTGGACAGTGCAGTGATGGAAGAAGAAATGGTTTATGTCAGGAGTGCTAGTGAGGGAAAAGTCAAAGTTGATTTTGTTGGGGTTAAAGCTGTCTCAAAGCCAGATGCTGCACATATAGCTGAAGCTGTGTGCAGTATAATGGACAGTGATGTCAGCACTGATTGGAAGAACAAGCTGGTTGCCATCACCACAGATGGAGCATCTGTAATGACAGGAGTAAACAATGGTGTAGTTACAAAACTGCGTGGAGACAGATCAAGTGTGCTTGGGATCCACTGCATGGCCCATAAGCTTGAACTCTCCTTTTCGGACGGAATAAGGAAGAATGTGATGGTCAGGAAAGTTGAGGACCTGTTGAGTGGACTCTACACCTTATATCATAAGAGTGGTGTAAACAGGGCCAGCCTAAAGGAACACTTCAGGGAGCTCCACATGAAAGCTTTGATGCCAACCAGAATAGGTGGAACCCGGTGGCTACCACATCTCTTCAATGCACTTGACCATTTTCTCAGGGGATATGCTGGCATTGTCCACCACTTAGAGGAGAAGGTATGCTAATTTATAGCCTAATAAAATTAGTAGGGTTTCAATTTTAAATGTTGTATATGATATAATTATAGTTGTTTTGTTTGTAGTCCCAGGATACCACACACACCAATGCTGTTCTGAGGGCAAAGTTCAAGGGGTTCCTCAACATAGCCAAGAATGGTGTAGTGCTCAGGTTTTGCTGCCTTCTCCATGACACCATCTATCAACTGAAAAACCTCTCCAAGTCACTGCAGCGGTCCGTGTCAACCCTGGCTGAAGCTCAGAGATGCCTGTCTTCCACTCAGGCTGTTATAGAAAAGTACAAGTCAAGGTATGAATCCTACCATGTATGCTTTGATTTTAGGTTGTGTTGGTGTGTTTTCAAATCGATGCATGGATGAAAATACACTCATCCATTTATCTGCACAACTTTAGACCTGGGCCAAAGCTGAGATCAGTGCTGGACACAGACACCTATGAGGGAGTCCTCCTGAAGCCTTCTGATGCCGGCCAGCATGACAAGGCAAAGAATGAGCTGATCGATTCTCTGTGCCAATGCATCACTGCAAGATTTAGTGATGTGAACAGTGGTGTCCTGCATGCTATGCGACTGGCTAGTTTCCAGTGCTGGCCAGAGGCAGACACGAGTTCCGGTTTGTAATGGACAAATCTTTTCAATGCATTTCATGATTTAAGACAACTTCTGAACTTTGTAGTAATGCTTTCCCTTGTTCTCAGATTTTGGTGATGAGGAGATTAACAAGCTGATTAGTCACTTCCGACCTCTTCTGCTGTCTGCTGGTGTGGATGTGGACTTGATCCCTGATCAGTGGACTATTCTCAAGGCTGAACTGTACACAGCAGGATTTAGCCAAGGTACTTGAAAAATCACACAGATATACCTGATATATAAGTGCTTAAAAAGCTAAATGTTTAATAGTGTAAGACAGTTTTATTTTGTTTATCAGGAATCGGAGCAAATTTAATTTGTTAAAAGTGCAATACAAATTTTGATGACATCTTTTAATAACAACATAAAGTTGCATTTTAAAATGATTGTTTGCAAGAGTATAATGTTGTCTGACCCTGCAGCAGGAACCATTGAGAAAACCTGGCCTACTGTGAACAGAATGCTGCGCCATCGGTGTCCTGACATCCTTGACCTATTTGATGCTCTCCTCACCATTCCTGCAAGTACAGCTGACTGTGAAAGAGGGTTCAGTGTTATGAAGCAGGTAAAGAGTGACTGGCGTTCACGCCTGAAAGGTGAGTCCCTCTCTGACCTCCTGAAAACCCAGTTGTGTTCACCTGACATCAAAGACTTTGATCCAACCAAAGCCATCAACATCTGGCATGTTGACGGTTTACGCAGACGCAGGCCTGAGTTTGTGCGCAAAAACATAACCAAAGAAACTTCAGATTCAGAGGAAGAAGCGAGTTCAGAGAGCTCTGAAGATATTTGATTCTGAGAGGGAACTTGTTAATTATCCAACTTGGAAATGATATAGTTAAGTTAAGTTTATAACTGTGTATAGTCTGTTCTGTGTATTGCACTTTCTGTGCGTTTTTCATGCACTGTTAATAAAATTATCACATTTTCATTCAGTGGCATTCATAATCTCTTATTTTCACAACGTAAAAATTTGGCTAATGGAAATTCGGATTGGCTGGTAACTTCAGAAAGTCACCAGCCACTTTGGCTGGTGATCAAAAAAGTTAATTTCGAACCCTGGGTATATACATTTAATTGTTTGCATGTGTGCCGATACCTACAGTAATTGTGGCCTTTTAGCAGGTTCTTTAATCAAAAGTAACTGAACCTGAAATTAAAAATATTATTGTTGGTTACAAAAAAGAAGCCTTAATTAATATTCCCATCCATTTCAACAATTTATAATTGAGAGCAGGGTTTAAACGCACATCAACTGTAATCATTGTGATCATGATTTTAACTTGTAGTTTTGCAATAAAAATGTATAGCCTTTACAGTCTGTCTTATATGTATATACTATACATTTTTTTATTGAAAGAAGCTGTTACTTTGTGCTTGTGGGTTTAGTTGTGAAATGAATCACATTCTATTTTAAAGGCTTCTGTGAAATGTCAGCTCTGACTAGTGCAGACCATAGACTGTAAAAAGTGCAGACTGTACAAAGTAAAATAAAGCATGGTTTGTTTCGTTGAGACGCACGGTGAGCCCCGTATAGCCATAGACTACTCCTGTATATAGTAAGGCGCTTTGAGTCGCCTTGAGTACAAAATGCGCGGTATAAATAAAGCCTTGCGTTGCCTACAGTAGAGCCCCGTGCGCGCTCGATAGCGCGTGTCCTGGAGGTGGACGCGTGCGGTCACATGACATGACAAGGCACTCGCACTTCCTGTGTAGAGTGCTAGCCTGCTCCCATCCAGACAGCTGCAACACTACTGTCATCCAAGATGCTGGCTCTCATAAACAGGCTTTTGGACTGGTTCCGCTCTCTGTTTTGGAAAGAAGAGATGGAGCTAACACTAGTGGGGCTTCAGTACTCTGGGAAGACGACGTTTGTCAACGTAATTGCTGTAAGTAGCTAGCTGGGGCCCTGGCTCACCTGGCAAAGATTATAACGAAGAATTTACTGTATAAACCAAGTTGATAGTGTATAGAGTTTATGGTTCATAACGTGCAGTATGGTATGGTTCTTAAAAAGACTCTTCTTTGGGAAGCAACCTGTTTTCAAATGAGAATGACGAAGTTGCATGTATGACTGTGCGCTGACTTGTGAATGCAGTCATGTGAACAGTCTGAGCTATGAGCTCAGAGCAGCAGCCCTTATGTCAACATCAAGGATATGATGACAACAACAACACACTTACCGACCAGATTAGTGCATGGTGATTGCAACAAACCAAAAACAGTCTAGATAGACAATCTCTGTAGTTTGGTGTGCATTAGGGAAAATCATTGATGTTAACAATGTTAATAAATGTATTATTTATTGTATTAACCATAGGAAATGCCAGATCAAAATGACGTGTTAGCTAGGCGGACTCTATTAACTTTTTTTTTTCTTTGAGCATGATTTTTTTATTTTATTGGTGTGATGCTATTATTGCATTTACTATTTTATCAGTATACAGACACAGCACCCCCCCCCCCCCCCCTTTTCTTTTCCCCAATCCCCCTTGAGATCAGTTGAATCATCAAATGATAACATGCACAAAACAGATAGACTGAAAACAATTAATTAAAGTAAGATCAAAACAGAACAAATAGAAATGAAAATTGAAGAGAAATATATAAGAAAAAAATAATAATAATAATAATTAATATGACCCTGTACAGGATATACAACCACGAGTGCATTGATATATTATTTGGTGCTAATTTCCTCCGTTAAAAGACATCTGCGGAAATAGCAAAATATACATAAAGTATATGTACAATATACAGAAAACCTTAACAACAGGATACATACAATTATGTACAGGCAGAAAAAGAAAATATTGTATTTATTTGTTTCAAGATATTGCCTCTTGGCGTCATGTACAGGTAATTGATGTCAATATAACCATATACTAAAGAAGAAATAACTTTCACTTGTGTTTCACAGTCGGGCCAGTTCAGTGAAGACATGATTCCTACAGTTGGCTTCAATATGAGGAAGGTCACCAAAGGCAACGTGACAATAAAGGTAGACCCTATCCTCCATCATTCCACTTCAATAAAGACATTTCTGAAAACGACTAAAACAAGGATAAACAGGTTCTGCAACATTATAGCCAGAGGTGTCTTATAGCCTACTATAGTTTGCAGCCTTTACCGTGCTATAGCAACTTTTTTTTAAACCTATTTGTACAGTATCAATACATAAAGACAGGTGTGCTATTAGTAAAGTTTTGGTGCATCTTAATCACTGGAGTGTTTCTTGTGTGAAGATAAACTGTAAAATATTATAAATTCAATGCTCTTCAAGTCGATGCACTTTGGAAAAAACGTTTTTGGTCCACACATTCAGCTTCAGAACTGTCTTTCTGTAATTGATTTACGTCTTTTTGCACTAGATTTGGGACATAGGTGGACAGCCTCGCTTCAGAAGCATGTGGGAACGCTACTGTCGGGGAGTCAATGCTATTGTGTAAGTCTCATCCTATTGTAGATCTTAAGTTATTACATTTGTAGGTGTACAATGTAACACATTGTGTATTATCATTAGTTACATGGTAGATGCAGCAGACCGAGAGAAGATAGAAGCTTCCAGAAATGAACTGCACAACCTTTTAGATAAACCACAATTACAAGGAATTCCTGTAAGTACATCCTGACACTTTTTGTTGCTTCCTTTTAATTTCTCATGGTGTGGAGGTCACTGCGAACATTAATGATATGCCAACCTACCCTTATGTTCCAGGTCTTAGTTCTTGGCAACAAACGTGACTTGCCTAATGCTCTTGATGAGAAGCAGCTGATTGAAAAAATGTAAGTTATAATTTTTGCATAATTGTCCAAAAATGTGTTAATAAGGTTTCCATTTCAACTACTAAACTGAACAAAATCTTTTGTGATAATCTACAGGAACTTGTCTGCCATTCAAGACCGAGAGATCTGCTGCTACTCCGTTTCCTGCAAAGAGAAAGACAACATAGGTAAAATAACATATCTATATTTAAACTCATTTTTCAGTTATTACAAACTGTATGTTGTAAATATCACTCACTGCTCATCACATGCTGCTATGTTTATTTCATTAAATAACAAAATGCACAATCTTCCTATTAAGGAAATCAGGTTAGAAGTCATGTCATTTTGATAATCTGGTCACAGCTTTGTTAACTTCCTTCATATTTATTCCTGCGGGGGTAGAGGGGTGGGGCAATAGATATTTAGTATTTATTTACACTCCAGACTTAGTATCAGTGTCCCTGTCCCATACTCATAAGCTCAGTATGTGGGAAATAAATAAATAAATGAAGGTAAACAATTTGTCCATTGCCTTGTAGATATTACACTGCAGTGGCTTATCCAGCATTCAAAGTCCCGGCGAAGCTGAAAATGATGTCTCCTGGTCGCTGTCCACTGTCTCCAATCGCAGTTCTACTCAGCCCCTTATGGCCATGGGTCCTCGACAGCCACTGCCTTTGTCAAGTAACCCACGTGTCCACTCACTACTGTCATCACATGCTCTGCCCTTAATCCTTACAGCCCTGAACAGCACCTGTCAAGTCTCTGTATGAAGCTTGACTGATCATGCCTTATCACATGTTGCTATTTTACACACACATTTTCTGTGAGCATTAAACACTTTGGTTTTATTTAGGGATGTACCACATAGTTTACAGGTGAAACTTACTCCCCTGCACAGTGTTTGTTGATGGTTATATGACCTACAGAATGCGTACATTTCCACAGACTTATTTCAGTCTAAAATCGACTACATGAAGGAATAGCAGTCCACAAGCCAAGTCCCCCAGTTCACATCTGTTCAAAACTTCGCTGCAACTATGTTTAATGACGCACCCCGTTGATGAGACGGTTTAACTGTTAACATAGTCGTGGATTCATCTTGAGTTATAATAAGTGCAAGCAGTGGAAACAATTGATTGGGCGCCTGCCAACCATCCCGGTCAACAAGAGAAAATGTTCTATATGCTCAATGGAAAAACTTTGCTGGGCTAACTTAACTTTGCCTAGCTGCTGCTTCATGTTCATCTCTAGATAATATAGTCATGAATATCTGAGTGTTTTCATTGACTCAAATCTAGACTGGTGCACCCTGCACTTTCTTTATGTCACTTACACATGGACTGAGGGAATCTATTGATATTAACAAACATTTCTGCTAGAAAACATTAGGTGTCGGGCATGGTGTTTGTTGATATCACTTTTTGCGCATATAGAATGGTTGTTTGTGATGGCTGAAATGTAGCTTTTGTTTTTGTGCTGGTTTAGAAGAGTACATATTTTATTAAGTGACAATTTAAGGTTTACATGTTGTCAAGATTTAAATGACTGTATACTGTAAATGATATGTTAAGATTTAGAATGAAAGAGGAGCATTAAGTGCCTTTGGCTAAACAGGTGAACTCACTGTCCATGAACTCTCCACTGACTGGAGGAATCCTCTGATTAGACATTGTAACCCCGCTTGACAATCCAATATTAAGTTATCACAACACATGATCATGTCTTAGTGAGAAAGTACTGTATATAAAACAATAAAATGGCCACTGGATTTGTTTAAAGTGAACCTTCTTCGCAGTATGTTTGGTCTCGGTATATTAAATGCCCTAAATTATGTTTCTCAGTTTTCAAAGTCATTGTAATTTTTCCTTGGAAACGTTTGGGTGTGCCATGTGCCTCTTTCCCTAATCCCCTAAGAACTGAAATCAACTGACAATCCTTTATATATAAAAATAGGGTGTGATCCGATTCACACTGTGTCTCAATGACTCGCGTGCTTCTGTGTGAGTGCGATGTGCCAATTTCGAGACTCTTTCTTTAACTTATCTCGTTACTTTGAAGGTAAATGTCGCTCAAATCATGTGTGGAATTAAAAGCTAGATATTTAGAAAAAAACAAACAAATCACACACTTGAATTAATATTTATTCTGGCCGTTTGTTTTACTATCTGAATATGGCATTTGAATGAGAGAACCACACATGGTTTTGTACGACACGTTAGCCTTTATTTACTTACTCACATTTCATCATGTCTCAAGGTTGTCGTGATGAGGATCAACAGCTTTGGTTGTGTAGAGATAAGACAAATCCATTTTTGTGACCAAAAATTATTCGATCAAAATTATTGGCAGGAACGGCTCACCCCATTCAAATGTATTTTCTTTACTTCCAGTCCTTTACCCCATCTAGCATCATGAATCACTCTATCCTAAAGGTCAAATGCAAAGTACTGTTAACCTCCATACATACTGATTGAGTCCCATAACTAAACCGCCTTCCACATTCAAGTCAGTTCCATCAGGTTTATTGTCAATTCTTTCATGTAAATGCAGAGAATGGAAATGTTGTAATCGTGTGTTTGTTAATCCATCCATTGCTTGGCCAGTGTATAATCATTTAAAAGTATGAATTTTCATTATTATTATTTTTTATTGTCTGTCTTTTAATCTGTGGATGAATTTCACTTATTTATCTTCCAAATGTCAGAATCCGTCATCATGCATCCTCTGGTACCGGTCATGTGATCTGTCTGCCCGCTTTTGAGTGTCGTTACCCTAAATATCCACTGTTGGGACCACAGTAGCAGTGAGGGGCTGTTAAACTGGTTGACTATGTGGGTAAATGGGGAGAGCTTTGTTACCTGTGTATCAATAATATTGTGATAGCCTATTTGCAATTTGTATCTGCATGTGCTGAATCTGTTGACATCCAGTTGCAGCCTGTGTAAATAAAATGTTGGCATTTTTATTCCTACAAATGGTCTTTTTCATGGCGTGTATTAATTTGCTGTGATTGCTGATAAAGCTTTCATTACTGATTTTAAAGGATGGCTATGTATGATTTTTTTTTTTACTTTATGAACATTTCCTATCTGTGCTCTTAGACAAGCCCAGACATGCTCACATCAAATATTGGCTTTTTTGGAATCAATGTTGATTTATTCACAATGAATGACAAAAACATTTCACGTAAATGTTCTGTTTAAATTGCCAAAGAGCTCCACACTTAAAGGAACAGGCTGACGTTTTTCCATACTGAGATATGTTCTTACCTGAGCTTAGACGAGTTGATGCGTACCTGTTGTGTGTGTGCTCAGTCACGCCAAAAGACCAAGGATGTTGTTAGCCTTTAGCCTGTCCTCCTCTTTTCTATGGGGCCAAACAGGGGTAAGGTTAGAAGCAACCAAACTCTTCCACGTTTTCCCTATTTAAATACGGTTACGTGAGTAGTTACAGAGGCTAAAAGCTAACAACATCTTTGCTCTTTTTGTGTGACAGCGCACGCACAAAGACCAGACAAGTACGCATCAACTCCTCTAAGCTCAGGTAAGAACATATCTCTGTATGGAGAAATAGTGGCCTGGTCCAGGGGTTATAGCTCAAAAATGCAGCCTGTTCACAGACACTTGTGCTTGTGTCCTCACCTACATCTTACCCCCTAACTTTAGCTGTAGTTGTAGTAGGGCTGAAAGATATATTGTTATTGTATCGATATCGAGATATGAACATTCAAGATATTAATATCGAAAAAGCAAGATATAAACGATATAGATTATCATCAATAAAACGGCATTCTTTTGTATTATGATGGTTTTATTTTTCTGAAAAATGCTGTTTTCACCGAACCCATAGTTATATCGTATCAATATCGAGATATCTGGCATGAATATCGAGGTATTACATTTTGTCCATATCGTTCAGCCCTAAGTTATAGTACCTTGTTTGAATCACTGAGCACATCGAGCCAAATATCTCTTGATTTGATTTCATCTTGCAGTAGTTTCACGCCAGCAGGTGGAGGCAGAGGGCTACTAAAATGATGAGGATAGTTCTTGGATAGTTTCATGGGACGAACGGACAGGGAAGGACCCATGATGTCGACTGATTAATGTTTCTGTAATGGGGTCTTGATCGGCCCCAAATAGTTTAGGATAGATAATAGATGGGTAGGTGACAGAGCAACTGGAGGAAACTGCAACTCTTCACAGAAAAGGTCCGCGCGTATATAATGACCTAGAGCTAACTTTTTTTAATTCGTTTTTTTTTTAATCAAGCTTACAGTCAACTAGGGTATTCTTAATTAATGCAGGTTAGTAATTCTCTTATAGAGGTACATATTTTTAGTTGCCAGCAGATGGAGGCAGAGGGCTTTTAAAATGTCTGCTCTGAGTTCTGTCTGTCCTAAATCTTTGTAGTAAAGGAAATCAATGCAACTTCACTCCACACTCCAGAATTTAAAGTCAGGACCTTCTTGTGGTGAGGCAAGAGTGAAGGCGAATGAACTAGAACTAACTTTTCCCTCATGACTCTCATTTTTGACTATTAGGTTACGGCTGGTCCCTTAAGCATAGCTATGTTAAAATGTTATGTTTTAGGCCCACTCAGAAGCAAATTGACCGATAAAGGGATCTTTATTTTTTGTGCCTAAAAAGTTAAAGGGAAGTTGAGGACAAGTGCACAGGTCTGCTATCCAGACTCGGAGCAAGAAAGGTTCCAGTTGCCCCATTGTCCTGACACCTTTAATGAAGCTAATATGAGAACAGCTGCTGGCATTCAGCGTATGCCAGCCACAAGTTAGGAGCTGTGGACAGATCTGGATTGATTTGATAGATTCCATAGTTCATTAGTTAAGAGCACGGTGTGTGTGTGTGTGTGGGCGTGTGTGCCAAAGGGCCAAGTTAACCCTTGTTCAGATTAAATTTGGGAATAGTTTGTCCTGGGCCAGTGGGGGTATTGGTATATTGACCAGGATATCCTAGCCAGTCACAATGCCATAAATATGTGTATGTCTGCAGAGTCATGATCTGTCAGTTCATTTTGATTGTTACGTGGAATGTATAAGAAAGACCAGGAAAAGGATTTTGGGGATAGATGTTTTTTGTTGTTTTATTAGTATAGGCCATTTATTTCACTCCAACGCAACGTTCGATGTATGGCCATGATTTTGAATTATATGAAATCATTAGCCTATACCTGGGGAATATAATCTATATACAGTAGGCCCCATTAACCCCGGGTCTAGTCCAGCCCGGGGATAGACTATGGCCTGATGAATGGGGTTATTGATGAGGTTAATGTTAATTACAAGAACTTCTGTTAAATGATCTAGTACTTAATGCTCTAGACATGATTCACTCAGTTCTCTGCCCAGTTAATGACCCAAATCCAAAGGTAAATAGTGTGAAGTTTAAAGGAAGGCTACTCCCTTTTATTCACATGGACACAGATTTTTACACTGATGGAACCCTCTGCCCGTGGAAGATTTTGGCCCCATGGGAGACATTTGGGCCCTGTTTGCCTTGACCATTGACAGGTAAAAAAAAACAATATATATTACTAACAACTGATGACTTAAAACAAAAATAATAACAAGATGTGACACTGTATATTCAAGTGACAGAAACGTTTGTACGCTAAAAGATTGATTTTCTTTTTATTGCTGTAACCACTGCAAATCATTCGGTGCAAGAGGTGCATTTTTGTTACCACTCATTTTTCCCGCTAAAATCCTAAACATAAAGTATTCACGCCACTTGTTAACCACTTAGCAACCCCTGTAAATCAATACTATTGCACTTTGTTGGTCCATGGGTCCCAGTTTTACTGAGCGTTTTGCCGTTGTTGTGGGTGGTTTGTTTTTGCATCTATCAGTTGCACCTACAGTAAGTATTTAGCTGTAAATTGGTCATGACCATGCCATAAAAAAAGACTTTCATTCATTCCCTCGTATGTGAGAGTGGAACCAGTTGTGAGGGATTATAGTAAAGTCCTGCAAGTGCAAACACTTAATTCAGGCACTTGTTAAGGAGCCTGACAGATTGTTGTGTGGAATGGCACCTAGTTTATTAACAGCATGGCACATAGGCACACATCATTGGCCAACACTCTGTAAAAGACACATATGGGTCTACCCGCAATTGCTGCAAGCTACTGAGAATGTTAATTGCTGTCAAAATATGTCATTTAGTAACTTCACTTGATATGAATCTTGCATTAAAACACACTTTGGGGACATGGGTATTATCACTCCTGGGTTGTTAATTCACGGCTTAGTTTCGTGTTTGCTCATAAACAAGCGGTTCTTTGTACGTTTAGAAACATGAAGGCTTTCACAGTCCCAAATTATGTGAAAAGGCAAACAAAAATTGGTTA
Source organism: Proterorhinus semilunaris (assembly GCA_021464625.1). NCBI lineage: Eukaryota > Metazoa > Chordata > Actinopteri > Gobiiformes > Gobiidae > Proterorhinus > Proterorhinus semilunaris. Next base: position 17,035,801 of record CM038344.1, read on the forward strand.
CTATTGAATCAAAATAAGTAGTTTCGGAAATTTCAGAATCTCTTGCCTAAAGATGCTCAGAAATCATACGCAGTACATTACCTTACTCATGAAAATACATGTGTGTGTGTGTGTGTGTGTGTGTTTTGTTAACCTCAACTTTCTTTTGCTGATAGTAGAAAAGCTGTGGAATGCTTTTATTCCCAGTAGGTTGTTATCCACTGTCCTGATAGGTTCTCCTCAGTGCATTAAAAATCACTACTTCAGCTCCTTGGGCACTGATCAAATAGGCCACCTAATGCATTTTCCACCGCTTGGACTTTTTTCCAGAGTAGCTCATATTTACATATAAATTGAGTATTTATCAGTCTGCATTTTAAGGCAGATTCACTGTAGTCCACTTTATTAATGCGTGTTGGATTGATGTATATTTAATGAAAGGTTGATGTAGGCAGTGTAATTCTCTGAAGAAGGGAGTGGATTTGTATGTGCGCTGAATACTAATGCTGTAGACCCCTGGACTGTTTGTTTTGTTTCTGCCTTCATTTTTTATGCGGTTGTGGGTTCGATCTAGCAGCAGGTCGGTCAGTTAATATTTGGATCTAAACTGAGTGTGTGGGAGTGAATCTAGTGTATCGAAAGCTGTCTTTGAATATTATTTTCAACAGAAAAGTTGTTCATTATTATTATGATCTCTCAAGGGTATGCTGAAGGGGTACACCAGACAAAAATGAAGTTATTGCACATGAGTTACTTTACTGAAGGGTTATACAGTCTAACAGCAGTGGGGATGAAGGTCTTGCGGTAGCGCTCCTTCTTGTAATGAGGGTGTCTCAGTCTTCCACTGAAGGAGCTGCTCAGCGCCACTGCAGTCCTATGCAGTGGGTGGGAAGTGTTGTCCATGATAGACAATACCTATTAAATGCCTATTACAGTATTAAAGATTATCATTGCATAGATGAAACATGCTGAAATCTTCATTGTTTATATTGAACCAATTACTAAACAGATTGGTGTTCGGCTAAATAAAATAAACAACCTCTGTTGCCTCAAAGAACTGTTCTGATTTGTACTTTATTTATACAAGACATTTATACACATAATGTGGTATTGAATGTCCAGACAATGCAGATATTTGCACAGTGAAATGATGAATAGGGCTCTTATAATAACTTGTCCTGTGCGCTGCAGCCTGTGGAATCTGGCACTCTTTGTTCGACCACTGCATTTGGTTTGAGCTGAGAGGAGTCCTCTCCTCTGTCAGGTCCTTGCTTCACAAAGCCATAAACACCATATTGAGAATGGAGCAGTAAATGCAGTAATGGAACAATGTCACACATGCTCATCCACTGAAGGTGCTGGGAAATAATTAAAGAACAGCTTTTCCATTTGAGTGGTGTGTACTAGCCATTGGAGCTATTTCATATTATTAGTTGCTCTGAACAAATCTAACAGCAGCAAACAAGGCAAGGCAAGTTTATTTGTAGAGCACAATTCATACACAAGGCAATTCAAAGTGCTTCACAGTTGCATAAAATTACAAGACAACAGATCAAATCAATCATTAAAACATCAACATAAAAATGTATCAATTACAGTAAACGGCAAGAGTGCAGATAAAATACTTTCAGTTTTCATATGCTCGGGTAAAAAGAGCTGTTTTCAGCCTGGATTTGAACATTGTCAGAGTTGAGGCCTGTCTCACATCCTCATGAAGACTGTTCCAGATTTTAGCTGCATGAAACTGAAACGCAGCTTCGCCGTGTTTATTATTGACTCTGGGAACCACCAGGAGACCCCTCCCTGAAGTTTTCAGGGCCCGAGATGGTTCATACGGCTCTAACATGTCAGAGATGTACTTTGGTGCAAAACCATGAAACGACTTGTACACAAGCAGAGCTGTTTTAAATTCTATTCTCTGAGTGACAGGAAGCCAGTGCAGGGACCGGAGCACTGGACTAATATGGTCGTATTTCCTGGTTCTTGTCAGGACTCGAGCAGCAGCGTTCTGGATGTACTGCAGGTCTAACAGCTCGTTTAGAAAGGCCAGTGAGCAGCCGTTACAGTAGTCTAACCTGCTGGAGACAAATGCATGGATGAGTGTCTCTAAGTCTGGTTTTGACATGGCTTTGATGTGGCTGTTTAAGTTCAGGTCTGAGTCCATGATTACTCCAAGATTTCTAACCTGAAATTCTAACCAACAATTTAGTTACCTGTTGTTGACCAGAGTGATTGAAATTAAAGTGGGGGATATAGATTGCATTTGTTTGTGTACGCATTCAGTCAGAAGTCTTCCTTTTAGTCTCCTCAAAGATTCTCAAGCAGTCACCTGTATTGGGTTGTTATAGTTTTGAGAATGTTTCACCTCTCACCTCAAGAGGCTTTGTCGCTAACTAACAATGTATTTGGCAGTAGGCTGTATTTAGACCTAAAAAGAGGGGTTTACCCTATTTTTACTATAAAAATCTACACAGAATCTAGACACAATTGTGCATATAAACATATTAAACAGTGTTGAGAGCCAATACCCGGTAAACCCACAGATCTGTATAAATCCAACCTGCAGATGAAAAGGAGTGAGAGGCAAAACATGTCCTCAACTCTACCAGTACCATTGCTGTGATTAACTTTGTCATTCTAAAAAATAATAATAGTCAGACTTTTTCCCCCCATTTTTGCTGTAATATCAAAAACAAGTTTGCAATTGGCATCTGAGCTACGATCTAACCGTAGCATCATAACTGCTTCTTTGAGGCTCTATGATGGCTGTATTGAACTATTACAGCAAGTCATAACTCCTTTTTGCAAGTCTGTGATGATTTCTGGTCGAATGATAGGGACAGATGTTCTCACAGACAGTGGCAGCTGGCTCTCTTTGATATGAGCACAGGTAGCTGACCTTGGCACAAAAACACTTGGCTTCCTTGGCCTTAGCTCCTTCTGATCATCTTCCAAGCTTCTTCTGTACCTTCCCACGGACTCCTGACCATTTCATCTGTGAAGTGACCACATCGGCAGAGCAGCGAGCTGTCGCTGCATCCTTTCATGAGAGGTGATTTGTGAAGTTTTGTGATCTGTCTTTTTCCCCCTTCAAATTCTCTTCCCATCTGTGGTTTTGTCCATATATCTTTTACATGAAGGAGAATATCTGAAGCACCATATAAAAGTGATGTACTTGTGAGATATGACCAGTGTTCCCTTGAGATCCATGCTATTTTGTATAATGTGATGTCATAATCTCAGACGGAGGGCTGTTTTTGTAAAAGTTGAACCTGATCATTGTTAGGGATTAGGTCGTCAAACCTGCAATATTGAATTGTAAGATGCCCACCTCAAACGGCTCTATGCACAGGATGTTTTTTGGCTAACTTCCAATTGTCTTATGCTGGGTAGCAATTATTTCCTGTCCACATTTTTGACATAAAAAAAAAAGGATTAAAAAATAAGAAAACATTATCAAGTGTCTTTTTAAGCAAAGGACTGTGTCCCAAAATGTACAGAATCTTTTTGACAGTCCAGTTTCTTCTTTAGTCGATCCAGACTGTGGAGCTCTCTGCGCACTGACTGTCATGAACGGCTTTAACAGAGGCTGAAGTCAAATCAAAGCTGCACACATGGTAATGCTGTATGAAATGTATATTGATGATGCGTATTTGTTTACCTTTTTAAATATTGTACATGTTTTGTTAAATGTGTCTCCTAGCCTGCTATGGACAAGTGTTGCAAATTATCAGTTTTGCTAATAAAAACAATGTATCTGGTTTGTCCAATGCTATTGTTATGTCCATATCAAATAAACAAAAAATAAATAAATATATATTTTTAATGTACGTTACTATCTAGCATCAGTATGTTTTCTGCTACATTTATTTCAGTGAGACACTGCAAACACCCCATAGGCACAAATCTAGGACAGGAAACAGTTGCCACTGTTGGAAGTTAGGATCCGGTTGCTAAACAGTCCAGGCACAGATCCTCTTTGGAATCTGCCTTAACACTAACTGCAGACCTGGAGGAAGGGACAGGTCAGTTATTTCACCATGACTTTCTCTTTCCTGCCCACAACATGTTCAAGTTTTCCACAGCATTCTTTGTGCGTCTTCAATTGAATGCCTTTTTCACTTCAGCAACACGCCTGCAACCGTTTCCAAGTTACACTTTTGCATGTTGTTGTTGAAACTTTTCCAAAGCCAACTTTCCACTCCACCATCCACCTACCATGTTTTGTATGGCTCGGTTCACCCAACCACACTCGTGTATGTGTTTTGGTGTAATTAAGCAAGTGTTTGTAGGACTAGAAGTGCTTGAATACACAGGAGATGGGGCATAGCAATCAGAACTTAAGAAAGAGTTTATTCTTTTCTGCAGTCAGCATGTCCTTCACACTCACACTGATGCCACTTTAAAAAGTTTCTGATTGAAGGTTGTCTATGGAACAACAGTGGAGTGTGCAAATCACTGAGGGGTCTAAGAGCAGGAATGCTATTGTTTTAGAAGAATGCTGTTCCCTTGCTGCTGGCAGTAGTTGTCTAAATAGGGACAAGTTGCTATTTGCGGCTCGCTTTGACTTTAAGCAATTGTTTCAGGCAACGGTGAAAGTGAACTTTGGGGTAAATAATAAGTCGGTGTCCTATTGTGCTCACAATGCTGTAACAGTGCAGACCAAATGCTGTACAATGCAGCACAAGTGTACAGAATGGACATTTTCAAACAAAGAGTACCACGCATTGGCCATCTCTTATGAAGGAAGAAATGAGCAAATTTAGCCACCATAACATGAATTTCGATAAATTGGCAATGATCAATAAGTTTAATATCTGTGTAAGCTCTCAGTCGTACAGGAGTTGTCCATCTTCAATGAAGGTACTTGAGTCATCAAGTTTAATTAGCGTGTTTATCAAAGCTGTTCTTTAGTTTATCGATGAAAAAAGAGAGTAGTTACATAATGTAATGTAAGGTTGTGCCAAGATAAAAATAGGTCCCTTCTTTGTATTACTCAAATATCTTTACTTAAGGCCAGATAGTCTCTACTGCAGGTTAATAGGTCAAAAAATATTAAAAATCCAATTGATACTTTTGCTGTTGATTACTGATATATGTATATACTTGTGTACTTATGTTATGTAGAACAGCCTTTTTCATCCAAGAAGTCTGGTGGCAAGGTGCGGGGGGGGGGTTTAAGGAAGAACACATGGCAGCACAATATAAACGAGGAAATGAATGTGAGGCTGCCATCAGAGCACCGCTCAGTGCTGCTTGCAATAAACCACGCCTCAGTTGACCTCTTCTCTTCATATAAGCGACGCCCTCTCGCCAGTTCCACAGGCACATAGCGCAACAACTGCGCCCATGGAAGATAATCATCACATCTGTCCTTGCGCCAGGCACAAAATCTGGCTCTTTATGTGTAAAAATGATCAATAAAGCATATTTGTGGCAGAACCCTAGGGAGCCCGCCAGGGGACATAATGAAAAAATGAATGATTGCGTGAAAAAGTTTTGCAAAATAATACCATGAGAGAGCACCATGCCCCATGGAAGAATTTCATTGACTTTTATTTCGAATTAGGTTTATAATACAGAGACATTTATCCACACGACAAAACTGGCTATAATTTTAAAAAAACGTTGTCTTTAAACGTGGAGCCAGCTCAGTAAATGTGTGTGTCCAATTTTACGAGTTTGACAATCTGTGCCTTGCGTTTTACAGTCAGGTTACCAAACCAATTTACAATTTACATACTTAGCACAGATTACAAGCTCTGTAAAATGTCAACTTTATTTCCTGACTAACCCCAAACACTCTTATAGGACTCTTGTAGGGCTTCCTTCTAACCAGCACTGTTTGGTCGCGGTACATGACACGGTACGGTTTTTCACATGTAGCTTTTCCATTGCAAATGGCCGCAGTTGATGCGCACGCTAGAATAGGCTACACATTATTTAAGGAACAACAGCACAGCAATGAAAAGTTTTGTGAGCCGCGATGAAAACAATGTGGACAAAATATGCCTTTTGGTGGGGTTAATGGAATTATTCAGAGGTGCAAGGGTAAATACTACAGAAAAGCAGCTAAAAGACAAACTATGAAGATAAGCCACATCCCACATGGGAACGTCGGAGTGCCGGGACGTTCGATAAAAAACAATTAGACCTCAATGTCGGAGTGGGGGGTTATCGGAATGGCTGGACCCGTGTTGGCGAGTCCAGAGCGGGTCCCGGTTTGAGCGCCCTCCAGTACGCATGCCTTGTTGGTTCATACAGACACTTGTGCACAATATCTTACGTGTCATGCAGGGTTGCCAGGTCTGGGCATCCAAACCCGTCCAAAAATATCAGAAAAACTGCCCAAAATCCGCGGACATACAGCACAGCTGGAGTTTTTACTAGTTAACAGAGCCCATGTGCTCCTGCGATAATGAGAACCCACCCCTTTCTCCCTCTCTTATTGAAAAAGCAGCTCTCAGAGCCTTGGATTTGAAATTGTGATATAGCTTAAAAAAATAAAATAATAAAAAGATATAAATAGCCCATTTTACATTGAAAACAACAAGGCAAAAATCAGTGACGTTTTTTCACCCGCGGTAAAGCTTAAAAAGCCGCCCATTTCCATGGTTTAACCATGGACCTGGCAACCCTGGTGTCATGGGCCATGGTGTGTGGATGATGATAGGTCGCTATATAAGGCTCTTCTACCAGATGTGGGGGTGAAAACAATGGCGGTATTAAACAGCGTTTTTGCCTTTGAGTGATAGATTGTTAATTTTTGTTTTTCTCAGTAAATCCTGCCTAAAAGCTGTTGTGCGGTCGATTAGAATCGAAATCTGCAAATCTGAACACATTGTGTGGATTATGTTTTAAAGTTTAACGTAACTGTGCCGGACACATCAGGCTCTAAATTCTACTATTTACTTTGCTTTAAACATAAAATAAATTGTTACTCAAATGTTTAATGTCATGACATGTGTTAGCTAAATCATGCTTTAGCTGAATAAACTAGACAGAACTTTACCTAAAAGCTTCTAAAACATTTTCTTGTCAGCATTATGTTTAACTTAGCTCATGATTATTTCCCGTTAGGCAAAACATAAATGTGTGAAATTCAACACAAAGTTACGATGGTTATGTGTAATAGGCGACTTTTTGGCAGTTTGTACAAACATTAATCAAGACCAATTAAGTCTAATTTCTGTTTATATCAAACTTTTACCTCAAAAGGCTGGTTATCATGGTAATCAAATCACATTTCATCACAATCCGGCAATTATTCAGCTTAATAAATCCTCTCAAACAACCACCCACACTATCAGCGATCTCCCATTGTTTTCAATAAAGCCAGAGCGTTGTATTCACCTCCGCTTGATTTGTGACTTAACACCGTAGAGCCCTATTATTGTGTTATTTCGCAAAACTACTGCAATTTATTTTAATTGTGAAATAATGCAATAATAAATGTTCTTGTTTCTTGCTATGCTTTGTAGAACCCTCAACAAGTCATGTCTGCTTTCCCCCCCTCGATTAAAGTGAAATACACACAGGTGGTTTGGGTGTTTGTTATTATGTTATCCCAAACACTAATTGATTTAAAGTAGAGACTAATGAGGTCTGTTTTGGTAATTACCGCATTACCACTTCCAGTACACATGTGCAGTAAATAGTAACACTCCTCAGCCAGAGAGAGTTCAGAGGTGAATGTGACCTCAGCTGCTGGGAGGGGTTACACCCCGCCATTCCGACACCCCTCCACCCCGACATTGAGGTCTAATTGTTGAGTGTTTCCATTTTATATCAAACGTCCCGGCACCCCGCCATTCCGACACACGTTAGTTCACGATCCCTAACCTTACCTTAGCCCTAACCTTGAGGACCTATTGTCGGAATAGCGGTGTCAAAAAGTGTCCAATTGACGGGATGTCGCAATAGAGAGGTGTCGGAATGACGGGCCGACCCCGCTGGGAGGTACAGTCCATAAACAAGATAAAGTGCCTCTCGAAAGTACTAATACAGCTTGAACTTTTGCACATTTTGTCATGTTTACAACCATAAACCTAAGGATTTTATTTTGAATTTTTTACTGAAAGTTCACACACAAGTAACAGACAACTGTGAAGTGAAAGCAAAATGATACATGATTCTGTTATTTTTCAAAAAATAGAAAAGTTAAAAGTGGGGTGTGCATAATTATTCATACAGCTTTTTCTGAGTGCATTAAATTGCCTTTATAACATTCCTAAAGACTGCAGAAAGTTCACACCTTGCCCTAACCATTAAATAGAGGCCACGTGTGTGTAATCTACTCTCAGTATAATTCCAGCTGTTCTGTGAGGGCCTCAGAGCTATGGTCGGAGTGGATTTGGTCAATAGTTTGACCAAAAGAGGGAACACGCTGGATCACTGTTACACCACCCTAAGCAACACATACCACGCCGTGCTGCACTCGGACTTTCAGATCACGTGATGGTCCACTTAATCCCCTCATACAGACAAAGACTGAAACTCGCGAAACAGGTAGTGAGCACATCAAAGAGGTACACTCCTGAAGCTGTGGAGGAGCTGCGCTCATGTATGGAGACAACAGACTGGGAGGCATTTGGGGCTGCTTCCATCAACCTGGATGAATACACGGACATCGTGACCTCATATATCCAGTTCAACGAGGAGCGCATAGTACCAATGCGCACCAGGATTTGTTATGAGAATGATAAGCCCTGGTTCACACCCAAACTCTGGCAGCTTCGCAAGGAGAAAGAGGTGGCATACAGAAACGGGGACAAAAAACGATACAGACAGGCAAAATACCACTTTAGAAGGGAATTGGAAAATGCCAAATCTGTATATTCAGCCCGTCTCCAACAACAATTCTCCTCAAACGACCAGTGTGGAGGGGGCTTAAGGCCATCTGAACCACCTGTCCCTCGCCCAGGGTCTGAATACACACTACTGCCGCCATGAACGCCCATCAGCTCCTCACACTCCAGAGACTCTAGAGAACCCCCCCACCACCACCATCAATGACCCCAGCACTACAGCACAGGCCTCCACAAAGCCTTATTTAAATCATAGCAGTTCTTGAAAGACAGTGTTTTTCTAGATGTCATTGTGACACCTCCTTTGTTCCCTCAAACACTAACTTGTCGAGAGGAATGTATTGTATGCCATTTCAAGTTTTTTTTTTTTTTTTTTTACGGCGCATTGCTCTCTCATTAGAGCTCTCCAGTGTTGACCTTTTTATTCTGCAGCCGCGGTGGTCTCTCAGGGTGGGAACATGTTGTCAGCCGACGCCGACATGGCACCTCAGCTCTCAACAGCGCTGTCTCTAATCTCTATGCATGACAGAGGTCCCACCACCACATCAGAGCCTCTGGAGAGCATTCCTGGAGTGGTTGGTCATTGAGTTGTTCCATTGAGGTGGGAGAGCATGGGTCTGGCAGCTTGTCGCAGGCTGATGGATGGCCTGTCTGACTTTATCTAAGCAGGACGGACACTGTGGTGGCTGCAGCGGTCAGATTGTCACCATCGAAGGCTTTATCAGGGCTGGGGTATAGAGCTGTCATCCTCTCCGAACAGGGATCCCAGGCCCCTGCTGTCCACTGTCTGGACGTGGGAAGGAACCAAGCATGCACTCACACAGAAGTCGTGCGTTTCCTTTTTTTGAGAGGGGTGGCATCCAAAAATATTATATTCCCTGGAAAAATATAAGACCTGACAATGGAATATTCGACATGTAACTTTAATAATGCCTGTTATTTAAGAAAGTGTTGGGTTTGCCAGTCACTTCTTTGCTGGTGTCATTGAAAAACTGCTATACTGTTTATGTTTCAGAATCTTACGCAAAGACACAGTCAACACTACAATATGTTTTGAATGAAAGAAATATGAAGAAACCATCGCAAACTTCCCACAGAAAGGCCCTACCTCATTGGGGAATCGAACCCAGGACCTTCTGTCTGTGTGGCAAGAACTAGCTGCACCGTCATGCAGCCCATATACTGTACTGTACAGTATATGTATTGCTTGCACTAATATCTTCACTCCTAAAAAATTCTGAAGATTGAAGATATTACTGCATGGACGTCGAAGTGCTCCTGAGGTGTTATTACGCCTTACAATATAGTACCCCTTTATATCTGCTTAGAAAATGGTTTACTTGCGTGTACTTGGATTGTGTTACTACACACGTAACCGTATTGAAACAGGGAAAACGTGGAAGAGCTTGGTCACTTCTAATTTCACCCCTGTTTGACCCCATAGAGGAGAGGCTAAATGCTAACAACATATTTGGTCTTTTTGCGTGACTGAGGGCACACTCAAAGACCAGAGAGGTACATATCAACTCTTCTAAGCTCAGGTAAGAACATATGTCAGTATGGGAAAATGGTGGCCTGTTCCTTTAAGAAAAACCTCATTGATATTATAGTGTGAAAAACATGTGTAAATGTTTGAAATGTTCATGCAAATAAACAGATTCATAAAACAACTAAATAAATACCTGTACTTCTTTGTAATAAAGTGGTCCTAACCAAAAACGTATAGTTTATGTATGTACAGCCTGTCATAGCAGAATGAAAATGACTGTCCCGTCATCAGATATCAGTTGCATTACGGTGGTTTGCATGAACCGATTGTATAGCAGCATACTTGTTTTCTGATATCATCCTGTTGTTAACAAGTATAGATAAAAGCTAATAGATTTTTGTGACTTTTTTAACTCGCAAATCCCGAGACATTTCAGCTCGTGGCACAAGATAATTTCTCCGAAAAGTGTTTTTACATGGAAAATAAATGTATTCATCCTTCTGTACAATATTGAAATTTACAAAAAGAAAAGGAAAATCCAATCTTTGTATTTTACATCAACTGCTTTTGAGGAAAACCTTTAAATGTACTAAACCTTTGTCCTATAAAACGTTTGAAGTGTCTCTTAACGTAAGAGGATACTAGATCACCCAGAACCAGGTGCACGCTCAAATAGAGAAGAGCTGTATAAAAGTTCTTTGTGTCTGGATGAAGTCATGGTATCAGGTGAAGTGGGATCAGACTGATGTGCTTTATGATAATTTTTTACTCATAATGATCTAACATATCATGTTCCACTGTATTTTGTGCCACTGTGTTTCATGTACCTTATGGCAATGGCATTTATGGGGCATATTGTTAATGAAGATATTTAATGACAAAAATCATTGTTGGCGTGTCAGCTCATCTTCCATTCTATTTACCAGAACATGGGATATTAAACTTAGTCAGTTCAGATACAGGGTTTCATTGGAACTGCGAAGATTCATATGACACAGCTGTTGTTGTTATTATTATATAAGCATCCTTATTAGGGCTCGATTTGATCCCCAATTTGGGAAAGCGTTTTTTGTTTTTTGCTCCAAACGTTGGGGCTAAACGGATACATATTTTGGAGGATCAAATATCTGAGTTGACATAATGGTGTTAAATGAGAATATTCTTGTCAACCAATCCATTACGCTAGTCTGAGAGAGATCCATAGCTAAACAAACTAAGCCCCGCTCCTAAGCGTTGCAGTGCGTTCAAGTGGTGCTGAGCTGTTTGAGTCTTGCGTTTGCCTGAAATGTACATTCCCACAACAGAATAACAGTTTATGAGAAGATATCTTCTCTGTGTCATATGAATTATTTACATGTTTACCAACAGAGTTTGTACACGCACACTTAGATTTAATCTTGCTATGTCTCCAAGGAGGCAGAAAGTAATCCTGTAGCTACATCCACCAAACTGGAAAGGATTTTAATTTCACCTTTTGATGCTATATATTATACAAGCATTTTAAAAATTACTTTATTAAATGACATTCATAGTTGAGCCTCATTTGTGTGTTTGTGTCGACTTTTAATCAGTAAATTGTATGAATAATTTCAATTGTTAGAAGTAACATTAGATGCTAAAAACATATAACTTGAGTAAATAAATATTATTAGCACATTCTATATATATTTCCAATATACACAGAAAATCTAAAAACTCATCTTTAAAAGTAGTGACTTGTAATTTGAATATTACTAAATGTCACACAGGCCTAAACATATTACTTTACCTGTCTAATACTTTTAGTTGAGAGTAAGTGCCCTCTTTCCTGGTCAAATAGTGCCATCTTTTGCCAAGGTGACCTGTCAGCACTGGCTCTCACGGTGGCCAGTTGTGGCCTGACACTGCCCCGGGGGAGCTGTAAACATGTTAACACCCCATGTGCTTTGGGACCACTGATATTACTGAGAGAACAAGAATCACCACCTGTTTCATCCTGTCGTGGGACCGCAGCCATCACTGTCCCCTCAGAGCTAACCCCACCACAGGGAGGGGCAGAGGAGCATATCAAATACACCACTGTCAAACACATGTAGTACCTCTTCCTTGCTGCAATTGGCTTTAACTGTGCACAGATGGGACTTGAACTGTTTACATCCTTTTTAACCTTCTAAACCAGAGGTTGGCAAACTGGGGACCGAGGGCCGGATCCGACCCCCCAAGCAATTTGGTCTGGCCCTCGAATCTTTCCATAATTAAATTGCGTTTATCAGAAACACCATTACCACCCTCAGAGTGGACTCAAATGGCTCTATATATTTTGTATGTATTTCATCCACAAGTGACTTGTATATACATCAAAACTACTAAGTCAATGCTGTTTGAATAAAAAAGTGGATCTTATTATATCTGCCCCTTTGTTAACGTTCAGTTTTTTTTTTTTTTGTGCCTTTTTTAAATATAAAATATTTACAATTACCATCAAACATGTTCACGTTTAAAGCAATGGGAGAAACTTGGGCAGAATTCAAGTTATTGTTGGTGTGGCCCTCCAACCCAGGTTACTCACGTGGCCTCTTATAAAAATTAATTGCCCACCCCTTTTCTAAACCCTTCTCTGAGCAATAATTGTCTAATGACAATGTATGTATGTAATGTGTTCTTGGGCCATACACCCCACAGGACTTGCCAGTGTGACTAGTGTGCTAGCGGTGCTCCGTGACAGAGAAAGTCAGTGGAGAGAGGAGAGAGAAGTCCTCCTTCAGAGAAAGAGATGCTGGACGGAGCGGTCGCAGGAGCGTGAGAGGTTCTGGCTGTGGACCTTCCATGTCAGAGAAAGACAGTGGTCAGAGGCCTAAGACGCTGATATGACTGGAAAGTCCTATATGACCAGCAAACAGTCCTAAACAAAGTTAATCACACTTTGGTCACATTTGGGAATTTTCCTCAAGAGCTAGCATAGTCAGAGGCAGTTGTAAAGTCTGAAATACCAAGAACCAAATTAAGAAAGAGAAAGCTGTGAAAAATGCAACCAAAGAGGCAAGTTGTTGAAGTAAAAGTCGGCCATGATACAGCAATGCCTCCAGCAGTGCCCCAGAACACCACTTCAGATCTCAAAGTGGCAAAGATTGACCACAATGGAGACTGCAGTCCCACACCTGAAGACAAAGCTTTACAATCTTAGAAGAAAGCTCACCTGACAGACTTCTCTAGAGATGCCAGCAGCCCTGACTACCTCAGGCGCAGATTGGCTGCCTTGCTTCCGTCAGTCTACCCCAGGGCAGCTGTGGCTACAATAGTAGCTTACCACCACCAAGTATGGAGTGAATGAATAGTGCAATGTAAAGCGTCTTTGAGTGTCCAGAAAAGCGCTATATAAAACTGATGCATTATTATTATTGTCTTATTTACTGCTCTGTTACTGTTGCAGCCCTATGAGGCAACTCCTGTTGTGATATTGGGCTATACAAAACCATTGATTGATTGATTGATTGATATACACCTCCGACCACTGTGTTGCATGGTAGGCTTTTATGTGTAGGTACCTCCCACTACTTAAGGTGGCTAATTATGAGCACCAGGTGTTACAGAGTGTGGAGGTACTGTCTTTTGACCGTGTCAATGAAGGAAACCTATGGCAGATAAAGGACATTTGTCAAACTATTGAAGTATTTTGGACTTCTATGGGAGGAGGCACGCGTCAGAAACCCATTTACACTTTGTAATCAAGTGGCTTTGTGGCACAGGGCTACCTGGCTGCTACACTTGTGTTGTGGCTGCTTCCGCGAGCATCGCTTTGTACCTGCATTTAGGTTGTTTCTTCAGCTCAATGGTCTAGGTCACATGTGTCATACACAAGGCCCGCAGGGCCAAATGCGGCCAGCAAAATGATTTAATGTGGCCCTTCGTAGAGCATGAATTTCTGAGTATGTCAAAAAAAAAAAAGGTACGTCTCTAGCCCATTCCTGTGTGGAGTTATGGATTTTTTAAAGAAATAGCCAGAATGCTCTCTCCAGCCACTAGGGGGAAGCGTAAATTTGAAAAAGGAAAGAATTCCACTCCTGTCCAGCAGAGAGCACTGACATAATAGAGATCAGGATATAAACAACACATTATAGCCATGAGGTTAATGGTAGTAACTTACTGCCATCGAGTGTGGTGTGAATGAATAATGACTTTATGTAGCACTTTGAGAAATGTGTGACACCGGCTGATAAAGCGCATTAAGTGTAAACCAATGTTATTTATTAGGCCACAGCCCTTTACAATATGGCCCACGACTCGCCATGGGGGCTGAATTTTGGCCCACGACCCAAAACAAGTTCGACACCCCTGGTCTAGGCTCAGGTATTCTGTGTCGGGATGATCTCCTCTCCTAGGACAGCCGCTTGTTGCCTCATTGCTCCAGCCTGCAGAGGAAATTAATGGGAGATGGTCGCTGCTGGTGTGCATTTAATCCTCCTTTTCGTGAAACTTCAGCACAGCATTTGCAAACCTACAGCGTTACAATGATATGACAAATGCGCAGAGGTGGTGAAGATCTGGAAAAACGATCAGATCTAAAAGTGTGTTGTCGTCAGAAGTATATCCTTATATTCGTAAGCCATAAAGATGCTTTTACTGAAGCCGTAAAATGAAGTACTTCGACTACCTCTGCAAATGCAATATGTGATGGACAGACATTCTATCAACACAGTCTATAGTGTTAGAAATATGCAAACATCTCTCAGCCTGGCACAAGCACAAGCTTCATCTTCACACAGAGGTAGTGAGTGAAGTTGCAGCAGGACCTAGAGGGGAACAGGACAAGGGCATGAAGAGCGGTAACACCCCGCCATTCCGACACACGGCTACTCTGACATTGAGGTCTAATTGTCGGAGTGGGGGTGTTTCCATTTTTTATTTAACGTCCCGGCACTCCAAAATGTTTTTTCCCCCATTGTCAGAGTGGTGACACTTTTATCTTTTGTGCAACGTCCTGCCATTCCGACACACAAGATAATTATCAAACATACGTAGGCCTTCTAGAATGACCTATATTTACGCTCACATCCACTCACACAAGACAAAAGATTTCGAAAATGAAGTTTCACGATCACAAGCGCTTACAAGGACCAGAAAATGCGCACTAAAACAGTGGTGTAGTGTACGTGATACGCAGGTAGACGCCATATAACCACAAGAAAGCCTGCAGAATTACCGTATAACCACTACAAATAGGGCAAAGATACTATCACTCATTTGTGCGGTGTTATTTTCTTTATGTCTTGTTGAAAGCGCATTCTTTACTGCATGGACAAAAGGATGGAGGCTCGGTCTATTAAAAACAAAAATCATTGTTTTATTCCCTATATTACAAACTAAAGCACACAAGGTCCATGACCGGTCGGCCGGGGAGATGAAGGCGAGAGAGCTTCTCTCCTGAGCAACACGTAAGACAGAACACATAAGAGTAGGTGTGTCCTCCCCAACCAATCAGTGCTCTAGGGATGTCTTATCATCACTTCTTCTGCGCAATCTGATTCCTCGTTTGAACACACTGCCCCCCAGTGGATCAGCCGTAAATACAACAATGGGACAGCAACAAAATGTTCGCCAAATTCAAATGAACATCAAAGCACAGATTACATCAACACAGTTTTATATATATAATCAATAAAGCCTAATATGACAAATATGTATATGAATAATTCAACAGTCTCTACACAGTTCCCTCTCGCGCTCCCGTGTTGTCTGGGCACAAAACAAAACCCTAAGAATAGCTGATGAAGCTGGAGGAGTCCGTACAGTATCACACTTCGGTAAAGTTAGAAAGATATTCACAGATTCGGCTTTTCCGGATCAATCACGCGGTGTACGGAGAGCCAAATGCAGCGGCTCGTGCCATAGCCGCTCCTAGCTCTCAGCAAGTTTTTTTTTTCTGATGGCTGCACTCCAGCCATAATATGCACGTTAAATTGGGACTCTTTTTACGAATGGGGCAACGCATGCATTGCGTCCTCACTCCTCTCTCAGTACCGCCGCCTGTCATACGCTCATTACGCACTGTGCGTCGGCTGTCTGATGCTCCAAGAGGCACCAGGCCACTGTGATTGAATGATGCTGAACAGTATTTGTGCCGCTGTTTTGTTAATGCAGTTGACATAAAAACAATCCATATTAAATGAGAACGACGAGGAAGAGCAGCAAAGGAAACATGCCAACATTGCCAGTGATCAGGGCTTATGGCACAATTACGCGGCGCCACGGGTGGACCTGTGAACACCCACTGTTGTCCTTAGCCCACCCGACGGCCCTTCAGTGTCTACTGCGCGGTCTGCTCCTTTGTCTGCAGGACCAGACGCGCTCTCGCATCCAGTTCCTTGTGTCCCCGATCACTAATCCCTTCTTGCACTCTCCGCTGTGACCAGCTCCAGAGAATACGGCTAACGTTGTGTTGGGGTATTATTATTGTTTTACGTTTTGTCTGATGAATGAAGAGACCTGCACAATGCCTGCAAGTCTCCCCTGATCGCAGGCTGTGTTGTCACGTGTTTCTTTTAGTCTTCCTCATCGTTCTCATAACTGCAATAATAAAACAGTGGCACAAACACTGTTTACTTATTTTAAAAAGCTCTTCTTAATTCCATTCAGTCACGGTCGCCTCAGTGTGAAGATATTTGAATGCAGACGCACAATGCGTAATGAGCAAAGGCAGCAGCATTGAGAGAAGAGTGAGGACGCAATATAGAATATAAATAAATAAAATAATATTACACAAAATGTGCTGCCGAGACGCAGGACGTAGATGTTGTGTTCGCAGTGTTAAATGTTATTAGCCATTACACGTTTAAATATTTTCTATTGATTTCAATTGTATTTAAAAACGGGAAACACAATTAAACAACCATAAGTTGTGTTTTTCCAAATGTATTTTGAGACGGAATAACCATTGATCGAAGGCTACATGGCTTTGATCATTTTTTAAATTTGTTTAGGCTAAAATTATTATTTTATTTATTTTTTCATTTTTAGTCTAAATCAGAAATAGCGGTACCAAAAAATTATCGGATTGGCAGGATGTCGCAATGGCGGTGTGTCGGAATGACGGGTCAACCCTGCCGTGAAGAGCTTGTTGTGAACATCTCTGGCCAGGTAGAAGGCAAGGCAAGTTTATTTGTAGAGCACATTTCATGCACAAGGCAATTCAAAGTGCTTCATAGTTGCATAAAATTACAAGAAAACAGATAAAATCAATCATTAAAACATCAACACAAAAATTAATCAATTACAGTAAAAGGCAAGAGTGCAGATAAAATACTTTCAGTTTTCATATGCTCGGGTAAAAAGAGCTGTTTTCAGCCTAGATTTGAACATTGTCAGAGTTGAGGCCTGTCTCACATCCTCATGAAGACTGTTCCAGATTTTAGCTTTAGCCTCAGCGTGTTTAGTCCTGACTCTGGGAACCACCAGGAGACCCCTCCCTGAAGTTCTCAGGGCCCGAGATGGTTTATACGGCTCTAACATGTCAGAGATGTACTTTGGTGCTAAACCATGAAAAGACTTGTCCACAAGCAGAGCTGTTTTAAATTCTATTCTCTGAGTGACAGGAAGCCAGTGCAAAGACCGGAGCACTGGACTAATATGGTCGTATTTCCTGGTTCTTGTCAGGACTCGGGCAGCAGCGTTCTGGATGTACTGCAGCTCTAACAGCTCGTTTAGAAAGGCCAGTGAGCAGCCATTACAGTAGTCTAACCTGCTGGAGACAAATGCATGGATGAGTGTCTCCAAGTCTGGTTTTGACACTATTCCTCTGATCTTAGCAATGTTTTTCAGATGGTAAAAAGCTGATGATGTTATTGCTTTGATGTGGCTGTTTAAGTTCAGGTCTGAGTCCATAATTACTCCTAAATTTCTAACCTGATTTTTTTATTTTAGAGAGAGAGACTCGGGGTGACGGATAACACTTTGTCTTTGTGTCTGTGGGCCAAAAACAATGATCTCAGTTTTGTCTGAGCTATATCGTAGAAGAGTCCATGTCTGAAAAACATCACCATACTAATTAATGAATACTAATTTATGTGTGAAACATTTAAGTACAGTGTTAATAATAGTGTTTGTATGTTAACCCACATGCAACCATCACGCAGCATTTCAGTGGTTTTCCCTTTTTCACCCCAAACCACAAACCTAAAAGCTAGATTGTGTTAAGCCATGTTATGTTCAGCCTCAATTTGCAGATTAATAGCTGTCACACAGTGACATTTTAATAACTCAAAAGAAGCTCAAGGAGTGGATCCAGTGAGTTGAGAATCCACAAATCTGTGACATCAGCCTGAAGGAGATAAATACCTTGAGCTCTCCTTCATCTCGTCTGCAAAACAGATGCCGTGGCAGTTTATAACATTCAGGTCCATGCTTAATGAAGAAAATAAAATGACCAGTGTTTACTTTTCGGTTAATAAAACAGGCCACTGTTTTTACATACAGTATGTTCTTACCTGAGCTTAGACGAGTTGATGCGTACCTGTCTGGTCTTTGTGTGTGCGCTCAGTCACGCAATTAGGACCAAAGATGTTGTTAGCATTTGGCCTCTTCCAGCATATTCCTATAGCTCCAAATGGGGGTGAAGTTGTAAGCTACCAAGCTCTTCCACGGACACGCACAAAGACCTGACAGGTGCGTATCAACTTGTCTAAGCTCAGGTAAGAACATATCTCAGTATGGAATACGGTGGCCTGTTCTTTGCAGCTTTTAATAGACAATGATATTGATGAGACATTTTATATCTAAACATATTAAAGTAACAAAATAAAAATAATAACAGCTGCCCACTGAGCCTCACGGGTTGCCCCGGCGGCATCAAACGCAGAGGACACATTTTGTTGTACAGTTGTATGATGACAATAAGGGAACCTCGCCCTTAACCTTCTTGTCATTTTAACATGTATGACAGGGAGCTCCACCTCCAGCCACTACAGTTATGTGAAGGGATAACAAGACAATGGCATGACCAGATGTCTTGCTTTGTACTGAACACAAATTCTAGTGTTTTACGCATCACAAATACCAATAATTAATGATGTTTATAATAATTCTGTACTTGTTGGGTTTGCCACATATGGGTGAGGATGCTGTCCATGTCATGGGGAGTGTGATTCGGACGCCTGTGTTGCTGCAGCTGTTGGTGGAGGCCGTCACTTATAGCACATTACCTCAGCAGAGCTGGGTTATGAAAATATCATCAGTCATTTTGTGTGGGTAAGGACAGAGGGCGGTGCTTCACTCACGAATGTGGAGCAGTGATGGATCCAAACAGACGCCACATCCTTGTACCACTTTTTCTGATCTGGACTCAGCAACAAAGTTCAGCCATGTAACCTGTCTTTACATTTACTCATTTCCTGATTAATGGCACATATACCGTTGTGTCCTTGAGCAAAGCACTCCTCGTCTTGTATGAATTTAGTAATATTCAATACGAGGAATCGTGTTTTTGTAACGAGAAATTGAATGAGTTACTTTTTCCGAAAGTGAGAGCGCGATCAGAGCAGTAGCTGATTGGCTGATAGAGAGTGACTGACCGTACAGGGGACCAATCAGAGGAGGTAATTGGTCCCCTGTACATTGCGGAAGCTGCTGCGTCTTTGCAAAGTTTAGACGTCCGTGGCGAGTGCACCGATGTTTCTACATGTTCTACTGTTGTGAGTTTGGTAAATGCGTTGTTTGGCCAATTGCTTACAGCTTAAAGACTTCATATCAGATGTTTTACTGCAGTGTGTTGTTTGTTTTGCTGTACAGTAGTGTATCGACGGCTGATCTCTGGTTGGTCATAGATCGAAAGTAAATACTAGTTCTGAGAGGTTTTGGTTCTTTTTACTATGTGATTAAAAGGTTTGTTTACTGTAACAAGCTGCAAAGATCGTTATTGTGCAGATTCGGTTGTAACTTAGTAAATACTTTTTCCAGGAACTAACGCAATTACTGACGCAGTAACTTTTGGGGAGACTTAACAAAGAAGTATAACTGATTACCTGTAATAAGTAACATTGCCAACACTGGTCATGTTATGTTTGGTGGTGATCAGAAAGGTCGTTGGCAGAGGTTTGCTCCTGAATTTCAAAGCTTGAATGTCTCTAAAAATAACACAACGCCCAGAAGACAGTGGAGATGATCGTGGACTTTAGGAAAGACACAGCCCCACCGTCCCCCCTTGCCCTGACAGACTCTTCCACCCCCATTTCCATCGTGGACTCCTTCCGTTTCCTGGGCACCACCATCACCCAGGACCTCAAATGGGAGCCAACCATCAGCTCCCTCATCAAGAAGGCCCAGCAGAGGATGTTCTTCCTGCGGCAGCTGAGGAAACTCAAGCTGCCAACCAAGATGTTGGCGCAGTTCTCCACGGCCATCATCGAGTCCATCCTCACCTCCTCCATCACCGTGTGGTTCCCCGGCGCTACAGAACGGGACAAGCACCGTCTGCAGCGCATTGTGCGTGCTGCAGAGAAGGTGATTGGCTGTGAGCTCCCATCTCTCCAGGACCTGTTCACCTCCAGGACCCGGAGGCGTGTGGGTCGGATCACAGCTGACCCTTCTCACCCTGGACACGGACTATTCACCCCTCTCCCCTCAGGCAGGAGGCTACGGTCTATCCAGACCCATACCTCCCGCCACTTGAACAGTTTTTCCCCTCCGCCATCAGACTCATGAACAAATACAAGTCTCTGTAGCTCAGTCACAGACTCATGGATGTATCTGCACTTGCAGTGTGCGGTGTGTCCACACTTAGACCCGCTGCTATCACTTTATCACTTTAAACACTTAATACCACTTTAAATGCCAAAACATCTGTATATACAACCGCTGTTGTTCATTGTCAAATTGTTGTTGTCTTAACATATGTCACTTTATTTTATCTTATTTATTTAATATTTTTTATTTTATGCATGCCCTTATAACCTTATAGTTTAACGTTCTTAGCTTATTTTTTATCTTAATTCTGTGTTATATGTTTTATGTCGCACGTTTGCACCAAGTAAAATTCCTAGTTTGTAAACCTTGTTCACAAACCTTGGCAATAAAACGAATTCTGATTCTGATTCTGATTCTGACAATAACCTGTCTCTACATTTACTAATGTCGTGGCAACCACACTCTGTCCTGGATCATATGTTTTAGTTTTCCATATTACTATTTTTCATGCAGGATCACGGGCAGTTTAGTGTAACCTATGGAGACACCTAATTATTTTAAGAATTTACAGTGCAGTAGGTTTTCAGGAATTCTGCTCACTTAAGCACTAGTTAAGTGGCTATGATTTAACGCTTTGGGTGCAACAGTTGTAAAAGGCGTCACATGGGACCTTGGTAAGGGCAGATCTCGGCTTTACGGTTCTGAAGGAAATGTAAATTTAGACTAGCAGCAGAGATGTCGATGTTGAGAGACTGAACTGCTGATGAAAGTGAAATACACTTCAGTGCAGTCGCAATGTGTTGCACTGATATTGTTGCAGTGTTCACTTCTTCCAAAGTATTGTATTTCCGTGTATTATTATATCAAATTAACATCAGGCGCTTGACTTAATCACATTTTTTATTTTTTACATTTCAGAGTTTTTCATGTACATTTTGTGTCACTGATCACCAAATAAACTTAATAACATAGTTGCTTGTAGAGAAGAGAAGATTTTTATTTTAAGAGATGCTCTTATTTTATTGTTTCTTATTATTTTAAATGTGCTAAAGTAATTTATGTAACCTTTATTTATACAGGTTTGTCCCTTGAGACTCAATGTCTCATTTACAAGAGAGACCTGTAATGCACCATCCGGATTTAACTTCTTGGCTTTTCTTAACAGATTAACATATTTACTCTTTAGACAGGAGTGCCCAGTGTAATATTTAAACTTTTGAACCTGAAAATGAGGATTATCATGTATGAACTATTTCATGCATAATAGATAACCTGCTGCAATTATTCTAATTTAGTCACACAGCCTGAAGAATTTATGAATTAACACCATCCAACATGACTTGTGTCCAAAAGGGGAGAGTAAGAGAATTCACGGCCATGAAGTGCTTTCAGGGTGAAATGTTACTAAAATCACTACGCCCTGCATACTTTGGTGAACTTATCCTAAGGGGATGTTTTATCTTGTTTACTTGCAATGCCCAAGAGCACCCCTCACTACTTAACATTAATATCTTTGCTTTTGGTTTCCACATTCTAGCGCAAAAGCAATAACTTGAATTGTCGATGTTGCATTTAAATCTAGAATATATTAGTAGATCGCTCCAGTCGTTTTTTTCTCTCCAGGCTCAGTGTTAGTGCTAAACTGTAGCCAGTGATAGCGATATGGCAAACACTAAGATAAGATAAGATAGCCTTTATTGATCTCACAATGGAGAAATGTACTTGTTACATTCAGCTCTTACAAACACTCAAATAAAAAAATAAAAAATAAAATAGTAAATAGTGGTATGTTATATACAATGACTACCAAGGACTTTGTGGGGACAAAAACATACTATTCTTGCACAAGCACTTGAGGCAAAGTGGTCAACATATTTTATTTGTTTATTTGATTGGGACAATGCATGTAAACACATCCCGCTGGATTGTAGCCATGGGCTAATTTCCATCTGTTGTCCCCCACTCGCACTCACAAATACACTCTCGCATATCATAACAAATTGTACATGTTTTTTAGCGGTAGGGGAAACTGGAGTACCCGGAGGAAAGTTACGCAGACACGAGGGAAACATGCAAACTCCACACAGAAAGACCCCAGTCCGGCCGGGGATCGAACCTGAGTCCTTAACTGTGAAGCACGAGCGCTAACTGTGCCTGAGGATCACAATCTTCATCTTTCCAGATAAGTAGCTGCTGCTGCTCCTAACTGATAACTATTTCGAGGTTATTGACATTATTATGGTTAAGGTACTTTATTGTCCACATAGGGAAATCCTTCGATGCTGCTGGGACAACCCGCTGGGGGACCCATCTCTAGATGTGGAGCCAGGCTGGTGGTCAGTATCACCTGGCTACAATAGGATTCACCTATTGTACATGTTTTTAGTGGTAGGGGAAACCGACGCAGCCCCGTCCAGGTGGGAATTAAATCCGGGACCTTCTTGCGGTGAAGCACAAGTGCTAACCGCTGCGCTACTGTGCCACTCTATTGTTATATTGATATTGTTCCAGCTTATTTATTGTGTGTAAATTGGTAAAAGGATGCCTAATTTAAATGCACTCTTCTTTTTTTCCTGATTTTTTTTTTTTTAAACTTATTAGTTTTGCTTATAATTTGGTTTGAACAGACACTAGCATACACTGCCGTATGTAAATCCTAAGAAAGCTCAAAGTGAACGAAAACAATAGTCAGGGGACAGCAATTCATAAAACGTCCACAGTGATGCACAGCTTTCCTGACTATGGCCTTCCCTCATGTAGCTTGTGAAGAGATACTGTAACAGCTTTAAGCCCTTAAGTGTCTCTAATATCACATTCCAACCATAAAATATGATGATATAATTCTATAGTCACTGAGGGGAGGTGATGGGAGATGTGACCTAAGGCCTTACACTTCCCTTCTCACTCCTGTGGAATGAGCACAAGAGCTTTGTCATTATACACAAGTTGCTTTACCTGCTTGAATTGCTCCTCTGTAAGCTCAAGTTGGTGCCACTATCACCCTGACCCTATATTAATTTAGTTTCCTGTCAACCTCAACCACACCTGCAACCTGAAGTGACTAGAGTTACACCATTCAATACAAGTCAAAAAATGTGACGAGAAATGTGTTGAAGTATGAATTTTAGGCAAGGCACGGTTACAGAGCACAATTTGTAAGTAATTCAAAATGTATTGTACAGAAGAGGGATGTGTTAATAAAGTACATAAAATACATTTACACAGACAAAAGTGATACAACATAAATTATTAAAAAACACTTTGGGCCCAATCTTTCGCCTGGCGCAACAACAGCGTTGCTCAAGACGAAGTTGGTATGTTCTTGCATAGAAACAACGGTTCGCCAGTGTTTTCGCCAGTAGCCTGAGGGTGTCGCTTAGAGCAGGGGTTCCCAAACATTTTTGGCTGGGACCCCAAAAATGGACACGTAAACAACTCAGGACCCCCATTGTATAACGTTATTGCAAGTTAATATGTATTGAAACTGTTTATTTTTAATATTTGAATGGATTTCATATGCTGTGTGTTGTTTTACACTCAAAAATATACTAAAACAGTAGCATATACATATTTTTTTTCATCCTGAAATCATCTGGGGACCCCCACCCAAGGCCTCACGACCCCCCGGGCGTCCCAACCCCCACTTTGGGAACTACTGGCTTAGAGAAGAAAGGGGTCGGCTGAGGCGCGGTGTGCAACAAGCAGCTCCTCTTCTTTACATTAACACTGTGTACAGCCTTGCACATCTTATTAAACTCTCGGCTGGACAAACTACAAACTATCTCTCCCACTGTGAGTTAAACACTGTCCATGTCCTGTTAGAGAAAGAATATACTGTATCAATGGTCACACTCTAGCACTAGTATTAAAGATCATAGGGCAGACCCCTCACTCTGCACAGACCTGATAAGAACACCAATGTATGTTTGGTTTTGGCCTAGCTATAAGTGTTGTTATTGGAATTGTGTGTGACAAACTACTTTCTTTATTTTAGGTCCTACATTAACTGGATGGCCAGTGCATTGGAGCTACTGCTTTGTTTACATTGAGAACTGTTTACTCCCATGTCCCATATCATGAGTTTGAATCCCGGCTCCCGCAAATGCACACTGTCATTGTGTCCTTGGGGAATGCACTTCACCCTACTAGCCCCCAGTGTCTGCATACATTAGTGTATGAATGAGTGAATGGGTGACTGGTTCCTTACTGTAAAGCGCTTTGGGCCTGATAAAGGTAGAAAAGCGCTATATAAGTCAAGTCCATCTTGCCAACCTAAAAACATTTTTTTAATATGAAAATGTCATGTCGACCTTGAAGTCCTGACTGTTTTGTGCCATCCTGTAAGCCCACTCGGTGGGTTTCTTTTTTGGACTGATTCTATTTTAAATGTTTAATGGATGTGCAACGGACTTTTGGTTCCGGAAAACGCGACAAATTATGGACTTCTATATTTTAAACTAGAAACTATGAAAAGAGAAAATAAGGAAACTAAGAAAAAGAGAAACATTATTGAAACAAATAACTGCTGATATTTAAAGAATGGAACCTGCCTCTGTATTCAATATTGCTTACCTGTGTGCTTTTGGTGTAAACAGTGTTATGACCCCACTCTTTCGTATCACGCGAGGACAGATATTTGGATATAGCCAAAGGTTAAAAAGAAATGTTGCAGACTTACAACACCGGACACATTTACATTCACACCAGCATCCTATTTTCTAATGTATCTCGATTTAGAAATATTTTTGTTGGATTTTTGGATACATTGTAAATATACATGTACATGAGATGCAGACACTTTTTCATTCCTATATTTGTTTTTACCGTTGTTTGTTATTGTGATGAAGATAAGAAATGCATATAATCTCCTACTTATGATCTCATACCCAGTGATTAGACCTTATGTTTTGTCCAAACCACTCTGTAGGCACTCAATGCACATGTTTTGGTCCTCTGTATCTTGATTATAGGGAGAGGCGTACTTCTTTCATCTGCTGTGCGATAATACTAACGTGCAGATGTCTGCTGACAGGCTGTGAGCTCACTTTGGCCTGTGTCTGTGACAGTGTCTTTGTTTACCTTCAACGGTATCTGTCTGTCTGCTGCTATTATTCCTCTGAGTGAGTGACACAACAGGCATTTTTCAGCCCTGAAAGAGACCCTTACATGCAAGTGAGTGAGGGAGACCAAACAAATAGATCAGCATCGCTGCACAATAAATGACATGGTTACTTCATGTACAATACAACCCCTCGGAGGCCTGGACCCATTACGGAATAAAATTCCCAATGACCACAACACGTCCTCCACTCTCAATCAATGCAACGATGTGATGAATTCAGGTGTTGGCAATACTTAGTTTGTCCAAGTTTGTATTGACTGTGTTTTTTTAAACCCGGTTGTAGCATGTGGGCATTGAGCAGTTGTTTTGTGTTGGTGGTGTTTTGGACTTTTTAGTAGTTCACCCGTGATATAATTTTCTTCACATGGATAGTTTGTTCAGTGCTGTTTGGAGGAGACTAGTGGCTAGTTGTTTTTGTATCCATGGGACTCTCCTTCATGCATAGGCATGTTTCCACTGGCAGGCCCTACCCAGCCCAGGCCTGCTGGTAGGTGGAGACATTCGCCTGCCTGGGCGTCTCCACTGCCCAGGCATGGACCAATCCGGGCTGACCAGGAACAGGTTTTTGGACTGACCTCTGGCCGTGGCCAAAGCGCGCTGAACTGATACTCATGTCGTGAGCAGACTGCTGGCCTCTGTTAGGCAAACCAGAGGGAGGACAGCCCTCACTAAAACCGGCATGTGCTACGAGATTTAATATTTCACATCATACTGCTGTTGAAAAAGGTGATCTTGCCGATGAAAGCATTTAGCCGCTGTGAGCACAACTTTTGCTGGTGTTGGCATAACATGAGCATGTAGCTTACCTTAGTGCGTATTTTAGCTGCTTCTTTCCTCTAGTATTTGCATTGGCACCTCTGATGGTGGGGATTATTTGCCCGCATTGTTCTCATCACGTCTTACATACATTTTCATCGCTGTTCTGTTTTTCCTTCAGTAATGCGTATTGAGTTGGAGCACTGCCCACAACAACTGCGGTCCATTATTAAGTGGAACCCCTTGCGTGCAATGAGTAGAATATATAAGTGAGAAGCCGAGTACTTCGACCAAGTCATGCTGAACCATAGCAAAAGTGGCTTTGCGTTTAACTGTCTTTTTTATACTTTTGGTCAACTGTGGTGTTGTGAATACTAACTGTTACGGGTCCGGTCTAGGGGGCAGACCAGCACCAGAAGAATAATCTGAATAAACAGGAGAAATGATGAGACAAGAGGCAGTGAGCTTTGGTTCATTGCAGCCTCGCTTCATGTATGAGGGAAGGCCGCAAACGTGTTGACAAGAAGGACCCCGCCTGGCGGAGCTACTGCTTTCTCACTACATTGCCCCCTTGTGGCGCACCCCAATATTGCAATCACCTCAGAATCAAAGAAAGACATTAATACATTGATTTATCAAGACTCTTTTTAACTGAAGTGCTACTAAATAAAAATACTCTATTAAAATAACATAAAAATGTGACTGCACACTTTGTGTGCGTCACATAACCAAGTTATTGTGCTGATGAGACTTATCTCTGGAACACATTTAAATAAATGTGTGCAATGTGCATAGCATGCACATGTGACCTGTATGCACACATTACACAAGGAACAAGCCTTAAGCAATATTGCTCACTTTGGAAAGCAAATTATAGCTGTCACAAGCTGCATTCACTGTAAAAGTTTTTATATTCATGATACAAAACAAAGGCCACTTTGACCTTTTCAAACTGACAATCTCATTCGGCCGCACCTTTAATTTCAAAGCGTAGTGCCAGCATTGACAGAAGCCATTCACACACACTTGAAATTGACATAATAACCCCAAATCAGATGAAGATTGAATAGAACTGTGCATGTTTTCAGATTTGCGATGTGCAAAGAATGTGTGCGAAGAAGAGAACAATTTCAAGAAATCCAGCCAACAGGAAATGATGTGCCCCCTGCTGTTGGTTGGCTATTAGGCTGGGAGTGAATGACAGGAGAGGGTCATGCCTTCTGCCTCTCTTGTGCTTCAGCTTGTTAGAATACATGGCTATGTGCACATGTCAGGCCATGCTGATGTGCAGGAGATCGCTGCCATTAAATATGGATACCATACATCCAACATTAATAGTCAATGAGATGCACCTGAAATACTTATCTTTGCAGCTGTCCTCACTGTTGTGGATTATAAGAATGTTTCGGGAATGGTGGATCAGTCTGACATTAATCTGCACTGAAAGTCTCCAGCTGACGGTACAAGACCCAACCATAAACTGCAAAGAGCGTTCACTGGCTTTTTGTTGGTACGGTTCTGAGAGTAAATGGACTAACCACTATGCCGCAATGTAAATCAATTCTAGAATTGTTTTTGGTGAATACGTAAATTCTCATTTTAAACCTATATGTGTTCCAGTGTTTTATGTTATCCATTCCAAAAGCCGTTTTCTGATCTCAGGTTTCACTAAACGACTTAATGTTGCAAGGCCTGAGGCTGTTTCTCATTATCTTATTAGAGACATTATGAACAAGCTCTCTGAGTAAAACCGCTCTAAAACTTTGTTGCGTAAGAGCAGTGAAAATTCTGACAAGTTAAAGAGTAAGATATGATTTGTGCTTCTGCCTGCAGCCGACAATGTGTTACAATAAAAAGAGTAACCTACCAAAATTGTTGTAAAAATGTCACTATAATTGTAAAAATGTTCTTGTGAGAGGACAAAAAGAAGGCTTTGTGTGGAAAGTGCGCTGTTGTGACATGGTGGAGACATGTAGTTGTCAGTCAGATGCTCTGCTCAGTTCAGTTTTATTGGAATTTGTATGCCTACAAAAAAACACATTTTAATTCTAAAGACTGAGTATGTTTTTTTAACATTTTATGTGCATAGCTCTCGCCTATTGACACAATTATCATAAGAAACAGTACAAAAAAAAGTTTATTTTTCAATAATTACCCAATAAACAATGTAAAAGGTTTGCAGCATTGATTTTATTGCTAAGCTTAAGGTTTGCACATCTGCCCAAATGCTAATCCCAATGCACTGCCAACATGGATCCCTGCTGGAGAAGTGGACTGGAGTGATAACATTATAGATACAAGATACAGTACATACACTTTTGTGGGGAGTGTTCAGTGTCTGCCTACTCAGTTGCATGTAAGTAAGTAAGTAAGGTTATTTTCAAAAGCGCTTTTCACAGACAAAATGTACAATGTACAAGACAATAGGTGAAACAGACAACAAATGTGAGTGCCGCTCCTGAACACATGTGGCCACCAGATGTGGAGCAGGGTGAGGTGCGGCACGTGGACGACTCCCATTTAAATATTGTAAGGTTAAAGCACAGACACTGTCAAGGCCTTCAGGGTGACCCAAGCAACACTCAGCCCCACGCTGACCGTGTATTTGCATGATGAATTACCTCAATACTACTACAAATAGCAATCAGTGTAAACAAAGATAGAAACTTAAAAAACTACTTTCTCTCCTATTTCGTATTTGGGAATGAGTGTCTGAAATTGTTTAAGAAGAGATAGATCAGGTAAAAGTAACTCTTACCTAATACAGAGTGTTGGTATTGACACTATTCACTGGTTGTGTGTTTTGGTTTTCTCATGTTGTAGTCCTGCGTAACTCACAGAGCTAATGGTCACTTTGGGACTGAGCACTGTCAGCATCAAATCTTCTTACTGTACACTGTGGAAGATGCCAGACTGGAACAGGATACAGGAGCTTCAGGCCTGTTGGAGGCCAACTACAAAGAATGTCATTTGTTTCACTGAGTGGTTACAGCTATAGTTGCACACTCTGGAGAGAATAGTTTTAGTCTACTTAATCTCTTTCAACCAGAGAAACGGCATGTATGAATTTAAGTGTTGGCGCTCAGACCTATAGGCATAGGTATTTTGAATTGATGATAATATGCATGCGCAGGTTAGGTGAGCGTTAGGAGTGTCTTAGGCCAAAGCCAGGACACTGGTGATGGATGGGAAGACTGAACAAGAAGGCGACTGGCGAATCCATGACGGGCAGAGGCGGTGACGGGGCAGAGGTGGGTTGCAGCACAGCTGGTACGTGGACAAGGACGTCAAGGAGAAGGGTTAAATGTAGAATCCGAAGGTGTGCTGCGACGTTGATTGGCGGAGGTGTAGCTGGCAATGAGGAGGTGATTTGCTCACAGTAAATGATAATACTTCAAGTACAAAAATTGTGTTTAATGCTGTATATTAAGGGGTGCTCGTTAAGTATTAATAAGGTAATAAAGCATTAGCAATTGATAGGCTATCGATAATATACTCGTAAAGACCATGCTGATAGGCTGTGATTTACCCTAATCCTAAGTAAGACGGCACGATTTTGACAAAAATTCTAATATCAATGTATTTATTTTTTTACATTTATTGCAATTGTGATTCGATTTGTGACTTTTATATTTGATACATTTAAATGCATAAACTATGCAAAATGATGAGTGAAGGAAGTCATGTTACTTTTAGACTTAAGTCAAACAAACTACTTTCAAACTATTTTTATGTAGACAGCGCCCTCTTCTGGAGGAGATTGGCTTCCACCTTTCCCCGACATTCAGAGTACCTCTGGGGGACAGCCATGTGACTAAAATAAGTCCGGGACGAAATCACAGAGTAGCCTGGCTAACGCCAGATGTCTGTGTGCACTCGAATCATTTCGAACATCACAG
The DNA here is from genome assembly GCA_021464625.1 of Proterorhinus semilunaris. Taxonomy (NCBI): domain Eukaryota; kingdom Metazoa; phylum Chordata; class Actinopteri; order Gobiiformes; family Gobiidae; genus Proterorhinus; species Proterorhinus semilunaris. The sequence continues at coordinate 17,066,506 of CM038344.1, forward strand.
CAGCCTGGGGACCATGGCCTAAATCTTCGCATGGATTTGGGGACCAATCACAGAACGAGGAGGGATGGCAAGACGATGACGCACCATTCGACATACGGAAGCTTGTAGTTTGTTAACGGATACAACAATAACGTTTATTTACAGATCCGACATTGGCTGACGGGATTGTCTCTGAGCAGGCATAGCTGACACCCATCTTCAATCAAGCTTCAGTCAAGCTCTGTACTTAGGTTTACCTGCACTCACTGCCGGATTGTTCCGTCTACATCGACCCTAGTCGTACCCTAGTCTAGTAGTCCAGTTTTTGTCATTAGTTTTTTTTGTTCCTAAAGCTTATTTTTTGCATCATTACAGAGTCATGGATGTATCTGCACTTGCACTGTGCGGTGTGTCCACACTTAGACCCGCTGCTATCACTTTATAACACTTAATACCACTTTATATGCCAAAACATCTGTATATACAATCCCGCTGTTGTTCATTGTCAAATTGTTGTTGTCTTAACATATGTCACTTTATTTTATCTTATTTATTTAATATTTTTTATTTTATGCATGCCCTTATAGCCTTATAGTTTAACGTTCTTAGCTTATTTTTTATCTTAATTCTGTGTTATATGTTTTATGTCGCACGTTTGCACCAAGTAAAATTCCTAGTTTGTAAACCTTGTTCACAAACCTTGGCAATAAAACGAATTCTGATTCTGATCATGCCATAGAGATCACCTGCCTGCCTCAGAGACCCCCTCCCAGACCCTGCTGAGCCAAGCCTGTCAAGTTTTTGTTCCAAGGTAGCCTGGTCTTACCAGACCCTCGTACTAATTTCGTACAGAGGGTCTGGAACTTCACAACTGAGCTCTGTTTTCAGGTGGGAGGGATGAACTCCTTTTAAACGATTAGATCTGTTTTCAAACTACAACCAGCAAATCCGGTGCAAATGCGTAACGTCACCTACAACACCCGCCTCCCCTGCTCGCTGAATGGTAGGTTGGGATTCAACCGATGAAACGCAGCCACTGAGATCAGACCCAGACGTACATGTAGGGAAAAGATAATTGACCGGAGTTTACGGATGGCAAAGGCCAGGCTAGTTCCAAGGAGAAGTCTTGTAAAAAATAAAGCCATTTTTTGTTTGTCATAGTTGCCTTTGTGTCTGCTTTGTCCACACACCAACCCTAACAAGCGTCTGTCTAAACACTTTAGAATCTTCTCAGACAAACCTTTCTCTGTTGCACCTAAATTTAAGATTGCCATGCTCCACAATTCTGATTGATGGACATCTATCACTCAAATGTCAAAGAAAGAAGGACAGAAACAAACCTCAGCCTCTTGAGGTTAGGTTGTTGCAGTAGTCAAAAGCGCGAATCGATATCGATAAACCTTGTAGCCCTAATCCTAACTCTAATCCTAACCCTGAACAGATTACTAATGTTTATTAATACCTTACTAACACTTAACAAGCTGCCCTTAATATAAACCAAAAATGTATATTTTAAATGGATGAGGACACTGTATAAGATTCAAATTGTAATACAAAAAAAAAAAAAAAATGTCTAAAGGGTAGTTTTTTCTTGAACTGACAGCACCTCTGCACCTATGAGTAAAGTGGCTTCAAAGAGAATATCATCATTTTTGCAAACCACTGGACACCTTTCAGGTAAGCGCTTTAGTTCTTGTTTTTTTCTTTTTTCCCCCATGTTGGTACATCCATGCTTCATATCTCTGATCTCCACCCAAATCTCCACAGAGAAGGTTTTTATTATCACTTTCTGATATATAAAAAAAATACATAAAAAACTAGAGATTCAGAGTATCTTCAAAGGGCTGAAAGAAAAATCAATATAGGGGCGGGGCCTTTCATCAATATCACATGCTTTTGGGTCTGGAGCTGTGGGAATGTGGCAGCAGAAGACAATGCAGACACTTCAGACAAATTGTGTCTTGAGAAACAGACGCATGTGTTGAGTTTGAGGAAATCGTGGTATTTAGACGTCATGCTTAATCCCTGGTGCTTTTCGGAGGCCAAATTGCACAGGCTGTGGACGGAACCAAGTCGCGTAAAGGTTGCTTGTATTGACCAATGGCTATTTTCTGCTCTAGCGATTTCAAGAGAAAGTTGGAATAAGAAAGTACAGCACCAAGCTAATCAGTAGTTCAACCAGGTGCTGCTGTACAAACATAGTGCATGCTGGATGATTGGAGAAATTCCTTTCATATACCTTTTCCCATGTGCGTTATCTTGTAATTTCACAGACATTTCCAGGGATGTTGACTTTCATAATCAGTGGCTTCAGTTCAACAACTTTGCTTCAATATACATGAGATTAGCCTGTTCCAAACCCGACTGCAGAGTTGGGAACCACAGTGACTGAAAGTGGTTGCAAAATGAAACAACACTTAATTGATCTGAAACAAATAATGTGAATTTATTATATCCGAAGAGTAGAAATTTGGGATGTGAACCCCTCTACAGATTTTAAATCTTCTTTTGGGTCTTCATATTCTTCCTGGATCTTTTCAAGCTGTCATTTCTCAGAGGTCAAGTATTATCTGTGCATTCAGTTGCGGCTCGTGGACAGCTCCACACCTGTGTGTCTGTCAGTGAGCTGACCTCTGCACAGCCCTGGGCAGTACACAAAGACATGCACTATGTGACCTGCCACTCAGTGAACAAATAACACCATTCATCTGCAGCACTGTGTGCTGGGCTTGTCCTCTCCCTGCTTCTCCATCCACAAAAGTGACAGAGCTCAAAAGAAGGTCATTATCTGGTTTAGGGCTAAATGAGCCATTGCTGACAATGATGACAATCTAAACAAACCTCTCATTACAGGAAGCTGCAGTTTGGTGGGTTTGACTGCCCTCATAGGTAGTTCTTATGAAGTAAAGCCACTGCTGTTCCAAGTTCAGGACAAAATTTTATTAATATCTGGTGCACTTTGAAGCAAAATGAGGCACTATATTTATGTTAAAAGTAACTGATAATCAAATGTATAATACTGCTAGTTTGAAAGATGACAATAACCTTGTGATTGTCTTTAGTGTTTTTTTTAAGGGCAGCTATGGCTAAATAAATAAATACAGTGTAAAGCATTGGGGGGTAACGGTTGTTCTACAACTCCTGATGTCAGCTTGGCTGCTGTGGGCACTGCTATGGCTGTGGTGGAAGCAGACAGAGCCTGGTATGTGCAGAATTCACACTGAGGGATGTTGACCTGAGCCTGGGCGCTGTCAGATGCCTGGAGGCCTGAGAGCAGGAGGGGACCAGCAAACAGACAAGGGTATACCTGCTCCCCACTGGCCCGGCTGCCTCTGTGCCGTCACCTGGTTTGACCCCAGAGGACCTGCCTGTGGCCCTGCGGCGCAGCTCAGATACTTAACACCGACTTATTTTAAATTCACACCGGGGATGTGAAGCTGGACGTCTGCTGTCTATCAACATTAACGTTTCCTCTTTTAGTTTGACACATGACAAAAGTAACACCTGTGTGAGGGCAAGCAGACCCGCCATGCAGTCAAATTTAAAGGTGTCAAAAGGGGGAAATAAATACGTTTAAAAAAATTACCCTGTGATGGGGTGCATTTAGTGGTGCCAGGTGTGTTAAAAGATATATTTTAGCTTGCGATGAAAACATCTACAGGCTTGCGTGTCTTTATTGTGTCACCATGTGAGCTGGGACCTCATTTCGACCTGTGAGTTTTAGATGAGCTGAATCTCTTCTCAGAGTAAGAGATTTATCTCAAGTTGTTTACCTCGGATTAGACTTTCTGAGATAGTGTCCACTTTTGTGTCCAGTGTTTTACTCTCTATGATCAAAGTGATATGCTTGCAAGTCAGCTTATTCAAAAATAACTAAACATAACCTGGCAGAGGTGACCAGCTCAAAGAATTCATCAATAACTGTAATTGTCTATGTCTTCACTACATCCATGACCAAATATTGCTCTCGCTCAGAAAGACAGTGTCTGACCAAAAGTATTACGATCGCTACCCAGCATATAAAAAAATAGTAAGACATAATTTGGTAAAGGTGATCGTATAAATCCAAATATAAAACATTGATGTCCCTAAGACAAGTCATCATTTTGACTAAAAGGAGAGAGACATATTGTGATTCAGTGTTTTGTTTTTCTATTTCATGCAGCTCCTGGATCAAACAGACACTTTCCCAACCATTCTTCCTATTGGTCAGTCTCATCATGCTCTGTGTGATGGACAACCGTGTTTAACGGTTAAGTGTAACCTTTTTAGATTAACCAGATTTAGATGCGTAGTCAATATCAAACTACTAAATACATATAGATTGAGATTAGTGATGTCAAGATTAACCGGTTTTATCATTACCACGATTATATAAGGATGCAGTCGGTTAACCGTAATCATTTTAGAAGCTACAATTACAGCTGAAATTTCTCGCGCCGACGTACTGGCCACTGCACCGAACAAGCAGCACCTAAACTCACTGGTAGTTGAGCAAGGCAGAAGGACGCTCTCCTCCAGAGATGCATCCACCCAAAAAACTATTGAAGTCAGCAGTGTGGGACCTCTTTGGGTATCTAAAAGATCACCCGTTGTAGTTGTCACTGATGGACATTCTACATCCAAATCCTGTCATCGGAAAGTTGCAGCAAAAGGTGTCGATACATCGATTATGTAACAACATCTTCGAGATAATCCATTGCTGTAAATGTCCAAGTCAAGGTAACAATTTGCATAATTCCCTATAAAGTTGTCCAAATGTTCAGAAATCGCCGCCACAATTAGCTCAGGATGTAAACACACGTACACACACGCACACACACACACACACGATAATCCGCTGTTCTAGCGAGTCCCATTACTGCACTTTAGAAACGCCTTTCTTTCATCGTTAGTAAAGTTTACATTGTTTTGTATTATTCAATGTATTTTTTTTAAGAGTCTTTAAGCCTTTTTTTTATTTTTAGAAACAGTGAATGTTTACAAGTTCAAGTAATTAAAAAGCATTTTAGACATAAGACCGTTTATTAGGTTGATAATCGTGAATAATCATAAACTCGCAATATTTTCTCTCACTATAATCATGACTCAAAAATGTGAAATCGTGACACCCCTAGTTGAGATACATTTAAAATCGCCAGCCCATAGGTCCATGCATGTTTGCAGTAGTATAACGTAAGGTGATGATCTCACATAAAGAGTGTACTTGGATAAATATAATTTAAACAGCTTACGCGAGGCATGGAGGGTATACCCACTCAGCCAATAATGTGCCTCCTTGAGTAAACACAGAGTCATTAGCCACTTCCTCCTTTACCAGCACTTGACCCTCATAAAAGTGACGGACCGCGTGCCTACATAAGCTTACTCACAAAACGCTTGACTTTCCCCTGGACAGAGCACAAAGTCCTGCTGCCTCATCATGCACTGACAGGGACAATAACTTCAGTGAGTCAAAGCTGTCTCTTTAATCAGTATTAGTAAGAATCCCCGCTGCCTTTAGACCCTAAGTGGCATCATAGTATATCGGCTTATTGCTTTGTAAACATATGCCTTTAGTTAATGCACAGCAAGCAAAGTTTCATGAGGTCGACTGTAACGCTACACCACAAGTGTGTTACTTTAATGGGAACAAGGGATGAGAGGAGGCTCAAACCCATTTCCACATAGGATAACAAGTGTGTGCAAACATTTTTCTCCCTGCTCCACTAAGACGCTCGCCTCTGCATCTGCTAACAATGACTTTTATGGATGTTATGTTGGGGCACAGCCTGCTTTATAGTGACACAGGAATTTAAGTCAACAAACTCGGTGACACAGCACAGTAATGGCCCGGTTGATTGGAAATAGCACAGTAACTCGTAATAAAGTTGTCCGTTACTCTGTCTTGGTATTAAGACGAGACAGGGTCCCAGCATGTATTATCCCTGATTGTTACATTGCTATTTCTATACCATTATCATGTTATTACTTTGCTTGAAAGTCAGATGCTACCACATGTTGATGTATTATTGCCTTTCAGTCCACTTTAATTGACAAAGGCAGATTTTTATATATATATATATATATATTGATTGATTGATTTATTCTGATGTATTTATTTTTTGAATCCCACTTTAACTTTCATTGGGAATTGTTGGCTTATGGAAACTCCAATGAACAAGTGAAAATATTGCCGGGCAGCTTCATGTGAATTTGTATTTTTGTTGTTTTGTTAACACACATTGTGTGTTTGTACAGTGGGTGCTAGAGAGTGAAGAAAATATGTTAGTGGAGTAAATGGTAGAACTTCTGGAGCAGCTGTTCATTCAAATAGTCCACCCAGAATGACATTAACATTATGGCATACAAGGAGAAACCACTCCCATACAAGTGTCTTTTATTTATTCAAATGAATGTGGAGCTATGGGAGACCCGTGTGCTAGAATTACATTCATGACAGAGAATGTAAAAAAATTAAGAAGCCTTATCATGGCTCATAAACAGACCACATGCTGCCTCAACTTTCCACCAGGTGCAGCGGAAAGTTATTTCACTATTGACCCAAATAATCTGACCTTAACAACATGTTTTTCAAAGCTATTCGTCCAGAGACACCGGGATGAGGACAGAATTTCCAAACTGCAGTAAAGCTCCACGGCCAGCCTTCCTATTTCTCTTTTTCTCATTCTATTCTCCAAAAGAGTTTGTCCCATTCTTTGATTGTGTTTCCAGCGGACAGTACCAACACAAATAAACAAAGCCAGACTCTAATGAAAAAAGTTGTTGTTGGGTTATGCATTGTAAATTACAACAAAGCATCACTAACATGAAAATCCTTCACACTGAAATTATTTGGTGTCAAAAACACTTCCAAATGTTGAAAACAAAGTTTGCTGAGCTTCGACATATGAACATCATTGGGCAAGTATCTTAACTGTCTTAACTGTGAGGGAGTTTGCCTTTATAACCCAATGCAAGAAAAGTATTGTCGGTGTGTAGCTGATGATTTGGAGTATCGTTCTGTATTGTATACACTTTTGTTGCTCTTGTGAGATTGCAACCTAGATTCTGGAATGTTCCACAGTGTGTCTTTAAATGCACTTGCTGACTTGACTGCACACATGTGGGAAAAACTCATGGCCTGTCTCGAATCTCTAACCAGCACCATTTGTCCGCCTTGTTCATTAGCGGTGAATGTGGTGACAGACATTCTGCTCCACTCTCACCTTCATCTCTTTACATCACCTGAACTGTAAAGTAACTTAACACTAGCGCCGGCAGTAGACAGAGCACCGTGGGCCTCACCGGATGCAGTGCCGTGTGCCTGTAGACCTCACAGGCCAACAGGCTCATTACGGCTCACCTGGGGCACCAGTGTCATACCACGACTCATAAAAAACATGGCTGCAGCAGCTGTGGGGGGTTCAACCGCTCGCTTAACTCAGACATTACTCAAGCGGGGAGGAGGTGAGTGCGGGATGGTGCCCTGTCTATCAAGCTGCAGGAGGGGCACAACCTGGATTTTTATAGGTGCAGGGTAACAGGGGCCCTGTTCACCTCAGCGTGGGAACGGTGCATTGGGTTATGTGCTGGTTTTTATGGCGTATTGTCCCAACAAGAAAAAGGTGGGGAGGGGGGCTGAAGGTCCAGGACGAGCCCTTAAGCTCTACCATCTCTTTACCATTTGGGTACCAGGTTTCATTACAGTTTTCTTTACCAGTCACATAATGACGTTTACATACATTTTATTCTAATGTTACTCATCACAGTTAACCTCCATCCATCCATTTTCTTGGGGGGAAGCCGTTGGACCCCTATGGCCCCTCCTGCAGGTGAGGGGTCCACAGAAGGACGGCCTCATGGTTCTACCTGGGCCTGTCGGTCTCTCATAAGGGGCTTCTGAACCGCTCTTTGTCTGACTCGTCACCTAGGACCTGTTTGCCCTGGGAGACCCTACCAGGGGCACAAAGCCCCCGACATCAGAGCTCCAGGATCATTCAGGCGCTCAAACCCCTCCACCACGTTAAGTTGGCGGTTCCAGGAGGGGACAGTTAACCTCAGTAAACAGAAACTCACATCTGTTAGAAGACAGGTTCTATAAATTTGGTATTTGAGTCACGACCAATGGTTAATCACAGGAATTGACTCACCACACTGGTTTAGTTAGGCTGAGGTTTCCTTTGATTTCAGAGATGTAATATAATGAAGTGAATGAGCATGCAATATAAAGGAGAAAATGTATGTCTGCTCTTAATTCTCGTAAAAGCTTTAGAGGTTGCTCATCCAATTCTTGTACTTGAAAATCCAGTCAGAGCGTTTGTAAAGTGAGCCCTTCACCACAAAGTCTTAAGTCACACACCACTTTGCAGTCTGTGCTTTATGCAATCATTTACGTTTTGGTGGATGAATCAGATGTGACCTAGCCTGGTTTTACCATACCCTCGTACTCATTTCGTTTCGTACAAGGGTCTGGATCTTCACAGTTGAGCTCCGTTATCAGGTGGGTGGGGTGAACTCCTTTGAAACGATTGGATCTGATTTTCGCTAGCGTTTGGTCGTGACGTATGTAATGCGCTCGAGTGAGTGAAGCAGCGATCATAACTCTTGGGAGCATTCCTTGCGTATTCTAAGGCTTCAGTTATAATTTCTGGATATTTGGGAGCCGAGCCAGAACAGATTGAAGAGCTTCCATTACTTTCGTATCCGCCGTCATTGCCAAACTACAACCAGCAAATGCGGCGCACATGCTTGACGTCACCCACAACACCCGCCTCCCCCGCTCGCTGAATGGTAGGTTGAACTTCAACCGATGTAACACAGTCACTGAGATCAGGCCCAGTAAACTAATTGACCGGAGTTTACGGATGGCTAAGGCCAGGCTAGATGTGACCAGATGTGAGGTAAATAACCAAATGGGAGAGTCACTTGATGTATCTTTTAACTGTTAAGCTGTTGTGAATGTATTCGACTGGTTCAAGAAACAATAGTCATTCCAATGGAAGGCCAAGAATATTGAGTACAGACTTGCTGAAAAACCTACTCCTACTCCCAGATGAATCTCTAGAATATCCAGAACTAATTGAAATAACAGCCACTTCTTTTTCTTAAACTCTGTTCCTGTTGGGTTTCATCATGTTTATTGGATTATTTATGACCTTTGCTCAATGAGTGGAGGAAACTTGAGTCATGTCACCCAATGAGTTCACAATGTGTATTTCGTCCTCTTGCTTCACCAAACCGCAGCAGATGTTATTGAATGCACATTTGTAAATATTTATTCTGTCGGAGGACTATGTGAAACCGAGGGAAGTGGAGCCATGTTGACAGAACACAGAGCAGCGCAAATTGGTTCTGAAGTGAGTTTGGTAATGTAGAAGCTCTACATGACTGGCTGGTCGTGTTGAAAAGATGGTAACACAAGATCGTTTCATTAGTAAACCATCTACTAGAAGATCGTCAACTGGATGGGTCAGCCTGATTAACCCAATCGTAAGCTTCACTACGATGAATACTTCCTAGATGAATGAGAGCCTTGACAACCATTCTGCGAAGACCTCAACTACTGAGTACAGAAGATGACTCAAGTAGCTTCATTGAAGATGGACAACTCCTGTACGACTGAGAACTTACACAGACCTTCTGCCAAAAAGTGTAATACGTATAGAACAATGCCAACTCAAAGTATTGTGTCTCTGAACTAGTTGACATGAAGTAATTCCTCATTTCTGAAATACGAGATACGTCACAGTTGAGGCAAGCTGCGCAGGCGCAAACAAGTGAGAACGGTCGCAGGTTGGGATAAACGTCAGTCAAACATTGTAAATGAGACAGAACAGTAGAAATATTTGCATGAGGGAATTACATCATCACTTATTATATTTGGTCATGCTGTACGTCATAACCTAGATTTCACAATAAATAAATAGGCTAACACACTCGCTATGCTAACTCGACTAATGCAAACACAGCTAGTGCTAACGTACAATCTATTTTAGGAAAGTTATGCAAAATAGCAAGTAAAAAATAGCACTCACAGTAAGAACAGAACACAATATAAACAGATAACACAACAATTTGCACTGACTTTGCTGTTATTGTACTTGCTAACACTTTGGAAAGCCCCTCAATTCTTGTTGCAAATTCTCCTGTAAAGTATTAAGTCAACAGTGAAGATTCCATGAGCAAATACAGGCCTTATCTAAACTTACTTTGTGTGCATTGGTAACCGCAAGACTCGAGTGCGTGTTGCTTCTAAGAAGGGCTTCTACATGTCCCAGGAATGTTGGGTGCATTGCTTAAGTGCCTCCACAATGTCAGGCATGATCTTGCATGTTTCGTCCGTGAAAGCTGGCAGAATTCTTCAGCTTGCAAGTATGGCTCTCCAGGAGGGACTAAAGGCATTAATTAAACATTATCTGAAATGATTAGACAAGCATAGGAGATTAAGACCTGCAGTGATCTGCCTGTGTAGCAACAACAGGCAGGCTATGTCGGTACAGTGCTTCTCATTAGTACCATTCCCACAGCTGGATGTAGGCTAACGTTGGAGCTTTAATTAGCTCCTCTGGTACAGCCAGCCGTCCTCTCGGAGTGCAACGGAGGGCTGCTCTTCCAGGGCCTGGGCACAGCACGCTAGGGGTGAGCCATATTGATTGTGCAGCTTTCATGATATATTCCCTTTGTGCAATGGAGTTGGGAATTGGGGCCTGTGGGTTTGTTAGGAATATTTAAGTGAGAGATATACAGTAGGCTGTACCAGGGTGTCAGTGTTGATGTGAATTCTTGTTGACACCCAAACCTCCCCAAAATATGTAAAATTTTTGCTGGGTATATAGAAAGGGTCCTCTTTCGATTACTGAACAAACGCTCAATAATGCAAAAATATATTTTCAATCACTACTGTAAGTGTGCTTTATCAAAGCAGAGGCCTCCTGGATAAGGGCAAGCTAACAACTATAAGCAAGCAATCTCTTTCTGAAGCAGGAGTGGGTTTTTAATTTTGGTCACATGTAGTGCTCAAACCATATCCTATATTTATAATATAATTTTAGTCGATCAAACCAAGAGATATGGACGTCTCATGTCAAATGTGGCAAATGCTATCTTTTGTCAATGAAAATTGCCATAGCAAACTTACATTTATTTAAACATGTGGATGACATGAGGTCAAGCCCCACTGGCAGACTGCATTTGACCAGTGTCATTTGACAATGGTAGGTTCCAGAGTGAAAGGTAATGAAGGGGTTAAGCGGGTGCTGGTGGGGACTACACTGACACTTTCACTTAGGGTGTTGGGTGTCTCCCCATAACATGCCAGAGCTTATATAGCACCAAGCGACAAGTTGTAGAGCAACTGGATCTCCTTGGCGGCCCCTCCTTCAGAACGGGCCGCCCTCATCCTGGTGGCGTCTCCCTGTACTGTAGCCTGTCTATCACCACATGGAGTCTCCTGTTCATGACGCAGAAGACCCCTTATGGAGCACTGTCAAGTCAGCTTTGAACAGCAGTAATCGTGCATTTGTTAGGTTTAGGGCCTACTGCATCTTGTGCATTTCCCCCAGTAATACTTTTCCAAAACCACCATATATGAACGATACAGTTTTAAGTTATCCGTTATGAAATTAGGCCAACTTGAACATACTGGGAGCTGCCTAATGTCTCTTCTAAACACTTGCTGTATTTAATATCAAAACTGTTGACCCATAACTTTCAACTATTGCCAAGATGAGCAGCTGATGATATAATTGTTTTTCAATGGTCATAAACCAGCTCAAGCTCACGTACAGGCACATTAACAAGAGTGGCAGCCAGCCTTCAGCAGCATTTGGATATGGGTGACCTTTCAGCTAATCATATTTTATTAGCATACAACTCTGATTAAAAAGACAGAATTAGGGAGTTTAACTGTAGCGTGTCATTGTTTGGTGGGGTACTTGACAGACACACGCAGAGCCATGTCGGGACGCCTGATTAACGATGGGAAAGGTCAGCTCCCTCACTCTCCATTTACAGATGACATGAAGAGGTGTAGAGTTCACTGTTTTCAATCAGCGGGGCGCTATCGAGACTGGGGAGTTGTTGCCACACAAACTTGGGGAAACTGAGCAAAGAACTTCTAACTTCTAACTTGTTTTCATTGAATAGAAGGTTGTTTTAGTAGTAATCAAGTATTCAGAGCTCAAATGAAAAGTAAATGTTCTGAAGTACTGTACTTAATAAATCCATACTTTAGTAGTCACTTACTCAAATAATGAAATTGGCCAGTACTTGTGATCTCATGTGACTTTTGGAGCCACTGAGCAGGTAATACCGTGCCTCTCCGTTTCCTTAGCAAACTTCAATTTCCTCCTTTTTGCCGTGCATAGACACCTCATCAGTAGTTTGCAATGAGCTACACATTTCCAATCCGGAGCCTTCTTTCCACCTGATAAGCTGGTAATCGCCCGGTCATTGAGATCCTAAATGGATACCAGCAGAGGTCTGTGAAACATCAAGGACGAGTCTTGGTCAGATGAGAAGCAGATGGACAAAAAGGAAACAGAAACTCAACATTAAAAGATGATATACTATGTGCGGCTCAACCCCACTATAGGCAACGTACAGTCATCGCTGGCAGAAAGCGCGGATCCAATGACTAACGGCTTTAGCGTAGTAAAAGAGGAGCATTAGCAAGAGATGAGCCTTTCTGTAAAGCATCGCGAAAAGCCACCTCATGTGAGTTTGCAAAATCACAACAGTATGTGTAACTCTAACAAATACATGTTACTGGATCTCATTTTCAACACAGACACATCTATTATTACGCCTTTTTATGCAGCCGGCAACAGTTGCAACTTGTTTTCTTCACACAATGGAACAGTTATATTTACACAGATGTATTTCAGAGGGAAAGACAAGTTGCTTCTGGTTTAACACCTATAATGTATTAGATATGGGTTAATATGATTATTCAGACTGATAAAAATCTGTTCAAAAAGGTTTTAAATGGCTATTTAAAATATTTTGAACTGATTATTATTCCCAACAATTAACTTCTCATTGATTGAAGAAACATGAATCCCATCAGATTTTACGCTGATGACATTTTGAGACAGATTTGTGTGTGAGTCAATATATTGTAATGAAAATCACATGTGTGTGTCATATCAAAGCACAAGTTAGAAATAATAATATGACTTATTGTTTAGTGAGGCTAATGTATGGGAAAAAACAGACGGCTGCAACAAATGGTGTGCATCTGCCCTTCAGAAATCACGCACATCTAAGTGAAATACCCCTATTCCCACTAAAGCACAACAAAGCTTTTCCCAGCAGTCGTTTGGTTTTCGTGCCGAGGAGATGCCCTGGCTCTTATTATCTGTCATTGTTTTACATTTGTCTGCTCTTTGTTTAGAAGAGCAGAGACCGCAGACAGAACAGGTAATCCTCAAAGCCACCCAGCAATTAAGATGATTACGCGATAAGACCTGCAGATGAAAAAGGCTTGTTTTAATAGCACTTGTCGCAGGGGAGATGGACCAGAGCCTGTGGGATGTGTGGGTAATTAACAGGACATGATCGGTGTAAACAGAAGCCACACACTCAGGACTTTGATCACGTGGAGTTCTCTACTGGAGCAAAGCTTTGGTTGGTGTGTTTATTATACAAGAGGAAAAACAAACGAAAAAAATCATTCAGCTTTTGTCCTGTTAATGAGTCATGTGTGTATGACCCAACTCCGCCAACTCTAGTCAGCACCCTCGCTTCACAATAAGAAGCACCCTGGTTTGATTTGTGGACCACATGTGTAGTTTGCATGTCCCCCATGTGCCTGGATGGGATTTCACAACTTGCTCTGGTTTCCTGATAACCGTTCAGCATGCACAATAGGTTAACTCCTGCAGCTAGGTAGGCCTGACACAACCCATCTTAAGAAGTGAAGACAGGTCCCCAGGCGTTGCAAGGTGGTCGCTCTCTGCCCCTAACAGATTTCTCTACTGCGAAGACATATCGTACCTCCTTCAGAGCAATGGTTACTGGTCATATTTTTGTTCACCCTTAGTATGGGTTTCACTTCATACTGTAATCAAAAATTACAATGTTTCTAAATGTATTGTCCTTTCAAATGGGGGTGCATGAGGTCCGACTGGTTCTAATCAAAGAGCTCCAATAGATTCAGTGTGGGCTCCTGAGCTCTTACAGCCTCATATGGAAATAGGCATCTCTCATCATGGGTAACTATTGCCAGAGCTGTTTAGAACCACTCTGGGAAACTGTAGTGCATACTTTGCACAGCCTATATTGTTTTCTCATGTAAATAAGAACAATGAAGATGGGTAAAATCTACTCTCATGCTCATGATTTCTTTATGCTACCTTTAGTCCACTGTCAGTCACCATGTTGTTGTTTTATCATCTGACTGTACAAACTTTGGGGAAAAACATTGCCTTTAAATTCAATATATTACAATTATTTATATTCATAAAATTACTTGATGGCTATCTTGTTTTGCGTTGTGGTTATTGCACATTTATTATATAGTTGTCCAGAGCACTTTGGATGAAAAACAATCTCCATTGCTTGGCTGCAGTAACCCATAGCATCTCCTGCCTAATGTCGTGGAGTGGAGGTAATTAGTCTTTGCATGCGGCTGGTGGTAAACACAATAGCGTGCAGTGGACTTGATTTGTTTTGCTCCTCATGACTCTCAGATAAGAAGATAGTTACCTTGATAATGTCCTCCTTAAGACTTCAAAAACGTCAACAAAAGTGGCTTTGAGGAAACTGGAAAACAACAGAAAGCATGTACAGTAACTGTGAGCTAAAGATACTAAGAAAGCTGACATCTAAATTGGTGACCTAAGCGCTAGTGCATAAAAGTGACCATCACGACTAATCACACTGGTTGGTTGTCTTGATAAAAGTTGCATACCATTAAACCTCATACAATATACAGTTCCTCTGTATATTTAGGTTAGGGTAAGGTTTAGGGTTAGAGTTGGCAATTTTACATATCCAAATCTCAAAGCCTATTGACAGAATAGCCAACAACCTATACGCCACTGTGATACCTCATATGAAAGCCAACATTTGTAAGTTCTGTGTAAGTGAAGCACACCATCATAAACCTAACCCTAACCCTAACCTTAGCCCTCTGATCAGGGGGGACGGCAAGTAACAGGTTGAACATAGAGCACTGGATGTGTCAGAACCAAAATCATATAAAAACAATTCAGAAACTCTTGTGTCATGATGGTGTGTATAGGTTTCTTTCACAGTGATGCCACAACAGTTAAGATTGCATTCAGGGAAAGTAATGTCACTGACACCTGCTTATAACAGACAGGCTGGTTCTTTTGATGCCTTTCTTGGTTCATTGTTTGTCCACTTACTCATCTTTCTTGGTAACTGTGTTCAGCTAATCACTATTGTCAATCCTTTTCCCACTCTCTGACCATGACCTGACACCTTTACAAACTTACCCATCTAAATAAGCTTGGCTTCAGTTCCCCTGACAGCCTCTCCTCCATTCATGTCTTTCAGTAAATACTAAGTGCTCTTTTACCGCCCTCATGTTGACATTCATGGTCCTTGCTCTAATCACTGGGCCTTGTTACCCCACACTAGTGTTTCTGTACATCTGTTTTTGATTCCTCCGGGGGAAACAGCAAAATAAATGTACCACTATCAGTAAAGATTTAGAGCAGCAGTGTAATTGAGATGCAGGGATTTAGGATCCAGTTTCTTCTATAAAAGCGTTTACTTCAACCAAGAGTAATGACCTGCCCTGCATACTTTGTTTCTTCATTTTGATCAATGAGGTTGGTAAGCAAGAGGTGGTCAGTCTGTTGTATGCAGTTTAATAAAAAAGTGTAGTTGGTTTCAAATTTCAACCTGGCTTTACTCAAATTGAAAAAAAAAACGTATTAAAGCGAATCCCACGCAGACAGTGGCCAATGAGCTCTAGTGTCTGCACAAATAAAACCACGGCATGAACAATCTCTTAAAAAGGAGGATTTAATGTGTTGGTTTTGTATATTGTGTAATTCTGACCAATAATCTGGAGGTGGTATTGTTGTGCGGTCACCTTGCTCAGTGCCACCGACTTCAGAATGTTTCAAAATGCAAAAAGATCCACGAAAATTGACTGTGTGAGAAAAATACAAACAGAACTGTCATCGTTACATGTTTTTGTGTGTGATATCCAACAGGTACATCCAGGCTTCACGCGCACACAGCCCCACCCTGATCCCAGACCGGCCTACACTCCCTACTCCCTGATGCCTGATCACTGAAGTCACTGGGTTGCTGTCTCCCGTGAGTCTTCCTAAAGGTCAAAGTGCTGTGTGATAATCAGTGTGAGAGCGAGGAGGGAGAATGCGCACGCTCTTTGTGTTGTGAACCCTGCTGTGCATCAGCCAAAGTGGTGCTGAAGCCCCGTCACACGGAGAAAACACGGAAGAGCCACGGCAGAATAAAGGAGCACTAACTCGACGCCGGGCTCAGTTGCCTGACCTTTACCGTGACACAAAACAAGTATTTACCAGGATAGTTGGCCTAAGTCTAGCACCTAACCTGGCAGAGGCGTAGCATATTGTGCACGCTTTACGGATATTCTTATTAATGTCTTCAATAAAACATCTGTTCAATGTTTTGTATGTGTTTGGGTGTAACTTACCACTCAAACGGACTAGGAATGGGCATGCCAACCATGTGAAAGAAATAAGAAAAACAATAAATAAAAGCGTCTTCTGTGGGGGGTTGGGTGGGTAATGTGTTGCTGCAGCATGTGGTTGTGTTTGATTTCAGCGCTGGTGTTACAGTGGCAAGTGATTACAGCCCGACTCGGTGTTGGGGGTAATCGTTGCCGTGGCACATGTACATCTGTATTTGATGATGCTTTCAAGCTCAGTTCAAGGTAAGGTCACTGGAGATTACAAGAAAGGGCACATCATTTTACAACAGTGTAACAACTGTTATTTTCGAGATGTATTGCTGTTGCCCTCCACCACCATGTGAGTCTTGTCCTGTACTGATCCCGTGGTGCAACTGTCACACTGTGCCAGAGCTGCACGCACGATGTTTTGAACAAGGCTCCCTTTTTTGTGGTACCAAACAACCTTCTATGCATGCGTTTCCCGTGACGTCACGCATTGTTGTGGCCGCCATTTTGAATACCGAAACGCCGAACACCGCAGTTATGCCTGTTGCGGATGGCATAAGAACTTGAACCGTAACGCCGTAACTTCAACAGCTAGAACGTAATAAACTAAAAACAAAAATGGTGTTGGATTGAAAACCAATTTATGTATGCAACGCTGTCAGAAGTGTAAAACTGCTTGCAGCAACTTATCAAAGTCCATTTGTTACTCAGCTATGGGATGTACGAATGCCCTGTCTCAAAAAAAGGGACTCGCTTTCTACAAGTTTCCTAAAGACCCAGTTCGTCGACAGAAACGGATAACTGCTATCAGGAGAGACCACTGGACTCCAAGATGTGCAGTGAGCATTTTGTTTCAGGTAAGTGAAGCAACGCGGCCGCCGTTGAAACAGTTGTAACAATATAGCGCAAGTAAGGCAAGGCTACAAACAAACACTAGGCTATACGTTTACCTACATGGATATACTCTGGCCTAGGCTGTAAGCTTCAGTCGAAAGCTTTGGGTAATGCCAAACTGGAGAAAATGTGCTCAGTTTAGGCTCAGTAAGAGGTTAACATGTAGCCGACTGACCCGTGTGAACTGCCCGTCGTAGAACAACATAAACACACTTCTCTTGTTAACGTCACCCCGATCCATAGCTGATAAAACACGACTCATAGTAGGCTAAAACAAAATAACAACCCACAGCTTAACTGTTTGCTTGAGAGAGATGAGTGCCAACACATGCTAACGTTTGCGAAAGGCAATCGTTTGTTTATTACTTATCCTTCCTGTGACCAAGAACATTTTCCGCTTCTTCCCCTGTACAGTGCCTTGCGAAAGTACTAATACAGCTTGAACTTTTGTAAACAACCCTAAACGTAAAGATTTTATTTAAAATGTTTTACAGAAAGTTCACACACAAGTAACATACAACTGTGAAGGGAAAGCAAAATGATTCTGTTATTTTTCAAAAAATAGAGAAGTGAAAAGTGCATAAGTATTCATACAGCATTTTCTGAGTGCATTAAATTGCTTTTATAACATTCCTAATGACTGCAGAATGTTCACACCTCGCCCTAACCATTAAATAGAGGCCACGTGTGTGTAATCTACTCTCAGTATAATTCCAGCTGTTCTGTGAGGGCCTCAGAGCTATGGTCAGAGTGTATTGATCACTAAACAACATCATGAAGGCCAATGAGCTCACCAGAGAGGTCAGAGATAAAGCTGTGGAGACGTTTAAAGCAGCGTTAAGTTATACAAAGATTTCCCAAGATTTGAACATCTCACGGAGCACTGTTCAATCCATCATTCGGAAATGGAAAGAGTAGAGCACCGCTGCGAACTTACCAAGACATGGGCGTCCACCTAAACTAACAGACTGAACAAGGAGAGCACTGGTCAGAAATAACCCCAAGAGTGCCCCAAGATAACTCTGTTCAGCTCATCTGCTGTCAAGTGTGCAATTTTTTGATGTAGCATCTTGAATTCCATAGTTGAGACGCAGGTAGATGCACTGTTACACTAGCCAGCGGTGTTCAAAATGGCGGATAGAACTACAGAAGTCACATGACTGAAACGCATGTATAGATGACCATGGCCAGGTTTCCCCTAATCTTTTGCACCTTAATTAAGAACATATATTTATTTTTCTCCCCTCCCCTTTCTGCCCCTCCTAGAACCGCTACCTTAACGTGGTGGAGGGGTTTGAGCACCTGAATGATCTTGGGAGCTCTGTTGTCGGGAGCTTCGTGCCCCTGGAAGGATCTCCCATGGCAAACAGGTTCTAGGTGACGGGTCAGACAAAGAGCGGTTCAGAAGCCCCTTATGAGGATCCAACAGGCCCGGTTAGAACCATGAGGCCGTCCTTCTGTGGACCCACCACCTGCAGGAGGAGCCATAGGGGCTGGTGCAATGTGATTTGGGCAGCTCCAACAGCTGCCCCCACGACCCGACAACGGACAAGTGGAAGAAAATGGATGGATGGATTTATTTTTCTTTAATCACATTGTCTACAACACATTCCATACTGCTGTATATATGTATACAACACAAACAAAATTAAATAAATAAATACACCTGGAATTTAAGTAGTTGCAAGAAAATGTTAAATGTTTCACTGTCATTGTAATGGCTCCTCTGATTATAGGTATTGCTAACTGCTCATTACATGTTTGAAGCTGCAACTGCTGTAGAGTTAACCTTTCAAACCCATGAAAAAAAAAAAAAAAAGAACTTTCTGTATTGACCATAGTCCGGTGAGGCTGTCGGAACGGTCACCTCTTTTACAGTAACATCTGTGTCTGCGCTGAAGGGATGCTCTCCTTTGAAGTGTGCAGAGCCACGCAGTCTCTTCAGGTCAACGTAATTACAGAGCGGTGAGCGCACAGGGGTCACAGGTCATGGAGGAGTGTTTTGTTGTGGCCTCATATTAGAAACTTTTCTGCCCGACCCAGAGGCTATTCGCTCTCTACCCACCACAACAGGCGAAGACAAAAATGTGTTTAATAAAGGTAAAGTTCACAAGCGCATCATAAGCTGGGTAATTTTTCTTCTATTTCTTTGATGTTTCCTCTTTCAGGTTGCCGAATAAATAAGATAACAGTTTTTTATGGCGTATTGAGGATTTTTGACCTAACTTGAGACTGACACAGAAAGTGCAGATGCTAGTTCAAAGGATAAGTGACGATGTCCAGACTTTTTCAACATGCTTTTGTCTGAAAGTTTAATTGGATATGACAGTGAGAAGCATGAAAAGACAGAGTCAGCGACAAAGGAAATTCAGACGGTCTCTGAGGTCATTAGATCAATATTGCATTTTCTAACTGAGTGTTAGAAAGTGTTAGATAGTCTTATTACCAAATACCTGGAATAAACATAATACCCCTCTACCATTTCATCATACAATGCAGTGGATTTAACTGTTAGATGCTTTGAAGATACTTTCTAAAGTAAATATCTTCTCTAAGCAACATGTCCAAACAGAAACCAATGTTGCTAATTATAAACTAACTTTGTTATGCAAAAAAGCTCAATATATCTATCTATAATCCCGAAACGACGTAAACGATTAGTTATATGGTCTCATTTACCTAATTGCTTTTCTGTTTTCTGTTTCTTCTGCGTTAGGGATGTTGTATTTGGGGCGACAGTAGTGCAGATGTGATCGGAGGGTCGACAAAAATCCGGCAGGTGCACACTGTCATTGTGTCCTTGGGCAATACACTTCACCTACCTTGCCTCCAGTGTCGGAGTACACTGGTGTATGAATAAGAGTGTGAATGGGTGAGTGGTTCCTTGATGCCATGAGTACCTAAAGGAGGTTGAAAGGTGCTTTATAAATGTGACCATTTATTTGAATGTGTGATCCCCTCACCCAATGAAAGAGGAGGAGCTCACCTCCTCTCCCACAGCCATCCCAAAAGACCTTGACCTCTGCCTCTCAGAGGTGTTTGAACCTGTGTGTATTGTGACAATTACTTTCACCATTATTTTTCAGTTGCTCATTCTGAAATGAATTTCCTCATGTTCTGTTTCTTCATTGATGAAATCCATAGCTGTCCCTCTCACAGTGTGACAGCTGCCTGTGACAGAGGGACATGTGCTTCTGCTGAGGGGAGTGTGTGGGAAAAGTATGTTTTGAGAGTGAGAACCACTGAGCAACAGCAACACTGTCCCAGGTCCTGACAGGATTTGTAATGGTGGTACATGAGGACAAACACAAAATACTGAACTCACAAGTCTTATGTTGGAGGTATTACTTACTCGCTGAAATCGGGTGATTGATAAGAACCATTTTTCATTCTCCACTGGGACACAGTCAGTGTTGGGTAGTAACTGAATAGATGCGTTTAGAATACTAATTTTGACTAACTGTATTCAGGTACAGTTACACTTTCATTTGAGGGTATTTAGAATACAGTTACTTTCCTAAAATCAAAGAAATCCATCACAGTCCTCAATTATTAAATATCAGTTTCATTATCATAACAATAAGAAAAGATCAAAACAGCCGGGAAAAGCTTAGTTCTGTCCTTCTGGGCTGTGCAAAGGTTTTTTTCATTCCTAATTAATGATAAATACCGTAAGTTGGTAACAGGGGTGTAACAAGTGTAGCCTAAACATCTTCTTAATTATACGCTGCTTTTATGCATTAACATCATGCTAAACAACGTGAAAGTATTCTAAGTATTCAGAATACAGTACTCTGATTGGACAAACGGAATACATTACAAAATACATTTCAAAATGAGTACTCAGTAATCTGTAACTAAATACAATTTTAAAGTATTGTCCTCAACACTAAGATTCATGCTAACATGACTTAAATTAATTACCATATTAAGATGTCACTTTCAAATTTTAAAAGCTAAAGATCTTACAGTACTACAAGCTATACTTTAATTATTTATTTTTTTGGCACTGTCAAATGTTATTATGTGGATTAATCATGGAAAAAAAAAACATGTTGTGTCTTGTTTCACTGAGTAATCTTTACATTCCAACATTGTTACATCGTTCGGTAGTCCGGGAGGTTCATGTTTTTAAATTCCATAGATCTTTGCAAGACTCAGTTGAATAATTTCATCACTTTCCTCCACTAAGACACATCTCAACATTGCAAGTGTTGCAAAGTGGTAAAGTGGTATGTCCCCTTACAACACAAGTCTCACCAAAATGCCGAGGCAGAAATAGGAAAATAGGAGTTATTTATCTATTTTTTTTCTTCTTTTTTAAATACAAATGTTTCAATATAAGTTTAATTAAATAGGTTCTTTGTTAAATTGTTTTCATTAAAACATGTGCACAGGGCGGAATGGACAGACAGTAACAAAGCTACATCAAGAATAAGGTCTATGCTATTGGTTTCAAACCAAACCACTGGTTGAACTCACTCAACTCAGTACATGCAAATTGACTACAAACAAAAAATAAAAAACACAAACCATTACTCGTCAGCTTCTGTTACAGGGAACATGACATTACTTAAAATGTCATATCCATACCTCGGCAATGCACATTACTGTGGCTGTGGGACACTCAGTCACATTTCCAGTGAAGCTCCCAGCATATGGCCTCAGCCTCGAGTGGACCAGCAGCACCTTGACGGGGCTCTGCTCCTTCCAGCCAACCAGGCTGACAGCACGAGGGGACCAGCCGCAGACCATGCCACTATGATGCCACCAGTCAGAGAGACTCACACCTGGATAGGCTTGCCCTGGTTGCAACACCTGTGCAGCATGGTGCTTTCAGTGTCCATTAGTAAAACAAATCATTGTTAAAATACAACCTCATTACGTTTTTCAAATACCAAGGACCTTTGACATAACACAACATTTATCCAATACTTATCTTTAAATTCCTCAATCATCTAGTGCCATTTTAGCCACAATGCATTTCCTACGAGCTTATCTTTTCCATTACCTCATCCATCATGTCCCGCCTTCAGGTGATCCCAGTGGGTGACAGCCACATGTCAGCCCGAGCGCTGCCGCAGAGGAGGAGAGAATACAGAATGTATTTGTATGCAGCGAGCCCAGGACAGATAAAAGCAGTCTGGCCGTGAGATGAAAGCCCTCGTCACTCAGCATCCACCGCGGGGCTGCCCACCTGCGCCCAATACCACCACACAACCAGATCGCTAATGAGATACCTGCACGGTAAGAATGCTGGGATACTGTATGTTATTAAGGGTTCATCGTTGGTTGGCAGAGTCCAGAACAGCTCCTGGGGTGACGAGTGACATGTCATAGATACAGGACAATGAAGTGATTATTACAAAATGAAAACTGCTGCCAAAAGGCCAGCCCTGCCACACTGACGGAGTGGAATCAAATGCCAGGATCAGTGGAGCCCTTATCAGAACCACAAAAGTCAATGCACCAATTAACCATACTTATCATATACCTCAACAACTGCAGGGGATAACAGGCTCTAATGTGGTTAAAAGCCGCAGAAAGGAGTTTGTAAACCCTCAGATAATTGACTGCTAATTGGCCACTGACTTTAACTACTCCAGACTTGACATTCCAGACCGCATGCTGGTGCGAATATTTGGAAGTAATAAAATGGAGGGCACACCAGCCAAGCCTCCCTTATTTTTAGAGCATTTAACAATACAATCTCATAAAAATGTGTTGGTTTTCTGTTTGTTTTGTTGTTGTTTTCATTTTCAACCACATCATTTGGTGGAGATCTGCCAACAATGACCTATAGAACCGATGCCATTTCTTTTCTCTATAGGGCCCTAGTAAATGGGGAACTTTAGGGTCCTACATAAGCAAAAATATGTTTGCAAATCCCACATCAAAGTCAGCATCAGCAAAGACAATACTTTTTGCTTTCATTACATTTACACATCCATACTGGGGCCCACATCTGCTTAGGTCCTGGGTCTGACTCTTTTCTGTTCATGAATCAGTTTCCCGATTATGACAAAAGGACACATCACGGTAACGAGTTGAAAGCCCCCCGAGTTGAATCCCTTGATGTGTATAGAGCCATTTCTACAACATGCACAACAGGCAGATCCTCAAAAAAACCAAAACAAAATAAACATTTGTACAGTTTTTAAGTTTCACATATTGCAAGTTCAAGATAAAACCCAGACAATTTTAATTAAAAGGGATAAAAGATTGACATGGGCACTGCAGAAAATAAGACGAGTAATATGCAGAGGCAGGTCCCCTTTACTTGGGTTGATCACCCCCTGCATCAGGACCACATTAAAGCTGGTTGCTATGGCGCTGGGCAGCAGCATTAGCATGGCTCTGATGTGGCACATAAAACAGAAAGCCAGACTTCTTTGAGCACAGCCTACTGTACACACTTCCTCCTCAGTCTAGACTAGCGCTGGCAGAGCATCCCCATCTTTAACTATGGGGCAGTTACCATGGATACCCCTTACACCAAACCAGTGTCTCGCCACAAAGCCGTGTGTGAAGGCCATGCTGCCTCATAAATACAAAGCCTAACTCGCATGACAATGATGAGCGTTTGAGTCAAGGTTGAACCACATGAAACTGAATAGATGTATTTTACTTTTGTTATTTTGTCATTTGCATCTGTAGCCCTGCAGTAGCTTTCTATATGTCACACTACTGTATATGTCAGCAACCTCAGAATACCTTCCCCATTTAAAAGTGATAGTTTTTATGAGACTTTCTGTTTACATGGTCACTCTCCCGAGAGCCACACTGGTATGCAGAAGAATTTCACTTTTCATTTCCCCTCCTAAAACCCTATGGATCAAGTGGTGACATCTCAGCAGCTCCAGCTCACCTTAACTACAGCCCAAGGCCCTTCAGAGGCATGTCTTGGTCAGATAAGACACGTTTGTTCTGTTTTGAGCGTGTGTGTCAGTGCAATAATGTGTTTAGATATGGATACCATGGTCAATTTCCTTGCAAAATAGACCATCCACATATGTTAAAGGAAAACAAAAGGGTGTACCCAGATGGTTGGTTCATACACAAAACAACAAATATAGCAAAACACATTAGATAGATATTATAGGCCTATACTGCCACTCAAGTAATAATATAATTCTGATTCTGATTGTGATACACAGACACATATCTCTTTTGCTCACACTTGTATTTTATTTCCAAGGCAATTGAACCTCTGTTAATGTGGTTTGATAGAGAAAATCACAAAAAGCTTTCAAGTTAAGCAAACATGTAATCCGCCGGGTTCCTGAGAGGCCGAGTGAGTGATCTCTGATGAGTGTAAACAATGCAGCATTTGTCACTGACAGGAACATTTCCTTATCAATGGAGTGCCGCTGTTATCCAGCTGCTTGTCATGTAAATACCCCCAGCAGGAAGACCCCTCCAGTCGGAAGGGACAGGTACCGTTAAGCTGAGTCTGTGTGTTTCTCTGTGGACCTGTCGCAGAGGGGAGGGTCCACATGTGCATGACAAACACCACAAGAAACAAACCCAGTGGATACGAGGGTCAGCAGGATGTTCCAGGATGTTTCAGGATGTTTGAGGTGCATAGGAGAAAACAGAGAAGGGTAAAAGGTCAACCGGTATCCAGGCAACACTGAGATGCAGAATGTAGAATATTGCAAATGATCTAGAAATATACTGAGAGCCTTAGTAAACCTAGAAAATTACAGCCAATTGTTTTACAGATATGATTTAAAATGGCTAAACAATCCAGTTTTGCTGTCTCTGTGTCGGGACAATTGTACTGTCAGTGTTGATGTCTTTATTGTCACTGCGTGTCTCCAGCGCAGACCTCCATCAGAGAGGGTCCTGCTGGTGCGTGAGTGTGCATGTGGAGGGCTCATGCTGTGACACGGGGATTATCTGATCACCTGCTCCACGCTACATTCCCATTGTCCCATCTGGGAGCGCTGCAGGTGCCCTGTCTTCCTTTTCCTGTGGGTGAACAGCAACCTTTGACAGTCAACTGTACTTTAAAGGTCCTAAGTATGCTTTAACTTAGGGTTTTACCAAAACTTTAGGACAGCTTAACTTTTTTATTTTAAAGTATCCTTTCGGTTCGTATATGTTTCTTAAAAGAGGGAGAAGGGCGCCAAACCACATTGAAGAATAATGGAGATCGGTAAAAATGCTTGTCTGCAGGGAGGAGAGAATCGGATCATGCAGAGAATCGGAGCGAGTTTGATGAGGGTGTCTAGACTTAAACTCGGAGTATTCTGTGTATTCAGGTTTTTTACTGGGGGTTTGGATTTAGAACAGGTTAACTGGTTCACCCATTACGATGACATCATATTCGTGACCTTTGAGGCTGAATTTGACGTGGTGTGTTGTAATTTGCATTATTATTATATTATTAGATATTCTATTTTGCAACACTTGCTTAATCTAATGGTTGTATTACGACACAATACGAACATTTTACCTTTTATGTGAATACAGGAAAAATAATACTGACTGAGGAGCTTCCTCTGTGCTTCCCGGAGAAGGAGGGGATGGGAACAATAGACAGAGGTATTTATGACCATAGCAGCATTTTTTTTTGTAATGTGGCTTTTCCACTCTTGATATTTATCCCAACATTAACATTATTATTGCTGCTACATGCAACATTTATCCCTCATGTGAGAACTGCAGGGAAATCCCACTACAATAAGTGAGATTTATGAATCCTGTTTTTTCTTTTTTCCACCAGTTAAGAAGATTTTCAATTACCCACAGAGCGTCCCCGTGGACAAAAGGCATTAACATATTCCTTCAGGTAATGTCACGAGAAAACCCGACATGTTACGGTAAGGGTACCGCTGTGCTGCAACAAAAGATCCTTTCAAGGCCTTCGTAGTCGAGAGGGAATAGTTTATATGCCCCCGGGACATCCACACGCCTGTTTTGTGACGGCTCATTTCTGATTCTAATATTTTACTCTTCCAGATACAGAACTGGAATGACAGCAGATGTAATAATCATAAATTTAACAGCTCCTAGTTTAAAGCTTTCCTACAATGTTGTCATCTATTTTACGCTCCATGCAACACCCAGAGGCATTTGCTGTCCTTCAATTGAACGTCATATCCATGTTTTTTTTTTTTTTTTGTGAGAGTAATGCAAGTCCATGAGTTGCTTTTTACTTGCAGCAATTTCTGTTGATCGGCAATGTCAATGCATTTTGTAACTCTGTAAGTCCCTAAATAAAGGGAGTTACCGGTAACTTAAAGGGACGTTGCAAAGCTGCGCCCAATACCTCACACGTTTTCCAGATACCCTCATCAAAGTGCAATGATTTCAATTAAGTATTTGTCAACCTGCAGTAAGTAAAGATCAGTTTCCGTTGCCACGATAGATCCCTTGAGGTCGTGTAAATTCCTGGTGCTTGTACAATGACTTGACAAGTAAAGACAGACCAAAATGTAAGACATGAAAGCGGTCAATGACTTTTTAGTAAATGCACCAGGACAGTTCTTGGTCCGAGAGCTCAGTAAATCCTTAGTGTCACTGGAGACCAGCGCCACACAGAGAAACCCCCCGAAGTCTCTCCCATTACATCA
The DNA here is from genome assembly GCA_021464625.1 of Proterorhinus semilunaris. NCBI lineage: Eukaryota > Metazoa > Chordata > Actinopteri > Gobiiformes > Gobiidae > Proterorhinus > Proterorhinus semilunaris. The sequence continues at coordinate 17,093,584 of CM038344.1, forward strand.
TTCACTCCATGTGCCTTTAACACCCGCACTAAACCACTTACTAAGGATCCACCATGTTTCTATCTGTTTGCTCCAACAATCATTGACTCCAAGCGCCAATCCCTTTGAGCTCTCTGAACGATCTTGACAACATTTCTCTGCTCCCAAAGATATTAATTCGATCCAGGCGCGGGGCTCTGAGGAGTTGGCGCTGTGTAGTCTGCGTACATAGAGGTGGAGCAGCCCAGACATGCAGAGCCCTCAGCCCCTGCAGCGCTCTGGCACAGCACGGCGCGAGCACCTCATGGCAGAGCATGGGACGCCACCGACACAGAGACAATGTTACCCTCACATGATGCGGGCTGCGTGCTATCTTTCAGGAAATGCTGGAATATTGTTGTCGTAATGAGGGACATCAAAGACCCAATGCAAGTGTGACAGTTGGTCCTTCACTAAGCCCTGGTTTGTCAAGTTACAGGCATTTTTTTTCTAGGTCATGAATTTATACGAAATATTTTCCAAAGTGGTAGGAGAGGGCAGAAACTTATAGTTCTCACCTCTGATATCAATAGGACCTCAAAATAGATGTGGACAACATGCTAGAAGAAGAAAAAAAACTACATTTTCTTTTAGCCCAGATCACGACTTGGATTTTAACATAATTATTATAGACTGATCTTTATGTTGCTTTAAATAACTCAAGCCATCTGCATTTAACTGAGAAGCACAAAATCATATACAATATAGCAGATCATCCGATGGAAAAACAACAAGATACGTAGATACTTTCTAAAAGCCTCTTTCAGAAATGTGTCTCATGGATTGGGTGGAGTCAAGTATAAAGGAAAGCACGCCCTTATATTGGAACTGTAACCATAGCACAATATACCAGGGCTCATGGGAGTTTTTGACACACGGATTACCATTAATCCATTTGCTGCTGCCATGAAAAAGTCAAAAGTCATTTTCTTATTTAGAATAAAACAATGCAGAACTCAATCTCCCATGCGTTCTCATGGAGAACATTGATGTCTCATTGAAACATGGAGGGCTAAGCCCCACTCCTGAACCAGACCAAAGAGTAAAACACACGGAAAATATCTTAATATCTTGATTGCATAAATATATATATTTTTTTCTGTATGGATAATTTATGAGTCTAATGTTCACAACAAAGTTAAGACAGTCACGACGCCCAGTCAGAGAACAGGATATGAACCACATTAGGAGAAGTAACAGACTTGCCCACTGAAGTGAAGCAGTGCCAGATCAAACATGGCCATGGTAACACGATTTTGACAGACTGAAACAACAGGAATGTTCTTGTTTTTGTGCACGTGTGAAAAGGACTCTTTTGGTTTAATACAATGCAAAGTTTTGGGGTCTCAAGCGAATACGTACAATAAGAACAATGGTAATTGCATTTAAGTCTTAATTCGAGCATTAAAAAAAATCCTCTGGACTGGGGACCCAGCTCCAGATGTCGAGCCAGGCTAATGGTCAGAATCACCTGGATGATTAACCTATTCTGCATGTTTTCAGTTTGAGAGTTTACAAAATCCCTTATTATTACACACTATGGCATATTGCAAAAAAAAAAAAGTGTGAATGATTTTAGTGCAAGCAACATTTTTACCTGGCAGGTGATCCACCATTTTCCAGTTCATCTGCAAAGACGACGTGAATTTCCTCTAATCCATACCAGATATAAATATGAATGTGGTTCTAAAATGAAGGCAGAGGACACCCAGAGCCCGGTGATGTTAGGCGTAAAGCACTGCATCATCCACCACTTCTGTCCCTGCCCTTTTCCTTTTCCTGGTGACCTCTGAAACAATGTCCTAGCTTTGCATCCAAGTGTTCTTTACAACTCCTGTCAGGGATTGTAATATGTAATTATAGAACGTGTGAAAATGGTTTCTGGTGCTCTCTGGTGATGTCAACTGTTTGTCCCTGTAGCAGTTGCTGTTCAGACTCTGTCCCAGCGCAGGATACCTCCCTGAAAGTTTGGTGTGAAGTGGAAGTATGACGCATTCTAGCTATGAATCATAAGTGACCCACCTAGAGGACTTTTTCTGCTTCTTTTTTTTTTTTTATTCTCAAGCACAGCCAGTTCTGTGCAGAGTGAAGTCACTGTTCAGACACACTAGGTCGATGGATTATTTGTTCACATTTTACTACACATTCACAGTGACAGCCAAGGAAAGACCCCAGAACAGAGGTGTATTGAAAAACTCAAAGTGGCCCAGCTAATTCTCCCCAGGCCCATAACGTCTCCGCTTGTGATTTTATTCAATCACGCACTATTTACCTTTTGCACATAATGTCAACGCTGATGTCGGGCAGTCGCGGTGGAAATGAAATCACTCGTTCTACCTCAATACACACATTATTCTGGGCCCCGACCACAGACATGGCATGGTACTGAGCTTGTTTACCCAGCCTGGTCAGCGCTCGAGCCGCGCTGCCCATAACCTCTGCCTGTTTGATGTGAGAAAAGTGGAAGGAAGTCAAAACGTTTCTCTTAAGTGGGCAGCATTCTGGTGGGCTCTCTTTGCTTGGTGTATGAAGGGGATTGGTGCCAGCAAGTACCAGATTTTAGGGATACATCAGACGAGAGAAGATAATGGAACAGAGCCCATGTATCTTTCACAAACTGATAATATTGCCTCCATATTTGTTTCCTCATTGGGGTCACCATATACATTACAATTACATCGACCCGTATGTAATGGAAAAACAATAAACATTGATGATTAAAAATAATGTGAAACTAATGTTTATAGGTCTAAGTATTTTTGGTAATTTCCGCACACTTTACAAATGGCCTCCCTGCAGCACATCAGTAAGGTAAAGAAGCATGTAGTCCTCACTCAATCAGAAGAGATGACATCGCAGACCCGACTACTGTGGCATTTGAACAGTAGTGACCTGTCGCGCTCTCAACTTCCTGTTTTCTCTGAAGTCTGAAAAAGAAACAAGTCTGGCTAAATTCATGGTACATTTTAGCCCAGACTAAATATCACAAGTGATACCGAACAAACCACACCGCCATTGAAATGTGTGAGCGAGTTCAGGTAGCGAAGCGTGAACACTGAAGTATATTGAGCCATAACCGTGAACTGTAAGGCTTACAGGCATTGGTTTACAGACTATAGTCTCAAGTGACATTTCTTGCAAATATTTAAATTGTCAATATCTTGAAAGCGAGGGAAAAGTCAGGGCTCCGTAGGCAGGAGCAGACCATCACGGACAGGGGAACGACAGGACCTGGGATCTTGTAAACACAGGGAAAAGTTCCAAAACGGTGTTGATGTTAAATATTGTGGGTACATTTCCGTCTTGTCAAATTAGCGACCGATTAGCTATGTTGTCACCATCAGATCACTCGTAAAAAAAAATGCAAATAAAGTAATTTAGATGGCATAGCCTATGTGTGTATGTGGATCTCTCTGGTCACGATTAAGAAAAATATTTAGTTTACTGTCCACCTCTTTATTGACAAAGAAAAAGGGATTCTATGTTTTTATTTCCCATTTAAGTTTAAATGTTGTGAATATTGGCGACATGAGGCCACAGTTTCAGACCCTGGACTTTGTCCAACAGTCGCCTTCAAGGGTCAGAAATGTTTTTCTGACATTCCATAGTTATTCCAACTATAAGAACAAGGACTGGTCGATACTTTTGACAGCATCTCTTCGTATGAACGGCAGTTTCGTTTCTGTCTATCTCCATACGCAGCCCTGGTTGTAAAAATAGACTTTAAGCTAATATTGTAACAGGCTCCATGGCAACGACAAAAACTTTCCAGCAGTTAAAACGTTCCAAATCAGAGCTTTCTTCATTGCTTTACGCTAACTATCAATATTGTTTGGGAGCCAAAAGACATTCAATTACCCATAATACAACGGGCGAGCTGAGATGGGCATTCGGTCTTAGGCTTGATCAAAAGATGGCGTCGCGTCTGCTGCTGTCATGTTGGATCCGTTAATAATAATTTATTTATTTTTTGTATCCCTAAACAAACTACAAGCTTCCGTATGTCGAATAGTGCGTCACCATCTTGTACTTTTTGTATATTTTATATATAAACCTTGATTTAAAGGTCAATTGACTAAACATGGCAACTTGAGTTACAGTATTTTTATTTATTTTTTACCGCTTTAGGGGAAGGAACCAAATATAGTAACTTCACTCACATTGATTTTCTGCATGATATTGAATAAAATGTTACAACGGAACTAAACTTGTGTTATGTTCCCCAATAACACTCTTAAGTTTAAATTATTTATTTCAAAGTGTTTCAATGAGTGCCCTATAAAGGGTTAACAGGGTCACAAGTATAAGGTCTTGAAGTTGGATGATTTCCGTGGACCATATTGTATACACTTTTAGTTGAAAAAAAAAACCAATGCACCTGAAGGAAACCGTGAGCAACATGCCGGCTCCACCACTGTGTGATTGTGCAACAACGTTTTGTTCCCATCTCAAAGATATGGTCACACATGTAGCACTCACATGACAAGTCTGTTTGATGAGTGGAAGTAAACCGCGTCTACATACGCATTTTGGCTGTGGTTGCCTGGAGTGGCACACAAGTATTCACATTTTGGGAAAGTGTAGTGGGTTTTGTGAGTGGCCAAAAACAACAGAGGAAACTGGTGGTAAGGGAAAGGATTGTCCAAGCACTGAGTTATAATGTTTGAGAACTTTTAAGACCTATTAGCCCGCCAAAAGCCTCTTCCTCTTCAAACTCATTTGTCCATGCTTGTTTAGCTGCCTCACTCACCAGCTGCAAACACAACACGGCTAGAGAGGCTTTGTACCGTGGAGAGTTGTGCTGTCATCTAGATATGGCACTTTTTATTTTCTCGTTTAAATGCTAATAACTTTGAGGACATCCTTCACAGGAAAATGCCTGAAGCTTTCTCTTATCTGCCCACAACACCTGCAAACACCTGCATGTTGATATTCTGACAATTAGCAAGTCATATTATTACTGCTAAAAGCCACATCTGACTTTGACTGACTGGCTTTGAGCGCGCATCTGTATTTGCAGCGGAGCTATTGCAGCAGGCCGAAAAAGTGACAAGTTATTGGACAGAGTGAAACTTAATTGCATAGAATAGACATTTTGTTGGTGCATGGGGTGAAATTGTGACTAGTGTTAAGAAAAAAAGTCCCGGTATAAACTCAAAACCTGTAGTTCAATTACGCTGCAAAAAAGAATGATATGGTTCATGCAATTAACAACTGAATTATGTAAATTCTGGAAGTTCTGGAAAAGTTTTCTAAATTTCAATTATGGCAGGGTAACATTTTTGTTTTGTTTTCCATTCCAGTACTTTAAAGATACTGGGTTTACAATACCAGTATCCAAACAATCGATCCCGATAATTATTTGTCATCTAGAACCATAAAGAAAACTAGGGATGTCTCAAGACTCACCAGGCATCAAAACTTAAAATAGATTAAAATATGGATTTATTTCGGCATCAGTTTTGGTACCAGTTCTTTTCTCTCTTTCTTTTCATCACAAAACAGTGTGACTATACTGTCCATCCCATAGTGGAATCGTTTAACGGTATCCAGCCCTAGTTTGGACTGCACTGTTCTTAAAAAAAGTGTACTTTCACAGATGTCCTGTTCAGCTTTTTACTCTGTCTACAACTATAGCTTCCAATAACTTTGTGAGTGAGTCTGTTTCCAGAGAGAAAGTGATGTAATTGTATATTTTGCCATGTTCTTCACATATAAGGCACTTACGATGTATCACATCTGAGATCTTGTGCATCTCCTATTATGGGAAACACAAAAGCAGAAACCACACCTGCCAGTGCTTCATGCCCTACAGTCATATCTCCATGAAGAGCATCTGGAATACCGTAAATGACTTTCAAAAAGCTTCATACTCCACGTAGATACATGTCAACAGCAGCTCACGCCAAGCACTCACAAGATTTTATCGCTAATCTCACTATTCAGGACCACATACTGTACAAAAAAGGAATGGTGATGTACTACCTCAGAGCTCCTTCAAGCAGAAACTAATCACACCGAACAGAGAAGCCGGATGACAGGCGATTTTTGTCTCTTTCAACCAGTTTGACTGAGCGAGGAATCTGCCAAAAAAGGCTCTGGAGAAGCTAACAGCCATGTCTGTGCTTGGACTCATTGGAGCAAGTCTTGTCTATTTGACCTGTGCCAAATTTCACTCTTCATGGAGACAGTAAGAGAAGTGTGACTGCAGACGTGAAGCTGTGGAGAGACCTGAAGTTGAAAACATGTCGCATCCGTTTATTTTTTATGCCATTACAAACTTCCTCGCTCAACTTTGCTCTGAATCAAATGCAAATTGAACCAGTAAATGAAGGCTTGATAAGGCAGGTGTGAGGAAACTGAATGGAATATGATTATACGGGCAAAAATTAGCTTCAGAAAGTCTCTAGGCACTACGTCTGTATCCAATCAGTGTGTGTGAATAGTTGACAAAATGAAGAATTTTAATCAACATTTTTCCCAACTATCAAATTAATTTGATCCCTGTAAAACAGACCATGATAAGAGTTCCAATTTCGGATAGCTTTGACTGAGTAATAATGACATTGTCTGAACTGGCCGGTGCCAAATGGAATTTGAAAGTGCTGAATGGATGATTAACTTGCACTTCAACTTTGTGAATAGGAAAGTACTTTAATCTCCATTTCATGGAGAAAAAACTGTATGGTCAAGTTTGAAAAACCTTGGACATTGAGTTATTTTGATATGAAGTAAAAAAAAAAATAATAATAAAAAGCTACATTCAAATGTTTAAATGTGTTATGGAGACGTTGCTGTTAAATTATGCATTCATCTGCCCTAAATGGAAGCTCTTCTCTCCCAGCAAGAACATCATGGTAGGTTTTATTGGCCAGTAAACACACAAATGATGCAGCCAATAAACTCCTCCTCACAACTTCAGATATTCTGCTTCCTCCACTGTGACTGTAGGCCTGTTTGCGCCATATGATGGTATTTTAGTGTGATCACTCGGGGTGGACCATATTGTACCTCATATCCTTATAATGTATAATGTTTTGATATTGTTGTGGACATGATATAATTTGCACGCGCACTCCAGCTGATTTTGACTAAAGTCAGGACCAGGCATAGACATAGATTGCTGCTAATGTTATGCCCAGCTATATATGTTTTTAAGTAATTTACATTCATTTTTTTCAAAACCCATAACTATACGGATTCTCAAAATGGAGTAGGCTGCAGTAATAAAGCTTGTATGTGCCTACCCCATATTCAATTCAACATACATAGTCAATTCTACGGCCTACATTACATTGACTTTGGATGTAAACAATTCCTTCCTGAGTTTAACAGATACAGATTAGCGACCATACAATCATCAGTTTTAAACTTAGACTTAGCAACATTGACCAAGAAGATTTAAATGCATCACAGCAGCGGCTTTACAAGTTGTTTACAGACTGAACCAAAAGAACGACGTATGCTTAAAAAAAAGTGCATTAATCTTACTTTTGAAAATGGAAAATGATATGAGGGATGTAAATTGGTTGAGTAGATCATATGTGCAAGTAAATTAGCTTGCCGCTAAAAAATGAAATAAAATATCTTTTAATTATCCTTGACAATAGGCAAGGCTGGGATTTTAAAGTAATTTTTGTGTTTTCAAATATCGTTATTGTGATATTTCCTTTTATCGTATCGTGATTTTAGGCCATATTGCCCTGTAATGTAATTCAATCTGTAAAATGATTTATAGTTTTCTGTCTGGCAGGAATTTAACCCAATGTTTGTGTGAAATTGTAATAGCAATCAAAAAATGGTTAAATAAAGAGTACACTGAAAACAGCTCTGAGCTAAAGAAGTTTCTTGAATGAGACGCGATCGGTAATTGTTTTTCAACGTTGTTGTAATAAGATAACCGACACTCACAATATTAAATATAAAACCTGATTCATACACAGCTGTAATATTGTTTATTGTCTAATACAAAAACATGGGACATTGTCATTGTTCTCTAAAGTCAGTTAATCATAATCTGGCACCTCACCTTGTTCAGAGGAGACTTTATGTGAACTTAAGGTCCTTATCCTTAAAACAAATAAAAAAATGAAAAAAACACACACACACAAACTTCTTCTCTGAGGAACTTCTTCCCATACCTGTATTTGGATTTTTACAAGAACAAAAACCCAGAAGCTGGTTCTTCTATATGGCCTTTCTTAAGGATTACTAGCTCACTGTAAACCTGCTGTCACTCGCTCTGTCCAGGGACTTCAGATGACAAATAGCGTGTAGCTATCTTTAAAAATAAATTAATAATCGTACTTGGCACACATGAGACGAATTCCCATAGTCATCCTTGAGTTGCGTGGGCAGTAATTCACTCATGGACGGCTCAGCACTGTGTGCCTTGTGCTTGCGTACATGCCCGCCCTGTGGGTGTGTTTAATAAGTGCATCCACCTGCTACGCCTGCCTCCCGCCCCAGTACCAGGAGCAACTGCTAGGAGCGCACAACTTTAGCCGAGAGGCACCGAGCACACGCTGCGTGCCTGCACTGCTCTGTCTGTCACACGGGACTTCCAGCGCGCCACTTTTCCCACGAGATGGTGACCGCTCTCGTGCCACAGGGTGTTCGCGCCACACGATAACTACTGAAATAGTTGTGTATGAATATTTGTTTTGCCTGGACTTTGTGTGAATGCGCGTGGGGGAATAACCAAACCAGTGCGCACAGGTACAGCCCTGTCCTGCGCTGAACGGGATTTCTATCCGGAGTGGACTCTTATGGGATTGTTATATTCAATGACTCGTTGGACTGGACTGATTTACTTTTCCGGACGACTGTAGTGACAAGGTAAGTCATCTTTATTTAAATTCCTAAACCTTTATCCTTTATTTGTTTACGTTCAACTAATAACAAAGCTTTTACGCGCAGCTGCTGACTTTACGCATGAACCTATGTTTTTTGATAAATTAACAAACGACTAAAACATATAAAAGATGTGAGTTCTAGTTATAGCAATAAATACAATGTTAAATTCAATTTGTTGGCACTCTTGCGCTCTATTTGCAGCGAAGTGGCTCTGATTCCACACCAGACTGTTTACAGTTCTGTCGTCCATGTGTAGCCAAGGCTGCCAGGCTGTTGCGCGCACATACACTTCACAGCATGTTTCCGTACTATCAGAGCTAAGTGGAGGTGATTTATCTTATTTCAAATTAATCCTAAAAAGGAATGAATTCATAACATTGAGTCAACACAATAACTGTTTTCTCTCTAGAAAGACTGATCTAATTTCCTTGTTCCTGTAGGCTACATCTTGACATTACTGTACTCATTTGAACCTCAGCCAGCGTGTGATATTGTGCGTTTGCTGACAATAAATCTGGCAGTGACTTTCAGACACAAACAATGTATAAATTGACAGTCTCATTTGGTGTGACATGCCTCTCTACAGAAGGTGTAAAGAAATTCCCACACTTTCTGTGGATTTAAAATGCAATTCGGATTTTGTTATGGCGCCTTTTGTTTTCATTTTCCCCAAAACTACTGTGTAAAATTGCCAATGTAAACACCATTACAATAACCTTTCACCAAAGCTGGTATCCACTCTTTTCCTTGTTTAGTGTTGGCTGCAGCATGTGCCACTGTGCCTTGTTTGGTTTGATCCACATGTGCAAATGGCTTGGCCTTTGTCAGAATAAACAGCTGGATGCCTTATATGTAAACATTATAGTTTAAACAGGTGTTTTATTAGTACAAATGTGTTTATAGTTTTAGTTACTTAATATTATCATTAATACATGTAGCAATACATGTATTTATAAATATCCATTGGAATGAAAGCCCCATATTTTCTCCCACTACCCTGTTAGGACAATGCTGGCCGCTTTGGTATATGGAGGGATAGCATTTTGCAAGGTTTTTTTTTTTTTTTTTTGTGTGACATTTTAATTCCTTCATTGCTTCTATCTGACCCAATATTATGTGTGAACAACTGCTTTGTAGAGTAGCGAAAGCTCATTTAGATAAAAATACATTGTATAAAGTAACATTTTGCATTGCTGGTCATTGTGTTAAAAGTATAAGATGTAATAATGTATTTGACATATAGCAAATAAATACTGTGTTAGCAGTTTAAACAGTTTAAATTGAAGTTACAACAATACATATTTCACCCGGTAAGGGTTAAATATGTATTGTTGCCTACACTTTATATTATCTTTTTTTTTTTTTTTTTACAATACTCTAATTAGTGACATGGTAACTGCGGGTGAGGAAGGGACATGTAGAGATTCAGTCAGTGCTCTGATTTATTCATAACAGAGCATACATGCATTGACAAAGATTCATACGTTCCTACTAAGTGGGTGCCGGGCGGAGGGCAAGAGGCAGCACGTTAGACATATTCTTAAGCTGAGCTGTGATAAATGTTCATCTTCATTGTGCCTCTTCAATGGAGCCTGCTATTTATTAACCAGATTCCTAATTGTTGACCAGGGTATGCATTGTCTAAAGCCTGGTAAAAGTTGTGAATATTCTGTGTCATTAGTTCTTCTTTCCGGAAATCCCCCTTTTGTAAACTAACCGTGTTTTTTACAATTGGTCATGTCCTTGTGTTTAGTAATACACATGAAGTTGCAGCACAAACCTGGTATTAGGTGAAGCCATAATTACAAAGCAACATTCAGTGTCATGGATCCGGAATGTTTGGAGACAAGAAGAGCATCTCCCGCTTGGAAAAATAAAACGCAAATGTGAATATGCAATAATGATGTAAAAATTGCTCCAAGTTTAGCTCCACTGCAGTGACGCTTGCTGGTGGGAGTGGCGCGGTTTGGGACTTCTGCCTTTCCAACAAATCACCAAGTGTTTATTTCAAAATTCATTGAGATGATTAATAAACACATATGTATAATCAGAGCCTGACCAATGTAAAAAGAGTTTTTTATTGATGAACAGATGAAAGCTACTGATCCTGCAAATAGATGAACCCGGACTAAAGTTTAAACATTATCAAGGTTATGATATTGTTAATTGTGCTTGTTATAAAGGGGAAAATGCCCATTGGACAGTGTGAATGTGTTTGTTATTGTTCTGTTTGTGTCCACAGATATATATTTGGGCGACATTTGGAAACTAACCGCGGTCCACCATGTATCTGGCCGGTCTATGGACAGTCCACACCTTATTGGCCCTGTCACATTTGGCTTTGGGGAACATCATCACCAACCAAGTCACCAACGACCCGCTCGCTGCACCCCGTGTCTTCATCTCATTCAAAGGTAAAGCCAAAATCTCTTCTTATTAAACAAGTGAGATATTGCGGAGTGCTCCCACACGCCTTTTGTCTGTTTGCTCTTGGACTCCCTCATAACTGTGTGTTTGCGCTGCAGCAGATAGGATGGTTGCTCGGTAAATGTGGTTTGGATTAAGGCGATGGGTTGGTGAGAAAATTGAGCTTTGAAAGAAGTTAATGATAATGATAACCCCTGGCATTAAGTCTGAAAACGTCTCACAATATTCTTGTTTTTTTTTATATTCATTTTTAGTTATGACAAGTGTTAAAGGTCCAGTGGTCACCATGTCCTTATATTGTGGGCGGTTTGCAATTTCAATGTGTGATTTTACATCCAAAATCTGCCAAATCATCTCAAATCGGAAAAAAATCAATCTATTCTTTTAAAAATGTGAATGAGGGCATTTTTTTGTAATGACGCTCTGGAATAATGTTAGCTCCAACAAATGGTGCCATTCCCATTCGCTTCCCCGTCCTCTGACCCACAGTCTGCGTAACCCTCACCAGATGCTCCCACTGGACCGCACTGTACAAACAATTAACAAGTCAAACATGCAGTGAGCTGTGGCACACTCTGCAGATCGCATGATTATTGTTTTAGCTAATCAAATGCACTATTGTTTCTTTAAGCTATCTTTACTTCCAAAATCCCTCGTCTAGAGACAGGATAATAAGCAGCATGTAATAACACGAGCCATTATGTGATTATCCCCTGGAGAGAAGGAGGATGTGGACTTCACAGGGGGCTGCAGGATAGTTCAAATGGGTTACCAGGTTGGCGGGGCAAACTCTTGAGGCATCTTGGGGGCATTATTATAGGGAGCAAATTGGCCGGATCATCCATGCAGAGCCGCTGTCCCCAAGGCTTGTCCTGCTAGGAGATGAGGACTTTTGATTAGCCCCGGGGTAAGAAGGGGGCGTGGAGGAGAGCGGCGGCGTGCCTGTTTGCTTTTGCGTTTCATTTCCCTGAGGTCTCTATGGTACAACTTGACTTCATTAAGTGGCGTTTCCCCGCTTTAATCAAGTAGGATTTAACACATCGCTGAGCACACATCCACAGCTCAGCAATACAGCCAAATTGTGTATGTTTTTTTTTTCCTCTATAGGCTGGGCTGGTTCCGGACTTTTCTGCTTCTTGGTTTTCTCCATGTCTTACGATTTCTCCCAACATCGCTATATGTGTAACAAAGTTTGATCATAAGTCAAATGTTATGTACAGCAGTGGTCCCCTCCCAACCTTTTCCTCCTATAGAGACCGAACCAGACTGGAATATGTTCCGCTACTGTGGGTGTGGAGGGTGTTGTGGTCACATTTCTGCAGCGTGGAGTTTGTCCCGCTCTTTAATACATCAATATATTCTCTCTCTCTCCCTCTCTCTCTCGGGACACGGACAGTGTTTAACTCACAGTGGGAGAAATAGTTTGTAGTTTGTCCAGCCGAGAGATAAGATGCGCGAGGCTGCGTGGGATGTTAATGTAAAGAAGAGGAGAGCGAAGAGGACGCAACAAGCGCTCCTTGTAGTTAGCGCTGCTTGTACACCACGCCTCGGCCGACCCCCTTTTTTTTCTAAGCGACGCCCTCAGGCGACCAGCGAAAGCACTGGCGCTTAGGGTGCTTAGGGCATCATCATATTGACTTGAATACCTACAACATCCATCGAGAATAAGTCTGCAAATAAGTAAAAAGAAGTTGGGCTAAAGTCTCAGCCCTTTCCACAGATTTATTGAATTCATTAATTGCGAGACACATACAAAACTCTCTGTAGTTTTGTCAAAATTTCTTGACAAATCTCCCATTGTGTGTATATTGCTTTAACGACTTGTCTGTGAATTACTGGAAGCTGTTGTATAGGTGTATAGGTCTTTGGATGACTGAACTTGCTGAGGCAAATTGCTCCGTTCTATATGTCTTGACCGGCCGACTGGAAATAGCCCGGTTCCCTTGCTTTACCTGTGTGTGTTTGCTCCTCCGGTCAATATGAATTTCACAGTCTGCTGCGGCGTCTCTCAGTGGAATGCACCCCCTTCTTTGTTCAATATTATGACTCTCTCTGCCTTAATTGCTTTTTGAGAGGGCCTTACCTTAGCAAAGCTGGCCTCACTCCCCCCTGCTGCCTCATGTGTTAAGTTATAGCAGTTTCAAAGTTTAGCGCTCAGCTTTGACGGCAGACGCTGTTGTTTTTTTTTTTTCAATGGGAGGTTTGTCTGAGAGAAAGAATGCTCGAAAAAGAGTTTATAATTGTTCACCGTTATGGCAGCGTGTCACAACCAGGAATTAAAACCGCAAAAGTGTGGCGCTAAATAAACATTCACACAGTAGCTACAGGGTGAGGTTAAGAACTTTGAACTGTGTTTGGGAGCCTCCATTATGGCAGTTAGAGACAATCATGGGGAAACATGACTTGGTTTTGCTGAGTGTTGCAGGATAAACATCTTTCCACTACTGAAACTGCTGCTTGGCATTAAAAACTGTAAGATATGTTCAAGAAGTCCAAATCCTATAAGATCATTCAATAATAGAGATTGATGTTGTGACCCAGTGGTTAAAGTGCATATGACACATTAGGCACAATCTTTGCTAAAACATAGTTAACACAATTATATTTAAGATTTTGCTGAAAACTTTACTCAGCTTCCTTTAGTTTGACAATTTTTGTGATGTTTATAGTTTCACTTTCTCATTTGACACTGACAGGAAGTGACATAGACAATTTTAGACCGTTGCCGTGTGGACCAAATTAGTCAATGGGAAATGAATGGGTCAAACTGCAGTGGAACTTTAGCTCCATCTGTCACTTCCTCCATTATGCATGAATCAATTCTTCTTGGTAATATTTTTGCATACAATAATAGTTGTGACAATAAAAACCTTGTAAATGAAAAAAAAAAAAAAACAACAGCAACTTTCATTAGAGGAAAAATTCTAGTGAAAATAACTTTTCTGCCCAATATTTTTTCATTAATTTGCTGCTTCACTGAAATAAAACGATAATTATTTCTTATAACAGATGTTATCCATCTAAATAAGTCATATTTTCAAAAGCATTAATACCTGTTATATGCACTTGAAGTGAGATATTGAGTGGTTGGCTTTCTTCTCTACTGTTTTATATTGTAAATGGTAAATGGTCTCAACTTATATAACTCACTTTTCTACCTTCATCAGGCCCAAAGCACTTTACAGCAATGGTTTGCATTTTCACAAGAAATTATATCCAGATGTGATATGGATTTAGAAAGTCTTTAATTTGGTCCCTAATAGCAATGTTGATACAGTGTAAAGTGTGCTATTGTACACGTGCTTTAGAAATAAGGTGTTTAACAACAGCTTTTAACTGTATTAAGATTATAAACTAAGGCCGTTGAGTTGATACGGCAAATTCTTGATTTAGACAGCCGACAGTTTCAATCTTCAACACCTGTGCACTGATGTGCCTCCTCTTACTTTCACAATCTGGTGGGACTTTCACATGACATCCCTGGCCCTGAAGAGAACTGGTTATTCTCGAAAGTGCCAGCCGTCTACATCAAGAAATTGTCCAGCTGTATTGATTCAATGGGCTTTGTTTACGAAGAGTTGTGTATCGTAAGATACTGGCAACTTAACAGGAAGGTTAGTGTCAACAAGTCCTCGGAGAAGGGACTGTGGGATGTTGTTTTGAGTATTATAGAGCATTACGTATCGGGGAATTGTCAGGAGCATATGCATGTGTAGCGTTTGACTCCATAAATTCTGTTCAAACCTTGGAAGTAGACTTTGTTCTTTCTTATCGTGTCTTTAGCCCCGTAAGCCGCAATAGAAATGTCAGCGTTTGCAGGAACTCTCCCGGCGCAGACAGCAGTTGTAATCAATGACAGATGAGAAGTGTTTTGATGGGAGCGAGGGAGTCCATTCTGCCGTAGATAATCGCTTGACATTTTAAGGTTAGCTGAGATGAGACTGCTGTCGCCAGTAAGCCCCGAGAGTCATATCATTCCTGACATGTCACCTGGCTGCAACCGCTCACAATGTGTTAGTGTCCGTTTTAACATGCCATTCAATTCTCAGGTGAGGTCACGGACATTTGAGTTTAGAATTGGCTCAAGAAAAGACTGCGTGGCCGTGGTGTCATTCATTATGTATTTCGCCAGCTTGCTTTTTTTGTGAATGAACCCGGCATGTTTTGCAGAGTGTAACGCTCCCCGCACCGGCCCACATTGCTTTCAACATTTTTGAGGCCAAGCATGAAGCTGATGCAAATCTCGATCTACGCCCTTTGCTGTCAGGTTTTTACCCCCACATCAAAACCTTATTTGCTTTTGCGCTTTCAGAACTTATAATTGATTAGCTGCTGTAACCCCTATATGACATGCCAAAAGATAAATCTGATTAAAACATTATCTTCACTTGTAGACACTTTTGTTGTTATATGTAATCGACATTATTATTACCGAGTATTCTCAATCTGTCTTAAATTGATAAATATGTTTCATACGTTGCAAGGTGTAAATGAGGTGACAGCTCCTGTAATCTTCTAATATGGTGGTGGCTGCATAAGGATCAAGGTGATATTGTGAATTTTCTCTTTTTGAAACCAGGCATGCATAATATAGTATGTCAGGAGTCATGTCTTGCGCTTCAAAAGAGCAGCAGTGACAATTAGCACCTCTCACCTCTCCTGCCTGGGTGATAATGAAATTTGGCGGCACTGTGGAATTGGGCACGATGCGAACGCCGTTCCTTCGGCAGCAATATTACAGCTCGCATGGTCAAACTCACGCCACGTCAATAGGGAAAGTTTGGCTTTGCCCGGATTATTGTTGGCACACTCAAAACAATGTGCTTTAAATCAGCTTTTAGAAAACAGAGGACACACTCGTGGCTTACTGGCGTGTATGAATGAAACCCCCAAGTCTGGACGGTTTGATCCCATCAGCTCGAGCCAGTGCTGTTCTTGGGTCCGTGGACAAAACACCTCGCCCGCTATTGACTGAGTGAGAGAGTGTGACGGATTGGTGGAGCTGTTTTTCCATTGTTGTTTTGTTATTTGCAGAGCTAGCGTACAACGATGATGATGACAGACTCCAGATGGTGAAACCGAAGAGTTTTGATTTGGACTCTCATTCAAAATGTGCAGTCGTGCCGTTGCAATTGGTCGATGGGGTTTATCAAAGCGCCTCCGGTTGTGCCCGTTTTACGGCTGTTTCGAGTCAATGTTTAATCCCTCATTACCGTTGTTCGTGCACACGTTTCTTGTGGCCACTTCCTGCTTTAGCGCTCCACAGCTTTACATATAGATGTGTTTCCAGTCTTATCAGAAATGACCTCATTAGATACAACATACCGGTTTCAGCTTTAGATTAAGACATTTTCTTTTTCTTTTGAGGCAAACGTGCCGCAATTTCCTGTATTGCCTGCTCAATGATTACGTAATTTAAAAATATTATACATTTAAAGTCTTTTTGTCTTGCATAAATAGGTTCTGCATTTTACTTTTAGCTGTACACACGTTTACTTTGAGGCTTTGCCGTTTTTATCCAGTACAGCAATATTATTCCAAACTGGCTTTCGATGTCCCAACATTTCAAAAGAATGCCCAATGACTTTCTTTTTTATGCTTGCTATCCTATTGTGGGATACCTTTACAGATTCTAGCGCTAGTTTACGACCACATGACAAAGCCACAAAGCCACTGGCCTGTACTCCGGCTGTGATCTCTAATTACTGTTTGTGCATGCTGATCCATACACTGCTCCCCACAGCGGCCAACACAATGAGTGATGAAGCCTTCAGAAAACCACTAGTGCCCGACTGGCCCCGCCGCAGACCTGCGCTTTATTGCACAGTGGTCAGTCTTGGTTATATTTAGTGTAAAAGTCTGCGCTCCCTCAGCAGGCTCACAGTGGGCATTTGTGCGGCTGTGGTTAACCATTGAACACAGTGGGCTGGGTGGTGCGCGCTGATGTGAGTTCAAACATGGCTGGGATGTGGCTGTCAACAGAATAAAGCCACTCGCATTGCCAAAACATAACGCAGCATTTTTCAGACTTGCGACTAATAAATTTTTCTTGAAGTGAATAAAAAAAGCAGAGCTGTGTCTGCAGTTGGCATGCAATGTGTACGTTTGAAGTCTTCAAGCGAATGCTAAATAAGACACTTTACGGCCAATTTACAGATGCATTTGTTCAGTGGTAGCTTTGTTGTTAAAAGCTGACATCAAAAGCAAAAAATGCCAGACTTTTTATAGTCGGCTTTTGCTGCACCAAAACATTTGACAGAAGACATGCAGACTCTCCTACATTCCTTTCACTCCATCACTTAGTCCCATTGGCTATCGTTTTTATTTCTGGTGAATACATTGCATGTAATCTAGAAAAAGAATTGTGTCCAACAATTATGTCACCAAGTCCTCATTCAGGTACTAAGGCCAATCAAATGCAACTAAAAACATGAGTAATGTTTAGAAGTTCATTCTACCTGTAGTCTTGTTTTGGTTGAATAGGTAGCAGTCCAGCAGTAATTAAACGGGCTGTTGGTCATGTGGCCTCAACCCGGCAGGTCAAAAATAAGGAATCGATTATCCGCCTGTGGGGTCTGTTCACTTAACCAGTGGTCTGTGGTTTGTTAGTCACACTAATTAGAATTTATGTCCGCACCAACTACCACAGCGCATTATGTCCTATTGAAAAAGCATATATTGTTGGAAGAAATGTCTGTTCTCACCTTTTCTGTTGGTCTAGTTGTGTGTGTGGGACTGACGTGTGATATTTCAAGGACAGGACAATCAGAAAGAGGTCTGTTATTCTGCTTTCCAGTAACACTGGAATGCATTTGAATCTTTCTGCACATTGCCCTTGATAATAAAGCCATCTTAATACTGTTTGCCAACCATTTTACGCACATCTCACCTCCTCCCCCGACCATACACTGCAGTTCTTCAAGGAATATCTCTTCTTCTGTTCCAACTGTTGTTACAAGAGGACAAGACTTCCTTTATTAAGCTCATGAATCGGAACCATTGTATCAGACAGTTACAGAATATAGCAGTTTGGCACCTCACTAGGCCTGAATCTCACGACATATGGCCGCGAGGTTGTAAAAAAGAATGGGAAGCTTCTTGGGTGGTCGTAACGATTGATACAAGAGGCGAAAAGAAGGGATCGCTTTCGACTAGCATCTGCCCAATACTTGTCCGGACAGATGCAGGTGTGAGCAGGTAAGGTGTGAGAGTTTCTTCCTCTCTATGAGTTTCCATGTTCTCATAGTGTTTCTGGAGGTTCCTTCCAACACTCTGGTCCCCCCCCCCAATCAACCTAAACCATTAACAAATTGTGGTACCCCTAATGATATTGTTGGGCAGTAAGGCAAGGCAAGTTTACTGTGGTTGTAAAGCACAATTCATACACAAGGCATTAAAGTGCTGCACAGTTACATAAAAGTACAAGGAGGCAGATCAAATCAATCTATAAAATGCAAGTATACTCATTAATTAATTAAATTGTAAGGGAAGGGTGCAAATCAAATATTTTCAGTTGTCATATGAACACCTAAGAATAACTGTTTTCAGCCTGGAGGTGAACATTGTCAGAGTTGAGGCCTGTCTCACGTCAGATTTTAGCTGCATAAAACTGAAACGCAGCCTCACCATGGTTAGTCCTGACTCTGGCACTAGCAGGAAGGTGTACTTTATTGATTGCCGTAGGAAAATGTGTTCTCTGCATTTGACCCATCCTTCAATGCCGCCGGGTCAACCCGTAGGGAGCAGGGGCAGCCACATGGCGCCTGGGGACCAATCTCTAGGTATGGAGCCAGACGTATGATCAGAATTGCCTGGCTAGAGGATTAACCTATTGTGCATGTTTTTAATGGTCAGGGAAACCAGAGCACCCGGAGGAAACCATGCAGACATGAGAACATGTAAACCCCACACAGGAAGGCCCCATCTGACCCGGGGAGCGGACCCGGAACCTTCTTGCTGTGACCACCGCTAACCGCTGTGTACCTTCGTGCACCTCCTCAGGGAGTGGTTTTCCTGGCGTTCTCAAAGACGAGATGGTTCATGTCAGAGATGTACTTTGAAGCTTTGACTTGAACACAAGCAGAGCTGTTTTAAAGTCTATTGTCTGAGTGCAGCATTACGTATTCTGACATAGACCCTGCCAGAAATAAATTAAAGACAAAAAACAAAACAAAAACATGTGCAATAATTTGATTCTGCAGTCAAATAATGCTGACTTCGATGCTGACTTAGAAATCTGGAAACAGGTTGTTGTTCACTGGCCTGAAAAGTCGTTGCTGTAGCAATTGCATAATTGGGGACAAAAAGTAGTGGATCTTAAGGCCCAAGAGTCTCTGGACCGTGTTCAGCGGGTCAGTGGTCTTTGCCAAAAGCAAATGCTCTTAACTGTGAACAAACTCTGTACTTTTGATATTATACTATCCACACTATCCAACTTCTGCTAGACTATCTGACCATTTTACCATCATTTGAAGTTAATTTTGAGAACCATGGTGATTCAATATCTGACCTCATGAGGATATACATCCATCAAAGGTGACGCTGGGCCATCTAAACATACAGTGCCCTGCGAATGTATTCGGCCCCCTTGAACTTTTCGACCTTTTGCCACATTTCAGGCTTCAAACATAAAGATATAAAACTGTCATTTTTTGTGAAGAACCAACAACAAGTGGGACACAATCATGAAGTGAAACGAAATTTATTGGATATTTCAAACATTTTTAACAAATAAAAAACTGAAAAATTGGGCGTGCAAAATTATTCAGCCCCCTTAAGTTAATACTTTGTAGTTTTATATCTTTATGTTTGAAGCCTGAAATGTGGCAAAAGGTTGAAAAGTTCAAGGGGGTCGAATACTTTCGCAAGGCACTGTAGCTATCTCTCAATGTGTCATCCTGTTGTGTTTGTTGTCTTCCCTTGGACTTGTTTAGCCTGCCCCAGCCTGGCAACAGCAGTGAATGATCGGACGGGGCTAGTTGGGATTCTTGGCATGGTGGTGGAAGGCTATGCTGTGTTGAATGTGTAGTGTGCCCTTTTCACTCTGGGTCTCACCTGTGGAGCTGGCCCTGGGTCAGCTTACTCGCCCTGTCAGTGCTCCTCTTGCAGGGAAATCCACACGCTTCGTTTTCAAAGACGCTGTGTTGTCTGTCTGGCTTGTCTTTCAAAGTCCTCAACAGACTGGGACATGGCTGCCAAATTGTTCAAATACTTAAATTCACTTACTCCAAGTACGTCTTTCTTTTTTCAATGTGGCTTGATTTACAAAGCAGGGAGAAGCATGAATCAAAGCATTTAAACAGAACGGAGAACTAAATACGTCTCTCATTTTTTTTCAAGAATGATATGACAAACTCGTGGGTCCAGCCCGGTGTGTCTGGGTATGTCGCACACCTGCCAGCCTTGAAGGTCTACTGCTTTGGCATCATTAAGACTTCCTGTGGGATTTGGTGTCTATTCTCACCTGTGAAAACAAAGTATTAATGCAGACTGGATAAACAGGTTGAGGACTCAGACTGGCTTTGTCTCTTCCCATGCCGCCGGAGAGAAACGCTATGTGCTCTTAGCGCTGTTTCTGTCGAGGTGATTAAGGTGTCAACTAGAACAATGGTACAGAAGGATTAGCTGAGTGTGCACCTAAAGCCGAAAACTATTTTTAAAAGGACAAAAGTATAATGATGTCAAGGCGCAAATAATGTCACATGGAACATTCAGAATGATTAGTGATACAATGTCTGTGCTTACAACCTCAGTGACCACTGAGGCTCAGCGTCAGATCAGCATCTTTAAATATAGAGCGAGGCAGCAATATTTAGTCAAGCAGTACTTATTACTTCCCTAGACAGGTTTACTCAAGATCATAGTGGTAGTCAACAGTTATTTGTCTGTCTGCATCTTCCGCGTTGCAGCTTTAGTCACTTGTCAGTCATGTCATAAATGTTCCCTTCGGCCATGGTGCAACTCATCCAGCAAGTTGCAAGCTGTCTTGTCTTTAATCTTTGCAAATTATCCTTCCTCACTCCTCCCTGTGCGCTCCACTCCCCCTGCTCTGACTCCTTGTATCAAATTTAAACACCGGCATGCCGCTCTTTGAAGACGTCCACTCCCATGTGCTTCCAGGCTGTGGCTGCCGCGACTAGGCCTTATTCTGTATTTAAGAGCCTAGTCATTGCTTGTTCACGCTTGTTGCTAAACATTTACCTGCCAAAGGTTTTTCTGAAACTGTCTCAAGAAAGTGTTCTTATTGTCTGAAATGACAAGCATGCTTGCACTAGTTATATTTCCAATTAGTTGCATTTTTATTTATTTAGTGCATTTTACATTGGAATGTCTTTGAAAATGATCTCCGGAACCTCTTATTTCTCACTATTTGTCGGGGCAGTTTTGGTTTTAGATTAATCTGACTGACTACAGTATATTGTGAGTGAGTGGTACGATCTACCATCAGACTCATGTCAAAAAGAGACTACTTAATGTCCAACTTATGTGAGGTTGTGATTTAGCTCAAACAAATATTACTATAACTTATAGTCATAACACATTTAATAGAAACGTACACATCTATTGTACGTACACATCTACGTTCTATTGTTTTATTAATAAAAGTTATTGGAAGCAGTATTGCTTTATAGCACAAATCTGAATCAGAGGTTTGTCACAAAGAAAGTGAGTTAAGGCTGTTGATACTTGATGCACGTTTCAAGCAGCGACGTAAACACATTCATTAAGTTTATATCTGGAGCAAAAGTCCTCAGGTTAGCTGCATTTTGCCTTCCTTTTTAAGAGGCAAAATGTGGTTGGAAGACGCACTAAAACCCTAAGAGCACTGATTCAATAACACAATGAACGCACTTTGATGCTTTTGAACTGGTGTGTTTTTGTCATGCTGATGGAGAGACTTTCCTATGGTCCTCCTTTAGCCGCCCGTTGATGGTGTAGGTGTAAATTGCTATGTGTGGGGATGGGCTCTTATTGGCTCACATTCACTGACGCCTGGCCTGGCTCTTTATGGCGCTAACCCCTAAAGATCCTACAGTTTTTGTCCCAATGTCACCATATCCATTGAGGCCTCCCTTGATGCCCGCGGTTTCTCTTGATTGGGTGAAAGAGGGATAAAGATTGGGTGCTGGAAGGCAGATCGCCGCGTTGTTGTTGGTGTTGTTGTTCAGTGGCGCCCACACTGAAGAAGTTCCTTTTAGCGAGTAGGTTTTCTCATTCACATTAAGTTCATTCACATTCTTGGGAGACCCGGGGGTGGGCGTCAAACTGGCATCGGAGGCTCTTTTTTTTGGTCAGTGAATGTGGCGAGCAGCATCCCGTGGGCCTTTCTGTGGGCTGCCTATAGAGGCCTCTGTCCAGGTCGGGGGAAACACTGCTGTGGAGATGCAAAGGCAGGACAGAGCTGTAGAATGGGAAGTGACTAATGAGGATTCTTCAATAGAGGCACACAGAAAAGTCAGTGTATATTCCCAAACCAACAGCTGGTGATGTGTAGGGTAGTGAGAGCAGTGGCGCAATGTGTTGGTTTTTTGCACATGCTCTTCACTATTTTTTAACACCCAACTAAATAATAAAATACTCGGGAGTACATGTGTGGCCGAGCATTCTTGTTCATTGCACACAAAACAAAACAAAATAGTGCAGTGACACACCAGAAATCTGAAGCCTTTAAGTTTTGAGCTAAAATTCGCTCTTTGAATATGCTCTTGTGGCTCTTTGGCTTCATTTTGTTGTGGTCTGGTAAAGTTATGGTTTGGTCCTTGTTTAGTTAAACCAGGTATAATCAGGTTAAACCCAGTAGAAGAAAAACATTGTTTTTATTCAATTTATAAACCAGAATTAAACCAGGCACCAATGAGGAATGATTGCGGAGTAAGTTCAGTACTGCACATAATACATGGTATATTTCTTTCTGTATAGTGGCTATTATAATCTTGACTTGCTGTACTTTTTTGTCTTTTGTATGGCTCAGTTTAGGGCAGTGATCTATCCCTGATTTAAAATAGGACAAATAACTATGAATTGACGAGCCTGAGTCCCACTTGAGGCATTAGACACACTTTGAGAAACACTGGCTACAAGAAATTCTTCAAAGTCTTAGCATTTAAGTCCAAATGCTGCACACTTCTTATTGATAACCCAAAGTCCTGGCCTACAGGCCCGACCATTGTTTTTCTAATCTCCGAATGAGAAGGAGAAGTGTTGTCCTTGTTTGCCTTGTTAAGACCTTTGCTTGTTTTGCTCCTAAGCTTCTCTATGAAGAAGTTAATGAATACTTTATTGCCACTTTTGGACCTAAGTGGCCATATTTAATTTTACCCCGGGGGACGTCCTGTGGCGTTTCCCAGCAGTTTGGAGACTGCTTTGCATTTCCTTTTAGAAGAAGACAAATAGACCCAGCGTCAGAGAAGAAGCGCACTGACAGAGGAGCTAGGAGCTAGGACTTAGGCAGGAGGGTGAGGTTACACTTGGGCGTCTTTCCCTTTAGGCGCTGAATTAGGCCAAAGTCTCTCTCATGGTCCACAAAGTGGATCAGTTTCTAGCCCCAGTGGACCTGTTGCAACATTTGACATTTGACAGACAATAGAATGTCTTGCAAAAATGAGAACGTTTTAGTTGTCTTGAGTTCTTGCATTTAAGGCCGAGATTCTTTCTAAACATATTCACACAAATGTTCCAATTCTTCACCAAAACTATGCATGGGAAATATTAGCACCCAGTACATGCTTTTAGATATTTAGAATGAAAGTCGTTTTAAAATAAAGGCAAACCAAAAATGTTTGAATAAAATGTAAAGAGCGAATTGTGATGAGGAGCCTTGTTTTTTTTTTTTTCATTCAGAAATGAAACGACTTAAAGCACAGAACAATTATTGTATCTTACGCTTCCTGATATTTGATATTTTTTTGGACTCATTCTGGTTTCAGTTTATATTAGCTATAGATTGTTTCTTATTGCTATTATTAATTGATGACTTTGCATAGAAAGCACTATCCATGGTTTAATTTGTTAGTGCCGTACTGTAACTATTTCCTTGCTGTGTAGCTACATACTATTAATCAGCAGCCTGCTTTCAGCAGGAAGAACAAACTTCCTAATTCCCCTTAGGTAGTTACCGTCTGATATCATCACTCACATTGAACGTTCACTCAACTGTGAATTTGCTGTTTTAGTCCTTACCAATTCTTTTCTGTCATTGTACGTGACTAAAGCTTCTACGAAGGGTCCGGGTCCTGTCATTGCGGCGGCCACACGGTGAGCAATGGCTTTTTAATGGAGACTTCGAAACAGAAAAAGAGGTCAGTGGCCAGTGGAAGTGGCCCAGGGGAGCTTTTTAAAGGCTGGCCAAAAGAGCGGCACTTCCGGTTTCCCTAATTGTGTGGGCAGCTTTGAGTGGAGGTAATTGATTGGAACTAATTAGCCGAAGAGATAAATGATGGCTTTGATGATCCGCTGCGGGCCTGGAACGCTCCTAAGTGCATCTAAACTCATATAACCTGGTCACTGTGACGCTCAACAAGTGTTACGTTTCTAAACAAGAAATGAGGTCAGAAAAATACGTTCTGACAAGTCTATCCAATACGAAAGACATAAAAGCAAAAAGTACATGCATCAAACATTTGCTCCCTGCGTTGCCAGATAATTGTATATATGAGTAACACACTATGTACTCACTATTCTGCGTCTTCGAGTCAGAACTAATGTTTTCTGAATGTGACAAGTGATTTACGGGCTCATTCAACCTCAGTCTGGACACGCTTTGAAAATGTCTGTCACCCCCCGATGCTGTAACTGTCAAGCTCTTTCCTCTTTATTTGATTTCTTCCTTTTAAATGATCTTTCATGACCGAGTGAATGTGTGTTGAAATGCTTTATCCGTTGATTTGGCTCCGTGACTCAGCCCAGTGAAAGAGTTTTGTCCAGTTTCGTTACAGCATGTGCTACAGTTAAATGCGCCGCTTCTCCACTTTCTATCCCTCAGACATTTATTGGCGGCAAACACAGCCTTGAGTCTGACTGTGATGAATATCGTCTAAAAACGGCCTCCCTGCCGTCAGTATATCATAGTTAACCTTGATGCGCTGCAGCCAGTTACATATGACTCATCTCTCCTGCTTTGCACTTGGATGCAATAAAGATTAAACTATACATGTGATCATGTTGCAAACTATGGCAATTTAGACTTTTTTTTTCAGAATTGTTTTGGATATTTGTTACTGTACTCTTACAGGTGACACTTGTGAAGCTAAAGTTGATGAAGAAGAACTAGTGACTTTATATTTTCATGGCAGTGAAACAAACCTGGTAATGAAAAACACTGCTATGTAAAGAGAAATTTGCAAGCATGGTTTGAGTTTCCAATGGCACTTATCTGTTTTTGCAAATACACTATTAATGTTGTCTTCCATGTGATGTACAATCTCAGCTCTGAGACCTGTTGATTATGTGGTTTGGATTTCTAATTGTGCAATGCAACTTGGAGGACAGAAATAAAAGCATATTTTTTGTAGACCCATGACTGATTTACTGTGATGTGTAAGCTGCTAAGCTGTCAAAAATCATTGTTCCACTAGAGTGAACACTAGGGTGTAACGATAAGTTTTTTGACCAATACAATACGTATCGATTTGAGGCCAAACAATTCGATGTAAAACAGATACGATTTGAACGATACAGTGGATTTTTGATATGATCTTCGATACTTTTAACATTGGATTTTCAGCAAATTAAGCAATAATTATTACAAGAACATAAATACAACAGAAGGCATTTGCACTGGATTTTATTTAAAAATTCACTTCAGATTTGCTGATTGTTGAATCAAACAGTGGAAAACATACACTCACAAAAGTGCAATAAACAGTTAAGATAAAGAGCTGCATATATGTTTAGTTACAGCACAATCTTTTCTCCAGTTTATTTTCAGTTAGAGCCAGTGCTGGTGCGATACCTTTAACCTTAAGACCTCTCCTCTTTTGTTGCCTGGCCTGCCAAACGACATGCCTTTTCATAGATATTTCAAAGACATATAGTCTGGGAGCATGATCTCAATTTCCTGGTGAGCGTGATTGACAGACGGCATCAACCAATTAGAGCAAAGCTAGATACGTCGCAGTAACAAGTGGCAGAAAGCCTTTCCAAAAACGTCCTTTTTTACAAGGAACGCTTCGAACCCTGTTTCTTGTTCCGGTTTTAGGGATTTCATATTTTCCAAATGATTTAAAACAGACGAAAGAGCAGAAGAATCGTGTATCGGCCGCCATCTTTAATGTTTTCGAAGAGTGCGTGGTGGTGACAGGTGACGGCTTCCGTCTCTTGGTGCGTGATTGGACCGATGTGGGTAAAATCGTGAAATGATTTGGCTGCGAGCAGCCGCACTTGAACAGAAAGGAGGAGTGTCTGGCAGGCCAGGCAAACCTCTTTTGGCTTGAGCCCACAAATACAGCTTATACAGTTTTTCAGTGAGTGGGACAGGATAAATAAAAGTTACCTAAACATTACAAGTTACCTAACAAAGTTACCTAGGGGTACAATGCACGATTTTGACCGTTAGGTCTCACACACAGACACTGTAGTGTTTATATTTTGGACTCTGAACGCAGAGCGCCTCATCCTCTCGCTACAACCTCTGTTAACAGCATCGCCAACAAAATATACACTAGCAGCGCAAAAAGAGCCAAAAGCAACAATACCCAGCTATTAACAGACTGCATTTTACTTTTGATGAGTTTCTCTCATAAACATAGTAAGCGAGCGCCACCAGTTCATCCGAATCCTGAAATGCTACGACAGACTTCAAACGTTGACCCATACGGCCCAGGCCCGTGCAGGCTCGTTATTTTACAGTCACCACGTCTTGCAATGTAACATCTAAAAATCGTATAAGACAAAAGGATATCTTGCTGTGTACACTCAGCTTTAGACCCGAAACAGAACTTTTTCTCTCACCTGGCTGCTGTGAGTAGCTTTTCGCTGCTCTTCTTTCCTTCGATGCATTCCTTTTATACAGTCTACCACCAGCGACCCGTTGTCTGATAATTATCATCTTTCTTGCAAAAATAAACGCTTCTTCGATAAACGCGCAAACAGCGTGCTTCTGTTATTGTTGCTCCTGACGTAATTCCCCTGCGCCCACTGGCCGCTGCAGGCGCTCGATGATGACGCAACGTCACCAAAAACGGGCTGAAAGTTGAATAAAGTAACATTTAGCCCAATATTTAAGCGACAATAAAGTAATTGTATTTGATTGAATGTTTTTCTCCAATACATCGATACAAATCGATCATTATTAATTAAAAGCGATGTACAACGATGTGTGGCCAGGATCGATGCAAACTAGCCGAGCGCCGATCGATGTAGCGGATCGAAGACATAACATATCGATACATCGATTAAATAGATGTGATAGTGAACAGTAAGGTTAAGGACTGTGCTGATGTTGCGTACTGCTCATGAAAAAAATTAAAAAAATTGTGTGGTATTTCCAACCTCTGATTAAAGCTGAGGTATCTGACTTTTTGTTGTTGTAGAGTACATTTATTTTCGATATCGCAGAGTATGTTGTGGACACCGCAAAAAAAAACAACCTTGTTGCAGATAATAATATAGAATCTGAATTAGTGCAATTTATTTTGAGGGTGAAACATGCACTTAAAGAATTTGCCTGAACAATTCGGGTTTACAGGAGGGATTGTGAGAGCTATAAATGAGTTTGGGCCGAAATTAAACATTTCACATTTTGAACAGGAAAAAATCAGGTACCCCAGCTTTAAATGGTCTCAACTTATATAGCGCTTCTCCACCTACATTAGGCACTCAAAGCGCTTTACAGCAAGGAACCACTCGCCCATTCACTCACTCACACTCACAGACACTGGAGGCAGCGTGGGTGAAATGTCTTGCCCAAGAACACAATGACAGGGTGCTTCTGTGGGATTCGAACTCCCGACGTTCCGGCGGACAATCTGAATATTTTGTCATTGAGCAGCTTGTTTACCTTGTGATACTATTACATTTCTGTATCGAACAGATTCTATCACAGGTCCAATTGAAAGTTCTTTTTAAATTCAGTTTGAGTAATAAAGTAATCCCATTAGCACACAATTGGAAACACGCAGCTCAAACATGACAGTTCAAAACGGTCCTTATTTGAAAATTGTAAATCATGCCTATTTGACAAGCACGCAAGCCTCGATGTCAACCTGCAAACGCATTTGTTCTCTGGAGGAATACACAGTTAATCACAAAAGATCCCAAATATTATCTTTACATTTAAGTACCCAACATCTGCCTGGGGACGCAGATTACCCTGTGTTTGGACTTGTCAAACATAATTGCTGCGTCAATTACATTTTCGTTGTTTTTTTTTTTTTTTTTTTTTTTTTTTTGCAGAGCGCCCCGGTGTACGGGAAACACTCGAACTATGCCAACAGGCTTGTTCGAAGTTGTGATTGGCCTGGAGTGCCGCAGCCGTGTTGTTTGCTAACCGACGTGGCACGCGGCCAAACATAAGTGCTCAATGTGTCCAAGTTAGAGCTGGGGGCCAAATCAGATTAGCAAATTTGTGAGATAAGAGTAACCAAGAGGGCATTTATCAAGATGAGAAAGTGAGCGAGATTAGATTTGGCACAAGGTGTTTGTGTGTGTGTTTGAAACGGCCAAAGTGATCTGATGTTTTACTGTATATCTGATCTCCCAGTGGCCCCCAGAGCATCTGGTGTTCCCTAATGGAGCCAATCATAACAGGCCACATCAAATGGAGTCCTGTATTATGATCTATATGACAAAACAAGCCCATTACAGTTGGTCTTTTCCATTATGTAGAGTAACCAACCATGATGGCTTTCATTTCAAATTGACACGTAATTGCAGAGCGCTTCAGGGCCATGTGCAAAGACTGAAGGGTGGTTTTGTGCAAGATACAATTGATCTTTAAACCATGCGCACACAGGGTTCTCAGGCTTGAAATCATTTAAAATGCTTTGAATAGTTTTAAAATATAGAGTGTGGGCGTTTGTTTTTTCTAGTTGTTAAATGATGAGCATAGCTGAAATAGCTACAGGTGGTCATGTATTCTTGTATACACAACAGGGTTTCATAAAAGACAAGTAAAATAATATATATGTTTCATTCTAAATGCAATGTTTTTATATGCAAAATCTTTTAAAAGGCACATAATTAAAGGGAATGTATGTGGCCAGTGAATATTTAATAGTAAAAACAGATACTGATTTTATGCTTAAAATGTAAGCATAATGGTCTATTTTAACTGTGTTGTGCCTTTGAAACTTGAATATGTGAATGTGATCCAACGTTTTCTCCTTCCAACGTAATATTTCAACTTTTAAGATAAAATAACGTTGAACACTAGGCTCATTATTTTAACTATCCTAATGTCCTACGTGCTGCAGATAAATGCATACCTTTATGACACTGTTCTTGTGCTGCAGGCTTCAAAAGAGACAGCTTCCTGTTCTTTTGCTGCTCATTTACCGTCACATAATCCTCATTTAACAAGAGGAAATTTTAGCTGCCAGAGAAGCCATATTTGCAATCCATACTTCCGCCCCCGTTCTTCTTGGAGCCCCTCACGCCCCACTAGAGCTGCCGTTGAGAGGGTCACAGAGGTCACTCAATGGGAAATCCTGCCTGTCAGTCGGCCCTCAGCGCGGGCAGGTGTGTCTCACTGCTGCAGTAGAAGATTGACCGGTCATTAAAATCTCACGTGGAGGCTGGGTGTAGCCTGAGCAGGGGTGTTTCCAGGCCTGTCAAGCTGTCAGCTGGGTGTGTGTGGGGGGGTGGGGGGGCAACCAGGGAAATTGACTTGGATGGACCACTGAGTTGTGGTTTTGCCGCATCAAATAACACAAACCTGCCAAGGAAATGCATCGTTCTGATGTGATCTTATCTACCGCGCTGCAGAAGGACTACACTGTCAACAGATGTAGGTTAGGGCTGCATCATTTGGTGGGGGGAAATCTGATGTTTTTACTGATTTAAGAAGTATTGTGATTGTGATGAAATGTGCACACTTCCAGGAGATTTATCACTGGAGAGAATACTGTAATATGAGCAGCTATACAAGAATAATCTGCATTCCGAAACAGCCCGATGGGTTAAGTCTGTCATCGAGAGTGGCATCCGCACTTAGCGTCTTCTTCAAATGCTAAAAACCGGTGCTGATGTAAACATATGAATAACACTGACAATTTACTGAACTCTCCCAGTGGAAAAAGTCTTTGCTCTGGTTTTCAGAAATTCTCTTTTATTTGATTTGAGATGTTGTGCAGAATGTGTTTTTGGAACTTATGTATCGGAATGTCTCGGGCTGTTGTTTCATGTTGCGTTTACCCCCGAGGACGCCCCGCAGAGATACATGTACCGCGAAGTGAACTTGTTTGCTCCTCTTCCACTTCCCCTCCCTAACCCCCTTCATGTTGGCCCTTCCCTGTACACCCACTCCCCGCCGTGTAGCTGCTTTTATGCCCCTACACTCCAAAGTTATAAATGGTTGTGTACTTGAGAGGCTTTCAAGACTTGTGTAGGGGAGTCCCTTTTGTAAGCTTTAAATGTTCAGGGTCAATGCAGGGCTATCGGAACTGGGGAGAGTTATGGGTGCAAGTTTGTTATTGCGCTATAGGAGTATTTCAGTGGAGGGCCGAAAAAATGCAATTTCCTTTTGTTCTGCATTTATTCACTGTGCTAATGCTTCTGCAATCGTGAGAAAAAAGTATTGCATGCACTATATTACCTGAGCTATACTTTCAAATGTTGTCTATGTAACTGAGGATGTGGTCAGAGAAGGCAATCGATCCCAAGCATAGAGACTGGCCCTGAATAATCACTTTGCGTTTTCCCCCCCCACATGGCTACAGATAAGCCACTGACCTCGAGCTGCACTGGGAGACGGTGGCCCTGGTGACGTACCATTAGCATGGATAAAGCAGGCAGGGATTGAGGAGCTCAGATCGATGAATCATTATGAGATGTGGGATGGTGCGTCTGTGTGACTTCGCCGCAATTCTCCGGAGTGCTCCTAACCAGCCTGCGTTTGGCGATGGCAGGATTTTCTCCGGATTAACTGGTGATTCCATGTCAAGTGTGCAGTCCAGGAATAATGAGGCATACAGCAGGGTGAACACCTTTTCACCCTTTCACCTTTACTTTTGTCTTAAGGTTGGATTCAAACATTCGTATTATTATCATTCTTCTTTCACCAGTAAGTGTACGATTTTTGTGTCGCTTACCGTGTATATTTGGTGGAGGTTGATCCAATCGGCACTTTTATCACATCGCATAATTCGAAGAAGCGTGATTGATAACATGCTTAAAGATTTGCGAGAACTTGTGCTGTTAAAGTCATAATTGTGTCATGCTGGAACATAGACAGTTTGTTCGCCGCTTGCCCCTCATGTAAACTAACTCATTTGGGCTCATATTGATCGTGCTAGAAAGGAGAACCCTTAAGTGAATGTGGTAAAAGTGCTGCTAATCAATGATTGACAGTTGGTGTTCACCCTGCCAAGGTCACGTTGCCTGTTGGAGTTCAGAGCAGAGCTGAAGCGGCTAAAGCCAACAGAAGAGAGGAGAAGGATTGCTTGCTAGGCCTGTATGAATGATGTGTGTGTGTGTGTGTGTGTGTGTGTCTGTATATATGGTTTATGGAGCCAATTGACCTGACTACTCACCAGCACTACGAGAACCTAAGGGGATTAGCAGGACTATGCTACGGTCCTCATAAACCAAGATTTTGTATTTTAATTTTTAGCATATAAAGAGCATAATTTCATTGTTTTTCTGAAGTCCTTTTAATGCTCAATGATAATATATCATGCACATATCAAGTTTTTTTAAATTCTTAGCTTTTAAAGACCATAAATTGAAAGTTTATTTGACGTCCATATAATACCCCAACCTGACTTCTTGTGTATGGAGTGTATGATGTGCTCCCCCTACCCTACTCTGGCGGTATTGAAGGCTCCATTGTGATTGGTTCTTTATGGGGACACGTGCGGGATATGTGTCCGGGCATGTTGAGTGATTTCGGAAGACATCTAATGGTAATGCGAAGAAGAAGGACCAAGAGAAAGTTCACTCCAAAGAAGACAAGAAAATATATTGGTAAGTATCTAGTCCTTGTTAAATATACGTTATCAAGTATTTTCTGAATGGAACTTAGCCCCGGCCTGGAGGATTTATCCCCGGGCTGGATGATATGGGGACCGGGCTATTGGGTTTTGGAGCTGGCTGTGGAACTTAGCCCCAGCCTTGGTGAGTTTTCCCCGGCCTGGATGAGTTGGGGGGTGTAGTCCGAGGAGGGGTGCTTAAGAGTGGGTCCGAGATGTGGGCTGTGTGTCCCCGGAGGTCCAGAGGAGTCAGGGGGGCGAGTGTGTGCAAGTAGGGCCGGGGTAGGAGTGCCCTGAGCCGGGTAGTGTAAGTGGAGTAGAGGGTGGGTCATTGTGGTGGATGTCGGTGCGGAGCTGGTAGCTTTAGGAGCAGGCTGGTCAGAGGAGGTCCAGAGGAGCCAGGGGGGCGAGTGTGTGCACGTAGGCCGGGGTAGGAGTGCCCTGAGCCGGGTAGTGTAAGTGGAGTAGAGGGTGGGTCATTGTGGTGGATGTCGGTGCGGAGCTGGTAGCTTTAGGAGCAGGCTGGTCAGAGGAGGTCCAGAGGAGCCAGGGGGGCGAGTGTGTGCACGTAGGCCGGGGTAGGAGTGCCCTGAGCCGGGTAGTGTAAGTGGAGTAGAGGGTGGGTCATTGTGGTGGATGTCGGTGCGGAGCTGGTAGCTTTAGGAGCAGGCTGGTCAGAGGAGGTCCAGAGGAGCCAGGGGGGCGAGTGTGTGCACGTAGGCCGGGGTAGGAGTGCCCTGAGCCGGGTAGTGTAAGTGGAGTAGAGGGTGGGTCATTGTGGTGGATGTCGGTGCGGAGCTGGTAGCTTTAGGAGCAGGCTGGTCAGAGGAGGTCCAGAGGAGCCAGGGGGGCGAGTGTGTGCACGTAGGCCGGGGTAGGAGTGCCCTGAGCCGGGTAGTGTAAGTGGAGTAGAGGGTGGGTCATTGTGGTGGATGTCGGTGCGGAGCTGGTAGCTTTAGGAGCAGGCTGGTCAGAGGAGGTCCAGAGGAGCCAGGGGGGCGAGTGTGTGCACGTAGGCCGGGGTAGGAGTGCCCTGAGCCGGGTAGTGTAAGTGGAGTAGAGGGTGGGTCATTGTGGTGGATGTCGGTGCGGAGCTGGTAGCTTTAGGAGCAGGCTGGTCAGAGGAGGTCCAGAGGAGCCAGGGGGGCGAGTGTGTGCACGTAGGCCGGGGTAGGAGTGCCCTGAGCCGGGTAGTGTAAGTGGAGTAGAGGGTGGGTCATTGTGGTGGATGTCGGTGCGGAGCTGGTAGCTTTAGGAGCAGGCTGGTCAGAGGAGGTCCAGAGGAGCCAGGGGGGCGAGTGTGTGCACGTAGGCCGGGGTAGGAGTGCCCTGAGCCGGGTAGTGTAAGTGGAGTAGAGGGTGGGTCATTGTGGTGGATGTCGGTGCGGAGCTGGTAGCTTTAGGAGCAGGCTGGTCAGAGGAGGTCCAGAGGAGCCAGGGGGGCGAGTGTGTGCACGTAGGCCGGGGTAGGAGTGCCCTGAGCCGGGTAGTGTAAGTGGAGTAGAGGGTGGGTCATTGTGGTGGATGTCGGTGCGGAGCTGGTAGCTTTAGGAGCAGGCTGGTCAGAGGAGGTCCAGAGGAGCCAGGGGGGCGAGTGTGTGCACGTAGGCCGGGGTAGGAGTGCCCTGAGCCGGGTAGTGTAAGTGGAGTAGAGGGTGGGTCATTGTGGTGGATGTCGGTGCGGAGCTGGTAGCTTTAGGAGCAGGCTGGTCAGAGGAGGTCCAGAGGAGCCAGGGGGGCGAGTGTGTGCACGTAGGCCGGGGTAGGAGTGCCCTGAGCCGGGTAGTGTAAGTGGAGTAGAGGGTGGGTCATTGTGGTGGATGTCGGTGCGGGGCTGGTAGCTTTAGGAGCAGGCTGTGGAACTTAGCCCCAGCCTTGGTGAGTTTTCCCCGGCCCTGATGAGTTGGGGACCGGGGTATTGGGTTTAGGAGCTGGCTGTGGAACTTAGCCCCAGCCTGGGTGGTTCTTTGTAGGTTCAAGTATTGTCTGTTTATCTTTCAGAGTGACACTGGGAAGGACCAAAGGCAGGAGATGGCACAAGAAAAAAACAACCCAGACTCAGACCCAGACTATGTGGGTGATGAAGATTTAGATGAGCTCCCCCATCCAAATATATGGCTGACACAAAAGTCGGATACAAGTCTTGCTCCTGCTTCTAGTGCACCGGGAACCAGCCAGCAAGGTAGTTCTTCATACACCTCAGAGTTGCATTCAGAGAATGGTCCACAAAGAGGAGACCCACAGCGGACAAGTTCCATAAATTACTGCTTTGTCTGCGGTAAGCCCCAGAAGAAAATATCGAGACATCTTAAAACACACAAGACCAATGCAGAGATTGTACAAGTCTTTTCCCTTACTGATGTCAAGGAGCGCAACAAACGGATTGAAAAAATTAGGAATAAAGGGAACTTTTTACATAATCAAGCAGTATTACAAAGTGGGAAAGGGCAATTGAAAGTGAAGCGACGATGCAAAAAAAAAGCTTTGGATGGAAAGTTTATTCACTGCATGTATTGTCAAGGCATGTTTCTCCGCAAAGAACTATGGAGGCATACTCGCAGGTGCCCTCACAAACCCGAAGATGCAAACCAAGAAGAGACGTCTGGAAGGAGAAGGATCCTCGGCTCTGCATCAGCTCAGGATGCCGCCTTATGTGCGCAAATCTCGGGTGGGGTTTGGAAGCTTCTCAGTGTTATGAACGTGGATGAAGTTGGATCAGTTGTGCGAAATGACTTCTGTATTCTCCAGTTTGCCCAGTCACTTTACAACATTCATGGACAGGATACAACAAAGTATGAATACATAAGACAAAAACTGAGAGAAGTGGGACGTCTGCTGCTGTGCTTGCGGACAGATTTCTCTGTGCCGACCCTGGAAGATGCTGTTAGGCCTGCAAACTTTGAGAAAGTGGTACAAGCGGTCAAAAAGGTAGCAGGTTTTAATGATGACAATCTTTCGTACAAAACCCTGAGCCTTGCTCTTAAACTCGGCCACACACTGAATAAGATCTGCGACATCATCCACTGCCGGGGCTTGATGGCAGAAGATGAGAAGCTGGTGAAGTATACTGAAACATTTAAGAAGTTGCTCAGTACCAAGTGGAAAGAATATGTATCTCACAATGCCCTTAACACACTGAGTGATGCCAAGTTTAATAAACCGTTAACCTTACCATTCACTGAAGATGTTGTGAAACTTCACAAGTTTTTGGAAAAGGCAGCAGAAGAGGCCACAAGCAAACTGCAAGAAACAGATGATGCTCAAACTTATGCCCGTCTTGCCATGGTGTTGCTCACACAAATCATTGTGTTCAACCGTCGGCGAGCTGGAGAGGTTTCCAAAATGCCTCTGAAACATTTTCTGGAGAGGGATAATCAACAACTTCATGCGGATGTAAGCCTTGGTTTATCGGACACAGAAAAGAAGCTCTGCCGGTATCTAAGTCGCGTGGAAATTATGGGTAAAAGAGGGAGAAAAGTTGCAGTTCTTCTCCCCCGACCTGTTGTCAATGGTCTTACACTACTCACAAATAAGAGGAAAGAATGTGGTGTGTCTCCCTCAAACCCATTCTTATTTGCACGACCCAAAGCACCAACCCATTATAGAGGAAGTGACTGCCTGAGACGTTTCTCCACACAGTGCGACACAAAGTACCCCGAGCACCTCCGGTCGACGGGTCTCAGGAAACATGTGGCCACGCTATCTCAAGTCTTAAACCTCCAGGAGAATGAGCTGGATCAGGTGGCAGACTTCCTTGGACATGATATCCGCGTACACAGGGAATTCTACAGACTGCCTGTTCCAACAACACAACTTGCAAAGATATCCAAAGTATTGCTTTTAATGGAGAAGGGATCCATTTCCTCGCTAAAAGGAAAGACGCTGGAGGAGATTGAACTTGAAGGTTTGTTAAATGTATCTCTTATCTGGGTGTGCATGTAGGGCCGGGGTAGGAGTGCCCTGAGCCGGGTAGTGTAAGTGGAGTAGAGGGTGGGTCATTGTGGTGGATGTCGGTGCGGAGCTGGTAGCTTTAGGAGCAGGCTGGTCAGAGGAGGTCCAGAGGAGCCAGGGGGGCGAGTGTGTGCACGTAGGCCGGGGTTGGAGTGCCCTGAGCCGGGTAGTGTAAGTGGAGTAGAGGGTGGGTCATTGTGGTGGATGTTGGTGCGGGGCTGGTAGCTTTAGGAGCAGGCTGGTCAGAGGAGGTCCAGAGGAGCCAGGGGGGCGAGTGTGTGCACGTAGGCCGGGGTAGGAGTGCCCTGAGCCGGGTAGTGTAAGTGGAGTAGAGGGTGGGTCATTGTGGTGGATGTTGGTGCGGGGCTGGTAGCTTTAGGAGCCGGCTGGGGATCTTAGCCCCAGCCTTGGTGAGTTTTCCCAGGCCTGGTGGCTTTAGGAGCGGGCTGATTGAATTGAATCCCCCTTTTGTTTTTAGATGAAATTCCCATCAGTGCAGATGAGGCCGAAGAGGAGAGTCACAGTGACTCGGGGGACTCTGCTGAGAAACAAGCGGCAACTGTGGTTATAGATGATGACCCGATCGACATAGCTGATGGAGATACCTCTGATTTTGAAGGCAAGTTCTTCTGTTTACTCTTGTAGTAGTCTTGCTCTGACTTATTCACATTGTTTTGTTTAAATTAATTCCTAATTTTCCTTTTCAGAGGCAGCACAGAGGCCTGCAAAGCAACCTGGACCAAAACGCAGAGTGACAAAAAGAGCATGGTCAAAGACTGAAGAAGCAGCTGTAATGCGGCATTTTAAAAAACACATCAAGAGAGGAAAACTGGCCACAAAAAATGAAGTAACTCAGTGTAAGCAAGCAGAAATGGCCTTAAGTCAGAGAACACTGCAGAATATAAGAGACTTTGTGAGAAATCGTGGACTAGCACATAAAAGACAACTAAAGGTAAAAGATGGATAAGCATGGAGTGTATGTATGAAGAACATTAAAACTTTTCCAGCCTCTAATTGTGGTTCATCCATCCATCCATTTTCTCCCACTTGTCCGTTGCCGGGTCGTGGAGGCAGCCGTTGGAGCTGCCCAAATCACATAGCACCAGTCCCCTATGGCTCCTCCTGCAGGTGGTGGGTCCACGGAAGGACGGCCTCATGGTTCCAAACGGGCCTGTTGGTCTCTCATAGGGGAATTGTGGTTCAGTTATGTTTAAAGTCCTCATAATTCATCTTTGGTCCTCATGAACCACCTTCTGGTCGGTGGCTGTGTATAGACAACCGTAGCTGATACAAGGATGTTAAATAGACCTAAATTTTTTTCAGATTTTTTACAGTTAGTCTATCCAGAGCTTATCTCTCTAGGACCTTGGGAAACCATAGTCCTCTTAAACCACACCAGGGTTGGTTTTTCCAAAAGGTCAACATAAACCATAAAACCACGTATGTGTGTGTGTGTGTGTGTGTGTGTGTGTGTGTGTGTGTGTGTGTGTGTGTGTGTGTGTGTGTGTGTGTGTGTGTGTGTGTGTGTGTGTGTGTGTGTGTGTGTGTGTGTGTGTGTGTGTGTGTGTGTGTGTGTGTGTGTGTGTGTGTGTGTGTGTGTATGGTGGAGGGGAAACTGAAGTTACATACGTAGCTTACCACCACTGAGAATGGAGTGAACATAAAATTGACCAATGTAAAGTGCTTTGTGACCATGTCCTTTCTTCCTTCCTTGCTATATGCAGGCCAGGCACCAAATTGAAGCTATTGTTGAGCTCTGATCGCAGGATATGGCAATGATTATTTGGTTATATGATTTCAATAATATCATGTATTTTCATTACATTTCTGTATCTTTCAAATAGCGTATGTGCCTGTGTGAAGCGTGCCTTTGTTTATGCAGACTTATCGCTGTGAAAAGCGAGATTTATGACGTTCTGTTTTGAATTTTCATTGACGACAACCCGTGGAGCTGCACTTTGACCCCGCACCGCTTTACACCATCTCACAGGTTAAACCTTCCTGCGATCCAGTCTCTCAATACATTTTGACAGGTGTGTTTCCATTTTACAGGCCTAATAAGGTCCTGCTGGGCTTTGGGCTGAGAAATCAGGCCCATCACGCTGTTCGCCAGTGACCGACGTCGTTCAGATGACATCTCATAATGCCACTGGGTCAGAGCAGAGGCACACAACCGCAAACTGGGTAATGCCGTTTGGCTGCTAACATGAGAATTGAGTAGGAAGCCATGGCTGATGTGAAAAGCATATAACTGTCTGTGGAAAGTGTGAATGGTGGGATGGGGGAAGGTCCACCTGTAAGGGGGGATTGGAAGGCTTACTTTCTCTTTCACTCCAAGCGTAGCAGTTGCGGTGGACTGAGCCAAAGCTAACATGTGCTTATTCCACCTTGAAGGGTCTGCTATAAAAGTTTCACACGCGTCTTGCTTTCCTTCAGTTACTTCAGTCTTGCAGCCCTACGATTCAGCAGACTGGAATCTTAGCTTTTTTTCTTCTTCTACCAAATTATATTAATTGGTTAATTATTAATATTGATTAATTCTGTTCAGCATGAACTGCACTGAGCAGAAATTATAAAGAAAATGTTATAATGACTGTTGATATTCCTCTATTTGGCGATGTTCGAGCAAGTCCCCTTATAATAAATGTCATTGTGCTCCTCTATATGTCAGATTATAAGTAATATTTGTCATTGTACTATATTACTTACAAGAAAATTGCGTTGAGCGCGCCGCCATTGTGGGCCAACCTGACCAGCATGCTTTTGGAGGTAGAGGAAACCGGAGTTCGTCCTTCAGTGCTCCTCTGAAACAGTGCATCGCCTCTTGGGTTTGTCCCTGTTTCAGGGTGTCCCGCACAGCTCAGCTCCTCCACCTCCTCCTTCCTCTCCCTCCTTCCAACTTGCAGTTTCTTCATCAGTCTAAAACAGGCACAAGCTTCTCCTTAACCCTGTTTCTTCTGAATGCTGGCTCAACATCTGCAGGACCTAATGGTACTTCACAACGACGCTCTGCTGCTCTTGACTGGTTTCTCCGCTGTGGCATAAAATGAAAGGTCAAAGAAGTAAAAAGCAGTGGAGTGATTTCTCAATGGAGAAAAGTAAACATATACACTGTAGGTTGATTCCAAACCAGATGTATTATAGTCAGGAATTAAACTACACATTTTGATATAAAATGTATTATATTTTTTAACCAACCGATTTCAGATTAGTAGCTTATAGCATGAAGGTATTTATTTCCCAGTAGAAGTATTTTGTCAACCCAAGGCACATCTTTCTTCACCTCACACGTGATCCATCTCCCGCCATTATCGGGCGGCCTGAATCAGAGTAGTCTGCGAGAGATTACCAGCGACAAACTGGGATGGCTAAATCAGCTTGGTAAACCCACTGACCCTGCCTCCTCCTCCGTTTGGTTCACACTATTAAATCCACCGGACACGGACACAGCCACGCACACGAAAATAACAACACAGTGGCACAAATAAAAAGTAGCCGCAAACTGGGCTGAAGATTACGATGGAAAGTGGGATGGATAGATGGTTATAAGGAAAGAGGTTTATGGAATATCCCAAGAATGCCCCTGCTGCGCCATTAGCATCAACTTAAGTCTTCCAAATACTGTACATTGTCCCTTTTGTCTTGGACGCTGGGAAAACAATATGACCAGACCCAGATTCATGTTCTTGGGTCTTAGGGGAACTTATTATCTCGTAGTCTGTGTGAAAGCAGATAAAAGGGCAGCCTTTAAAACAGACCCAGTTATCAGTGATCACCTGTGACCTCCGAACTGCTTCTCTTTAGTTGTTTAAACCTGGTCCACAAAGTGTTGGAAGGTGGTGTGCGTCCCGTGGGGGAACATCGAGGTCTCTAGAGGACTGTCTGCCCCTGAAAGGACAGGGATGAGCCGTTTGTATAAAGCTTTTTATTTCGGATGAGCAACATTCAATAGATTGCGCAGTGTAGGGCCAAAACATGGTCGCTGTATTGACATTTGAAGGAAAGAGTGGGATTTGTGTTCTAATCCCATTTCCTGCGCCTAGAGCCTGGGAATCAAAGATGTGTCAGAGTCACTTCATCTGCTTTGACCCAATGCAAGGGACACAGCTGCTCGACATCCAGCCTCAGGCCAAAGACTGTTAAGACTGCAAGTAAATCTCTAAATTTTGATTGATTCAAATACAACAAAAAATAAACTGCTTGAAACAAAGGAACACATTTCACTTGCAAATCTGTTGTTTGACAATTCGAGTTCTTCTGCAGGATTCTACAATAATGTATCTACTTTTGTAATCAAGTAATATACAAATATCACTTTTTTGATGGGGAAGTGGTAATTATAATGGTGACTGTTTCCGAATCGTTTTGCATTGCTTGTAACAATGTGTCCTTTTGCAAACACTTCCTGTTGTATCTCAACACATAAGGGGAAAGTGCTGAGGCGGCTCGTCGGTCTCCCAGAGGTGTACGCGGGACAGGAAGAACCACAATGGCTGCTGTAGAACCACAATGGCTGCTGTCACATTGTGTCCCGTATATAATGTGCACCTCAGGGAGAGGCTGAGACCACTGGCCTCACACACAGCGACCCCACACCAACTCAACAAACAGCCCATTTACCAGCAGCAGCTCTGTCACACACATTAGATACATGTACATGCTGTCCATTCATAGTATATCTGCTCCCATCCTGACACAACGCTGCTTTAGGACGCCTATTGTTGTTCTGAGTCTGAAGTAAGCATTCAAACCTCCCCTGGTGTGGGAATGAACGTGGAGGAGACAAGGGAAAAGTACACAAGAACTGGAAACTTGACCACTTTTGGTAAATGGCCAACATTAAAAGGTTATTTTCAGTCATAAAACAAGGATTTGTATGTTTCACCACAATTATGATCAGTTTGTTGTATGAAGTAGAGTAGAGCAAAAGATCAAGGTGCTTTTTTGGCTTTGGTGAGAAATACAAAAGTATTCAAGCATTATTCATTCAAGAACATCTTCATCCACTTCAATAAATCAAGCCTCAGACTTTTGTGCCATTCCAAACCATGTTAATGTCATGGGGGCATCTTTTCCAAATGTAAAAATTGATTGTTTAAGTTCCCCAAAGAAGGTTGTAAATGCTGTTAAAGTTATAAAACATGTAACAATAAACCAAATAGTACTTTAACAAACCCTTGAAGAACCATAGTATGACCCTAATATTGTCCAGAGACCCAGAGATCCATCTCCATTACAACCAGACTCTTCTTCTGTAGCCAGTGTCAGTCCCAGGTGCCCTCTGACAACAAACTGAAACAAGCCAGGTTCAGATAAGACCGACATTACTGCTCCTTTTCTACACCGTATGTGCTCTTTGGCCTGGTTTGGATATTCAGCTACTACAAAGTATGTGCTATGTGTCCATTAAAACAGAACACAAAGCGGCACATTGCCAGCTTTAAACCTTTTGGGTTATCATGAAGCCTTTGTCAAATACAGTGCCTTGCGAAAGTATTCGGCCCCCTTGAACTTTTTGACCTTTTGCCACATTTCAGGCTTCAAACATAAAGATATAAAACTGTCATTTTTGTGTGAAGAACCAACAACAAGTGGGACACAATCATGAAGTGAAATGAAATTTATTGGGTATTTTTAAACATTTTTAACAAATAAAAAACTAAAAAATTGGGCGTGCAAAATAATTCAGCCCCCTTAAGTTAATACTTTGTAGCACCACCTTTTGCTGCGATTACTGCTGTAAGTCGCTTGGGGTTTGTCTCTATCAGTTTTGCACATTGAGAGACTGAAATATTTGCCCATTCCTCCTTGCAAAACAGCTCGAGCTCAGTGAAGTTGGATGGACAGCGTTTGTGAACAGCAGTTTTCAGTTCTTTCCACAGATTCTCGATTGGATTCAGGTCTGGACTTTGACTTGGCCATTCTAACACCTGGATATGTTTATTTGTGAACCACTCTATTGTAGAGTTTGCTTTATGTTTTGGATCATTGTCTTGTTGGAAGACAAATCTCCGTCCCAGTCTCAGGTCTTTTGCAGACTCCATCAGGTTTTCTTCCAGAATGGTCCTGTATTTGGCTCCATCCATCTTCCCATCAATTTTAACCATCTTCCCTGTCCCTGCTGAAGAAAAGCCCAAACCATGATGCTGCCACCACCATGTTTGACAGTGGGGATGGTGTGTTCAGGGTGATGAGCTGTGTTGCTTTTACGCCAAACATAACGTTTTGCATTGTTGCCAAAAAGTTTGATTTTGGTTTCATCTGACCAGAGCACCTTCTTCCACATGTTTGGTGTGTCTCCCAGGTGGCTTGTGGCAAACTTTAAACAACACTTTTTATGGATATCTTTAAGAAATGTCTTTCTTCTTGCCACTCTTCCATAAAGGCCAGAGTTGTGCAGTATACG
This sequence comes from Proterorhinus semilunaris, assembly GCA_021464625.1. Lineage (NCBI taxonomy): Eukaryota > Metazoa > Chordata > Actinopteri > Gobiiformes > Gobiidae > Proterorhinus > Proterorhinus semilunaris. The sequence goes on from CM038344.1 coordinate 17,136,367, forward strand.
ACTGATTGTTGTCCTATGGACAGAGTCTCCCACCTCAGCTGTACATTTCTGCAGTTCATCCAGAGTGATCATGGGCCTCTTGGCAGCATCTCTGATCAGTTTTCTCCTTGTATGAGCTGAAAGTTTAGAGGGGCGGCCGGGTCTTTGTAGATTTGCAGTGGTCTGATACTCCTTCCATTTCAATATTAATCGCTTGCACAGTGCTCCTTGGGATGTTTAAAGCTTGGGAAATCTTTTTTGTATCTAAATCCGGCTTTAAACTTCTCCACAACAGTATCTCGGACCTGCTTGGTGTGTTCCTTGTTCTTCATGATGCTCTCTGCGCTTTAAACTGACCTCTGAGACTGTCACAGAGCAGGTGCATTTATACGGAGACTTGTTTACACACAGGTGGATTCTATTTATCATCATTAGTCATTTAGGTCAACATTGGATCATTCAGAGATCCTCACTGAACTTCTGGAGAGAGTTTGCTGCACTGAAAGTAAAGGGGCTGAATAATTTTGCACGCCCAATTTTTCAATTGTTTATTTGTTAAAAAATTTTGAAATATCCAATAAATTTCGTTTCACTTCATGATTGTGTCCCACTTGTTGTTGGTTCTTCACAAAAAATTACAGTTTTTTATCTTTATGTTTGAAGCCTGAAATGTGGCAAAAGGTCGAAAGGTTCAAGGGGGCCGAATACTTTCGCAAGGCACTGTAATTGTAAGAATCATTAAAGTATCTCTAAAATCGCTTTTCGACAGAAGCGACACAGGACAGAGCAGTAGAGCAGTTTGTTTTGAGGGGGTCATCCCCCACAGCTTTGGGTTTCAATCGCCTCTAGAAGAAAGCGGCCGGAAGCGGTATGGAATTGGCCAACAGGAGGCGCTGCGAGGCTAAATTCATGCCAGTTAATGCAGAGTGAGAACCACTTAATGCTTTTTTCCACGTTTAAAAAAAATAATAATTTCAAGTCTATGAAAGTGGTATATACTGTCTAAATGTTTCCAAACAAGAAATGCATCTCTCATAGAATTCCCCGACCAGAAACAGCTATTGCTAATATACTTAGCTTTGTTTTGCTAAAAGTTTAGCTCAACATTAAGTTTCCATTTTCTCAGAGAACGACACAGATCACCAAAACAGATGAGCACTTGGTTAAATATGACAAATATACTGTTTGTGTATGTATGCTTTTATATGTGGTATTTTCTCACTTGCATTCTCTCTTCAAAATCATAGCTCCTCGTTGGTTCACTTCCCCCCATCCCTCCTAAACCAGTCCAACAAGCGACCCGCTCCAGACCGCAGGGCTGAGGTGGTCTGGGGTTGCAGCACTTTGGACCTTTTGGTGCGGAACTGTTCACTTTTGGCTTTCGAAACACGTGCAAAACGCTTCGGTCTGCTCCTGTCGAAATGCGACTAATGGTCACCCCAACAGGAACAGGAAGACTTGTTAAAACATGCACTACACACAATGCAGTCTTCCACGAATAGATGTTGGGGAATCTAAATGCGGAGGCCTTTTGCCTGTTATCTGCTGAGTTGTAGCCCTGATAGCCCACAGTCACTCTCTCTGTCCACTGTGACTGGACACAGCCGGCGTGGACAGGCGTCCCATAATGCCACTTTAGCTCAGGCAATCCCCGTTTCCTGATTCCACTCAGCCAGAGGAGAGATAACCCTGCACCACAACTAATCCCAGATTAAACCAGAGCAGAGAGCGCTGCCACTACTGCCAATGACCTTTGGCCCCCGCATGTCTCCAGGCACATGCTGACTTGCATATGTACAAACAATTTTAATCCAGGCCATGCAAGGTTAGAGTTGTCCATTAATGATGTCCTGGGAAAGATCGAGTTCAAACAAATATACTGTATGTACTATTTGAACGTATGTGACAGTTTATCACAACACATTGTCAAAAGAGAATAGCTCACAATAGAGATGACACATGACCTCCCCATAGAAAAATCTCTGTAATAACTATCTTACCATCCTCAAGTGTCTTCACACAGGAAGCAAAATATATCTGATCGTACAATGCCTTGGTTATCATATCAGTTTACCGACCGTGGACAAGGGAGGAGAGTTGTTTGACTTCCACAGGCTGTTCTCTGTAGTTCAAAAGATGAGTGCAGGGGATGGTTCCTGCTCTGCTTAGTGTATCGCTCTCTTGAAATGTGAGTCAATTACTCTATAACTTTAAAAAGACTCTCAACTACCTATAATAAGGGGTTAATTTTACACAGTAAGCAAGCTGTTCCCAAAGTCACTGATAACTAATAAACTTAATCAGTTTAGCTGTGCATAGAGGATTTAAAGCACCTCAGTAAAAGTGTTTCAGTGACAGTAAATGTTAGTAATTGGTAGCTTTATTTAACAATGCATACTACCTATTAAAGAATAATCATGAATGTTAGTGCTGGCTTCGGTTGTGAAGGCAGAGTTCTTGAGATAGTGCGTTCGATCTTGTCTGTTGTCAAGTAATTTTTTCTGATTACATTGAACTAGGAGCAGTCGTTATTAGTGGTTAAGGTTCTGTGATCAATTCCTGGACAGTGAGCCTTTCTGTGGGAAGTGAACCTGAAACACAATCGGCTAATAGGTGCAAATGATTAAACTCACATCTGGAGGTGGATCTCTGGGCACTGCACTGCAGTTGCTCACTGCTCCTGAGGCAGTGGCATTAGTGGCATTAAAGGATCGGTCAAACACCAGTGCATCAGAGACAGTAGCGGAGAGTGGAGTAAGATGAGCCACTTTTTGCTTTGGTGGTTGTTGTGTAAAAACAGTTTATAATAGATGCAAAATTTTACTATTTATACACATTTTGGAATGTTTTCTATTCTTTTGCCTCCTCAAAAATCATCTTTTTAAGATGTTGGTCTTCAAAAAAACTTGTCTTGTGGCTCATTTTACCCCCAGATTGGGGTAAATTGAACCAGATCTTGGGGTCAATTGAACCACCATTTAAAGGTGAAATTAATACTAAACATCATGAAGGCTATTTTATTTTACGATTCACTGTTTCCCATTAGCAATTTTATTCCAAAAACATATTATAACAAATCTTTTTTCTTTTCATTTGCTACTTCTGCAGATTATGACATTTTGTCTTTAAAAAAAATCCTAAATAATTTTATGTAAAATCAAATTTTAATTTGCTTGTCTCTACTAGACCCAGAACCACCAATAAACAATGCAAAAAAAATTGAATTGTAGAGTAAAATTTTCTGTAATTTGTCATTCATTGTTTCCCAACGTTTTTGGGTCAATTTACCCCATTATATCTTCTTTGAGAATGCCAAGAGAGTTGGGTTTACTTATGAAGAACTCTCCCTAAATTATTAATCTGTTTTTATACCTAACTTAATGAGCAACCAGCATCAGGAAAAAAAATATTTACCTGCATTTTTTTGTTTGTTTGTGACGATCGTTTTTGGGATCAGGCTAAAAATTTACTCTGAACAGCGAAAAAAAGCTTTTCATAAAAAGTGGGGTTATTTTATAACAACATTTTCAAATTTTGTGTCTGTCAAGTCCAAATCATGTAATGATTAAATCGATAATCTCAATAATAAATGTTTTATTTTACCAAATTTAAGGGTGGTTCATCTTACCCCACTCTCCCCAATGCCTAAATATATGATCTTCTTCTGATGATTAGTCCTTGCGAGATGCTAAGCAATTTGAGTCATTCTTAAGCGTAAACATGGAATTGATTATATTCTCTACAATAACCCACAGCGGGCAGTAAATCTCTATTTCTGCTGCTCTGGTATATTGAATAATGTGACAGACGCACATCAGGAGTGCACGCGAAAATGGAGATAAATGTACCCCCCTGACTCCCCCATCTGTCCATCACACGGCGCCTGGCAGACAACGGCAACACGGGGGCTTAGGCGACGGGAGCCAGGGCCTGCGATAAGACCATCTCTCCGCATGAGAGCTCATCAGGTCTGACAGTGAATACAAATTGGTGCCATTAGTGTAGAAGAGGAGGGGAGGGGGATGACATTGGGTCCTAATTATAGAGCCGGTATGGCCCTCCTTCCATGTTGGTGGGAGTTGCGGGACGGGGCGGTGGTAACGAGGTGTTGACGGTGGTAAACAGTGAGGCGACGGAGAGAACGGCATCGTGCTTTTAAGTGTGGCCCGGCTCAGATGCACTGCTTAATGACGTGTGATACAAGCGTTTAGCGCACGGCCATTATGAAGGATCGCGTTCAAAGTGCGTGTGTGTGTGTGCGTGTGTGTGTGTGCTTGTGTGGGGGGGAAAGATCATCACGGCGCCTCCCCGGGGTGCTATCTCACAGCAACGCAACGCAAACAGCATGCCATCAAGGGGGCAGCAGCCTCACATCAGCGTGGTCTAACACCTGGTCAACCACAGGATCGAGACATGCACTCATAAATAAATAATCACGCTGAAGGCATTTGCACAGAGAGGTCCCAGTCAGCCCATCCAGAAATTTAATCTTTACTTTGGATGGAGTTAAATGTCCAAGGGTTGATATCACATCATTTCCATTTTTTTTTTATAATCAAAATGAAAACAGCCCACAGTTTGTATTAGCTGCTTTACGTCGATAACCACACATCAATGTAACGACTCGTGATCAATGTGCAAAGACACTGGATTAGAACTCCTTTACAGGCCAGGCTCTTTGACATAACCTGCGGGTCATCTCCTATCTCTGCATTCACATGTCAGTAGGTCAGTCCTATCTGATGTGGCACAGCGTCTTGGCCTGTGACCCTTTTATTATTATCCCACAGTGACTAGGCCAGGCAGGCCATGCTGATGACTTCATGTACTACAGTCTCTGTAATTGCACTGGCATTCTTTTACGTATGTGTCACGACTCGACTGCGTTTCATGGGAGCAGTCTCCACCGCAAATCCAGATAAGTCTCGTAATGTTAAATGATAAGTGGGGAGGTGGTGTGAAAACTAACTGTTAGGAGGAACCTCACATAATCATATTATGATTTGCTTACAGGGGTAGCTAAGTCAAGATTGAATTATTGTTGGGGAGTACAATGTTGAATAGTTTGAATTGGGAGTACATTAATACATTTCATTAAGCGTAACAGAAAAGGCAGGTTAAATAATGTTTATGGAACCATATAGTGTCTCTGTATTGCACATTTTGTTGTAATATTTATTGATTATGTCAATATGATTTAATATGTTTTCCATGAATGCAAAATTATACTGAAACAGAATATTAAGATAAGATATTCACTCACACAAGCCAACAATCCTACCGTCCAGAAACCTTGCCAGAATTGTGACAGCATTTCATTGTATTGAAATTCTTCCTTTGCTCTTCCACAAACCCCCACAGTGCCCTGCCCCCTTTTGTCTGTTGTAGCTGAATAAGTCATGTCTTAACTGGGGTTTTCCTCCATTAAACTGACAAACTCCCAAATATTTGTCAGCCTTTGATGTGGCACAGCCTGACGCCGCTCCTCCTCCTGTAAATGCCCTAATTATGAGAGTTGCTGCTCTGGCTGCGCACACTCACACACCTCGTCCTGACAGGCAGCGGGAAAGTGCCTCAGGACAGCGCTGAGGCGCTGGGGGCTAACCAGGTATTTCTGTCACATTATTCTGCGCACCCAAGTCCCTATTGGCAGCTCCTGACGTATGTACCACATTTTTAATTAAGTGGATCCAGCAGTCAAAAATAGCTCCGCAGCAATGTTTGAATACATCAGGTTTGGCATGCGAGGGAGCGAGTTTAAGCATGTTCCCACATTAAATACTCATAAAGGTACTTATCGAGCTGATCCAAGGTCTTAGCATACACCTGCAGTCGGTCCGTCAATCGCTGAACACCTCATGTTCATGCATAATTTGGACAATTGTACAATGTATTAAGGGCCACTTTACAGAGGATTCATAGAATCTTGAATGTGTAGTTTGACAGCTGAAAGTAGAAAATGTAATACAAATGCAATGGTCATTAATGACTTACATTGTATGTTTTTTAAGATATATTTGAAACTGAAACATTTTACTAATCAAATACTTCCAGATCCATTGTTATTAGCAGCACGCCGCAAAGTCTGAAAACTCCAAAAAGGAATTTGGGTGCAACTACTGTGCACTGCTGTCCTGGCCTCCTCTAAGCTTCTAAGTTTCTCAAGATCTAGGAAGACCCATTTTCTTGTAGCGTAAATTAATTTTGACAGGAAAAGTATGTTGTAAATGCTGTTTTTTGTGGGAAGAGTCTGTGTGCACTGAAGCAAGACTCTAAATCAGCACCAACTACCAAACTATTGCCGTCCGCCCTGCTTCGCATATATTGACTTATCCTTCAATAAATGACAGATAAACAATACATTTTGGGCTCAGTACATTTGTACATTTATTTTCCATTTTTAAAGTAGTACATTATTTTTTTACCTAAAGTAAGTTGTGTTTTATTGTATTTCATGATTATTGTGGGATATTAAGATTTAAGTACTTTTCAAACAAAGCTTTATGGTTATTTTTAAGCTTTAGAGTTAGTTACTGTGGTCTTAACTACTTAAATTATGCACCCCTATTGTGCAGAAAGTGGAAAAAACTCTGGATTCTGGAAGCTAAGTTTAGAGTTAATAAGGTCGTTCATAAATGTGATGCAATAGGGAAGAGAACTGTCAAAACTGGCTTTACACGGTGTCAGCCCACGTCTTAGAAATTCATAGATCACTCATGGAAATTGAGTGCTCTTTGTGAGAGGAAATTGACTTTGCATTTTCAACACATAACACAAGTTGACACATTTACTGGGATTACAATTGTGCAATCTTCCGTGCTCCCTGCCAGTCACATCGAGCATGTACCCGCAGAACTTTCCTGGAGTTTCACCACTATGGGCGAGGCTTTCAAGTGTGTCTATCAAATCCAGACCAGTTCCTTAAGTAGTTCCTGACTTACTCTATGTTATAGGGTTCGCTTTGGCATCCGCACAGCATGTTCTTTGTACTCGGAAACAGTGCACTTCCCCTCTGAGAAATGCCAATAGCTCTATTAGGGGAGAAAGCATAGTCCGCTGAGGCAACCTGATCTTCTCCCCCTCTCTACACTTACAGACTATGTAACACTGGCACGCCTGCACTTGCCGATAAGTCAACGGCCCCAGTGAGATCTCCAATTTTCCCTCGCCTTTTCTTCCCCTGGTGTTCCTGTACATGAGTGGGGTAGATACAGGAGGGGATCCGGTGCGCTCTCCTCAGTCTGATGGACACAGACAATCATCTCCTCTTACGATTTCTTAAGGTGACTCTGGTTCCCACGACAACTCCGATACAATGCGAGCTATAGCGTTTGTGGTAGAATGTAAAAAAAAAAAAAAACAAGATGAAGAATTGTGCAGAGGATTTAGGTACTACTGGTATCGGAAAAATAAAAGGAGGTCGAAAGGAGGTACAGAAAATAAATATAAAATCTTTGTATTCAAGTTTTTGATGCTGTTCATCAAAAATTAAAAAGGAAAAAAAAGTGAAACACAAGTTGAAAAATGTGGGGGGAAATTATGTGAAAAAATGTGTTAAAAAATTTTAAACTTGGAAAGTGTTTTTTTTTTTGTCCTTTTGTTGTTACAGGAAGTTTGTTGGTTGTTTCACCTCAAACACATGATACAAATGCAAAATAAATTAAATCAACATTATTAATCTGTGTTGTGGATCTATATGACACATATTTTAGTATAGGTATCACAAAAAGGATCGTATCAAAAACCAAGTATCGTTAAAGCACCGGTATTGAGAAAAAACTATCATTACCCAGCCCTACTTGTATCTGATTCTGATGACTACAGTCTGCGTGCTTTTCCTCTCAAGCCATTTAATATAAAGGCACTATCTCTCCCCTACAAGATATTACCACTTCTTATGTTCATGAATCATGCTGCAACCCTCCTCCACGCCATCTCCACAACATCTCAGCCTCTCTAAATCCTCCTATTCAGCATGACAGGAAAGATACACTGCCTCTTATGATCTGGGGTTGGTCTGGTCTGGGTTGAGCAGCTTATGTGACCAGAGAATGCTGAACATCCTGAATGACCAGGTTATTCCATCAATGGATCTTCCCTGATGGCGCAGGCATATTCCAGGATGACAGGATTCGTTGGGGTTCGGGGAGCATGAGACGTCATTTTTCACACATGGATTGGCCTCCACAGAATCTTGAGAATCTTCGGGATGTGTTGGAGAAGGCTTTGCGCATTGGTCACACTCCCCCATCACTGATAAAAGATCTTGGTGAATAATGAACGCACCACTGGATCTTTTGACACTGCAGAGACTTATAGTAACAAGTGCTGTAATCAAAGGTGAAGGTGGTCCAATGAAATGTGTGTCAGGCAGTGAATTTTCCTCCAGTTAAAATAAACCTTCCCTTCATGACTTCTGACTCTACCACTGAAGATCCAAATCGCACATTGTTGTGTCCTATAAACTAATGGTCACATCTCATTTGTTTATGTCTGTATAAGTCTCTTGAAATGTAGCATCAGGGACCAAAAATAGTCTACATGATATATGATAAAAATGTATTACTCAAGTATATTTTGAAATAGCATTCGTTTCACACATAAAGCACATTCTCTCACATACATTTGGCAGCAGCAGAGCCTCGCGGCCATGACCCAGCTAATAGCTTCTTCCTCTCAGCACGTCTCCCTGATCTGTCTGCTGTTGTCCTGGCACGTCTCTCGGAGCTGCCCGTGTCCTGCTGGGTCCGTTTCAATGGAGACCCTGAACTCTTGGGCAGCTGATCCGCTCTGCCCAGTCTGCTGCCACGCTAAGTCCTCAGTCAACATTTCATTCAAGTGGCACAGCCCAGAGGGAGGCCTGACTTAAGGAGTGGGCTGAAAACAGCAGACAGAACAGAGAGCGATGTCTCAGAGATGGAACGCTCATATGCATTTGTATAAGCCCTTTGTCTATCTAAGTTGATAAAGAGGAGCAGTTTGAAGTAGTGTAAACATCAGTCAATTGTGTTGTTTTTGGTAAATGAGGGGAACCAGAGTAACCCACCAGACATGAGGAGAAGTGATTCCTTGCAAACCAAAATTATACGTTTACAGGAATAAAGGTAACACTTTAGAATACGGCCCAGTAACTCCTAGGTAGTTACTGTGCCACATCCCTGGCACTTACAGAGGTAATTACCATGTACTGGCAGTGGTAACTCCGGTGCCATGCCATTGGTCTGACAACTCATTAGTCCGACGTCTCATTATTCCGAAAATATAACCCTAACCCTGACCCTAACCCTAATGGCACCCCTACTCAATGGGTGATTTTCCGAATAATGAGACGTCGGACTAATGGGCCGACCTCGTAACTCCTAGGTAGTTACTTAAACGTACCACTGTAAGTACTTGGTAATTATCTCTGTAAGTACCAGCTACCAGGGATGTACTACAGTAACTACCTAGGAGTTACCAGGCCGTATTCTAAAGTGTAACCCCCTTGGGAAATAATTACTGTGTCTCTTATGTTGTACCTTTGTATTGTCGTGTTATGTGCGTTTGGTTCTGTCTGTGTTTTTAAATCCCCAAATCCTCTATTGAATATGTGGGTTATGTAAACAGAGCTTTATTTAATTCATGTGACTAACGAAGGATATTGGGGATTAGATTTCTTCATAAACGTCATTATGGATTCCACACGTCTGGACCTGCTTTGTTTACTTTGGCATTAGTTTTGTTGAATAAACTTTGTAACTTTGTTACATTAGTGCCCTCCACAACCATTGGAACCTTCGATACAAAATACAGTTCACACCATTTTGATTGTTCATGATTGGTCTGAAGAATGGTCCCACTGGTCCAAAGTTAGTTGTCTCGTGGGCTAATGGTCTTCAAACGCCAAAGCCAAATTACACATATAGTAATTCATTTTTGTCAAGAACGCTGTATGAGGAAGACCTTTTCAGACTTGTATTTTGGATAGCTGCCTCCTACTATACAGCTTTCTCATTGGGTGTGTTGTTGCTATGTTGTGCACATTCTCCATCCCAGACAGATGGTCCCATCCAGCTACTCTACGACAACAAACACTCGGCTGAGGAGTCGCTGACAGCTCACAGGAAGAATTTTCGGCTTGGCAATACGTGCACGTCACAGAGTCACAGGTTGTGTGTTTGGCTCTTTGCACGCACAATAATAAAACAGTGTATTGAGGCTCGTCATTCAACTTGAGTCTCCAATACAAATAATCACATGGACTGACCACATGTTGCAGCCCCTCTCTGTGGCCACCTGACAGCTGTCCATCACTGAGCTGACCCCAAGCTAATAAATCAAATTATATAAATATAGCGTATCTAATGCTATTAATGCCTGCTTATTGATGCAACCTCCAAGTTAAATTTAGCCATCGCTGGAAGGAAGGGCAGTATCAGATTCCATAGGAAGACTGGAGATGGTGTTTATTTTAAGGCCCAACTGCGGACATGATTGTGGCTGAACATGTTTTGGTGTCCAGACTTCTTCCTCAAAAGTCCCTCTCTGGAATGTTTAGGACAGACACACGTCTTTTACAGCAATTTGTCCCATGGTGAATTTGAGACCGAACATGGCTTGTTACTTTTAAGTCAAAACAGAAGAATTGTCAGATTAAAGCACTGGTTCCCAACCTCTTTTGTCTCGCCCACCCCTTGGACCTTTCTTTCATACTTCAAGTACTCACGATGTCGAGCATACTGCCAATTATTTAGAAAATGATCAACTAAAATGGAGATTTTTAGTGAAAAGTCAATGTGTGCTGTTCAAAACATGTCAAAATATGATCAAATCCACATGTTGTACTGCAAAATGCCATTGAATTAGCTTTCATTAGAAAAATGTCCAATTGATATTCAGTTTCAACTTCTTTTTTGATCTGCAATCATTCCAAGGACCCCCTGGAAAGTGCTCCAGGATCAGGATAGATTAGAACATTTGTGAAATATTACTAGAAAAAACATTGCAATTTTTATAGCAATTGTTACCCATTACATTTGTTTTCCCTTTTTTTCCATTGTTCCCACCATACACTTCACATTACCAACATGCCGCTGTTTATATTAAATCTGTTCAAGCACAGCTGACTGTACTTTGGTTAGTCGTCTGGTTTACCTTTGCCAATCCTTAGTTCGTTAAATCAACACAGGTTTTCTTCTCACCCTGGCTCCTCTGTGGCCGTTCGCTGCAGAAGGAGGAGGGGAGGTCCTGCAGTTTGGCTGAAACCTCACTGTTTGTCCAATAACACCAGCGTGCCACCCTCCACTGCCTCTCGCCTATAGATAGTGCAGGAGTGTGTTTGTCTTTGGTGTGGCGTGGGGCCTTGTGCCGTCTTAGTGGTGGCCTCTCCGCCCTGGCCTGTGCGCAACTGTTGAACCCGGCCGAACATATCAAACAAACACTCCGACGCAGCGCTGCAGGGAGATTGAGTTACTCTCGACATGAGGGGACGTGCCCAGAGCATTGTGCTAGCGAAGGTGCACACTCCTTTGACCTTCTAATAGCTAGAGTGATCTACAGTGAATGAGTCATAGGATATTATCACGTTAAACTAAAGCTTAATGACCCATATCTGATCTGTTTGTTTACACACACAGTACAATGAAAGAGGGATCATGTACATTTGAACTTGTTAATTGTGGTTCAAACTGTAGTAAACTTGCGAGCAATTAATGTCAATATCAATTTTATTTATAAAGCACATTTAAAAACAACCTCAGTTGACCAAAGTGCAATATGTACAATATACACAATAAAACTTAACACTAATTGTTGCTCTGTGGAGGTCAAACATTGTCTGTAGTGTCTCTGTGCCCCATAAGGACCTTTCTAGCCTCTCGGTTCCCTACATTAAGCAGAATATGTTGAATTTGCACATTAACACAGGAATAATCGGATGAATTATAGTCAGAGATATTTGTCGGTGGCTAACCAGCAAAGCGGGGTATTGTTGAGACTTCATCGCTCTTACGCTCCTTTGTCTCTGAGGAGGTATTAAGCCGTCAACACAATATGACAGACACTCAGTCGCACTTGCCTGTGATGTGCAGGGTTGAGTTTCAGCGCCACTCGTGGAAAACCATCAGATAAGTGCCGCAGCAGCATGAGGAATGTCTGCCGAGTGTATACGCCGTCAATGTCATTAACGCTTCTGTGTCTGTCTGTCCGTCTGCGTGCAGAGCTGAGGTCCACCGGCACGGCCCACCACTTCGCCTTCCTCCTCAACACATCCGACTATCGCATATTGAGGATGGACGAGGATCACGATCGCATGTATGTGGGCAGCAAGGACCACATCTTATCTCTGGACCTCCACGACGTCAACCGACACCCGCACATTGTAAGATGTCTATCCGTTTGTCAAGTGGGGATTTGCGATAGACGCTAATGACGTCTATATTCTATAGTGAACAACATAGTACAAAAATACCCCACAAAGAAGCAACAAAAAAACGTCAAAAACATGTCGGTAAAGCAACAAAAATACAAAAAAAGTGAGACAAAAAAGGCCACGACAAAAAAAGCGATGAAAAAGCGTCAAACCTAAGAAAACACGACAAAAACGCTTCAAAAATTAACAGAAAAATTAATGATGAATAAATGATAAATGAATGAATAAAAAAAAATAAAAAAAACGCAACCAAAGAATGACCCGGAAAAACAACAATATTAATACAACAGAAAAATGACAAAAAATATTTAAAAAACACTACGAAAACACAACAAAAATGTGAGGACAACGCGGCGACAACGCGACAAAAAAGTTGTTACAATCAGTTTTGTAGGTCTTAGCTTTCAAATGAGGCGTTACACTGGCCTAGAGGCTGTAAGCTTTTAGATTGAGGTAATGCCGAACTGGGGGAAATGCGCTCGGTTAAGGCGTAAGAGGTTTATTGAATACATTTCTGTAGAGCCTTATTTTGCAACAGAAGTACCCTCAATACAGTAAAAAAATACAAGTATGAATATTGTGAAATCCAATTGCAATATTTCAAAACGTGAATCACTCGGCCCTCATTTCTGTTATTTCAGTACATGCTTAATTTGACTCAAACTTGAAATGTTTGCTTTTTCTTCTTCCTCTGAGATTACAACTTACTGCTATAACCACAATATTGAATTACTCCAAGATGATTAGACTGTTGGAATCTCAATACCCTAATACTGTATAGTTTCAGCTACAACATAATGCCTCATACGCCAAGATTTCCCTTGAGTCAAATATTAAATCTCCCACCCGCAGCTCTCTTTTTTTTTAACAAACTCAAATTGGGTTTTAGTTGGAACTCTTTTTCTCACATCACCTTGTTCGAATCCTAATTAAGTTATGACAATCCCTGTAGGACTAATATTGGCCTGGCTGGATTTCCCTTTTGCAATTTTAGCCTCAGTGTCCAATAAATAGCGATGATGTGTGACAGGTTATGCACGATTTCTGCATTTACAGATCCACTGGCCGGTGTCTGAACGCCGGAGGATGGAGTGCCTAGTGACTGGGAAGGAAGCCAACGTAAGTATCTGCCGAGGTCTCCGTAGAGCAGTTTATCTGAGATTATTTAGGCTACAGTCAATGTTCGAACACGTAGAAAGGTGCATATATGCTTTAGATGGCTGAAAATATAATGCGCTAACGTGTATAAGTCATTAAAACCGTTGTTACTTGTACAACTGGCACAATAAAAGAAAGCTGGTTCCCCACTGTCTGGCCAGGAAGACTGAAATAATATGGTCTAGCGACAGCATTAATGTCTAATGATCGGCGGATTGATACAAATGTGGTTCAGCGAAAAAGTGATATTTTCCCAGGAGTGTAGTGTTAACACAGTGGACCGGTTTTGAATAGTTTCTTTCTTTGGGAACAGGAGGAGTGCGCGAACTTCGTCCGTCTGATCGAGCCGTGGAACAGGACGCAGCTGTACGTGTGCGGGACAGGGGCGTACAACCCCGTGTGTACCATGGTCCACCGCGGACGCAAGCCACAGGTGAGCGGAAGCAGTCGTGTGAGTGCGAATGTCCGGTTATTAGGGTTTCGAGTATATCATATGTAGAGTGGGGGTGTTTTGTTTTTTGTAGGTATTTGGTAATCATTTCAAACACATTGTCACTTTGCTCAGTAGAAAATGATCTTAATCTAAAACGGCTTGTGCAAAGTCTCTCTGATCCATTCTTCCTGGTTAAACAAGCGTACTCCCTTATTTATCCATTTAATTTAAGCAGTTATATCTTAGTGCTGTTAATTATTCACAACGTTTTCTTGTAGTAGAGGCTTTAAACGTTGTGAACTGGACTGGCCTGTTTAGTTAATTTGAGGACATGCTATGGCCGTCCTGAGCCCTCTCGACAGGAGCCAGTTACAGTATAAATACCGGCTCGGCTACCAAACTCGATCAGATAAGCATGAAGAAGCCTTTTAGCAGAGAGGCAAAATGTCCTGAACATTTTATCATTTTATAGTTATTGTACGAAGTTTTACACATCGATTATATTTTCTCAATTTTTGTGGCTTACGCCCTGTGACTTTACAAGGCTTTCGCTCCATCATTAGTGCAGCTCGCGACACCACGTCTCCGCATCTGGCAGAGCAGCTCGCAGCCCGACCACCACACAGCTGTTGTCCCCTGTGATCTGTAATTGCTACCCTGTTTAGTCTCAATGCACTTTACTGGGAGCACTTGGATTACTTAAACAGGGTCAAACATTACTGCGTCTTCATACTTCCCTTAAACACCCCTTAAAACATCCCACTTGTTTTCTAATCTAATCGCGACCTGGGGAGTTTGGAATAAAAAAAAGTCCTCATTTCACTCACCCCTAACTACAGGACTGAGTTTATTCAGCACACCTGGGCTGTGCTTTACTGTTTTTATTCTGTTTACTCAGCTCTCCGTGCACTTTCCAATCTCAATGACCCGCCAGCCTACACCTCCGGCTGCGGTAATTGGGCCTGGGCGCTCTATGGGCTCTATGTCCATGCCCACGTGTATTGCATTATATGGCAAAGTGATATTTTTCCAGATAAAAATACAGTATTTATGTCCTATTATTGACTTTTCTTTCTGCTCTAATATGTATTTTTTTCATGTATTTATTAAGATTCTGTGTAACTTTCATGTCTCTAATTGTCACACAAATGTTCAGGATGAACAAAGAACTCGCATCGCTGTGCCGTGTTCAGATGCACATACTGCTACGGTTGTTTAGTCTTGGTTGGATGGGTCTTCTCACTGGAGGGGTAACTGGTGTTGATGTGTCCTGTTTTAGAGCTCCATGTATCTGCAGATGGCCCAGGCCCGGGGGAGGGCTAGCCGCGCAGCAGAGTCCAGCGCAGTGCACGAGACTCTGGGAATAAAGGTGCGGCGTGGGCAATTGCTCAAAGTCACGGCATGCTTACCTCCTTTCCCCGAGCATGCTCACCTCCCTTTGTGCGTTAATGTCACGCCGCCGTCTTCACTCATCCCATGCTCTTTCATTGGAGTATTCGTTCCGTTGTCCTTTTGCTGTCTGTGTTTGATTTTTGCATGAAACTAATTGCTCTATTCTTAATTCCATCTGATCTGTTTCATTTTAGTGGCAGATTGTGATATCTCCATTTCTTATCTAAGAAATTATTCTGCCCCATGAGCCCCATGAGGTGGACCAGAGGACACGCTACTAAATCAGTAAACACACGCTAATATTCATTCCCTGAAGCCCAGCTGTTGTGCGTTCCAAGTCGCTCAGAACCCATGGCAAGTGTGAGCAGTGGCCCCTCTGTCACGAGCGCTGGAGTACTGGAAATATCTCCATGCAGCTTATTGTGACACACTGTCACAGCAGAGTGCCGTGGCGTGGATTACATATTCCTCCTTTTCTCTGCATGTATTTTTCTGTATGAAAGCTCGCTCATTATTCAAATAGTTCCTTCCCATCGGGCCGTGTAGCTCCCACCGGAGTCAGAGAGCTGCTCCTCGCTAACTACACAGGGGAATCACTGTGACAAGATAAAGAGCCCAGGATTTATTGCCATCTCCTTCTGATTTTCCCATTTTAGGAGGAAATCTTCCACATGGAACCAGGCAGAGTGGAGTCTGGAAAGGGGAAGTGCACGTACGACCCTAAGCTCAACAGTGTGTCTGCTCTAATCGGTGAGTATGATAGGAGTACATGAAATAATTTGTAAACTTGTAAACTGCTGCAATTACCCTATTTCCAGTTCGCGCACAATGAGCTGCTTACCGCAATCAGGCTTATCACAAAATCCTTAATAATGTAATGGTTATGTTGGACATGTGTAAAATGTGTCATTCATTTGTTCATTTTAATAATGTAATAAAACACTTTTATACAAAATACCGTATTTTCCGGACTATAAGTCGCACTTTCTTTCATAGTTTGGCTGGGTCTGCGACTTATACTCAGGTGCGACTTATATATCAAAACGTATAATTTTACACGTTTGCTATTTTCCCACTGCCAGGCGCTAGAGGGCGCTCTAGGCTTGTGTACCAGTATCTGCAACTCCTGTACCACTGAAGATTAAAAAAAAAAAAAACGGTAAACGAGCAGCAGAAAGAAAGTTTGGATTTAGTGAGACTCTTGTGAGGGACTGGCGAACAGCGGAGGTTACTCTTATTGCAAAGAAGAAAACACAAAAAGCGAAGGAACGAGTTCGCAATGGGTTCTTGAGCAACGTAATACCGGGAGAGGCTTGTAAACGGTGCAGTCACGCCTCCATGCCCAGATAATTGACAATGGTGCAACTATGTTATGTTATTTTCTTCTTCATTGTGCATTTTTTGGCCGGTGTGACTTATACTCCGGAACGACTTATAGTCTGGAAAATACGGTACCTTAAATTGAACCTTTTCCATTTAAGGAGATCCTTTCATTATGTTAAACCCGACCTAGTCAAAACCAGAGTCGGTGATGAGGATGTAATATTATTCCCTTCACCTGTCTATGGTTTTACGCATTGTGCTTACTGCTTTCTAACTCCCAGCCGAGTACTGTCTTTTTGTGTCTGTCTGTAAGCTTTACGTTAAATCAACCAAATTACCGTGTTGTTTCGTTTGGCTCACACATTTTTCTGCCAGTTTGAACAGTTTATATACTTTATAGCGGACATTGTGCAGACATTCTAAACTCGCTCCCTTGTAATAAATGACCCACTTTTCATCACCCATGCCGCACTCTTTCTCAGTCTGTTAAAGCAATATCGCCGCGTATAAATCTTCCCGGGAAGTTATTAGGAAACTGCAGCCCATGTAAAACAATGCCAGCTCGAGTTTGCAAACATCCTCTCCCACACACTCCAAGAACACATGAATAACAGCAGACGACTTGAATATGAGGCTGCCTTGTTAAGCCGCAGGAAGGCAAGGTGTTGGTATCCAGCTGCTGCAAGGGAGCTCTGAGCAGGTGTGACTGTCATGGCTGAGAAATCGACGGCAGAACTGTCCTCAGACCATTCTCCTCAATGTCATGGTCGTCCGGGGAGATTGATGGCGTGTCGTTAAAGCATGTGTGGATGGAAGCCTGTGTAAGGCGGTGGAGCGGCCGGTGGTCAGTAATGCCAGCCATTGTCAGGATTCTTAATCTTTATCAACAGTAAGAACAGTGTCCCCTGTGTGATGGGGGAGCTGGGAGGTCGATTCATCTGGGGCTGACAGAAGGGGCTTCAGCTGGCACAGCGCTAATGTGGGGAAAGCAGTGGCGTGATTTACACCCACACCACAGAGAGGAGATCTTCTTACACTGGGAGCGACTGTGAGAAAAGTGGGGCTGACAGAGTGACCTTGGGCGAAGCCACAGAGGGCAGTGGATTAAAAGATAAAAGACAGATTCGGAGTGTGTTTTGGTTTTTTCATGTGACTTCAATTTGATTTCAGCGTTTTTTTGTGAAATACAGTAAATTACGTCCCATTGTTTGGAGCGATTTATACAATATGCGTACAATAAGTGAATGTAGTTGTGACCTCCACTTCACATACTACAGTGCTGATGATGACTTTGCCATGTTGCATTCAGGTCAGATATTTTTAAATATACTTGTGTAACAAAAGCTGGACTGTCTTGTGCCAAGGGCGGCACTGGAATAATGTCAGAATGGAGGAATGTGGCTGAAATGTTTTCTCTCCTCCTCAGATGGGCAGCTCTACGCAGGAGTCTATGTTGACTTTATGGGAACGGACTCGGCCATTTTCCGCACTCTGGGGACCAAGACGGCCATGAGGACAGATCAGTACAACTCCAGATGGCTGAACGGTAAAAATGACAATGCAATGACTTTCAAGTTCTTGCACAGATTTCAATGTTTTAGGAGGTGATCATTTTCACTTTATTAGGAACAAATTACTACTTACAAGTAATATTATTATTATCTGTATTGAGACCACTTCAAGTCTATAAGGCAAATTAACCTTCTTAGTGATTTCACACCTTGTTCAGTAACATAGATATATACATGTTTCACAGTAGTAGTTGAAGTCATTTGCTTAATTTGTTTACACTTCCATATTTTAAATTTGCCTGGTTACAGTTCTCTTATATTGTAAGGCATTAAAGAGGGTTTTCCTCTGTTCTCCTGTTCCCTCCCAGATCCCACATTTGTAAATGTGCACCTCATCCCTGACAGCGCCGAAAGAAACGACGACAAGCTGTATTTCTTCTTCCGAGAGAAGTCTTCGGACATGGGCCAGAGTCCGGTGACCCAGTCGCGGATTGGGCGCATCTGTCTGGTGTGTACACAGTGGACTCTTTATTTGTTTTTAGCTGTAAACACTGGAGAAGAGAAAGACCCTCCTCCTGTATGGGCAAGCGAATGCTGAGTTTGAATGTTTATGAGCGCTGAGATGGTGTTTGGCCAACGCTGACGTGCTGGAATCCGCCTGTGTCTTTAACCTTCCTGTCTACAATGCGCCCTGTGTCTGAGAGAGTTGACATCTGAACTCTGAACTCATGATCTGCTGACCTCTTCGCACGGGTGGACAAAAACATTCAAGGCTTTCAGGCATAAAAGTAGATTTGAATCAATTCTGACCAGTGTCGTCCACCACTAAACGTGTAGCAACCTATGAGTTTTGGGGGTGTTAAAACTGCATTTTTACACGGAAATGCAGCTGACCCCATAGACAAACATTAGGCCCCGCTCAGTGGCTTCACAGTGGACCTCCAGAGACTACGCTGTATGGCTACTATCCCCGTTACACATCTGGATATTCAACAAAACAACAAAAATATGCTCAACTGTGTTGTTGCACTGGAGTTCATCTTACTATGCTGAATACTCAATCGTACTATTAGTGTGTTAGAAAATAATTTTGCAAGTATTGTCCAATTTGTGCTTCGCATAGTACTGACATATTGTGCTTCTAATCACGTGTGTTGTTGGCAGCTAAATCAGGACAGAAATCTTGCCCATCCATGTGTTTAGACCTCATGCTTTTGTAATTTTATGGCCTTTTATCAGTTCAGAAGATTAAATATTTAATTTTACAGTGTTAAGCACAGCTCCTAATTTTTTACCACTTGAGAACTTGACAATAACCTTCCTATTGCATTGGGAATTTAGGAAACTTTTCACACCAAGTTCCACCACATAAAATAGTTGCCCTTCCAAGTATCACCAGTTCTAGATCAAATACATGTAAAATTGACTAAATTATGTCTAAACTGGGTATAAAAAAATGTCTAACCCAGAAAAACTTAATGGCAGATTTTAATGCTTTTGAAAATATGACTTATTTAGATGAATAACGTCTGTTGCAAGTCCATCCATCCATCCATTTTCTTCCACTTGTCCGTTGCCGGGTCGTGGGGGCCGCTGTTGGAGCTGCCCAAGTCACATTGCACCAGTCCCCTATGGCTCCTCCTGCAGGTGGTGGGTCCACAGAAGGACGGCCTCATGGTTCCAGACTGGCCTGTTGGTCTCTCATAGGGGCCTCACCCATTCACACTCTCATTCATACACCAGTGTACGCAGACACTGGTGTATGTTGCAAGTAATAATTTTATTTCAGTGAAGCAAATTTATGAAGAAATGTTGGGCAGAAAAGTTGTTTTCATTTGAATTTTTAAGCTGCTGACAAGAAGTGACATAGATGGAGGTAAAGTTCCAAAGCAGTTTGACTCATTTCCCCTTGACATAACATGGTTGGCACGGCAACAGTTTCAAAATGTTTGCCTCTATCTATGTCATTTCCTCAGTAAGGAAGTGAAACTATAAACATCACAAAAATGGTCAAACTAAAATAAAGCTGGGTAAAGTTTTCAGCAAAATCTTAAATATAATTGTGTTGATATGTTTTAGCAAAAATTGCGTCTAATGTGTCATATGCACTTTAACACAACAGAACTTAAACGCATTAGTAAACTATAGTTTTATTATCTACTTCACTGATCTAATCTAACAGAGCTTAAACATTTAACTATACTATTCATTATGACGTCTCTTTGGTGACAGATGGACAAGTATCGCTCATCCTCCGTTTATCGGCCTGACTTTATGAACCATATAGTGGGCTGTGTGTTGTGTGTAGGAGGAACCACCTGGTCGATGTATATACAGTACGTGTGTAACGACATATCTCTCCTTGTATGTCCTGCTGCACAGAACGATGATGGAGGCCACTGCTGCCTGGTGAACAAGTGGAGCACCTTCCTGAAGGCCCGGCTCATCTGCTCGGTCCCGGGGGCCGACGGCATGGAGACGCACTTTGACGAGCTCCGTAAGGATCTGTACACTTGTTTTTTTCTTGATATATTGTTTTTGAAAGTAAGGGCTTATAACGTGCAAGGTCTGTAAGAACAAAAAGTTGTGAACGGCGGTGATTCGGACAGGTGTTGCGATTCAGCTGAACAAAAAAAGGAAACAAATGCAGAAGTGTCACAAAGATTTAAATATAAAAGTAAATTGCTCAGAAAGGAGCTTTTATGGGACACATACATCTAGGAGTGACTGCCTGGAAAAGAGGCAACTCATGGATGACAGCATCAAGGAAATGTTGGGTGTCGATAATAGAGGCTGAGATCGAGCTCAACGGAAACCCAGATTAAGATGTGATAATGAGAAAGAAGTAGACTGTTTTCTGATATAGCGCTGACGCAGAAAACTTCTCTATCTGCTTATATTCGTGAATCTTTGGACACATTACTGACCACTGCTTTGCTGTAATATACTGCATAGACTGTAATACAGGAAGCTGTCTCTTCATAAATTGTTCTGTATTTCTGTAAATGCAAATTAAATACTACTATAATTGATAATAAAATAGCTTTAAATTCTACAGAATTTTTAATTATCTTGTGAATGGCACTTTTGGCCTAAAAGTTAAAGTGATTATGTAAAATATCAAAGGTCGGCTGCTGGAATTCTGCTCTTCCACATGATTGCAGTCACATTGGTCTCAGGACACTCGTGGAAGTAGAATAACACTTTGCACTTGGCTAAAGCGGTGTTCTTGAACCATTTTGATCCAAACTACAGTTTTCTTTTGAAGCTTATCTTTTGTGTGAACTGCTGTTCTTCTCTGTGACATTGCTTGGTCCAAAACAAAGACATAAGAATAGTAGTAGTAGCAGTGAGGCTTCGGTCACTCTCACACCGATTTGAGGAATGGAAAAGAAACGTGCCTGTCGGTAATTCTTTGGCTCTAACTACTTCTGAATTTGCTTGCTGTTGGGATTGAAAGCTGTTTCTAAAATTCCTGTTTGCTGCTCTGTATAAAACAATAACAATGGATTTTTTTCTTTGAGCACCTTGATGCTTCTGGCATTGAATTTTCAGGATATTGCTGGGATTGTACCTTGGCAGTGCAGCGGGGCAGGGAAGTGAATATGTGGGGACAACTTTGACACTTTGGCATTTGGTATAGGAAACCTCTCAGAGAACTGTCAACTTTGCCAAGCAATGCAAGAGGGGAGCACAAGTGGAAGTGAGCAAGTTCCATGGTAATGGGTTTATGTTCAATGTCTATTCTAAGTTTTTCTGAAGCTTTTAAGCATTCCCTGTGATTGAGTGGCACATACAGTGGATGCAACCATGCTCAAATCTTGACCGTCTGAATTAGAAAGCGTTTCAGCTGTATTGCTTTAGAATTTATGCTAAAATGATCTCCAGAAATTAAAGAGTTAAACCTATGGAAAGAGATGGCAGTACATGTTTGCTTAAGCAAGCGTTGGCCAGGCTCATCCTTCTGGTGCTGCGTAAAAGATGGTATCGAGAAAGACGACGGTGACAAAGAGATGGCAATATGTTGGAAAGAAATAGTGACTTGAAATTAACTAAATTTACTGTAAGTTGTCTTTGTTGCTCCTGTCAATTTGTCCTCTGTTTGTGACCCATCTTTCAATGCCGATGAAGAAACCTATGGTCAGGGGGCAACCACGGTGCCGCGCTTGGGGACCCATCTCCATATGTTGAGTTAGGTTTGGTCAGGACTACCAAGCAAGAGGTTTGTGGCCGATTCTTCTGTATTCTACCACCCTGAGCAGTCTGCAGATGTGTGTGACTTTGGAGTACCTTGCAGACAGAGGAGGAACGATGCGCCACGGTTTGCTCTGTTCACTTGTCCAGAAATGAGCTCACGGCTGTATGGAGCCCTCTGGGATAGGATCGTCCACACAGCCTTATGCATCATTCTATCTGCACAGTGTCCTGACAGCTAATTCCTCATGTTGGTCTATATGGGACGGCGTACATAAATCTGAATACTACTAGAACCAGTTCTTTCACATATACAAAAGTGGTATGGTCATATTTTTAGCGTCTCCCTGATGCCTTGCACTTGTTGACTTTCTACAGAACAATCATGTCCCTTGCCACTTCCTGTTCAAGTGCATACTCTGTTCTATGTGCAATGTCCTTGTCCGACACGAAAGAGTTGTAGCGGAGAAGTTGTTTAACCTGGTCAAAGGAGAAAACTATATTTTATTCCAAGCTTATTATTATTCCAGATCTTGCTAAAACTCAATATCTGATGATGTCGGATGTCACTGAAGTAAATAAGGAAGTTGAAGAGGGCAAAAAATAAAACTATTATTTTGGGACTTTTTATTATTTATTTATTATTTATTTATCTGGTTGTTTGGATTTTGTCTAAACCCGTGTCTAAACTGTGTCAGATGTGAGAGGCCTGTCAGGCACAGTGCAATAGAGAAACAGTGATTTACAGCGCACTGACACTAGCTCGAGTGTGGTTGATAGAATTCTCCTGCGGGACAGAAGAGACACTTCCCTTCTCAAGCAGTCCAAGAAGATCCACCACACTTCATGATTCAATTTTCCTGTCTTGACTCCAGAATATGTTTCTCTAGTCCAGACTGCAGACAAGCAGACTTCTCGATTTCATGGTTAAACTTACTTTGTTTGGATTTTGCCACTAGGATGTTAAGCCTCTCGTCCTTTGCTGCTTTACTCAAGTAGAGCAGAAGTGGATGGATGATTATTACCAAATATAAATCACAAGTTATTTTAATTACTCTTACAGGTGCAAAAACAATGCTGTACTAGAAAATGGTGCGTCAGGCGTTCCTAGAAGTGGCTCTTAAAAGTTCAAAATAGCCTCTCTGAGCGTATAAATATTAGGAGCCTCTTGGCTTGAATGAACCAACGTGATTTCTCTCTTCTCTTTGTAGGAGATGTGTACATACAGCCAACACAGGACACAAAAAATCCAGTCATCTATGGCGTCTTCTCAGTCTCCGGGTTAGTGGAACACAGTGTCTGTACAGAACAGTAAATTAAGACGCATTGAGAGTGAATGGTAACATTTTCATGCCTTTCTTCTCACAGCTCCGTGTTCAAAGGCTCAGCAGTCTGCGTGTACTCGATGGCTGACATCCGTATGGTCTTCAATGGCCCTTTTGCCCACAAAGAGGGCCCTAATTACCAGTGGGTCGCCTATACTGGAAAGATCCCATACCCTCGTCCTGGGACGGTCAGTATTTTGTACTAAAAACAGGCTCTCTAAAAATTTAGTAACAGCACTCACATGTAATCAGGTCAGCAGTTACCAAACTGCCTTGAGTATGACATTGTCTATCGAAAGAATAATGCAATATGAATTTATGGTTCTTTAAATCCAAGCATAATGATACATGTTTTTTTTTTCTTCCTTTGCTGAGATTATTGTTTTTGGTTCATTTATGTCACCAGTGCACTACAGCAGGTGTTTTGTTTGATGCAAATAGACCCTTCTCTCATAATTTTGTTGCTTCTGTCCCACAGTGCCCTGGAGGTACATTCACCCCAAACATGAAGTCAACTAAGGACTACCCAGATGAAGTGATTAACTTTATGAGGAACCACCCAGCCATGCACAACGCCGTCTACCCAGTGCACAAGCGCCCCCTGGTGGTCAGAACCAACGTGGACTATGAGTTCACCACCATCACAGTGGACCAAGTGACGGCAGCAGATGGCAACTATGAAGTGCTCTTCCTGGGAACTGGTGAGTGCAACATTTTGGAAAAAGAAAAACAGTTGGTAGAGCAGATTATTTGACGGGCAAATGCAGCTTTATGCCTTTGATCAGTTTAAGTGGAGCATGCCAGTGTCACAATGAATAATGGCTCAAAATCCCTACTTATAGATAAGCCCCAAGTCAGCAACAAGCTTGTCTTTTCTGCAATCGTTTATCATTTAGAGCATTCCTGCACTTTGTGCTCCTGCAGCCATGAAGCCCATCACAGTGTGCCTTTTCATCTGTGAACTAAGACTGTACCTGCAGGGCACGGAGGGGCAATTACTCCTCTCAAAGAACCCACCATAGATGTGTGACTTGTTTTGGAACTATAGTTCATTATTTGTCATGGGATTTTTCAGTCGAGACTGTGGGCACTATTTGATGGATGTGCTACATTACATCTGATCAATAGTCAATACAAAACAACAAGTTTTTACTTACACAGATACAAGGTCGATTTCATTCAAAGATGTTTTGAAATAGAACAAACTTAACCCTTATGTCATCCTTCAATTTAATTACATTTGCCACCCAAAAATGTACAGGCCTAAAAACAGTCATAAAATCATATTCATATTTTTGTCTATTTTTTTGCATAAATCCCTTGAACTACTTGATGTCTTTCCAAAACTACCAAACTTATAATCAGTTAATGGATTTTAACCCTTTAAATGCCAATTTTATTATATAAACTTTGAAAAAATTGAAAAAACAGAAAAACTTTAATATTTTCTGAATAATAAACATTACAGAGCTGTGACTTTGGTGGTGTTTAGAGCCTTGGATGTGTCAAAGATGAGGATTTGGATTTGACTGCATTTGTAGATTTTCTGTAATGGATGATTCTTTATGTCAAAATGTTCTCGGCCCCATTGACTTCCATTATAAAGACATTCATGGCTTCCAGTTTTCTTTGCTCTCCTGTCACCATATAAAAGTCATATATTTTATAATGTCAGCATTTCACTTTGAAGAACAAGAGTCAGATTTGACATTTGTACTGTATTTTTTTCAGTTTGGACCTTGTTCCTTTTGTTGGCAGATGAATGAACTTGTGGTATTTTTCCATTAGAATAAAATGGGGCCTTGGCAGAACCTGGGACTTTTCTGCCATAAAACTTCAGATTTTAAATCTCACTGCAATACAGGAAAAAAGTAACGTATCTGTGACGTTAGCATTTCATTTTGAAGAAAAGGAGTTGAATTTGACATTTTCACATTTTCGGTTTTCTATTTTTTGAAAAATAACAGAATCATGTATCATTTTGCTTTCACTTCACATTTACTTGTGTGTGAACTTTCAGTAAAAAAATCAAAATAAAATCTTTATGTTTATGGTTGTAAACATGACAAAATGTGCAAATGTTCAAGGTGTATTAACACTTTCGCAAGGCTCTGTATGTCTCTACTAATTTTAAACCCCTAACTTGGACTCTAACTCAAACTCCCAGACTGCTTTATTGTTGCCTAATGTGTATGATCCTTTTTAAATAGAGTTTTTGTTCAGCTGCAGGAGCAATGCTGTGAATGTGATAGACGCTGCTCGGGCCTTTCTGCTGCTGTCACTGGCTGCTTTTGATCCCTCTATTCAGAAGTCATAATATATCACAGGTATCCCACTCGCTGGAATGCAGAACCCTTTAGAGAAATCAAACTGGCAGGGAGAACACGGGACTTTGTATGAATAGGTGGAGGCCCAGGATGACAGAAGAGGTTTGTCATGGTGGTAGCAGGGAGAACTTAAATGTGAAACAGGCCTATATTGAAGCATGGCACCAATGGGGACCAGAGGACAGTGGGTTGGAGGTTTCACGGCTGAAATGTATTGTTGACAGAAGAGGGTGTAAGCTGACAGGTGTGTTGTGGTCCACAGATAAGGGCACAGTGCAGAAGGTCATTGTCCTGCCCAGGGATGACCTGCAGACGGAGGAGCTGGTGCTGGAGGAAGTGGAAGTCTTCAAGGTAAGTGTACATTTAAGTGTGAATTATATTGTTAATAATAGTAATAATTCAATGGTATAGTTACTCTATGTATTCATTTTCATCTGCCAGGTGCCTACTCCCATTACAACAATGAAGATCTCATCTAAAAGAGTAAGTTTGTCTCCGTAAAATATAGTAACATATACAAATTTTTTGAGTATTTTTTATCATAATACTTGTCAGACATGTAGCAGGATTATGAGCATCGATTAAAATTATTTCGCCTTTTGGCCTTTTTTTTCCGCGTACAGCAACAGCTCTACGTGTCATCTGCCATTGGCCTGACCCAGCTGGCCCTGCACCGCTGTGATGCCTATGGGGAAGCGTGCGCCGACTGCTGCCTGGCCAGAGACCCTTACTGCGCATGGGACGGCAAATCTTGCTCCCGCTACTCCGCCTCCCAGAAGAGGTGAGCTTCTGCACCCTGTCATTTTGTTTTTGCCTGAGCAATTGTTAGCCTGTTAGCATGAGAACCACTAACACAATCAGATTTGTGGTGTGAGGAAAAATAGAAAATGTACGTGAGCTTCCTGGATGGCGCTGCGGCTGAATTTTATTTGGTAATTTAACCCAGGACTGATTTGGTGTTGACATAATCATAAATCACACGAATAGAAGAAGTGTTTTTTAGGACTAGAGGATTTTTTTGACAGGACAGCACTGGTGAAAGGGGGTGACGATCATCGAGAGACATTTAGTAAATTGTTAGAGCCGGGACTCAAACCTGTGACACTGAGGATAGCACAATGTTCCGCCTTTTCTAAATCGAAAACATTTTATTGTTATCAATATCAGAATTAATTGTTTTTGTTTTGACTGGTACATTGAGTGCTCGGCAACTTGTCTTCCGTTAGCAATTGTTTATCTGTACATGAGTTTCTCTTATGAAATGTTGAATGGCTTTGGATGGCTTTGCGGTTGCTTTATGCTCTTTTTCTCTCCTTATTCGGCAACACTGGTCTGACCCATTTAGACGAAGCCGGAGGCAGGACGTCAAGTACGGGAACCCCATACGCCAGTGCCGCGGCTTCAACTCCAACGGTGGGTCTCTTATCTGAGTTTACATCACTGACCCATGTGCGACTTGTGCGGGATGATTGCATTTAAAGCAATCGTCTCCAATCATTCCTTTCACGTAAATGAGTGAGTGTAGAGTCATGACAGAACTCTTCTGTGTCCCTGTGTCCCCACAGCCAATAAGAACGCAGTGGAGATGGTTCAGTATGGAGTGGAGGGCAGCAGCACGTTCTTGGAGTGTCAGGCGCGCTCTCCTCATGCCATGGTCAAATGGCACCTGCAGAGGGACAACAGCGACCGGCGGAAAGAAGTGAGTCCAGACTGTCTAGACAGGCGCTGCAAAAATAAATATTTTTTCTCCCGGACTCTCTCCAAGCAGCAATCCAACCTCCAGACTGTACACATGAATTGAATTAATTATTAGCAACAGGAAAAGTCCTTATGTGCAACCAATCAACATGAATAAACTACTGTAATGTAAAACATCAGAACCGTCCCAGAGTGAGACGGTTCACTCTGCAATGTGCCAGCATGAATAATCTAGGCAGGCCTGATCTGCATGATGTCATACCACCGACTGTCCTGAGTGGAACAACACACAATGGACACATGTGAAGACCATGACTATGATCTATAGCCCTGAGGCCCTAGTTAAAGTTTTATTGTGAAGCTGCAGTTTTTTTTTATTGATAAATCTACTGGATGCTTCCTGGTCTAAGGAAAGAATCGACTTGCAGTATGTGGCTTCAACAGACAGTCAACGGAAGGGGAGATAGGATTTGATTTAAAGCTTCTGTCAGGTCGATGATGTTTGAACTGGTGTATTTTAAGGACGTAACTCAAGGACTGATTTTTGTTGAACATTCACATCCAAAATCCAGGCCCAGAATTTACATGTTCCAGACATTACTCTGTTACACAGTCCAGTCCACAGCTGAGGGAGGCTCAGTACTGTCCTGCTTGCAAGACCGTTTCATGACGATCAAAGGAGAGTCACAAATCATTAACCTCTTAAAAAGCAAAAGGAGGGAATAATCATGAATGAATTAATTAATTAATTCATCTTTATTAAAGGGACACTGTACATTGTCCCTTTAAGCTTTCCCTTTAAGAGACATTAAACTCATAGAGACAGAGATCTACTGCACCAGAGTATAGCTAAATGGCTAGTTTCCATCCGTAGTCCCTGGTTACAGAGAAATAAATAACAATATACAGCACGTTCTTGGAGTGTCAGGAAGTTGGTCGCTTTAGCTGCAGCTAAACTTATTTTAGCTGCTTTTTTTTACTCCATCCACAGTTTTGAGTTGGTATTGGTTGTGTATTATTTTCTTTTTTTCATCCTTAGGCAAGACACTTGACACCATTTCTACCCCGAGTGAATGTGCGTTTGCGATGGTCATAGGCGCACAACACCAGTCATACTTTTGTTCACCTGTCACTGAACGGTGAATAATAATGTGCTAAACTGAAAATCCGTTTTGTGAAAATGCAGGATAACGGGACAAATACATTGAATTCTTCTTTTCTGTGCAGGTACGTTCGGACCAGCGTATCCTGAAAACGGAGCAGGGTCTCCTCCTGCGCTCCCTGCAGCCCTTGGACTCCGGCCTGTACCATTGCTCGGCCACAGAAAAGAACTTCAAGCACACCCTCGTCAAACTCCAGCTGGTGGTGCTGTCGGGCCGCGCCGTCAACAACGCCTTGGTGGAGGGCCCCGGGGGTCTTTCGCCATCCTCCCTCCACGCCAGCACTCAATGGACCCCCAGTGCGGGCCAGTACAAGGACCTTCTCACCATCCTGAGCCAGCCAGAGATGAGCCTGATCAACCAGTACTGTCAGGACTACTGGCAGTACGGAGACCCGCTGATGGGGGCGCTCAAGGCCAAAGATCTAAAGGAGCTGAAGGAGCAGAAGAAGCCACGCAACCGTCGACATCACGGGGACCACCGGGATGGCGAGGACCAGGCGGAGACACGAGGGGACTCCTAGAGACACGCAGTAACGCTTCCTGTACCCCCCCCCCCCCCCCCCCCCATTACCCTGTGGAAACTGGGAGAGACTTGTAGCAAAAGAAAAAAGTTCCGCTTCAAAAACAAACTGAGAAAATAAAAAGCTTACAGTTACCACCCAGCACACTCAAAGATATACGATACGCAGTATTTATTGTAGGTTGTATATATTACCATCCGTGAATCCTTTGTACTTATGAAAACATGATCTTTGTGTATAGGTACCTTTTGGGGACGAATATTAATGTTATTATTGTTGTTGGTTGGTTATTTCATTGTTGCTCGTGGCTGTTACTTCTCTGTCAACATCATGTCTCTCGGCACCGGTTGGGAGCGCGCTAAGGAGTTATGATGGGGTTCGTAGTCTCCTGCTGGTCTCGGACCCGGGACCTTTTTTTTATTTGTGAATGCGGCGGGACCCAGCAATTGCAGAGTATTGTCCAAGCGCCCGGACATGGACTTGACACTGCAAAAGGACAGGGTTCTGGGTCCAAGAGGAACAAGGCGTTTCCGCAAGGAGCTACAGACTGTGTTCGATGATGTTGTCGTCCCACAATATTGATGTGATGTTTTTATGTTCCGAGTGAGGGACGTGTCGGGGGAATAAGGTGACATCTGCTGGGATGAAAAGTGACATTAAGGGGCTGCGTGTAATGTATTATTTTTACTTTTGTACTTAAAATGATGTCCCAGAAAAGCTCTTATTTCTTTTTTTTTTTTTGTATGACTAAATGGATTCCTCAGTAGCATGGTTTAAGAAAAAAAATTAAAGGAAAACATTGGGAGAAGATGCTTTTGCAAAGTCATATCCTGATAATTAAAATACCCAACCACATACCATATCCCCTTCAAGACTGTAAACAACCAACAACATTTGCTAACTAGGCTTTAGGAAATTTATAGTTTTATGTCTCTATTTGGACCAACCATTATAACATATTTATTACATACATTTGTTCTGCTGCTAGACTTGCCACAAAAACACAGACATATTCTTGGCATAGGAAAATGAAATTGGGGGCTGGCCAGGCAATTTGAAAATCCAAGACTTTTCCTGATGCAAAACGTTTCTCTGAAAATATGGCGTCGGATGTTGCAGAGGTTTTGCATGGAGGGCATTATTCTTTTAATTTAAAGGGACATGCTTTGGGGAACAAAATGGAACAAGCACAACTCTGCCACAGCTGACTCTTGGGAAAGTGGAGAGGACAATGAACATGGGGCTCTGATGGGACAGCACCATTTTCTCTGAGCACAAGACATCTCTTCTTCTTTCCTGGTGCATTTAATTCCCATGTGGAAAAAAAAAATGTGTACAACAAAGCATTGTAAAATGTTGTGACTCTAACCAAATGTGGGGAAGCTGGCTTTCATTGTGTGCATGAACATGTCCGATGTGCTGTAGTTCTGTGCTCATTGTTTTCCTTCATCTCTGGGGTGTACAGTCATGGGGACATCCCTCCGAGAAATGGATCAAACCGATGCTTTAAACACACCACACGCCTCTGTACATAGAGAAGCAGGATGTGTCTTTTGAAGGTGTGACGTGTGTCGGTGTCACTGTGCAACGTGGAATATTTGTGGCACATGATGTTGGAGAGAAAATAAAGTATTGTCTATGGACCATGTAAACAGTTTTCATCTATCTACGTATAATCTATCTATCTATCTACAGTATCTATCTGTCGATCTATCTATTTATTATCTATCTATCATCTATCTATCTATCTACAGTATCTATCTGTCTATCTACTCTATCTCTCTATCTACTCTATCTATCTATTTATTATCTATCTATCATCTGTCTATCTATCGTTCTATCTATCTACTCTATCTATATTATCTATCTATCATCTTTCTATCTATCATCTATCTGTCTATCTATCTATCACTATCTATCATCTATTTATATATCTATCTATCGCTATCTACCTATCTATCTATTTATCTATCTATCTACTCTATCTATCTCCCTATCGATCATCTATTTATATATCTATCTATATCTATCTACTCTCTATCTATCGTTTTTCATTCTCAGACATGGGCTTTGCACTAAAACGTTAAATGGTCTGATGCTGTGTTCTCTTGCCGACGACAGAACTAAAGATTAGTGGATGTATAGCTAATATGGATACGTTCATATGGATAATCCCTGGACGACTGAGAGCCTACAAGAATGCGTATGTTCATGTAGGTTCTCAGTCGTCCAGGGATTATCCATTGTTGTAGTTTTTTTCAAATACTGGTTGAGTTGAGGATGTTTCGCTTCTACCTATAGAAACGTAGTAGTAAAACTAGTTCAACACACAAGCTCGAGGTCTAATCTCCGAAGTCACTCCTAATCTGTATATTACAGAACAGGCTGTCCAACATAGAAACTAAACATGTCAGAGATATGTTTAGTTTCTTTGTTGATCTGAGAATGTGATGGTGTTATGGGGATCTTCCTTCTTGTTCATTGAATAAACAGTATATTATATCAGTGAAATCACAGCATTGATTATGATTGGTTCACCATATGTTCTCCTAATAATTAAGAAACTATAAGCATAAGGCAAAACACCTGATTCCAGTCATATGGATGCACATTTTGGATCTTTTATCATTTAATACATTCCTTGTGTTAATTTGGATGGATAAGCAGTGCATAGTAGAGGCACTGCTGAAGCCCCCAGCTCATTAGCCCACATCTAAAGTACATTAAGAACCTGCAGGAGAAAAGAATGTGAATCTATAACCATTTGTAAACAGAGAAAACTGAGGACAAAACCTATAAGCATTTTATCTTTTAGCTGAGGTGGGAAATAATTAATTACATACAATTAAACAGAATCAATACCGTGAACACCAGCACAACACGTAGTGATCCTATTTTTATTGATTCAAGCCTGGCCGGCAAATTAACTTCAGTCTATCCAGAAATTACAACTACCATAAATACATTGATTTAAAAGGAGGGCCAGCCACTTTTCAAGGAACTAAAAACAGAACATAATAACCCACATATGTGTCATTTATTTCATTCTAATCTGATATTTAAGATAATAACAATCAGTCAAGCGTCCCTCTCCTCCAGGGCTGGTAATAGAGAGCAGAGGCGACAGCGGCTCAGATTGAAGAGCAGGTCGGTGGGCAGTTTAAATCCTCCAGCAAGTACAGTTGGTGATTTTAATTTGGGCAAGACATTTCACCCGTGTCCTATGTGAAGTGTGTGAGTCATGGTGATCAGAGGGGGCTATGGCATAGATTGCTTTTGATAATAATGACTACAGTGCAGCATTTTAAGAAGCTATAGTCAAACTTGTAACCTGCAATGCAAGTGTAAGCCGTTATTGTTAATGGGACATTCCAACCAGATGTGGAGTCGTATGCCCTCATCGAGGACCTCACAACTCAAATTAACCAATTGTAAATAATATGATAAGAAATATTCTGGGAAAAAGGGAAGCAACGCACACCAAAAACAGTCCCCGAGATGCAGATGCAGGGGAAAATCCCCACACATCAAAAAACAACATCGCACACTCATGAGCCGATGCCCAAACCCCCAACACTAGTGATCACGTTTCGGCATTTTTTCAAAAGGGGACAGCGCAATTTCATAAAACACATGAATAAAACATGAGTAAAACAGCCAGGCATTAGCCTTCATCAGATCTTTATTTTTTCTTCTTTGAACCAAAGTGTATGTGGTCCACCTGGGCTGGTCCACTCCACATACACTTTGGTTCAAAGAAGAAAAAATAAAGATCTGATGAAGGCTAATGCCGAAACGTGATCACTAGTGTTGGGGGTTTGGGCAAGAAATATTCTGGACCATGATCAGCCGGCCACAAATTGAGGGCATGTTGCACCTAATTAGGAATTTGAAATTCACTTGATTAAATGAAGGTTATTTAGTCACAGAAGACGGGTCAAGAACCTTCATTGAAGATGGACGACAAAGAGCCTACACAGACATGCCTTGGTTAAAGTTTTAGTGCCCCAAATCTGATATCTAAATGAGAGAAGGCTGTGTGACTACTGACTAAAACTTAGCCTTCTCCTAATACTGTGCAAATTACTCTGCTTATCGCTACCTTTACCCACGTGCTACTCCTTTTGCATATGAGCAAACGTAAATGACCCATTCTGTGAAGCTACCTCTGAAGTGACATCTTTTAAGCAAAGGACAAAAAGATGATTCAGTTTCTGTTGCACTGATACAAGAGAACGTTCATCCTCAAAAGCCCAACATTGCTGACATGTTGTAAAAACGTGAGACGAGAGCATGTCTGGAGTCTGTTTGTGGCTTTATCTCCAGAGCACAGGGAACAATAGGTCAGAGAGGGAACGCGACACTCACAGGAGCATTCCAGGCCACACATGACTTCTGGACAATTCATTCTGCCATAAACTCAGCTCTGCCAGGATTATCTGACCTGTAGCATTGCAGGGCCGTACAAAAGAGCCTTTCCTCTCAACCAATGAACCGACATAAAATAGACTCTGTAAAACTCCGACAGTGGTAGCATATGACCAGAATCAGAGGTTTTTAACCAGCCATCACGTGACCATTTCCCAACTTTGAAGTCATTTCATTGGTCTATTGGCTGCGGTCAATAGCAGTCTTATCTGCAGATCAGTGGAAAAGGTCTGCTATGCATGGATTATGTGGTCAGCCATCCAGTCAGAGCACACAATACAATACACATGTCCTGTTTGTTGCATGCGAAATGATAAGAATGAATGCACAATTGTCCTTAGGTTTTTGTTTCTTCCAATAGTTGCAATTAATCGCTAAAGTCATTTGACGACATCGAACTTTTGTGGACCATACAAATTCACAGTGAACTGGGTTTAACTGGTAGGCTTTGACTTGGACCTGAGTGCAGTAAAGAGCTGATGAAGTGCTATCTAACAGCACTGGAAAGAAGGGCCAGAGCCAGAGCCTGATCTGAATGCACCGCCCCCACTTCTGCCCCAGATGGAAGCCATATCTTCTGTCTTTGCAGGAAAAGACTGCAACCCATGGCCACCAGACAATGTGATGCTGCCCTCTGGTGGAAATTCTCATCACAGTTAGGGCGTTTAAATACACTCTACTGCTGTGTGCATCAACATTAAATCTGGGGTGCCTCGTTTTCCTGCACAAACAGTGAAATTTTTTGTTTTGGCCCAAACTTGTTTCTAGCTCTCACAGTCCCTCCTGTGTATTCAAATTGTTCAAAGAATGTAATTAAATGCACATTTCACACTCATATACAGCATTGAGTGGTGACAAAGTGAAGCAGGTGCGGCGACCCCTAAGATAAATTACACGAATTTAGGTTAGACTTTTATCATCCATTGCTCGATAAAACTTTAGGTGAAGACAATACAGCAAGGTCTGTGTTTTGCTGTGTTTGCAACATACTCTGAGGTGGCAAAAATAAATGTATTCTACAACACCAAAAAATCAGGTACCCCAGCTTTAAGCATATGTGAAGCAAAATCTGTCTGTCTGTCTGTCTGTCCTGATCCTTAAACGGGTTTCGATGTCGAGTGAAGCGTCACATTTATTCTGCCATTTACTGCTTCAATTAAACGTATAACTACACATTTTACGTTACAGTAAATATTTAGTAATGACTTTTAATGTCAACCATGCAGAATAACTGGAGTCAATGACAAAAAACTGAATTGATGAAACTTAAGTCCGAACAGTGCCTGAGACACCCTGCAAAGAATTGGGGTGTCAGAAATGTGTTTGGAAAGTTAGCAATGAGATTTATGACAACCAGTGATTTACAGTCAAATGAATGAGCATTGGTTGTAAAAGAAAGGGGGAATAATAATCCGGTATAGCGCCTTTGACAGCGCTTCTTTCATCTCATGTAGAACAGCGAGTTCACCAGTAGATGGCAGCAAGCATCTGTATTTAGGAATAAACCCCATGAACTGGAGGAAAATTCCTTTTCATACTCTCAGAATCAACACAAAATGGTATGGATAATTTCACGATGGTTATTTTTTAAGATTTCAGTTGTTGAATCATCATGTGAACAACTTGGCCATGTTGAAACATGGCTTTCTAGAAAAATGTATATATTTGAACACTTTTCAGAATCAGAATCAGAATCAGAATAGATTGTATTTGCCATTGTTTGAGAACAAGTTCACAAGCTAGGAATTTTTCTTGATGCGGACGTGCAACATAAAACATATAACACAGAATTTAGATAAAATTAAGCTATAAAACTTTAAACTATATTTGACAGTCACAAAACCATAAATTATAATAATTCAAAAAGAAAAGGGATCTTGAAATTGTTAAATATTGTTTTTTATTTCTCAACGTTTCATATATTATGTATTTCTATGTCTCTTCTTTAAAACGTTCACTGCCAATGGATTCTCCATAGGAACAAAACTTACTTTGGTTATCCATCTTTTTTATTGCACAATGCATCACAGGCCAAAGACCAAAAGGCTAAAATTACCTGGACTTTTCCACCGCTGCAACAATTGGAGAGCATGTAACGAGTGGCGCCTCTTCAGAGGATGCACGTCCTTGCTGATTTATTTGGCATCTGTGCATTGATTAGGCTGCACCAATCTCACAATGCGTCCCAATTACTTTGCATTGACTGGTAGATGCTGCTCCCCAACGCCTGCTATATTTGCTGTGTACAAATGTCATTCCCCGGTGGTGAGCATCTGTGATATATATATATATATATATATATATATATATATATATATATATATATATATATATATATATATATATTTGGTCTTTCAGGTATCTACTCCTTTGAGAGAAAGCATAAAAAAAATCACTCGATCATTGACTTTACTGCAAATGAAGTCATCTGGTGATTTTGAGATAGACTTACTGGAGATGAAGGAGGGTTAATATTCATGAACTCCCAATGGACTTCCGTGTACCCCTTGGAGAGTATAGGTACAGCACAGACTAGAAGATGCAAGCCACATTTCATGGGAAGTGTGAGTGTGAGGATTGGCACATGGCGCTGGTGAGACTCTTGTGCTGCATGTGTGGAAATCCAATGCTCATTGACGGTTACGGTGTGAAAATGTGACGAACTACCACATTAGTTGTAATGACGTTAGTTTAACTTTTGTCATTACAGTAAAAGGAATAGTAACACAGGTTTTTGTGTTGTTACTGAAAGAAAGTCGATCGAGAGAATCCCTAGAGTTCAGCAACTGACTCCTTTCTGAAAAGCATTACACTTTATATTATTTTGTTAAAATAATGGTCAGAAATAAGAACTTTGATGGATTTGGTTTTATTTCCATTAACGTCATAAACTTTGTCAAAGATTACAACACAGCTCACAAATGCTGGGCAGGACCTGGAGTTGACCCTGGTCCTGCTTTAGACCACACACATATGGTACTATAGAACCAGACGGTGGATTGGAAAAGCTTTGTTTTAGTCAAACAAAGTTGATGCAATACATAAAAGAATGTATTATCAGACTACTCTCAAAAGCCTCTGTAAAATGTACATTTGAGTGTCAAACAGAGCACGGATCTACATGATGATAAATAAACATTTACAGATCTCATGTGTTTCGTATGGGCACATTTTATTTCAAATTGACATGTGTGCACAGTGAGTCGACTGTGGTGTGTATGAATCTTATTACGAAATAACTGCCTCAATTACTACAATCAGAAATAATGATATGTTCTGCCATGTAGTTTATCTATCAGCCCTGGAAATATTTTTTCTGACATACAGTCTCTTAGGTCCTTGGTCCTGTTCAATTTAGTTGGAGTTGAAACTATATTACTATGAGGCGTTTAACAATGCCCAGATAATAACAGGCAAGATAACGACAGCTGGACAACAATGGTCAAACTTTACTGTTGATTTATTTTTTTTATTTTTTTTCATTAAGCACCCAATTATAATTTCTCTAAAATCTTCCGTTTGTGTGGCAGGGACCCAGCCTTTGTCATGCAATAATGGGCTACTTCACTCACAGAGACGGACGACACCGACAGGACACCAGGAATCACAGTTTCTGTAGCCAGTCAGTATTGCTCTATCTGCTCTAGGTGAGTGATGAGACAGTGCCGGAACGGGCAATTATTAAGAAAATGCACTGAAAGTAAACTCAATTTGATATAACGTAGCCTTCAGTTAAAATAAACAAGACAATATATAATTTGTGTGTTGATCGAGCAATGAATTACAAATAATGCAATTTACAATATACATAGACACTTTAAGATAGAAGAGGTAATGCAAAAGAAGAAAAGACAGTATGTCTTTGACTAATTTGTGCAGCACAGCAGTCTTGTATGTGTGCAGGTCAATGTCAATTTTATTTATAAAGCACTTTTAATATTAAATGTATTATTCCATTAAAAGAAGCCTCAGAGTCAGACAAAATGTGCTGTTCAGATAAGATGGCACTGCATCTCTATCCAAGTGTACATGTGGGTGAATGGGTAAAAGGGCAAGTACATGCTGTTTTGGCTACTTCTACAAAGGCATATATACAGATAATATCAGATCAGCTGTGAGGTTCTTTCCTGAGCAGGATTTTAGCAGAGGAGAAAAGTGTATGTGTGCTTAAGTGAAAGCTGCCTGTTTTCAAAATTGTGCTGGACATAATAAAGGACATCACTTTTGGAATCGTAATTATGTGTATCATGTCCAATACTGACACAAAGTGCAATGTTTTTGTCATTTATAGCTAGATTAGAATGTTTTAATATTCTTAAATATAATTCTAAGGACAACTAAAGTCAGAATATTTCTATTTTGTTTTATGTTTATGCAAAAATAAAAGAAAGAAACAACGCAAAAGGGTCTAATGTTTAAAATGTGTTGCTGTAGCTAATACATGTATAACCCTCTATAATTATACATTTATATATATATATATAATACTAATTCTAATAACTCTGCTGAGAGAAACAACGTAAAATCAGTAACATTAAAAGTTATTTCATTACAGTATATTTATAACTCAAAAATATACAACCTGTTAGTTCTCTGAAGTACAGTAGAAATAGGCCTTTTACAGACCTCTTAAAGCACAATACTGTGATGTGGAAAACGTCACAGCTGCTTTTTATTTTAGCTCATTATTTAACACTTTCTCTTTTAAGATGTTATTTTCCCCACTCAGATGTCACGAACTGGCTATATCATGATGTTGTGTAAAGTATTACAAATTATACAAGCTTTTGCTGTTTTTTTTGTTTTTTCACAATTTAGCACAGACCAGTGAGCTGAAAAGTGCTTAGATTTGTTTAGACCTATTTGTCCAGATACAAATTATGAGTTTAACAACAATCCCTTCACTAATGTGAAAATGTGAGGGAAGAATAAAGTGTTGTAGTTTTATAATCAAGCTTTACTTTTATATGTAGCCCAGAGAATTACTTTAAGACTCTCAATAGGCTTTGAATTAAACAAGTGAATATCTAAAACTTTATTTCATTTACTTACATTTTTCACTTTCTTGTTTTATCTATATTTTTTGTTACTGCATGCCGAGTTTGTGGATCCACTTTTACAAAGAAATGTCAAGGTCTATCAAATAGTCGATGGGTTGAGAGCAAACAGCCAAAACCATCTGTATCAGTCCTAATTTGCTTTTATTGCTAATGCTCATTGCTATAAGATGCAGTGAAATGGTGCGGGTGGCGCAGTGGTTAGCATTTATGCTTCACAGCTACAACGTCTCAGGTTCGAACCCCGAGCCGGACCTTTCTGTGTGGAGTTTGCATGTTCTCCCCGTTACTGCGTAGCTTTTCTCCGGGTGCTCTGGCTTTTCCATACCACTAAAAGAACAGGTCATACAAAAGGCCAGTCCCATGCACTGTCCCAAACAAATAAACTAACAAATATGGCTAATTCTGAAAATCTTTGACTACATAGATGACTAGACCACATCTTCTCGTTTTGTCTAGCCCTTTAACAGTAATGGAAAAAGTGTTTTCTAACCAGTCAATGTAGACTTTACAGCAGAACAGCAGGCATTTTGCCAGTTCTAGTTCTGTCTTTCTGGCGTGAGCCCCTTGCGTGACACCATCACGACTGCTCGCAAAGGTAAATCAGGGCTGCACTTGTTAACTGTCCGTTTAATAGTAAAATGTGTGTCAGCAAGCAGCTTCCAGCTAATGTTAGAACAAACTGAATGTTGAACTGACAGAGGAAAGTTTCCCCGGTTGCCTCATTATATGGGAATCAAAGTGGCTTTAGCACAATTAGCTCTT
The DNA here is from genome assembly GCA_021464625.1 of Proterorhinus semilunaris. Classification (NCBI taxonomy): domain Eukaryota; kingdom Metazoa; phylum Chordata; class Actinopteri; order Gobiiformes; family Gobiidae; genus Proterorhinus; species Proterorhinus semilunaris. Next base: position 17,176,049 of record CM038344.1, read on the forward strand.
CTAAAACATTGTGAGCAGTGGGATTTAGCTCCCAGTCACAGCTTGTCAGGAATCAGTGTGAATGGTTCAACACAAGGGTACGCAATATAATTGACTTAAACATAACAGGGTTCAGAGCAAAAAGACATGGCCTGGATTGCACCAACAAGGTTTAACTTTGAGATTCGTAAGAATTCCAGTTTAATACCACTACAAAATAGTAATAAAAGTATAAAGTTATTAAGTTAAGCAACGCAACATGGCTTGATACTTTTCAAAATCATGTTTTAACTGGGATAATCACTCATCTGAGTTAGTTACACCTTGCTGACTTGACCCAACCACAGTGTAAAGGAGCGGAAAAGCCAGTGATGTGTGTGCAGGTCTCAGGAAAGGACACAGCGCCCCCATGAGGTTATGTAAAGAAGCAAAGTCAGTGTCACCATGCTAGCAGCTAATATACAGTTATTAGGAGAGGAGGGCTCAGTCTAGCCCTGGTCGGCTCCGGTCTGAGCGCCTGTATAGGGGGCTGTGGTGTCCCCATTGCAGCGGGATTCTGGCGGGACGTCCTGAGGAGGAGGTTGTGGCAGCTCTAAGGGGCTGACAGTGGGTGCTCCCTCTGAGCTGGGTTGGGGTGCCGAAGCACCAGCAGTGGGCTGGGGGTCTGCGGCCGGGTCTGCAGGAGCTCCGGCTGCAGGACTGGCTGCCTTTGAGTCACTGTCGGGCACTCTCAGTCGTTTCATTATGGTGGTGACTCGCACTGCTTTCTAGAGGGGAAAATGTATATATTTGTTTTCAATTATTAAGTACTTGCAGTAGAGCAGTAATACTTATAATGTAGCTGTCTGTAATCCACATTTGACCTAAGAAAGTTCAGTAAATAGCAGGCAGGGATAAAGCTGTGTTACAGAAGCAGTGTGAAGAGACATACAGTGCCTTGTGAAAGTACTAATACACCTGGAACTTTTGCACATTTTGTCACGTTTACAACCATAAACATAAAGATTTCATTTTGAATTTTTTACTGAAAGTTCACACACAAGTAACTGTGAAGTGAAAGCAAAATGACACATGATTCTGTTATTTAAAAAGTAAATAAAAAAGTGAAAAGTGGGACGTGCATAAGTATTCATACAGCATGATGTCTGTGTAAGTTTTCAGTCGTACAGGAGTTGTCCATCTTTAAAGGTACTTGAGTCATCTTCTGTATTCAGTAGTTGAAGTCTCCGAACGTTTCGCCTCTCATCCAAAAGGCTTTGTCAGCGGACAAAGTCCCGCTCAGCCCGCAGCTTAGATAAAGACCAACAGGGAGGAGTTGGGTTTGGCCCGGCTCCTCCTCTCTAATCACAGCTACTCTCACCCGTGGGTAAACAACCTTTGAAGTAGAGCGTCTCTAACGACCTGCTCACCTCAGTATTGGTCAGTCCTGTCCTATTCATAGATGATCACTGCCCATTATCTGTCCTATTCATTGATCACTGCTAATTACCTGCCTATTGTTCTTTTGTTGGCTGAGGTGCCGTCCCCTTGGACTGGACGTGCCCTGTCGGTTTCTCCCGAAGGAGATTGGAGTACAGTGACGGAAGGTTAAATCTGAGACCGCCATTCCGGTTCATGGAGGGATTTTCTTTCCTGACAAAAATAGCTTATTTTACTCATCTTTCAAACCAACGTTCTTCTTTAGCTAAATGTTGACCTCCCCGTCCTCAAAGGAGTGGTTGGAGGCTTTCAGGTGGAGGCGCACCGCTTACTGAGGGCCACTTGTGCTTTCTCTTCGGTGTTGATAAAGTCTCTTCTGTAAAACTTTCTCCAATATAATGTTGTTTGCATTCTTCTTCTTTGCATCGAATAGAATAAACCACATTACTTTGTTTGTGGCTCAGAGTTTTGTCTTTGGGATGAACTAATCTTTGTCTCAGTGTGTTCACAGGTTTGTGGTACACTGGAAAACTGTGCTGCCTAAAGATTATCTGAAGTTTCTCTGATATTCATACAGCATGACTTAATACTTTGTGGAAACCCCTTTTGCTGCAATAACAGCAGCAAGTCTTCTGGGGTATGACTCTACAAGGTTTGCACATCTAGAGACTGACATTTTAGCCCATTCTGTCACGCCCCTGGGTGTGACTCTGGTCCTGTGTTCCCCACTCCTTTTCCCTGTGTGTGTGTGTGTGTGTGTGTGGGTGGAGCCTGCTGGAGCTACTCACCTGTTGGCCATCTGCAATCAAGCTGCCACAGTGAAAGACCCAGCTCTCCAGACAGACTCTGCCAGATTGTTCCGTCAGCTAGATGGTGACTTTACAGATCCTGAGACTTACCTGTTTGACTACGTGAACTTACCTTGAACTCCTGTGCTCCTAGTGCATGTGTGGGAAGAACTCCTGGGACCTGAGACCCTCCGCCGTGTTTCAACCACTGAAGAAAATAAATTGTGAACCTTCACTCCTGTCTTGTGTCTGTCCTTGGGTCCGATTCTACTAAACCACAACAGAACAATCTGGCCACATGGACCCATCAGACCAGGACAGTTTGAGACATGCTCTGGCCGCCCAGGGATCCCTTGTTAGCCAGCATGACAAGGCACTACGGGAAATTATGGAAGAACTTGTAGCTGTGTCCACTAACGTTACACGCCTTGGAAACCAGGTGGGCCAGCTTTCAGATCGCCTCTCTTCCAATCCTCAACCTGCTCCCATCCCCCGGTCCGACGCCTCTTCACTCCCTCCTGCTCCATCTGCCGTGGCTTACAGAGAACCTCACATCCCAACTCCTGAGCGTTACTCCGGTGATCTTGGTGCGTGTGGACGATTCCTCCTCCAGTGTTCTCTGGTATTTGACCTGCAACCTCTCTCTTATGCTACAGATAAGTCACGCATTGCATTTGTTATGAGTTTACTTTCTGGCAAAGCATCTCAATGGGCTACTGCTGCATGGGAGGGGCAGGCCACTTATTTTGACTCATACTTGGCCTTCTCTAATGAAATGAAGAAGACTTTTGACCATGCATTAAGAGGTGAAGAGGCTGCTAAGAAATTGTTAGCCCTTAACCAAGGACCATCCCCAGTTGCCCAGTACGCAATAGACTTCCAAATTCTCGCTAATGAAAGTGGCTGGGGCGACATAGCGCTACAAGGTGCATTTGTACGAGGCCTATCTGAAGATATGAAGGATGCACTCGTAGTCCGCGATGAAACCAGGAGTCTTGAGGAGCTAATTTCTTTGGCTACACGTCTTGATAATAGACTCCGAGAGAGACGTAGAGAGAGGAGTACACGCCAGCCCTCACCTCATGGTCGGAAGGTACACTTGCCTTTTCCTGCCCCTGCACCAACCAGTTCTCCTAGGCAGTCTAGCAAGGTCAAGCCTTCCAATGCAGAGGAACCTATGCAACTCGGCCGGGCTGGACTTACTCAGGGTGAGCGCCAACGCCGTCGTAGGCTGGGACTATGCCTATACTGCGGACAAGAGGGGCATTACGTCTATGCTTGTCCTGTGCGACCAAGAGGATTAGGCTCACCAGGGAATGGAGAGATCCTGGTGAGCCAAGCCACTTCTCCACAAACTACTACCCCTGACCGGCTCCTTGTACAGGCCTCTTTACTGTGGTTATGTGAGTCTGTTTCATTCCTCTCCTTTATTGACTGTGGTGCAGATGGCAATTTCATTGACTCCACTCTTGTTCACCAAGCTAATATTCCCACTGAGCCCCTAGAGTATCCCAGAGAGGTCAAGGCTTTGAATGGAAGTCACCTAGCCAAGATTACTCGCCGCACAGTTCCTGTTACCCTCTTGCTGTCTGGCAATCACAGGGAGAAGATCCAGTTATTAGTAATTTCTTCACCCCTAGCCCCTGTGGTTCTAGGACTCCCTTGGCTCAAGCTGCACAACCCACACATTGATTGGACAACCAATAAGATTATCAGTTGGAGTGTTCACTGCCACTCGCATTGTCTGCAGTCTGCAATTACTGCTGGTGAGAGTTGTAACCCACCCCCACCTCCTCCGGACTTGACCTCTGTTCCATTGGTGTATCACGACCTAGCGGAGGTATTCAATAAACAACGGGCACTGTCTCTACCCCCACATCGCCCTTATGATTGTGCCATAGATCTTCTTCCTGGAGCCCCTTTACCTTCTAGCCGCTTGTACAAGCTCTCCCGTCCAGAGAGGGAAGCAATGGAGCTGTACATTAAAGACTCCTTGGCTGCAGGGATTGTTCGTCCCTCCTCTTCACCAGTGGGAGCAGGGTTTTTCTTTGTGGAGAAGAAGGACACTACGTTGCGGCCCTGCATTCACTATCGTGGACTAAATGACATCACTATTAAGAATAAGTATCCCTTGCCACTCGTTGACTCCGCTTTCGAACCTCTTCACCAAGCTACCATTTTCACCAAACTAGACTTACGAAACGCTTATCATTTAGTCCGCATTCGTCAAGGAGATGAGTGGAAGACCGCATTTAACACTCCCTTGGGGCACTTTGAGTATTTGGTGATGCCTTTCGGCCTTACGAATGCCCCTGCTGTCTTCCAAGCCCTGGTGAACGATGTCCTCCGTGATATGTTGCATAAATTTGTGTTTGTTTACGTGGATGACATTTTGATTTTTTTCCAGAAATCTTCAAGAACATGTTCAACATGTGAGGTTGGTGCTACAGAGACTGTATGAGAACAAGCTCTTTGTTAAAGCGGAGAAATGTGAATTTCATGCTGCCTCTGTAACCTTTCTTGGTTTTGTCGTCGAACAGGGGCAACTCAAGCCTGATCCCGCTAAAGTGAAGGCGGTCGCTGAGTGGTCTACACCTGAAACTCGGAAGCAACTCCAGCGATTTTTGGGGTTTGCCAATTTCTACAGGAGGTTCATCAAGGACTACAGCCGTAAGGCCGCTCCACTCACTCGTCTAACCTCCACATCTATCCCTTTCAAGTGGACAAGTGAAGCGGATGATACGTTTGCTGCACTCAAACACCTTTTTGTAACTGCACCTGTTCTGTCTCACCCAGACCCATCCAGACAGTTCACAGTTGAAGTCGACGCCTCTGACTCCGGAGTTGGTGCTGTCCTCTCCCAGCGTTCACCGGCGGACCAGAGGATGCACCCCTGTGCCTTTTTCTCTCGGCGCCTCACACCAGCAGAGGTCAATTATGACATCGGTAACCGGGAACTTCTGGCGGTAGTTTTGGCTCTACAGGAGTGGAGACACTGGCTCGAGGGAGCTGAACAGCCCTTTATAGTCTGGACGGACCACAAGAACCTTACCTACCTTCGTTCGGCTAAACGGTTGAACTCCCGGCAGGCTAGATGGGCCTTGTTTCTGGGGAGGTTTAACTTTGTCATCACCTATCGCCCTGGATCCCGCAATGTAAAGCCTGATGCCCTGTCTCGCCAGTCACAGTTAGAGTCCGAATCTCAACCCAGTCCTGTTCTTTCGCCGACCTGTATACTTGGTGCAGTTAGGTGGGAAATTGAGAGAGTAGTACAGGAAGCTCAACATGCTCAACCTGACCCGGGAGGTGCCCCCCCTAACTGTTTGTTTGTCCCAGACTCTGTTCGGTCCCAGGTCCTCCAATGGGGACACTCTTCAAAGTTAGCCTGTCATCCAGGTTTTAGTCGTACCCTGGCTTTCATCAAACAAGGATTTTGGTGGCCTTCCATGAATCGAGACACCCGTGCCTTTGTTTCTGCTTGTCATGTATGTGCTCGCAGCAAATCCAGTCATCAGCGCCCTGCCGGTCTCCTTCATCCTCTGCCTATCCCCAGTCGTCCTTGGTCGCATATAGCTTTGGATTTTGTCACGGGCCTTCCCTCGTCTGAAGGTAATACTGCTATACTTACCGTTGTGGATCGTTTTTCTAAGGCCGTGCATTTTGTTCCGCTCCCCAAGTTACCTTCATCCTCTGAAACTGCAAAACTTCTTGTGCAACATGTGTTCCGTCTCCATGGTATTCCCACAGACATAGTCTCGGACAGGGGGCCACAGTTTACCTCCCAGGTCTGGAAGGCCTTTTGTGGATCCATGGGAATTTCAGTGAGCTTGTCTTCTGGTTATCACCCGCAATCCAATGGACAAACTGAAAGGGCTAACCAGGACCTGGAGTCGGCATTGCGATGCGTCACCGCGCGCAATCCCACCTCCTGGAGTTCATTTTTGCCATGGGTGGAGTACTCCCACAACGCCCTAGTGTCCTCGGCCACAGGTATGTCACCTTTTATGGTCTCCTTGGGTTTTCAACCTCCTCTGTTCCCTGACCAGGAGATGGAAGTGGCAGTTCCTTCTGTCCAGGCTCACCTCAGACGCTGCCGCCGCATTTGGAAGGCGGCCCGAGCTGCCCTGAAGCGCACCGCTGCTCGCAATCAGGAAATGGCTAACCGACACCGCAAGCCATCCCCTACTTATCTGCCTGGACAAAAGGTATGGCTTTCTGCTCGAGATCTGCCCCTCCAAGTGGAGTCTCGCAAGTTTGTTGGGCCTTTCACCATTGAGAAGATTATCAATCCCTCGGTAGTTCGTCTTAAGTTGCCGGCAGCTATGAACGTTCATCCATCCTTTCACGTGTCTCTCTTGAAGCCCGTTGTTTCCAGTCCTCTCTGCCCTCCGGCCGACCCCCCTCCTCCCGCCCGGGTTGTTGATGACCATCCGGCCTTCACCGTGCGTCGCATTCTCGATGTCCGCCGCCGGGGGAGGGGCTTCCGGTATCTTGTGGATTGGGAGGGGTATGGTCCGGAGGAGCGGTCTTGGGTTCCTCGCCGTTTCATCCTGGATGCCTCCCTGCTCCGGGATTTCTATCGGGCTTTCCCCGGCAAGCCTGGGGGAACGTCCGGGGACGTTCCGTAGGAGGGGGGGTACTGTCACGCCCCTGGGTGTGACTCTGGTCCTGTGTTCCCCACTCCTTTTCCCTGTGTGTGTGTGTGTGTGGGTGGAGCCTGCTGGAGCTACTCACCTGTTGGCCATCTGCAATCAAGCTGCCACAGTGAAAGACCCAGCTCTCCAGACAGACTCTGCCAGATTGTTCCGTCAGCTAGATGGTGACTTTACAGATCCTGAGACTTACCTGTTTGACTACGTGAACTTACCTTGAACTCCTGTGCTCCTAGTGCCTGTGTGGGAAGAACTCCTGGGACCTGAGACCCTCCGCCGTGTTTCAACCACTGAAGAAAATAAATTGTGAACCTTCACTCCTGTCTTGTGTCTGTCCTTGGGTCCGATTCTACTAAACCACAACACATTCCTCTTTACCAAACAACTCAAGCTCTGTCAAATTAGAAGGAGAGTGTTTGTGAACAGCTGTTTTCAGGTCTTTCCACAGATTTTCAATAAGATTTAGGTCAGGACTTTGACTGGGCCATTCTAACACATTAATATGTTTTTAAACCATTCCATTGTAGATTTAGCTTTGTGTTTAGGGTCATTGTCCTGCTGGAAGGTGAATCTCCGCCCCAGCCTCAATTCTCTTGTTGACTCCAGCAGGTTTTCCTCCAAAGTGTTCCTGTATTTGGCTTCATCTATCTTCCCAACTATTCTTACAATCTTCCCAGTCCCCGCTGAGGAAAAGCAGCCCCATAGCATGATGCTCCCCCCACCATATTTGACACTGGGGATGGTGCACTCAGGACGATGAGCAGTGTTAGGTTTGCTCCATACATAACGTTTTGCATTTGGGCCAAAAAGTTCAATTTTTGTCTCATCTGACCAAAGCACCTTCTTCCACGTGGTAGCTGTGTCCTCCATATGACTTCTAGCAAACTTCAAACGGGATTCCTTATGGCCTCCTTTCAATAATGGCTTTCTTCTTGCCACTCGTCCATGAAGGCCAGATTTGTGTCGAGTACGACTTATAGTTGTCCCATGTACAGATTCCCCCAGCTCAGCGGCAGTACGTCGCAGCTCCCCCAGAGTTATCTTGGGGCACTTGGTTGCATTTCTGACCAGTGCTCTCCTTGTTCGGTCTGTTAGTTTAGGTGGACGGTGGTTTAAGTTTGCAGTGGTGTTATACTCTTTCCATTTCCAAATGATGGATTGAACAGTGCTCCGTGAGATGTTCAAATCTTGGGAAATCTTTGTATAACTTAACGCTGCTTTAAACTAGAGACCTGCGTGGGACGGGAAATCCCGCGGGACTTGCAGGACCTGACACAAATCTCTCGGAAGCAGGCGGGATTCAAACTGCCTCGGGCGGGAGCGGGCGGTCAGACCAAAACACGTCTGGTCCCGACATGTCCCGTATAAGAAAACAACAGCGTGTTAGACACACGTGGACACGAGCGCGGCCTTTTACGCATCACCGCCAGTGAACACCAGGATGATGCAGACTCGATCCCCACGCTACAGCACCTTCACTGGCTGCTTTTGCTCCACACTGACCAACCGGACTTACAGCTGAACTACACTCAAACCCGCCGTTATCTCCTGGCGCAGGTCAATTCAACTTGTCAAAACCTCCCTCTGTCTGTGCACTGCGCTTTGGATAAGCCATTAAAGCCAACGCACACCGAGACGCTTTTGAAACGCAGGAAAACACAGGTTTTTACTCCGACCATAGCTCTGAGGCCCTCACAGAACAGCTGTAATTATACTGAGAGTAGATTACACACAGGTGGCCTCTATTTAATGGTTAGGGCAAGGTGTGAACTTTCTGCAGTCATTAGGAATGTTATAAAGGCAATTAATGCACTACGAAAATGCTGTATGAATACTTAAGCCCCACTTTTCACTTTTCTGTTTTTTGAAAAATAACAGAATCATGTATCATTTTGCTTTCACTTCACAGTTGTCTGTTACTTGTGTGTGGACTTTCAGTAAAACATTAAAAATAAAATCTTTACGTTTAGGGTTGTAAACATGACAAAACTAATATTATTAATATTATTATATATGGTATGCTACTATCTGCATTGATAATTGCTATACATAAGAGACAGAGGTTTGAAACAGGAATATCCCAACGGTTCTCTAAACATTTGTTTTTTACCTTCCATTTAGCTCTGGCGAAGTTCTTCTCTATTTGTGCACACACAACATCCTTGATGTTCTTATCTGAGGCTGCTCCACCGGAGATCCTGTTGGAACAAAAGGAGAAACACCAGAAAAGGTGCCTCTGAGAATCATTTTATTTGAGGCACACTGTTATGTGTTACACGTTTATACACTGGGAAATTTAACTAGAGATCATTAAAGAAAAGACACTGATACAAAGACTTTAGGACATCCAGGAAATCCATGTTTAGAACGATCTGTTCCTGTTTGCAGATTACCCTTTTGATCATTTGTCAGGAGACAAGTGACAGACGTGACAGGTGTGTGCAAACTGAATGGAAGAGCTTTTCATACCACTCATGGTTTATGGCCTCCTGTGCGGTCAGCCTCTGGTCCTGGTCCACCTCCATGAGACGAGAAACTAGAGACTTAGCTGTCAACGACATGCAGTTGGACATGAGACACCAATAAGAATTAGAACGGTCTCACAACTGTTTGAGGATGTACCTGAATCGGATATTTCGTCCCAGTATGGAGAGTCAAACTCGTAATCTCCAGCCAAGATCTTCCTGAATAGGTTTTTGTCATGGTTTTCATAATCATCCTCCTCGGTCTCGTCGTAGAAAGGAGGGTTACCTGATAGTCTGCGGGGAAAGAGGACGTCCAGTAATAATATGAATGTCCAGATTGTTTTTGGCTGTTTGTGGCATGTTTGAATTGTGAATACATGCAAATATATAAGGTAAATGCAAAGGTAAACTGTATATCAGATCAACTCACAGTATGTACATGATGACCCCAGTGGCCCAGCAGTCCACGGGCCGACCATAGCGCTGTCTACCCACTACTTCGGGGGCTGCAACACAACATAAAGATTGATATACCAGCATGAATCAGTTTCGATGGATGTGTGTCAGCCTTACCCAGGTATTCTGGTGTGCCACAGGGCTCTTTGATGAGTCCGTTCTCCAATTTGGCCAGATGGAAGTCACTGATCACGATTTTGGAGTGTTTCAGGCGGTTATAGTACACCAGGTTTTCCAGCTGTAACATTTGAAAATAATATTGCATTATGTACCTAACCATGATAAGCTGCAACCATGTGTGCAAGTGTGTCTTACTGTCATTATTGATCTTATGTTTTCATTGATATACCTTGAGGTTTCTGTGGACAATATGAAGAGAGTGAAGGTAGGCGACGGCTTCTAAAACCTGGCGCACCACATTACTGGTGTCCTTCTCTGAGTAGTATCCCTGGTCCAAGATCCAGTCAAAGACCTCTCTGCCCGTTGCTCTGGAGAGGCACAATACCAGTTTGTAATTGAGGCTAACACTGTCAACCTCACTGTCGCGTACAGCCCAGAAAGAGCACAGAAAAATTATTCTCGGTCCAACTTTGTGAAACTCCCTGCCCGTTGCACTGCGCTCTACTACTACTAATCTGGCCTGATGTGAAAATGTATTGCCTTATTTTTCTTTTATTCATAATATGCATATACTGCACTTATAGTGTAACAAAATTATAAAACCAACATACACTGAAGGCTGAAGAAAACAAGAACTAGAATGACAAGAGTTTTGCTACCACCCAATGAGCTTACTGCGTACTAGGGCAGAGCGATATGGCCTAAAATCTATATCACAATATAAAAAAGAAATATCCCGATAACGTTATATTTGACAATGGACAAATTACTTGTACTTATTTTTTTAATGGCATACTAATTTCCTTGCAAATATGATATGATGCATTTTAATTTCTAAGCACTTGTCCCCGTGCACAGACAGACAGTGTTTATGATGCTCTGATGGAGCTGAGCGTAACATCAATTATATCGTGTCCACAGTGATATAAAAAATTACAACAATATACATTTCAATTGCTATAATGATATGCGATACCATTAGGGATGGGACGAAATATCGTTTGGCGAAATATCGCGATACAAAACGTGACGAAACGCATCGAGTAAAAAAAAAAATTATCGCGTATTTATTTATTTTTATTATTTTTTATTTCATTTTTTATTTTTTCATGTAAAGCGTCTTTGAGTGTCCAAAAGGCGCTATACAAGTTTGATGTATTATTATTATTATTATTATTATTAAATGAAAAAAATATATATATATATCCAGGGAATGGTGCAGTGTGTCGTCACGTCAAGTCACAGGTATGATATGTTAGTTTTTTTGAAGAAGAGCCAGTCCTGAGATACATTAACCTAGGGTTAGAGCACCACTAAGGGAGTGTTTTTGTTGTGTTTGGCCTGTTAGGCCTTGTGTTTCCCTGTGTTCAACTGAAACAAAAATAAACAAGTTGTTATTATACAGTAATATTTTTTTCTTTTTTGATATCGTTTCGTGACTCTGACATATCGAGGTGCATCGTATCGTGAGTTTAAGTGTATCGTCCCATCCCTAGATACCATATGGCCCACTCCTGCTGCGTACTAACTAAAGATTTGACAGGTAGCATCCACAAGGTGTTAGGATTTACACTACCGTAAGGGAAATGGAAGTTATACACACCCATAACGTGACAGTAATTGGAATCATGTCTTTGAAAAAAAATACATTCCTCTTGTTTTTTATTTGTTGGTCTCTCTGTTGTTGTTGTTTTTTTTTTTCAAAAGTAATAGTCAAAAAGAAAATAACAAGCTCATCTTCCACTGCTTGGTATGCATTGTTTTGTGCATAACAAATGTATCCGTCCCAGTTGTGTCACCACCAGTTTCCCCCTTCTGTGACATTTGCAGAAACCCTACTTTTCCTCATCTATTTTTGACAGTTATTATGGTTAGCATTTTTCCGTGTGATTTCTTCTATACTATACAGTAGTGTTCAAAATAATGGCAGTCCAACATAACTAACCAGATTATTCATAGTTTTTGGTATAAATCATAGAACTACATGGACAACAATTTACCAGCAGGTGCAGTAGATTCTTAGAAACACAGACAGACCCAGCATTCATGGTATGCAGTGTAGTTGAATATTCAATTGAAAGGGGTGTGTTCAAAATAATAGCAGTGGGGAGTTCAATTGGTGAGGTCAATCCTTCTGTGGAAAAACAGGTTTGAATCTGGTGGCCCTTATTTTAGGAAGTCAGCACATGTTATACATGTGTTTCACTTTGAAATCCTGAAGAAAAATTAGTCGTTCAAGACACTGTTGTGTTCTTTTGTTAAAAGGTTGATTGGAGGGGTTAAAACTGCTAAAATGATCTTCAACGCGTTAAAATGGAAAGCAAAAACACAGAGACGCGGAAAAAAAATGGAAGACTACCATTCGAATGGATCGGACAATAGCCAGAACTCCAAAGGCTCAGCCAATGATCAGCTCCAGGATGATCAAAGACAGTCTGAAGTTACTGTAGGTACTGTGACAGTTAGAAGACGCCTGTGTGAAGCTGATCTACTTGCAAGAAGCCCACGCAAAAGTCCCACTGTTGCAAAAAATACATGTGCTGAAGAGGATACAATTTTCAAAAGAACACATCAGACTCTGGCCGAAAGAGAAATGGAGAAACATTGTGTGGACTGATGAAAGTAAGATTGCTCTTTTTGGGTCCAAGGCCTGCAGTTTGTCAGACGACCCCCAAACACTGAATTCAAGCCATAGTCCACTCTGAAGACAGTGAAGCATCGTGGGGCAAGCATCATGATGGACATGTTTCTCTAACAATGGTGTGGGGCCGATTTATCGAATACCAGGCATTACGGGTTAGTTTGGATATATCAGAATACTTGAAGAGGTCATGTTGCCATATGCTGAGGAAATGCCCTTGAAATGGGTGTTTTAACAAGACAATGACCCCAAACACACCAGTAAGCAAAATAAATCTTTGTTCCAGACCAAGAAAATTAATTTTATGGAGTGGCCTGCCCAATTCCCGGACCTTAATCCCATAAAAAACTTGTGGGGTGACATCAAAAATGCCGTTTCTGATACACAACCAAGGAATTGTGGAATGTTGTCAAAGCATCTTGGGCTGGAATACCTGTTGACAGGTGCCAGAAGTTGGTTGACTCTATACAACACTGATGTGAAGCAGTTCTAATAGACTGTGGTCATACAACTAAATATTAGTTTATTGATTCACAGGAAAGCTTAATCCTACGGGGAATTTCTTTTTATGTAGTACATATTGAGCTTGTAAAGACAAATGCAGACACTGCTATTTTTTAGCCCAATATTCATTTTTTGTTCTACAAAGTACTTGAAGAAATTATACATTTATCTTCATGTTTTGATTTAGAAAACCATGGGCAACGCTTCCAATGCATCGAAATAAATCTATTATGAAGATGCTTAACTAAAGTTTTTAAACACACTGCTATTATTTTGACCGCAACTGTATGCATAGGAGGATGTGTACAACCTAAATGAAAGTCGGCATTACCCAGTGCACCTGTGTCGAGAGGACAATTAACTCTCTGTAGATATGCAGAATATACATTTCATTGTACTGATAAATTTGATCTGCAAATCCTCGAAGGATGACACAAGTATCATACATTTAGTGCATCCATGGAAATTATACTAGGGAGTATGCACTGTTGTGAGGAGAGCAGCCATATCCATCACTGTATCTGCATTCCAAATGAGTGTAGCGTGGTTCTTATATCCACAGGACCCAGGGCTACAGCCACCCATTCCCCACCAGTGTATAATCAACACACATGTACCCCGCAATACACACAGCACACTGTCCAACTCACAGCTCCAGGAACAGGAAGTACTCCTTTTTGGTCTCGTATACGTCCACCAGTTGGAGGATATTAGGATGCTTCACCCTGAGGAGATGAGTCACACAGCACAAAACAGACACAAGATGTCAAGTACCGGGCTGTGGCGCTCCTCATGAATAACATACAGTCATCATACAGGCAGGAGGCTGACACACAGGCAGGATATGTCTGAGCCGTGGTCGGATGTCACTGTCATTGTTTATGGGAAGAATAATAATAAGTAAGTATATTATGTGCTGATGACATCTTGCCACTAAAGAACGTGTGTGTGTGTGTTCCTCCTTTTGTTCCACTCCGTAGCGCTGCTTCGCTTCAGATAAGACATGTTGCTATTAGGTTTCGCTGTAAGCTGTAATAAAAGTCTGACTTGAATAAGTGGATAGAGCACTTGCATGGAATATAGTCATTCTAAGCATCCAGTAGTTGTTTATCAGTGTGCACAGTGCCAATTATCGAAGAGGATTCCTTTATTCAGGAGCTGGCTTTCACAAGGATAGAAGCACTAATCTCTTGGGACATGAGCCAGCCCCAAACCTGTTGCTTTAATCGACCCACCTACGGAAAAAAAGACGGAACTAACTTTGACTTACTGTATAACATGATATGGTCCAATCATTTTACCTTAAACATATTCTCATTAAATTCCTGAACTTTGGGAATAAAAAAAATAAAGCAGTGTATTCACAAGCAAAAGCTGTACAGTGTTGTTAGAAGTGTGAATATTATTCTCACATCCTTGTCTGCGTCCTCCTTTTTGTTGCTAAAGCGCAGGTTATGCTAATGTGGCGCTCTGCTGAGGAGTTAGATAACAGAGGAATGTGTGAAATCCGTCTTTCAAGTCTCAGACAAATAGCAATTGTTTTTAGTGATTGTTTTTTTTTGTTTTTTTTAATAAGGATTAGTGAGTAACAATTTATTTTGAATTAAAATGCTGCCTGAGAAAAGACAAAAAAACTATTTTTTGAATGTGAATGTCGCACAACTCACATCTTTAGGATCTGAATCTCGTTTTTGGCTGCTTTGCGAACTTTGCGTCCGTCCTTCTTCAGGAACTTCTTGCATGTGTACATTTTATTGGTGGTTTTGTCCTTGGCTCTGAAGATCTCACAGAACTCCTCCCTGAAAGTAAACACAAAACATGAACCACGGCTTCTCTGAGAACTGAGATTACTGTAATCCAGCTATTCTTACTGAAGATCTGTACAAGCCTTTTTTTCCGATACTCTGATCTTCCCATCTCTCTTCCAGTCATATCCTACTTACTTTACCTCTCAGACCATCTCCCAAGCTAGGGCTTCACCATTCATTGCAATTAAAATGAAATGGTACTAAACTCTTAAAGCAGAACTAAGTAACTCATGCCCCTAAAGGCCATAAGCGCCACAGCAGGTGTCGTAGCATGTTGTGTTTTACTCATTAATTGTCCGGGACAATCTCTCCCCGTGAGACAAAGGGAGAGAGGGATACTTACTTAGTTACTTAGTTCTTCTTTACAGGTTGCAATGAACAAATTGAAAAGGCTACAATTGACTCTGTGCATAACTTAAAATCATAGCAACTCTGCCCAAGAAGTGACGTCCTGTTTCAATCTAGCACGCCAAAATAAAGGCACCATCTCATTCCTCAGTTCAGCAGTTCATTAGTTCAACTATATTTCTGCCTAACTATTAACAGAAAAAAACACTTCTAATGTGTGCATTTAATTATATTTGTGTAATGTAGCAAGTACCTGATGAACTAATCAATGAGACGAGCTGTGTGCTTTCATTTTGGCGTGCGGGATCTAAACAGGAAGTCACTTATTGGGCGGCGTAGTTATGATTTGAAGTTATGCACAGAGTCAATTAAGTACAATTTCATTAGAACGCAACATAATATCCTGTCTCCATGCATACATATAAACTAGACTAGTTTTTCTCAGAATTGCAAGACAAATTTACCGGGTACAAATAAAGCAACCTAACCTAACTTAACCTAAACACAGCAAACCCTGTCGTTTAATCCTCTACGAACACGTTCTTAGACTCTCTGTGTAGCAGTTCATTTTTCAATCATCCCTCAAATGTGCTCCTAGAGAACATTTCTCCTAGTTCTCCTAGTTAAATTTAAATTTTAATACATTGATCAAACATCTAAATGCCATTGCAAATCTCGTCCCACCTTATATATTACTATTTGATAAGATAGGAAACAGATTGTTCTTTTCTTTTTCAAATCTAATTTAAATAAATAATGGAAAGGAAAGAAATCTAACCGTCGCTACAATCTTCTGTCTCCTTTACTCTATTTATTTCCATTTGAGCCACTGGTCAGAACCCACATTGTATATATAACACGAAGCCATGGGATTACAACTAAAAGTAATCACATTGACAGTATGACTCCTGTGTAATAATACTCACGACTTGACGATCTGGCCCATGTCATACTTGTCGGTGACGTCCGTGGGACTGTGGTAGTCCTTCTTCTCCCCCACCGTGAGACAGCCAAATGGCATGGCCGCTGCTGACCTGAGAGACACACAGGACTTAATGAGAGTGCAGTTAGAGGCTCATCAAAGTGAGGCGCTGTTATTTGGGCTCACGCTGAGATGAGATATTACATGGAGGATGGCTCTGTGTTGTTTATGAGAAAGAAATGGATAACACTGTCAGGCTAAGGAGGAGAGAACGCTCAATAAACTACACAGCTGAGGGTTGCTTTTATTGCGGGTGGGGGGATAGATGGGCAGTGTGCTGCACTTCTATTCCAGGTAGATGAAATTAAGCCTTGTAATATAAAGGAACTTGAGCTGTACCTTATGGACGCCAGTGTTAAAGCAACTCTAGGTTTGAATGAACATGAATAACATTGGCATGGTTCGTTTGAAATTGTTCAGAAAACCTTTGATCAAACATTTAGACACTTCTACCCTCAAAATAATAAAAAGAACAGGATAGGATTTCCCAACTCTCTATCAAGGCATGAGACTGGGGCCGTTCTTAACAGAAAATCAAACCCCACTCCTGCAGACCTGGGCAATGTTATCACTTCACTAACAAGGACCTTTTTCCGCCAACCAGGAGGGGTGCCCAGAGAGCTATACTGTATATATATATTATGTACTTTAGTAGCTCTGAAGACCGTAATAGCTGGCCTAAAACAGCATATTTCTGAGGCCAGAGGGCGGTACTTCACTGAGAATAAAAGGTTTCTGGTGCATAGCTAGAACTGGGATACAAGTGTTTTGATGTTACAGAGGTATTTATCTAATAACCAAGAAAAGATATGAGAAATGTGTAGCCTTTTTTTTTTTTCATGGAGTATCCATAAAACATTAATGCTTCGCTGCAAAAACAGTGTGCTGTATGTGCACTGAGGTGGTGAATTCTTACAGTCATAAATCCAACCGGCGGTTTCTCCTTTGCTGAAATGAAAGCAGGAAAATTACTTCCCTAAATCATAAGGCCTTCCACACTACCATCTGGATCAACTCAATGATAAGTTAAGAATGCCTTTATCTTGAAAAGAACATGCATGAGCACATGCAGTTCCATCTCTTTGCTACGCACCACTTTAGACAAGAAAGAAAATACAATGCTTTATCTTTAATTTGATAAAGATAAAGTTCAGCCGTTAACAAACATTGTTGACCCTAAATGTCTGTGCTGCAGATTCACATTCATTCATTCATTCACTCGTCCATCTTCTCACTCTTATTGTGAGTGTTGGAACGTAACAGGAGAGTCAATTTCTGCTGTGTTCACAGTTTTATGAATGACCATGTTTATTTCGGAGTCTATATAGAACATAGGGCCACAGTTTGTGCTTGGACTACATGAAAACTGTCACCAGGTGAAGCACGAAACTAGAAAATGAACGGTCTTTCTTCTGCATTTGAACGCCACTATACATCAGGGATTGATTCTACTTCAAACTCATGACAAAATAAATTTGTAGTGAGGAGGCTTCAGATCATCCTGCATTTGAAAAGAAAGCTTTTGAAAAACAGCTGACCTGAAAGTGTCCAGCCCAATTCACATTTTCGTCTTGTGGATATCTGCACAGTGTTTAAGCAATATGTTTTAGCTTAAAAAGCTTGAACATTTAAACACAGGTTAACCATTATCAAAGGACAACAGCAGTCAATCGCAGCTTTGATATTAACTAAATAGGGTGTATAATGATACCATCACATACTGTAAAATTGACTGAAAACCTAAAACTGAAAAGTTTAGACAGGCATTAAGTTGCATCGAGTTAAATAGTGCGATTTCTGAGCAGTTTAGCAGATGGAAGATGGCATTAGGAAGCACATCAGAGGAAAAATCTATACAGAAACCAAGACAGGAAGCTCAAGAGTCAGAAATAGAAGGAGAGCATTGTGTAATGTGGAAAAATCATTGCCAAAAAGCCCCTTAATAAGGCATCTAATCAATACAGTGGCATATTAAATGACTGTGAGCTTTTGTGAAGATTAATCACCACAGAAATTGAAGAAAATGGTGCACTTGCAGCCTGTAATACACAGAATGGACATTTCCACTGAAATGATCAAGCATGACAAATAATTATAAGCCATTTCCACAAAGAGAGCATACAGGCAGCAGATCTGAGCATCAAAACAGGGGCATTTAGACACCGTCACCAGCCAAAGGGTTTACCCAGCCCTTGGGAGCACAAATCAGTGGTTTTACAGCCCACAGCACGACCTGTCAGGCTTAGTGCACCAATTAAAGGGCAATGGTGAAATGTAAAACAGTTGAGGTGAACTGAAGCATGCGGATACAATACAGAAAAAATTCCAACTTGCTTTACAAATTAAAGAATAAAAAACGAAAAAGTAAACATTTATTTTGGAATGTGGATTTATACATGTGAAAATTCAAGGTGTTTTAGTTGACAAGACCTGTAGGCATATAATGAGACTCGTTTAACACCACAAAAGTAGACAATTTGGCAGAAATCAATACAGTGTTCTCCCGGGTCTCAAAAGAGCTGGTTTGAACGATTTTCTATTTGTGTCAGTGTCAGAGTAAATCTACTGTCGAGTTTTTTTTCTGGCACGAGAACAAAATACTATGCTACCGTGTTTAACCGTGTCCCTATTTATAGTTAATGAGGCCTGGTGGGATTCTGTGGTTGAATGCGGGGCAACAGTTCGAAATATAAAATAAACAGCCTCCTAATGTCACCCCCGGGGGTTGGAAGGGCTTTTACAGTCAGTGGGTTCAATGAGCAGGACACAGGGAAAGTGAGTGTAACAAAACAAAAAATCAGGGAAGGTACAGGGATGAGCACTACATATCATTCAGCTAAATTGCGTCATAAATTTCTCTTTTAACACCTTGCCCTCTTAAAACTCAATACTTTTTAATATAGAAAAAAAAAACAGTTGGCACTTTCAAGACAAGGACAACATGAAACAAGAGCGGCATTGCATATTTTCCCCCCACGCTAATTGTGTTGTCATTAATTCATGCCCTTTTATGGTTTACTTGAAACAATCCGAAAGGAGCAGGAAACGTTTGGCCGCCGTGGGGTTCAAACATCAGCGCAGCTTCTTAAGTTTTGGGGCGAATAAGCAGCAGTGGAAGCTTCTGCAGTTGATTTTTAGCTTGAAGTGGTAGAATTCAGCCACGGGAGAAACATTTTTCTCTAACCCTTAGAACTTAGACCACTAATTAGCAACTGGTGAACAAAAACAACTTCTAAAATCTATCCTTGCTGGAGCGTTGGCTAATTGCAGTGGAAGGCAATCATAACCGTCACATCTTAGACATCAGTCGACAACAGGAAGGTGGAGGACGTGGTGAATAATGGCCACAAAACACTAGACTTTCTGCAGCTTGAACTAGATTCCCCGGAGCACGCTCTGTTCCGGAGCATTGCTGACAATCCCTAATGCTGTTTTGACGAGGCTCAGGTATATTCACCAAAATATCCGCTCCAACTTTTGCTGGGCTTTGAATGGAGGACAGCATTTTGCAACCTGAAGAGGCTAATGGGGCACAAACATCCTTTCTCTCTAAGCAGTTAATGCCACAGCATTCGCAGTAATAGGCAGACAGCGTTAACAAGGCTGGAAAAACAGGGTAGCTAAAATTATCTTCTTTCTATGTGAATAATAATTGCTTAGATTTGAAAAGCATTTTCAAGAAACTCGCAAAGTATATCAGCAAAGCATGTGTAGCTTTGGTCTGGGGGCTAACTGACATATACAGCATGTGCAATAGCCCAAGGACTCAGCATCAGGGTATGCACCCGTCAGAGCTGGGCTCCTTTGGACAAGTGGAGGAATACTTTAACCCAGTGGTTCTCAAACTTTTCAGACCAAGTGCCACCTTTTGAGCGAACACGAGAACTTTCTTCTTCTGAGACACTGAAGAGGCACCAAGAGCCCTCCACACCGGCGGCACAGTGGAGGCGTCACAAGAGGTAATAATAATAACGCATCAGTTTTATATAGCGCTTTTCTGGACACTCAAAGACGCTTTACTTTGATTATTCATTCACTCCATACTTGGTGGTAGTAAGCTACTATTGTAGCCACAGCTGCCCTGGGGTAGACTGAGGGAATCGAGGTAACCAGTCTGTGCCATTGGCCCCTCCGACCACCACCAACCACTCACTCACACACTCACAACCAGGCCCTTCCCTGCTTAGCTTCCAAGGTCTGACGGGATTGGGCAAAGCAAAGGTAGTATGGCCAATAAAACAGATTAACTGCTAAGCTCTTCCCAGAAGACTGTTGTGGAGCGGAGGGTGCGGAGGGAGCTGCGCAGGAGGTGGAGCTGACCAGTGCAGAGCACCATGCTCTGAAACAGGGACAAACCCAAGAGGTGAGGCACAGTTTCAGAGGATCAGAGGAGCTCTGAAGGCAGCCAGGTTTCTTCCAGGAACTACAGTTTCACCGACCTCCTAAAACATGCTGGTCAGCAGTGGCTCAGGACTAAACACCTAAACACTATTTCGTTGTATAATGACAAATAAAGCACTTACTTACTTCCTTGAATCAGCGCTAAATCTTGACTTAGGTCTAAAACTGGACTGAAATAGGCCTAAACATGGGCTAAACTAAAATGCGGGTGTTAAGCCAAGTCTAAACAAGAACAAGTCATAAGTTGCAATAAAAGGTTTAAAGCTCACCCTAAAACCATAAAGATTAGCTTTGCTCCGAGAGCTAAGGAAAAGCCCAAGTCCTCATTCACATAATTAAGAAACACAGCTTTAAGCAACGAACCTCTGTTGCTCCAAAACAACAGCAATGCAACCATTTACACAGTCAGCTCCATATCACACCGCTGCACAGAATTATCAAAGCCTCCGAACAATATTAGTACCAGCAAAAAAAGAAAAAAAAACACAAGTTCTGCCATTTGGAGCTGGTATTTGGGGAAATGGAAACCCTGACCCTGCTCCAAGAGGTCAGGTTGAGCTACCATATCCGAGCTGACATTTGCACTGAATATGAATTACATGCTCAACAAACATAGCGCCCATATGAGAGCACCTATTGAAGCATGGTTACGTAAGCGGTGAAGTCAATCAGTGACAATTTATGGGCTGTGGTGTCAGACCATCCGAGGTGCAGAGAGAAAAAAATATTAAAAACACATTCTAAAGGGTAATGTGTTCACAGGTCGGTCCAGATACATTTTAGTCATGAATGAGAAATATCACATTTAACAAAAATAATATCATCCTTTATCCTCATTTGTACTAAGAGTAAAGAAAGAAAAGCCTTTTCAAACATTGTGTGGAGAGATTTATAGGTAAGCACTTGACCCAAAGTATAGAAGGATGGGTGCAATGCAGAGGGCGAATTTCCCCACATGGACAAAAGAGCTCTGGGGTGGGGGGTCTGGTCAGGTGGTCAGAGGGAAATAAATCCTTTGAGGAAATTAAGTGGTAAAAATTCAACACATAATCCCCCTTCATACCAAAAATGTACACACACTTCAAATGTTGTGTTTGTATTTGTACTAGCAAAACAGCAACGTGAATGTGAATTTACAATATACAATATACAATAAAAGTAGTATTTTTCCACTATAACCTTAGGTTAGGTTAGGTTACTTTATTTGTACCCGTAGGTAAATTTGTCTTGCAATTCTGAGAACTAGTCAACATTAAAACACATTATACAAAGATTAAACACTACATACATGTTTAAATATAAACTTGTAAGTGCTCCAGATACTAACAGGATGTGCCTAAAGACCGAAATTTAAGCCACTGGACAGTAACAAAGACAAGACGCCGTGTCAGGGTCGATTAGATCCCTACTTTTGCTCTCATGTAAAGCGCTTTGTGGCTTTGTCTGTGAAAGGCGCTATATAAATAAAGGTTCTTCTTCTTCTTCTTCTTCTTCTACTTTTACTAAAACGATTCGTATGGCTTCTTGGCATTAAAAACCTACGCCCAGATGGAAGCAATTGAAACTCTGAATGCAAAGGATGTGCAGTGTCTTTTAGGATGCACAGTGCCGTCCTCTCTAACTGTCTATCAAACAGAAAGGTCTGAAGCTGGCCGATGACTTTACTTGACCACTTGACCAGCTGATTCAGGTTGTTTTTGTTTCTAACAGAGGAGCTCCCATACCAGAAGACCACGCAGAAAGTTAGGGTCGTTTCGATGAATGCCCGATAAAAAAGTGTCATCACAGTTTTATCTACATGAAAGAAGGACAGTTTCCAAAGACAATACAGTCGTTGGTGAACCTTTTTACAAACAACAGCACAGTTTTCATTAAAATTCAGTTTACAATCTATAATTGCTCCAAGATACTTGTAGGACTCCACTGGTTGTCCCTTTATACATGTTACGTCATGTGGGCGAGCGCTCTTCCTGAAGTCGATGGTCATATCCTTTGTTTTTGCAACATTAATGTCGCTAATGGTGAAGGGGTAGGGAGAGGAGGAATACGGGTGTGCTATAAATCTAAATGTGCCAGAGCATGACCCTCAGCAGAGCATCTAAAGGAGTTATTACACCGCTGTCGGGATGTTCTATTAAAGACACCTCTGAGATGGAAACAAATTGCAGTGACAGTGAATCTTGCACATTATAATATATCGCAGCGATTCGAAGAACGCCGTAAATGACACACGTCACAGAGCCTTGGATTTGATGTGGCTTTTCCGTTTCTTAGGAATTTTTCTGTGGGATTCAAGTCATGCTGAACGCAGCATCTTGACACTCTTCCCGTATTCCTCAATGAGCTAATTTTACTAGATAAAAGATAAAGAATAAGATAAAAACAGCAGAGAGATACTGCATTGAGCCTATAGGACGCCTTGGTACACCCTGGACAGCAGCCAAGATGGTCTCGCTAATGGGTTGTTGTTTTTTTTACTTTCTGTTTTGCCAACATAGACATAGATAAGCAAAATACAGGACATGTGGTTGAGCTAGTAGTTGGAGAGACCCCTGGTTTAATCTTACAGCCAAAGAGTTACTTAAAGGGTCTATACAGAGTTTAAAAATTAGAAGAAAAAAAATGTTCCTCCTCCTACATGTTCCAGCAATGTCCTAATGTGTAGAATGAGCCCAGACCTGTTCACCACAACTGCTGCTAAAATCCTGCACTGTCACTCAAAAAGTTGTTAATTTGGGTCTGAATTGTAGTCATGCATGAGCTTAATATAGAAACTGCAGTTACGCATAAGACCTGAGGTGGCAGCAGTGAGTGTAAAAATGACCAACTTGCATCTAGTCCCTTTAAGTTTAAATTGCTGAATTGTTCATGTTCAGATAGGAAGCTCCTCAGATTGTGCATTTAGGGCTGCATATTATATTTACCGGCACGGATGAGAGTTGAGGTGGTGGCAAAGGCTTTCCATGAGGGGGTGCATACACAATTAAATTAATAATTCATGTCTGACAGTATCTTCTCCCTCAAAGTCTCAGTGGGCCTGTGTTGAACGTGTGTCGAGGAATAACACATGTGCGTCCCAGAGCACTCACAGCATGATACTCCACAGCTACAGTAATAATCACTGAGATAATCCCAGGTCTCTCGAATACATCAAATCATACAAGAAGAATTTTCAATGCAATTTGCAACGTGTTAAAAGTTTGGCCACAAGCTCAAGTTTACAGTGCAGTGAGTTAGGGGTGTAACGGTTCAGCTATATCTCACGGTTTGGTGCATCACGGGCAAGTGCGATATAATTGGCTAATAAGTAGTTTTGAAATAAAATAGCCCAAATGTTCATTATTAGGCAGTTGTAACTTCAGAAATACATTGAAAATGCTTTCTAATTTTTCAAAGCTGCTTTACAGTAAAATGGGCCCTTGGGCTCACAATACAAAACAAAATAAATCAAAAAACACAGTTCTCTAAAGTAAAAAAAAAAAAAGACAAAAAAATTTAAAAAGCAGAGCAGTGGACCATGTGCTGGTTAAGTAGCTAATAAGTTTTGCTTTCCACACGCAGCTAAAACAGCAGCGCATTTGATTTGAGGTTTGTGTTTGTGTTGTTCCTGGATGACATTCTGCTTGTACATGTTTGGAAACAAAGCTTTTGATGCAGGTTATGACCAAGATTGGATCTTACGCATTTGTCTGCGCCACCATAGTGCACATGTAAAATTTGCAATGGTTTATAAATATGGAATGTGCCAGAAATCACAGGAATCTTCCTGAGCTCTATTACCAAAAAACAAACCCTGATGTCTGACAAATAAGAAAATGCCTGAGCATTAGTTTGGGGCTTGTTTCTCTGTCAACAAAGAGGAAGAAGATTGTGGTAAACAAGTCACATGTAAACTAGAACCACTGATCCACTCGCAACAGTGTGATGATCACACTTTCACTGCATGAGGTTAAAATAATGAAAACCTTGTCGATACTCCATACATTATTAAACTGACTGAAGCCTGGACATGTGCTGACGCTGCCATTGTTCTGTGAATGAAAGAAATCGGACTTTGGTCGTGGTGAAGGATTTCGTTTTTTGGTTTCGAATGTAATGTAATGTAATAACAAGTGTGCAACTATGTAACTCTATAACTTTTGTTGTGAGCCAGTGAATTGAATTCTGACATCTATTTTTTTTACTAGTATTGTAACAAAATAAACTTTATTTATTTATTTTACGAGGTTTGTATTGCACTGAAAGCTTTAACACAAGACAGCACACATAGTGGGATAATAAAAAACATAAAAAGCATAAATAGCTACAAAAGGGTTAAAAATGGGACAGCTGCCTCCGCGACCTGGACCTGGATAAAGCGAATGGGTTAAAAATTGTTCAGACGCCGTCCAGATGATCTAGTACTCAGTGCAGATGTTGTGTAGTTCTTTGTTAGAATTTACAGTTTATTCAACAACTGGATAGTCCTCGGGACAAAGGATGTGATGTGTCTTTTATTCCTAAACCGTGGCATCATAAACAGGGGGAGCGACAGGACGGGGGGAGCACGTAGTCAGGCCGCGGAGAACGTTGTGGGATCTGCCACTGGAAATCCTGCAGGGCCAATTGACCTGCAAAACTGTAGCAGAAATGTTTGTTTCATGTCACTGGTGTGTAGTCTGTGGGGATAGGCTCGTAGTAACAAAATTGGGTCATTGCTCTTTATTTACCCCACAAACACTTTTTACACATTAATAATAATAATGCCTTACACTTGTCTTACAGTAATACCAAGTTTCTCAGAGTGCTACACTGTCATCATTGTTCATTCACACCATACTCGGTGATGGTAAGCTACTGTTGTAACCACAGCTGCCCTGGGGTAGACTGATGGAAGCGAGGCAACCAGTCTGTGCCCCTCACTCACTACATTCACCCAGGCTTCCTGCTCTTCCCAAACGGTCTCCCATCCAAGTACCAGCCAGGCCCTCCCCTGCTTAGCTTCCGAGATCTGACGGGATCAATAACAAAAGAATACATTCATTTTCCCTTCACAGATTTTACAGACCATTTTGGTTTGTAAAACATGTTTTTCTGCTTTCATCTTAATAGAGTCTATGGCCCGACTTCTCCTCAGATGCCATGTTTTCTTGGTTGAAAAAAAAAACCATGCATGTAGGATTGGGTTTCATCTCGCATTAATCAGACAATGTCCTAGGGGGAAACCGCGGCCTACTATATGGAACAGACCCCAGCACACGCTTCAGAGTACTAACACATGCATTACATTTACCCATACGACACACTCCAAACGTCCCTGTCCTCTTCCATTTATAACCCATGCAACCTTTCGAATTTTAGACCTAGAAAATTCAGGTCTGTCAACATTTCTGTGCCTTTGTGTCCATATGCAGCAGTGCAGGCACGAGTGGAGCAGGATCAGCACATAACCAATTTTTTATTGAATCGCCGCCTCTAAAAAACGCCAAAATAATAAATCAATAAATACTATGAATTCTGATGTAAAAATATGAAATAATTATCTTAATCTTAATGAAGGGAGAGAATTCAGACCTGAGAGAAGGAAGAGAGTTCAGCCATAATGAGGGGAGAGAGTTATTATCATTCAATATAGCCATTTATTAGTCCTCCATAAGTCTCCGTTATCGGGACTTTTCAGTCACCCAGCCCTAAGGAGAACAAGCTTTATGGGGGTGATTTGGTTAAATTAATAAACAATTTATCCTGGCCTTTTAAATAGATTTTTCTTTCTCTTCTAAAATTCCCTAACAGGAGACCATTTTAATTCACAGATTCATTATTCATTCACATCATTCATTATGACAGGAATTCAAATCAAATAAGCTCAGCCGAGTATTGCCAGTGACTGTCCATCAGTCGCTCTCTGTCCAACACATAAAACAAGTTTTTGCATAAAATAGTCACATTCTACCCCCAGAAGACTTTGCAGGACGGGCATTAAATTTCGTACCCTGTATGCTGCTTCAGCGGAGAAAAACTTTAATTGCAACACATAAAATCGACATTACAAGAAATATGATAATTTAAATGTCATTCGCAGACTGCTGACTGGGAAACCGACAACGTGCAACTGAGGCTGCCAAATGATGGGCAAATGCAAACTTTACCAAGAGACAGAATAGAGTCAGCCCCTCAGAGCAAAGTGTTCACGCAGCAGCAGCAGGAGTGCTTAGGGTGAATCCGCATCATGCAATGCCTGACTAACTAATGTGGTCATACTAACGTGTGAATATCCGAACTCGACAAATCTTGGACGCTAGTAAGGAGGGATGGGCTAATAGATTCCTGGATGGGAGAATGTGACGGGACATCAGGTTGTCGGGGTGAGTCTGTGGAGAGAATGAAAAGTTGCCCCTTGTCTTTGAGAGGAACAATATAAACCCCACACACACACAAATTTGGTTGTATTGGTTATAAAAGAAAATGAATGTTATTAACAAAATGTGTTAATAATTTTCTTTCTCAAGGCAATCACTGGACATGTTAGGTTTAGTTTAGTTAAGTTTGAGCAATTTTACATTCATTTTGTCTTTCAAAATTCATACAATTGTGGATGCTCAAAATGGAGTAGGCTGAAGCAATAAGTGCCTACCCCGTGTTCAACTCAATATAGCATAATAAATGTAAGGTCTAATTTACATCGACTTTAGATACAAACAAGTCTTTCCTGAGCTGAACAGATACAGATTTATAATGATACAATCATCAGCTTTAAGCTTCAGACAGAGCGAAATTTGCCATGAAGAGCATTTAAATGCATAACACAGCAGCTTGGTACATTTGTCACAGATGTTTGCAGAATTAACCAAAGGAAAATGAACAATTGATAGGACGAAGTATATCTAAAAAGGATTTACGTCAGTCTACCCCAGGGCAGCTGTGGAAAGAATAGTAGCTTACCACCACCGAGTATGGAGTGAATGAATAATGACGACAGTGTATGTGAGAAACTTGGTAATACAGGCTTATAAAACGCAATACAAGTGTAAGGCATTATTATTATTACTACGTTGTTAATCTGACTTTTAAAGATTAAATCTCAGGTTTAGTTCTTTTTGGTATATGTTCCAATATCAGTCTAATGTTGTTTTTAATTATTACATTAACAATTATTGACATTTTTATCACGCGTTTGACTTGTGTAGGGACAGGCATATTATATTGTATTGTGTATTATAATTCTCTTTTGGTCCTGTCATTCCCATCTCCACTACAGTTTTTATTTATTTTATTTTATTTATTGTTTTGTTTCCCCTGTATAATGTTGTGCGTTAGAATGGGCCAGATGAGAGTTGGCAACAGCCCCCATCCAACAAGCCCTCACCCAGCTACCCTATCTGACAACTTTGTGGATGATCTTTGTGTCCTATACTGTGGGATGCGTTAAAGAGGCTGTTATATTAGGATAGAATGTTTCTATGCGCAAACCACAGTTTTAATCAAGACTACATTAAAAAAATATACTGGATACAATAAATGAATAATTAGTGAGTAGGGAAAAGGAGATTGCATTGGCAGCAGAGCAATAAGCGAACGCTCATGTCTAATAATTGACAAGTGGATTTAACCAATCAAAGCGATGCGTAAACCTTCATCAGATGTCTTTAGTTACCTCAAAGGTCATATAAAACTACACACATCAACAGTGATGAAATCAAAATTATCAGATCAAATCAGATTATGTAGCCCACCCTTAAAGGGACTATACAGAGTTTAAAAATGTTCAAATTAGGTATTTTCCTCTTCCTACATGTTCCAGCAATGTCCTAATGTGTAGAATGAGCCCAGACCTGTTCACCACAACTGACACTCAAAAAGGTGTTAATTCGGGTCCGAATTGCTGTCATGCACAAGCTTAATATAGAAACTGCAGTTATGTGTTAGACCTGAGGTGGAAGTAGTGAGTATAAAAATTACCAACTTGTCCATATCTGGAATAGCACAATAATATTTTATTTTTAAGATAAATGCACATAGCCTACATATCTTACAGCTAGTCATATTAAAAGTGAAGACATCTTTAACACAGACTCGTAGAATAGAGGTTCATTTATTTTAGATTTTGTTGGCTCCCAGTTCACAGTGAAATCTTGAAAGTAATTCACAGAATCATTTATATTCTCTTTTATAGTGCAAAACTCTGCGCCAGGGTCGGGGCCCATGCCACTGCCTGATACACTGAAGGAACTGATTGCCAAGTTGCTGTTTTCAGCAGGTTCAGTGCTGTTTGCTGTTGCTTTCGTCTTACATATGGTAAGCTAAAACTGTAAGTCCGACACCTCTCCTTCCGCTTACAATTTGTTGAATTCAGCGTTATGGTAATTTGAGGATGGTGCATGCATGTACTGCAGCAGCAAATTCTCACAATCATGATCAGCGTTGTTTTTTCAGCAACCACTTCAACCACTTTAATCCAGCTGTCAATGTGAAGGGCTTGACAGGCAGGTGTGGGGACTACATTAGGTCAGCTGTTTGTTATGGATGACCAAAAAGAATAATGACTGGAATAAGAAGTGGAAGGTGAATTATTTATAGCATTACAACGCTATTATTTCACTACTTGTTTATAATGAGAACATGCGAGGTGTAAAGATCCAAACAGTAAAGATATCTGCAGGGTGATCATTTCCAATCAGTGTGAGCTGGTGGCCTGTTTCAACAGTAAAGTGTCCCGGCTTAATTAATTGCGCTCGCAATTCACAGCTAGAAGGTCCCGGGTTCGATTCCCACCTGGACGAGGTCTTTCTGTGTGGAGTTTGCATGTTCTCCCTGTGTCTGCGTAGGTTTGCTCTGGGTACTCCGTTTCCCCTACCACTAGAAACATGTACAAAAGGCCAGGATGAATAAGAGTGTGTTTGAGAGTGCACATGGAGGACGACGGATGGACATTAGTGCATCCATGTATGTTCATTAACATGCACTTTAATATTGATATTTCATCTACATTATTCTGGTTAAATATTTCCTGACAAAAAAATTATTGAGGCAGGCCTAGTTGCTGGGTTACGGTCTAAATTATTAATATTATAATAATTGTCCAGTTTCATGTTGCTTATCGATGAAGCAAAAATGACAAAACCTTTTGTAATTGCAAACTTTAGAACGACTTGACGCTGATGTGACAAAGTTTAAATCTGGAGCGCCACCGTTCTACTTTGCACTTGGAATTTGACACAAAAGCTCCTATTTGAATCCTGACTGCTCTTCACAAAACTGTCATATTTACCATCCGCTCTCTGGTGGGGAGGAAGAAACGCAGCAGGAGAAGCGGCTGTGTAATCTTTCCTGACAGAATGTTCAGGAAAATTAAAAACCAGCACATTGTGCCCCTGCTCAATGTGCTGGTACTTATACCAGCACTTACTGTACATGCAGAAGAAAGCGTTTGACATTATTTACACACAGCTGTATTTAAACAGCCACCATAATTCTCAATCAACAAGTATCTGTGAGCATCCTGTTTCGATACAATGTAAAACATATATGCTCATATGGTATTTTAAAAAGCCTGAACAAATATAATCAACAACAGCATTATGTTTATCAACACTCCCAGGGGTACTCCCAGTAGATGTGCAACTTCTATTGTGCTGAAGTCAGGATCAGATAAAACATGGACAAGCAGATATCATTATGTCATTGGAGTTCATGCTCAAAATGGGAGACTTTGTACCTATTGTTATTATCATTTATTCTTTATCTACCAAGCGTATATATGTTTTATGTTTCATGTTGCACGATTGAACCGAAGAAAATTCCTATTGTGAACCTGTCCACTAACAATGGCAGTAAAAACAATTCTGATACTCAAGACAGCGCACCACCACACGCCACACTGTCTGCCGCACACAGCCGCCTCAGGAGCAGATCCAGTCAGTATGCATCGCAATTCATCAAATGTGAACCAAACCTCAGCAGGATACACTCCATCAGAGAGAATGTCAGGAAATCATCAGGTGCCTGGCTGTTCAGTATAATTTAACAACAATCTCATGTAAATATCAAAGGTGAAAAAGACTTATTTTTCTAATCTGGAAATATGATATTCACCAAAATTACAAATGAAAAACAAAAGGGGGTTTTGAGACACGTGTTAAATAGTGAGTGCAAATGGGAAAACTGCTGTTTTTGAGCAAGTGGCAAACGCTTCGTGAATGACCCCGCTTGGTGATAGTCAATGTTGAGCAGGTTGCTTAAACAAAGACACAAATCACACTGGAATAAATGTATTTATAGACATTCACGCTGGCTTCCATATTGAGTTTTCATGCTCTCCTCAGACCTGTGTATAAGCTTCCTGCAGGGACTCTGGTTTCCCCCAACCACTACAAAGACGTAGGCTAAAAACCTGCAGCAAGGAAATCACACTGCGGTCGCCTGATGCTCCTGACAGGTTGCTCTCCAATTGTGGCACAGGTTGAAGGATGTGTCAAATAAATGTACATGGGGACAATAAAGTAAATCAATTACAGGGAGATGCTGGACTACTGTCAGAGGACTATCAAGACTTTGCTTATGCCCCAGTCAATGGCTTAAATAACTGGACTCCTTCATGTAAAGCAGACCTATTGTCATGCTTGGGTGAAGCAGCTCCACCCAGATTTTTACCATGACCACTCAGTATTCTTTAAGTCAGAGACAGAACAATCACACTGCACCACCATCAGATGTCCTATGTCAAAATCAGTGCGCAAAGGGGGGGGGGATAAAAGGATAACAATTTTTACTAATTCAACAACAAAAAAACATGCTTATCCATTGAGATTTCATTCATTTACATCTCCATCCTTGCAGGCAGGGAAAGCCAGTGTTAAGAGATTTGACAGGTCTGTGCCGCAATGTGTGCAGGGGAAATTGGAGTCATAACACTCAAAGCCGGAGGGGTTGTTCTTGTGATCCCACTATGGCCTTTTGTCGTAGTTAATGCAGTCGGAAAGCAGCAGGGAAAAAATGATACCACAAAGCTCTGTCTTCTCCAGTCCTCCCACGCCAATACAAAAAGCTCTTCTCAGAGGCCATAGTAGCAGTCTGTGGCTAAATATACTACAGTCTGGGTACTGGCATAGGAGCGATTGTAGCGCAGAATGCATGTGTGGTGTGTGTGTTGTTACAATGTGTAGTATTTGCGTGTGTCTTACTGTCTCATAATCACTCAAATATTGCAGTTTGTTTTCTGCAGAAAGAACAAGGTGAAGGTTTTCTTTTTGGTAGGACGTCACAATCGCAGGTTAGCACGATGTATGCTCTCTCTCTTCACACAGCAGCTAATCGGACTATTCGGAGCCTGCTGTTGTTGGTTGCCATGGTTACAAAGCCCTTCAGTATGGCATCGTAGTACAGTGCCTCTCAATGCAGAGAAGAGCATACTTCGTTTTTCGAGAGGAGGCTGTATGTTATGGTGCACATAGCTAAATTTAGACTATTTACTCTTTCTGTCGTACTTCTTACATTTTCCAAGCCAATAGGGTATTCAGTGTACACATCAAATTCTGGTCGATTTTAGGATTGGGCAGTGGACAAGCAAAGGGGCTGATAAACTCGCTAAAAAATAAGTATGCAGGATTTAATTACATCATCAATATCTGAAATCTAAATGTGTTGCAATTAAAATAGTTAATTTTGTTATTTTTATTAGGGTGATAGACTGTAAACTTGCAACATGAGGAGAGAATGAGAGCAATATTTTAAAGTAAACAATCAAGCTCCCTCCCTTCCGGATTGGACCTGAAAGCCCCTCCTCACTGAATTCCCAGTGCCATAGGGAGGGACTATATAAAAAATATCAGTATTTAATATACTAACATTACATATAATAGCAGGCCCATCCGACCAATTATAATGCATTCTATCAAATTTGTAAAACATTTAAACTGACTATCACTTGCAAAATTTCTGCCGAACGGGATCTTTCTGTGTGGAGTTTGCATGTTCTCCCCGTGTCTGCGTAGGTTTCTTCCGGAAGGGAAGGATGTGTCAAATGCAGAGAACAAATTTCCCTATGGGAACAATGAAGTATACCCCTTAACCTGAATGCAAGCCATAACTTAAAATCTGACACTTTTATACACACAGAAATATCCTTCATAAATATTTACATCCTGTTATTGCTTATACATTGTTATTTGACGGCTTCCTTATAATCACACCAAATCAACAAATGTATGCACCAGATCCACCACCTGTCAGATCCAGCCGCAATGCAGAAGTGAATGATTGAATAAAAACGTGTGACCCCATGAAAAAGTGCATTGAGTGGCCTTGTGTACGAAATGCGCGGTATAAATAAAGTTGCCTTGTGCTCCGAATTAAAGCTCGCTGTGACATGACAATAGACTGTCTCCACGTTCGTTTGTGCTTTAAATTATAGAAGGAGGAAATATAAAGCCGAGTGCGGTGAATTGTACATGTACTACGTAGTTGATGTCAATTTCATCAACCAATCAATCAATCAAACAAACTTTATTTATAAAGCGCTTTTCATACCGAAGGGTATCACAAAGTGCTTTACAGATTACAACATTTAAAACAATACTAGATGAACTTGAGCTGTTGCAGCTGTAGTTGCTAGACTACAACCAATGGCCACACCATCTGTAAGTGACGTTGTCCTTTGACCTGATTTATCCTCAGGACCAGCTCTGGTCAATTTGGTGCCCTAGGCATGATTGAATTCATTAATTTCCTTTGATATTCCTATGTGTTTCTCAAGCGGCATAGAAAGGCCGCAAGTCTCTATCAGTTTCTGTCCTAAAGTTATGTACAAAAACCTGCGATGTTGTAGATGGCGGGAGCATGGACCACATGGGGTTCAAAAATTAAAGCGCAATTCGGCGCCCCCTCCAGCAGATCGCGCCCTACGCTGCCGCCTGGGTCGCCCAAACTATTAATAATAATTAGTTAATTTTGTGAAATTGACGAGTATTATATTCACGCAGTATTGTATTCACTCACTTGAAACTATTGTTATTGAAATCGTAATGAAATGGGGGTTAAGCAGCTTGACTGTGTCTTGGCTCTTAGGTCGACGCCATCACTGCTCACTGCTTGAGGGTCAACTCAAGCCCCATCGCGCACATGTCACCACGGAAACCAGGCAGCCAGGCATGAGCTGTAACCATTGAGCGCCTGGTGAAACCGTCAGTGTGCTCATGCAACTTTAATGAAAATAGCTTCAAATGCATTATATCTGCAGTTTCTATATCAGGCAAACCCTAAATCCAGGCACTAATACATTTCCACCTTTGTGATATAAAATGTTGTGCACACTTTTATTTCCTCTGTCAGAGTGAACGTCGGCTGAAAATGACCTATTCAAATTATGTCTAAATGCCGCTTATTTCTCGGGGACTCAGTCAGCTAACCCCTCGCAAATCAATAAATATAGCCTCCATCCATCAGCAGCAGCATGGGTCCGACCGAGGCAATTTATACCACCGCGGTAAATGAGAAACTGATTATTGCGTACACTCATCCTGCTTAATGTAGAGCGGACGTGGTTGGATAACATCACCGCCTCCCATTGCGTATACCATGGCTCTGTATGAATCAATGCCTAGGTGAAATATTCATCCAGTTATTTAAAATTCCCTTTCAAATTTTCTATTTGTGGAGACTTGGCAGGGTGGCTCTTTGAAGCCGCATGGTGCCTTAAGTAACCTCTTCACTATAGATGAGATACAGAGGTGGAGAACATTGGTTGTCTTTAGTTCCTTCGTGTTTTAGCACTAACTGGATGAGCACACAGTAAAGATACAAGCAGATGTGATGTGATGTAATCAGCACTAATTGTTTTCCTCTCATAAGCAGAGCTGCGAGTGCTGGTCATTAAATATATTACTGCTGTAGAGGTGACCGAGATGCTGAGATGACAAGAGGCACATTATTGCTGTTGGTTGTGCTGACTGGCTTAGGCCTGTTTGGTGTTTGGGGGGACAATGGCAAAGAGTGAAAATCGTGAAACGAAGCAAAGCACATTCCAACTCTTTATTTATTCATTTATATATTTATTTATGTACATGTTATCTCAAAAAGTTGCTAAATTTAAAGTATCTTCAATCAAGGTTCTTGAGTTATCAAACGTGTAGCCTCTCATCCGAAAAGCTTCGTCAGCAACACTAAAGTCACCTGCATTTTAGTCTGACTCTGAACGATCCTAATTTCCACTGATCATGTAAACACGCCGCGCCAGATTGTAGCTTCAGGCGTTCATCCGTTGTCCCCCACTCACACTCTTGAGCACACTCTCATTCAGCCTGGCCTATTGTACATGTTTTTAGTGGTAGGGGAAACTGGAGGAAACCTACGCAGACACGGGGAGAACATGCAAATCCACACTCCGTCCAGGTGGGAATCAAATCTGGGACCTTATAGGTGTGAAGCACAAGCGCTAAACGCTACGCCATTGTGTCTTTGTCTGAACTTTAATGCGCTGACGAAGCTTTTTGGATGAGAGGCGAAACGTTCAACACTTCAACGACAGAGTACAGAAGAGGACTCAAGAACTTTCATTGACGATAGACAACTCCTACTGAGAACCTATATAGACTAGGGCTGAATACGATACGATATAACTATGGGTTAGATGAAAACTAAGCATTTTTCAGAAAAATAAAATCATCATACAAAAGAGTGCAGTTTTATTGATGAAAATCTATATCGTTTATATGTTGCTTTTTCGATTTTAATATTTTGAATGTTCATATCGATATAAATATGATAACGATATATTTTTCTTTTGCGATATTGATATCTTGAATGTTCATATCGCGATAGCGATACGATAATGATATATCTTTCAGCCCTAATACAGACATCAATTTAAAGTAACCCAAATCTGAAATTGGAAAGGAAGGTCTGTTGAGACAAAGAGCTAATAAAACACAAATTAGGGAAAGTCAAAGACAGGTAGTCTGGGCTCCACCCAGCCATCTGCAAGCTACGATGGGCATGATTGACAAGCGGCTTAACCAATCAACTGAAGAAACACATGGCCCAGCCATACCTAAACATACATGGCGGCTTGCCCGAGAACAAACACAAGAGACAGAACTAGTAAAACTCAGACAGAAGAGAGAGAAGAGCACCATTCTTTTGCTAAATCAATAGGCAAACCTCTAAACTCTGCTAATTACAGACGAGAGAAGAGTACAAGTTCAGTTGACATTATTAGTACCCATAGATTTGTCATCATTAGCAGTTTGGCGTCAAAACATACCGTATACACAAAACAGACACACGGGCTTGCTCACAGGCATTATTGGCTCATTAAATATACATTTAAGAAGGTCTGTTTTAGCGGCAATATAATGACTGAGATATGAGTTACAAATTTGAGAGTCTTTGACGTTTGAGTGACACGTTACACATTTGTATCTGTGTTTGGATCAATCAAATAAATACTTGGCTTTTTTTCTCTCTTCTTGATCATACGTGATTCAGTTCAGTTTCAGTTTCAGTTCAGTTTAGTTTATTACAAATATACGGTAAAAGCATTTTAACATTCATTCATTGATGATAGTGCATATTCATAAACGGGACACCCTTGAAGCAACATTTAGCTTATATATGGGGCCCAAGACAATACACAATATTAAAAAACACAGATATACATTAGTAACCTGGGATACATATTACCCAAGATACCTATTACCTACCAACTAACCTTACCTACTCTAATTTAAAACTGTCTTACCTTACTTTTACTAGCTTAGGAGTTGCATGAATTTTACTTTAAAAGGTACGTATTTTTTTATTTTTTATTTTTTGCTTACACACATTAGTCCATACTACCATCAGACATAAATTACATACGTCTTGTTAGAGGTCATCAACTAGGGTTTATTGTAATTTTCTAGAAGCTCAATTTTTAGTTTCTTTTTAAAAATAGCCAGAGAAGTTACGGTTTTAATGTTAATGTTCAGCTCATTCCAAACTTGTGGGCCTTTACACGCCACACTGAAGCTTGTGCACTTGAGTTTTCTATTTTTTTCCTTGTAAGAGGGTTTTACGTCTTGTATTGTGATTATGAGCAGGTGTAGAGATTGGGATGAGCTGAGCCAGTCTGTCCTTAGGTCTAAACACTACATTAGACATTATACATGCATTTTGAAAAAAGTTGCACTCGGTGAGTTTCAGAAGATTATATCTATAAAATAAGTGATTGGTGGGGCTATTAAACTTGGCCCAAGAGATGGCTCGAATAGCTTTCTTTTGAAGGGCTTGTAATTTCAAAAGATAGCTGGGGAATGTGTTGCACCAGATCACGTTGCAGTAATTTAGATGGGGTTCAAAAAGGGATCGGTACAAGATCAAAAGGGCCTCAAGGGGAAGAAAATGTCTCAATTTATAAAATAAGCCGACATATTTGGATAATTGTTTTACAAGATGGTCAATATGTTTTTTGAAATTCAGGTGTTCGTCAATTTGAATTCCAAGAAATGTAATACAGTTTAGTCTTTCAATATTTATACTGTTTATTGAGATATGTAGATTTTCAAGATTTTTCCTGTTTCTATTATACAATAAATTTGGTTTTATTTATGTTTAATGATAATTTATTACAATTGAACCAGGTGTCTACTTTTCTTAATTCATCATTTATAGTATTTTGTAGAAGTATTGGGTCGTTGTGGGATAAAAATAGGTTTGTATCATCGGCAAACATTACTTTATGGAGGATTTGCGATGAATTTGGAAAGTCGTTTACATAAATAATAAATAGTAGCGGGCCTAGGACTGAGCCCTGTGGGACCCCACATTTTATGGTTTTACGGTGTGAATTCTGATTATTAGTGTGCACATATTGCTCCCTTTCATTGAAGTAGCTGCTGAACCAACTGAGTGCTAAACCTCTGACACCATAATGTTGCAATTTGCCAAGTAGTATGTTAAAATCAATAGTATCGAACGCTTTCGATAAGTCAAGGAAAACACCTATGCCACACTCGCCTTTATCGATAGCATCGTTGATTTTTTCTACCAGATCCAGGATTGCCATGCAAGTGGTGCTCTTTTCTCTGAAACCATATTGTGATGTTGTGAGAATATTGTGTTTATTTAAGTAGTCAATTAACCTCTTGTAGACAACTTTTTCGAATATTTTAGATAGTGTTGGTAAAATTGAGATTGGTCGATAGTTTTGAACATCATTTTTGTCACCAGATTTGAATATTGGGAGAATTTTGGAAATGTTTGTCATTCTTGGTACCACTCCACATTGAAGGGAGAGGTTAAGGCAGTAAACTAGAGGGTCAACAATTTCATGAATTATGAATTTTATGATGTTGCTGCTTATATTGTCGGCACCAGCTGTGTTGGAGCTTTTCATGGCCAAAATTAAGTTAGTGACTTCATATTTGTCAGTTGGTGAGAGATAGAAAGAGCCCGGATAGTTGCCATGTAGATACTGTTTGTAATTGGCTCCCTCTTTTGGACTTATATTATTGGATAGGGTTTCACCTATTGAGTTAAAATACTCATTGAAACAGTCAGCAAGATTGTTGTCAGTGGAGCCATTGGCTACATTCATTATGGTGTCAGGTAATGTAGTTGTTTTTTGACCCCGGTTGAGGACCTCGTTAAGTACTTTCCAGCACTGCTTCTGATCGCCACGAGAAGCCTTTAACTGCTCAGAATAGTACATTTGTTTGCTTTTACGTATTATTTTTGTCAATTTATTCTTATATGTAATATATTTCATTTTATTTGCTTCAGTTTCTCCATTTTTGAAATGGCGGTACAAAGTATTTTTCTTTTTTATTGATTTCAAGATTCCTTGTGTAAGCCATTTTTTTCCATCCTCTACTTTTCTTTTTAGAATTTTTTCAGGTATACATAGATTTATGCATTCCGTTATTTCATGAATCAGAGCATTATATGCTCCATCTGGATATTTGCAGTAATAGACAGAATTCCATGAATGGTTTCTTAGATAATCGGATAATTTACGCAAGTTATTTTCACTGAAAACTTTTATTTTAGTTTCTATTACAGAGTAATTTCGATTAATTTCCAGGTCAGCAAGAAGTGTAACAGGAAAATGGTCAGTAATGTCTGATAAAATTACACCTGAGTTAAGTCTAGTATTGTGAATATTTGTGATGATATTATCAATGATTGATTTGGATGCATCTTTTATGCGTGTATATATATTGATTGTTGGGAAGAAGGATGAGGAGGACAGGCAATTTAAGAAATCATTTTTCCTAATACTTTCCGTGGCTAGATTTATATTAAAGTCCCCAAGAATAAAGCAAGGTTTACAAGATTGATTTATTATATTTAGCAACTCATCCAAATTAGTTAAGAATTGGTTTACCTCGAAGTCTGGGGGACGATAAATCACTCCTACTATTATGTTTTTCCCATTCTTGACTTTAATTTCAACAAATAGGGAATCCGAGTGAGCATCCTTTATGGACAAATCATTGCGAACAGTCACAGAGTGGAGTTTGTTTACATATAAGCACACGCCACCACCAGATCTACCAGCCCGGTTTTTATTATACAGTACATAACCCTTGAGATTTAGGGTATCTAGGTAAGTCTTTTCATTGAGCCATGTTTCACTGCATCCTATGAAATCAAACTTGTAGTCCAGGCTAGTCAGCAGGGATATCAGATCATCGTGGTGCTTGTTTAGGCTTCTCGTATTTAGATGTAGGAGAGATAAGGGATGCTTATTTTTATTTGTAGTATGTTTAAAATGTTCTGGTGTGATTTGTTGGCAATCAATCGTTTCGAAGGAGTGCTGTTTCAGTACTTCATCATTGGTATCATTAGCTATGTCATTAAAAGCCATTCATTATGAGTGATACATATTAAGGAACCAATGTGTGTAGCAATTAGTAGTACCATACTGAGATTACCGGTAAGCATTTGGTAAGACTAAGGCCTAAATTTTAACCTAAACTAACCTAAGCAAATGAAATTCACCAAACAAAAGAGGCAGAAAGAAAAGATGGATGGAAAGAGGAGTCAAAACAAGATATGCGAAGACAAACAAAAAATCCCTTTGGAGGATCAGGCCGACTTTGACTGTTTCTAAAAAAATATGGGTCATATGATCCATGGTTAGTACTCACAGATTTAGGTACTTTATCCAATGTCAACGAATCCGTAGCTTATTAGCGTCAGATAGTTTGTTTATCACGTGGCGTTGGTTTGCATTTGTAAGTAGGTAAAGGCGACCATCCTGTGTCCAGCTTGCAGCCAGCTTGTCCTTGTAGCTTTTGCGCAAATCATCCAATAGTTTTGCACGTTTAGCTGTTAAGCTTTCCAGGATGTGCATCTTTGGAGTTACACCCTTCAGTTGTTTTTTCGCCCTGTAGACTTTGTCTCTGAGGTTATAGTGGGCAAATTTGATGATAATCCCCCGTGGTTTGACCCGCGTGGAGGATTTAGGACCGAGGCGATGGGTCCTGTCAACATCACCAGGTTGCACCGCTATGTTGAGATTGTTTTTCAGGACATTCATGACGACTTTGTTTACGTTTTCATTATCATTTTCCGGGACACCAAAAAGAATAAGACAGTTCCGCCTCGAATACTGTTCCTGTTCATCTAGCGAGTCCTCGATGTCATTATACTTGTCCTTTAGTTCCTTCATTGAGTCAGCCATAATTTGCAGCTCATACTTAAGGGAGTTTCTAACAGAGTCCGTGATGGATTCCGTAGGAGCCCTTTTAATCGGTTCAATGAGGGAGTCCACCAGTGTCTGCGTGATTTTCCGTATGAAATCATTATCTTGGAAAAGTGTGTCCATTTGTTTGCTTACTGTGTTTTGGATGTCATCCATTGTAAGCGCGTCTCCAGGCATAACGAGTGTGCACCAAACAGGCCCCGCAACTGAGAGCAGTCTCTTTGCTTCAATAAAAGTCTGTTTGTGATGTGCAGCAGTCAGAAATGATGATGGACGTTTCCAGTAAGCTGTATTATCCACAGCAGAGGCAAATAGTTAGTAGATCATAGTTTAATCATGTTTTTAGTCGGCCATTCCAAACGGCTTTCAGCTACACACGTCTCGTGTTGATTACAAACATTGAAAAGAGTTTCTTATTACTTACGATATTGAATGCTAACTTGGTGCTGAATTTGAAGCAAAGGAACTCTTCTCATTTGGAAACGTTCTGAGTCAGTGCATTGACATTTACTACAACATTATAAATAAATCAGTGTGTCGGGCTACAGTATAAGCTCTAACGCACAGCTCACACTCCGTTTGGTTCATTTCAATGCTTCCATCACAAACCTGCCATGCCTTTCACGTCTGGATTAGCCATATTGAGGCAAATACTGTAACTGCCTGATGCCTGCTGCACTGTGGGGTTTAGTCATCTTATATCGCTGCACTGTTCGACAACCTGAAATATGTTGCTGGACACTTGCTGATGTCATTTGCGCTTGGTTATTTGAATCCTTTGGGGACAGCAGTGGTCTGACAGCAGTGAAGCTGAGGCGATGAGATAGAGGCCATTAACTGCCGAATGAATGGTGAATAATGGCAGCGTTTTGCACTTGTATCAAAACAACTAGTTGATTCCCTCTCATAGACTGCTGTGGCAGATAATTAAAAGGAATGATATTAGACTTTGGTTCCTACGATGACAATATTTGACACAATTCTGTCTCTGGAAAAGTGACAGCTGCTGATGGGGTAGTTTCCCTTCCCTCTCCTTCCCTAAGTAGTAAACTCTAAATGGTTGAAAATCTCTACAGAAAGCGTGAAATTACCTAAATTGTGCTTAAAGGACCTGTATCATGCTATTTTAAGCCATTCCAAAGTAAAGTATAGGCCTTTATATGATATATTGTACCTCTACCACTACGGAGCACTCATTTTTGTGATAAATATTAGTATTTTCTGGAGGTATTTTTCCAACCCGGAAGACAAAACGCTTGGATTCAGTTAACTCCGCCCCCTCTCGCCGCTCATACAACTTTAGCAGTAGTAGAAATATATATATCACAGCAAAAAGTGAAGTAACTTCATGCCGTTATAAGGAGTTAACATGTGCAACACAGCTTCATGGCTAAATGGCTAACACACACACGCTAACATGCATTTTGATCGACTCACCACTCTGATGTTTCCAGTATGGGACTTGCGCTGGTTATAAAAGTTAATCCACTTTGATTCTGGCCGAGGTTCATTAGCATCCATCAGCGACAGGCTCAGACAAACACTATTCTGGCTGATAGTCGCTGAATCCCGGAGGGAAATGCCAACTTCTATGGCCTCTTCTTTGGGAAGGTTGAATAAAGTCCAGTCCTCGCAGTCAAACGCGGTTTTCTCCGTGACATTATCGTGAGGTAAGAAAAAAAGAACAGGTGTCCAGACTCCAGAGTAGGTTAGAAAAAGCTCCCTCTTCACAACTTTCGGTGCAACATGACATGACCATCTGTTCAGACCGTTCGGACGCTCAGGGGGTGCGTTTGTTTTCGGTACAGGGGCAGCGCAGCGTCAGGCACTTCCTTTTTTTTTTTTTTTTTTTCTTTTTTTTTTTTTATTTATTTTTTCTTACGACAGAAATAATGAAAAAAACTGTTTTACAAATAAAAATCATGCCGTAAGGCATTAGATTACAGACGTCGAGCACTTCCGTTCCGCTGTGACGACACAACTGAACATGCCAGTCGTTTACCAGGAGAGGGCGGATCAGCTGCTCAGAGCGCAGGATTCAGGAGGATTACTGAGAACTGCGTGAATGAATCCAAAAACCACTCTGGGGGTGTTTTTGATAAGGAAATAGCATAACAACATGGTTAAAAGCTCCAAAAAGTCGATTTTGCATGATATAGGACCTTTAATTCAGCCTCGTAATATGTCTCTCTATACCTCACTAACGCTTTCACAGAGACCCAAGAATGCTTGTATCGAATGTCACCCTCCACTGACCCGTCACACAACTGACCTGACCCGCAAGACTGGGGAATGGAGTATCCCAACAAATATCAACGAATGCTTTGTATTGGTCAAGTAAATGCTTTAATAATTAGGGGAAAGTGGAGAGATTTCTTGCAGTAGAGGATGTGGAACAATGATGAAGCAAGATTTTTGATCTCTTGGAAAGGGAATGACATCACTATGAAAGACTCAAACATATGCGAGTGAAACAAAACAACCTATATACCTCAACGTTTTTGATGTGCATGGCCATAATACGGTTAAAGGCTCAAGATGTGGATGTGTGGGAGCTATAAACTAGGATTATGAAACAACAAACAAAAAACTAAAACTGTAGCCAACATGTCTACGGACTGAGTAGAAACCAGTCCCGAAGTCTCTCTGTTGCAGTTCACATGAAGCTGACTATTTCCTCTGCAGAAGATCGCACTGCACCGAGTGCCACGAAGTGAAACATGTGGGTTACATAAAGTCAATACAACAGTGAAACTCTGGTAGCTCTGTGCTTTTGATTCTCTCTTCAAAGCTCGGTTCAGTCCACACAGTGCACACTCATAAAGAGACTCTTCTTATTGCTTTAGATCTATCCCATCCAACCTCTCATATCTTACACGTAAAATGTCAGATTTGTCCAAACTACAGTATCTTACTTGAGCCTCAGTTCCTGCCTTCCTCCTGGCACATGGGACATTGCAATAACGGAGCACTTTGAAGCTGCTATAAGCACTGTACACAATCATGTCCGATGTAGTTTCTCTGTAGAGAACTGTAACTGAGTTAGCGTCAAAATGTGTCCTTAATGGCACAAAAACACATCAACAGTGAAACTATGTAAGGTCTTTACTGCCTATAGGTGCAAATGGCATTGATGTAGCTACAGTGCAGGTGAAGACACATTTGGTACTCTAGAAGGGCTCACTGAAGCCACTTATGTGCAATCTAAAATGATGTATAGCTTTTAGTACACAGGCACAGTGTTTTCCACTGTACTCATAGATTTGTGTTAACAGAAGCCACAGGCAAGTTTCTTCGGGGAAGGTGACACAAATGCAAGATTTTCTTTCTACATCAAGTCATAAAAATGTTATGTATTCTTTTTAGAGAGTAACTTTCCATTGCCCCTTTGTATATTGCATTGAGTTTTGATGTGTGTGCGTGTGTTGCAATTTCAGGATAGCCGGTGCTTTGCTTTAATATCTACCTAAAACCAGCAGATGGGAAAACATTGATTTACCAACTATGTGCATTTGTATTAAATGTGTTGGGGTCCCCAAAGGCCTTGTAAAAATTGTAATCTCAGTGTATACCCATCTAGTGCTTAGTGATCTGTCCTAACACTAATCACCCGTGGGTTCCCTTGTGAGCACCTCAGTGGCATCAGAAGGTTGGGAATAGCCAT
This sequence comes from Proterorhinus semilunaris, assembly GCA_021464625.1. NCBI lineage: Eukaryota > Metazoa > Chordata > Actinopteri > Gobiiformes > Gobiidae > Proterorhinus > Proterorhinus semilunaris. The sequence goes on from CM038344.1 coordinate 17,219,936, forward strand.
AGGTGAAGATCTAAAGAGCCCCTCTGTGTAATGAATGTCACGAGATGTACCGCAACCTGCATATTCTCTGTTGGATTTGGAGTAAAATGTCAAGTCGGTCCCTGAAGCTGGAGACAGAGGGTTCACAGGGATTAGTGCCAGTCTCAGCACCCAACTTAAGTCTACCATCAATAACTGGGATCACCAACATAAAAGTGGCTATGTCTGTAAAATGTCAACATTTTCATTCGGACCATGCACATAGGCCTATAGAAGATATTGGGCAATAACATCCCAATTAATTTTTCCTTTTTACATCAACTGTTTTAAATGACCTATAGAAATCAACTCAACACTGAAATATGTTTAATTCAATTGCTAATTAAATGTGATTGCATTTCCAGGCATGACAGTCAATATAATTTTGCTTTTTACTGACTTTGCTTGATTGCTTTAACTCTGTCATTATAGAACAGAAACCTCAACTGACAAACCAAGGTACAGTAAACAGTAAAGCCTATATATTACATAAATCTATGCCCTGTATTTTTTTACATTGTACCCTTTGTTACTTTGTTTTTTCAGAGTCACAAAACATAAAAAAATAAGACTATAATCAATACTGTATGTTCCATTCAAAATATTTATAACTAAAGCATCTTAGGCTTAGCCTATATATTTAATAGTGAGTGTGCAGGCTGTATCCAAAGGGGAAAAAAGAGTTGATAAGTTCCCCGGTTATACCGCAAAAGCTCTGTGGATAATGTTTTTGATAGAAAACGTTGCTCCAAAAAGTATTGAACAAAATAACAGTATCTCACCAGCAGCAACTTCTTAAAGTCCCATGTGTATTCTCCTGGTGCTGCAGTGCTCTTATTACCTACATAAAAAAAGGTTTTTGCGGTGGCCCACATCCATATAAGTCTAAAATGATGCCTCGTATTTAAACCCGTGGCATCTCGAGGTGCAGCATCAGCATGAATGTAAAGCAGTGCCGCTCGAGCCGAGAAAGTGCCCGAACAACTCCTTAACTGAAACTTAACTTAACTGATCGCCGTGAATATCAATTGGAATTTACTGGATAGGCTACAACACGCACAAGCCTTAAGTTTGGATTGCTTCTCATTTGGAAAGTGCTTAACCGCAACAACAAAATAGCCAAAATGCATATAATGTCACAAATGCAAATAATTTGACATCCCCGTTTTTTCCGTTTTTTTTTTTCAATTATTAACTTGCATAGCCTAAAAATACTGGATAAGCAACAAAGTAACAAAATAGCCCATGCAACAAATTACCAAGAAAAATCCTCTGCGTTTGGTTTATGTTTTATTTTTCAATGGGGGAAAAAATAGCTTTTTTTCTTTCTTTTGTATAGAAAAATGAACAACTTACCTTGGCACCAGCTGTGCGTCCTAAGATAGACTCCAGGGACAAGCCAAGTGGACTGAACTCTCGCACTCGTGTCGCGTGAAGTTGGCTGGAGTTAAAGTGGTGTGGCGTAAGGAGTGCGCTCCTGCGAACTGCACTACTGTACCATCTGTTGTGTTTGCGCGCGCCGAGCTGTGTGCCGAGAGCGCGACGATGAGAGGAGGAGGGCGAGGAGCAGCGCGAGGAGGAGAGGGACGCGAGGACAGGGTCAGAGGCTTTCGCTATCGAAGCAGCAGCAACATTTCCATATGTCATGTTGCTTCTCAACCATGGCGTACATGTTTAATTGTCAGCGCTGTCACTTTTAACTTCGTAACCCCCGCATGAACCGAGCACATTTTCCTCGTTTGGCTTTACCCGAATCTAAAAGCCTAAAAGCTTCAAAATAGCAACGAAAACGAGGATGAAAACACAACAAAAATGTCACGAAAAAACAACAACAAAAAACAAAGTCACTATAAACGTGACAAAAATATGGCGAAACCAAGACAAAAAGGAACAAAAACACTATAACAACATCTCAGAAAACATGACAAAAAACTACAATAACACAACTCAAAAACGACGAAATCATGACAACAACAAAATATACAAAAACATGAGAAAAACACTTGTGACAAAAACGCAGCAACAAGTTTTGTAGGTCTTAGCTTTCAAATGAGGCGTTACACTGGCCTATAGGCTGTAGCTCCAGTGGAGGATCTTTTAGATTTGTGTAAAGCTAAACCGGGGAAAATGCACTCAGTTAAGGTTAATTAAGTTAAATGAAATTAATAATAAAAGGGCTCACCCATTGCCATTTATCCAATTGCTAAGCCAGAGCTTGTACTTTTGATCACCAGTCGTCATTTTAACAGACTCTCTTTTAGTAGATAAATATTAAAAGACACGCTCAGGTTGGATATGGTCCTGCGACCCACTTTTGGGTCTCGATCCACCAGTTGAGAACCACTGCGCTACAAAAAGCAAACAGTCAGTGAAGCGTGAGACTAAAGTGTTTCATGAACTTGACTCAGTTCAGAAGCTGACATATGGATCATCAGATGGCCATCTGTGGGCTACTCTCCCACACCAGGCTGCGCTCTCATCATGTGACACAATCAGATTGAAAATAGATGTGGTTGGAGTCGTGTACAGTAAACAACTTTGTGTGGATACTATTAGAGAGAGTGTGAGAGATAAAGAGAGTGAGTGAGTGAGTGTGAGTGAGAGTGAGAGGGAGAGTGAGAGATAGAGAATGAGAGAGAATGTGAGAAATCGAGAGTGTGAGAGAGTGTGTGAGAGATAGATAGAAAGAGAGACTGAGTGAGCGAGAGTGTGAGAGATAGAGAGTGTGCGAGATAGAGAGATAGAGAGTGTAGAGAGTGAGTGAGCGAGAGTGTGAAAGAAAGACTCACAGAGTGTGTGTGTGTGTGAGAGAGAGAGACCGAGTGAGTGAGAGAGTGAGAGAGATAGAGAGTGAGAGAGTAAAATTTTCTTTGGAACAAAATAATAGTGGTACATTCACTCCCTGTTTAACATTTGATTTCCCATGCTACCACAACTGTTGGTGTAGTTTTGAGAGAGATAAGATGTAAGATGGGGGGGGGGGGGGGGGGGGGGGGGCACTAAACATAGCAGCCCTGGATAAATACTTTATTGATCCCGAAGTCAGCCGCCCCCATTCACACAAGTCATAGCAGATGCAACAGTTACAAATACATATAAAAGTAGCAATAAATAAATGCTACACTAAAACGACAAAGTGCAAAGAGTAAAGGCACTAGAGACTTTGTCCAGGACATTTCCAGCCCTCCCGTCCAGCTGCTCTCTGAAGTGGCTGCGTTGTACCGCCTGATGACATGAGGGACAAATCACTGAGCCTTTATGAGCTGGTTCAGCCTCAGAATGTCCTTTTTCTTAGCGCTGCTTCCCCAACACACTACAGCAAAGAAAAAGAACCAATGGACTGGTAAAACATGAGCAAAACCTTAGAGTAGTCCCTAAACATTATGTTATGATTTAGCTATCAGTCTTTGTCCCTCACATGTGTGATAGGCTACTGAAGCAGGAGAGGACGGAACTTACCACCCAGTCACGAGGATGTGACCCCAGTGGTTTGGGCAGCATCTGTGAGCCCTCAAAGGACCCACATCGCCATATTGACATCTATAGTTGCTGCCAAGTCTGTGCCATATCCGGTAAAATTAATGGCCAGTGAGTTTAAGTGCATGGGGTCAGTCTGATGTACTGCGAGGTCTAAAGGGAGGAGACATGATAGATGAGTTTTCTTTGAAGTAGGTCATCTATGCAGCAGTGCAAGTTGTAAAGTCGTTCGATCCTGGTTGGTTTGAGCAAAAAGTAAGTTGGGAGAGAATATAGCTCATTTGACCGACATGGCATTATTACATTTTAAAGCTACGGAGTGAAAACAAATTAGACACAGAAATCTTGGACCTTGTAAAAGTAAAGATGTGCCCGAGGCAGAAACTCTTGAGCCAAGTTAATTGTGTGAAGATATTTACATAGGGACATTTTAGCAACATAAACCCACACAGAGAGATTAGGATTGGGTCACCTTGTGCATCAAGTTCGTGCCTTATACAGTAGTTAACTAATAAGGATTTGAAAGTGGAAGTATTACTAAAGTTTTTGCAAGTATTTGATGATGATCTTACATCTTTGTTAGAAAATGCAATATTGATCTAAAACATTCAGAGTTTTCCTCGACTTACCTTACACCCTGTCCCTAAGACTTAGTGGAGCGATGGGAGGAGGGACTTAGGTCCTAAATCCCTCCTCCCATCGCTCCACTCACTCCTCATCAAAGTACACCCAGGGCTCCCACAGCCTGTGTGTGTTTGTAGTGGCGCTTCGGCAGACGTTTGTGCCTGTTAGTGCTCGGCAAAGGAGGGATAAACTGTGTCACAGCTTGAGGTACTGGGAGCGCTTCCAGATTACACAGGTCAGGGCCACAGAAGGAGTTGGAGTTAAATTGGAGTTGCATTATAAGCAGGCACTGTGACTCTTCAAATACATCTTCAATCTATCCTCTTCGGGAATTACATTGTGTAACACCACCTTTTGGGTAATCTAAGTCTGTATTGCTACGTGCTGCAAACATGGCAGATTTCACCCAAATGCCAACTGTGGAGATCATACTTTTGTTGTCAGGCTTGAATCTCAGGTTTGCCAGTGCTGTGAGATTATTATTTTTCAGAAAGTGTTTCAACAATAGTTGATCAAAGAATTGATTGTAAAGTCATAATTGGATTTAAGATTATAGCCAAATGGAATACAAATGTTGTATCACTTTGTAACTGTGGTTAATTTAATTTCACACCTGAACGTGTGAAGGATTAAATGGAGTTATGAACATGTTTTATAATCCGCTTTAGAAAACATGATTTTCATTTCTGGCATCTAATTCTCTCTGTATCCACGGCATTCTAATCAGATTTTGGTGTAATAAACTGCATCTGTTTTTTACTTTGACAATAATCTCCTTGGGTACACTATTGCTGCTCACAATAGTGTAGCATAGTGTGTCAGCTGGTATGGCTACAAGGCCGTGTTTAGTATGCCGACTATATATACTTTGATGTATTGTGACAATCCCCGACCCTAATAAAAATCTAAATTTCAATTTATAATGAAACAATTTGCGGTTTGGCCGTGTTTAGTATGCCGACTATATATACTGAATTGGAATTAGCACTTTACCTGGTGAGTATTTTTAACACCTGTGCACTGTTATGTGTCACTGCCCACTTTACAGTCTTGTGAAAGGTCAGTTATCAACTTTGCCCCATGAGAGGTGATTTGCTTAAAAACAAAATACCAGCTGTCTCAGAATAGGAAAATGTATATATGTCTCAATTTATCGGTAATCACAAGGCTGGCTGCCCATCTAAAACTCAACTCAAAAGAACTTACCAACATTAAATCCACCACAGAACGTATGAAGTCAATGGCAAGTTTCATAATCCAGTGTGCAGAGAGCAAATCTTATCCATTTGCGTATGACGTTGCCAAAGAAGAGTCCCAAAAGAACCATGTGCAGCTCTGCATGTGTTATGTCACAGTAAAAACAAAGGTCAAACTATGCAAACATGGAAATCAGCTGATAAGTTTGTTCATTTTTTCAGGTCACACTTTTGTAATTATAGTGAATTTATGAGACAACAGATTCGAGAGGGAATATCTTATTATAGTAGAATATCTATTGAAAACATTCACACCAATTTGCTTCCTTAAGATATGGCTAATGCTTGTATTATTTATTTTACATAAGCGTAAAAGCATAAAGATAAAAGATAACAGGCTGAATGTTCAATAGGGTTTCTATTAAAACATCCATCCATCCGTCTTCTTCCACTTTGTGTGCCGGGTCGTGGGGGCAGCTGTTGGAGCTGCCCAAATCACATGGCACCAGCCCCTATGGCTCCTCCTGCAGGTGGTGGGTCCACAGAAGGACGGCCTCATGGTTCTAACCGGGCCTGTTGGTCTCTCATAAGGGGCTTCTGAACCGCTCTTTGTCTGACCCGTCACCTAGGACCTGTTTGCCCTGGGAGACCCTACCAGGGGCACGAAGCCCCCGACAACAGAGCCTGTTCAAGCGCTCAAACCCTTCCACCACGTTAAGGTGGCGGTTCCAGGAGGTGTCAATTAAAACAAGCCTTAAATAAATATTAAATTGTACATATAATGTCTTGTTTCTTTTTTGTGAACATTTAGACAGTACGGTATAGGATCTAAATGTGTGTGTTTTTTGTTGTAAAATCTCATCACAATCAATCAATCATCACAAAATGTTTAATCGTGACCACTCTAGTCCTGACCCACCAGAAGCGTAGCCTATATATAATAGCGTGTATACAATAGCATGTATATCAGAATCAGAATCAGAATTCGTTTTATTGCCAAGGTTTGTGAACAAGGTTTACAAACTAGGAATTTTACTTGGTGCAAACGTGCGACATAAAACATATAACACAGAATTAAGATAAAAAATAAGCTAAGAACGTTAAACTATAAGGCTATAAGGGCATGCATAAAATAAAAAATATTAAATAAATAAGATAAAATAAAGTGACATATGTTAAGACAACAACAATTTGACAATGAACAACAGCGGGGTTGTATATACAGATGTTTTGGCATTTAAAGTGGTATTAAGTGTTTAAAGTGATGAAGTGATAGCAGCGGGTCTAAGTGTGGACACACAGTGCAAGTGCACAATACAGTGCAAGTGCAGATACATCCATGACTCTGTAACTGAGCTACAGAGACTTGTATTTGTTCATGAGTCTGATGGCGGAGGGGAAAAAACTGTTCAAGTGGCGGGAGGTATGGGTCTGGATAGACCGTAGCCTCCTGCCTGAGGGGAGAGGGGTGAATAGTCCGTGTCCAGGGTGAGAAGGGTCAGCTGTGATCCGACCCACACGGACGAAAATTATAAAATATAAAATTGTCCTTGACTTAAAAAATAAATAAATAATAAAAACAAACACACTTACTGCAGCAAGTTTTGTCGTTCACAGACAGACGGCGCCCATTCACATCACAACAGCATCCGTGGCCTTGTGGCAAAACGGAGCTGGAGTAGGAGTTGCCATGGTAACCGGTGATCAGAGGGCTTATTTCTGTGAGTTTCTGAACATATTGAGGAGATGATGTGGAGACGATGATTTCATTATCGGTAAGTGACTCGATCATGCCTTTAGTGTGGCTGTTAAACGCCCCTGGAGAAATAATGCCTCGACTCGCCGCTCTCATCACAAAAGAACCACAACAACACACTTGCTTTGGGTAAACAGGCGTCGCTGGATTTTTTTTCTTTCTTTTTTTTTTCTTGACACAGTCAGGAACGCAGTGGCTAAATAAGGTTTTAATCGAAAGCCGCTCAAAGGGAGATTATAAAACAAGATAGATGAACATCTAAGAAGAGGTCTTAAAGCTTTGGAAAATAAACCATGTGCCAGAGTTTAATTTGTTTACCTCCATATTTTACCTCCATTCATGTTTCTCCTAACAAGACGGGAGCAGCGGGTCAGCATAAGATACTGTATCAGGGAAGATAATTAGTCCACAAGTTCCACAAGGTTCTGTTTATGCTCTTTTCTTGCCTGTGAGATATTTATAGAAACGACCCTATACAGCCTTAATTGTGAATATCAAATGGACTCTAATTATATAGCGCTTTTCCACCTCCAGTGCGCACTCAAAGCACTTTTTTTCTCAAAGTGCTTTTCCCATGTAAAAGTAGAACAAATCAAGACATCTATTGTAGTCTCACTGTTGGAGAAATGTACCCTCAAAGAGCTATAGAGTCATTTTAGTGCGGCATTGTGATGAGAGCTATTTGGGATAGCGCTCAGACAGTGACCATTTTGCCGTGCTAAGTCTCTTTTTGGCAAGTTTGCATTGCAGCAGGTAAATGTGTTTGTATTGAGCGTTGTAAGTGCGGGAGCGCAGGGGATCATTCAGTACGGGCGGACGTCCAAGACGAAGCGCCGGTGGACTCTTGCGTGTTCCCAGGCTAGTGGTTATTTATGGCAGGTTGTGTTGTGTGAGCTTGTGCTTGCCAAGATTTCCTTAGCTATTTTGAAGTACACCAAAATAACACAGTAACAATAACAAGATCTTTTTTGTCTAATGGACAAAAAATTGAGGAGTTGGAGATTATATGAATGAATTCACGGTCCCTGCTTGATAAGGCTCTTTACAGCACAAATACCGGAAAATGCTATGTATCGTCCTTTAAAAGGCTGTATGAGGCATCGATGTTTCTTTTTTGTAGCATTTCTACATTAATGAAATGACTGACAGATACAGCATGCAGTTCTGACAGTTTTCTCTTCCCTGTTATACTTTATATGATTGATATCAATCATAAACATTAGCAGCATTATTCAGTCATACTCAACAGAGTATTCATGTATGTCTATGTAGTCATTAAGAAAATGTGGAAGATTTATAGTTTTTCTGCTTCATAATAACAAACCCCTGCAACTGACATTTTTAAATGACATTTGCAACCATGACAACATAGTCTTCATTTATCAATTAATTTCAATTTCAATATATTTACAGTATTTGCAGATTGATTTACAACAAGATCGTATAGGCAAGGCAAGGCAAGTTTATTTGTAGAGCACAATTCATACACAAGGCAATTCAAAGTGCTTCACAGTTGCATAAAATTACAAGAAAACAGATCAAATCAATCATTAAAACATCCAAAATAAAAATTCATCAATTACAGTAAAAGGCAAGAGTGCAGATAAAATACTTTCAGTTTTCATATGCTCGGGTAAAAAGAGCTGTTTTCAGCCTGGATTTGAACATTGTCAGAGTTGAGGCCTGTCTCACATCCTCATGAAGACTGTTCCAGATTTTAGCTGCATGAAACTGAAACGCAGCCTCACCGTGTTTAGTCCTGACTCTGGGAACCACCAGGAGACCCCTCCCTGAAGTTCTCAGGGCCCGAGATGGTTCATACGGCTCTAACATGTCAGAGATGTACTTTGGTGCTAAACCATGAAAAGACTTGTACACAAGCAGAGCTGTTTTAAATTCTATTCTCTGAGCGACAGGAAGCCAGTGCAGAGACCGGAGCACTGGACTAATAATATTAGTCCAGTGCTTCCTGACCGCTTCCTGGTCATATTTCCTGGTTCTTGTCAGGACTCGAGCAGCAGCGTTCTGGATGTTCTGCAGCTCTAACAGCTCGTTTAGAAAGGCCAGTGAGCAGGCCGTTACAGTAGTCTAACCTGCTGGAGACAAATGCATGGATGAGTCTCTCCAAGTCTGGTTTTGACACTATTCCTCTGATCTTAGCAATGTTTTTCAGATGGTAAAAAGCTGATGATGTTATTGCTTTAATGTGGCTGTTTAAGTTCAGGTCTATAGCCAGTGAGTGAGCCCCTAACAGTGTAAGAGTCCACTCACACTATTAACTTCTCACAGAAGTAATTCTGACATCCATGAGAACAAAACTCGATGCTGCTCCTCATGTTTGTGACCTGACTATTAATCCTTGAGATTTGTCATTTCCCTTGAGGAGACCCCAGGCCTGTGTGAGAGCAGATAATGCATGCAAGTGCGAACTGAAATAATTTAGTCCATTTTACGTCCGCCTTCATCCATCACCATAATATCCTGAAAAGAATTATGTTGTGAGTCAGATTTGATCATTTAAATATATATTTTTTAACCTTTTTTGTCCATTTATTTATATATCCAGACTAAGAAACAAAGAAATAGAATGAAAGAATGAAATAAAAGAAAACGTTGCCATTTAGAAATATTATCAAATATCCACGCAAAAATGACTAAACTAAACTAAGGATAAGGGACCACATTACACCGGTTTTAGAGTCGCTGCATTGGCTCCCCGTGTGTTTCAGGATCGATTTTAAAGTTCTTTTAATGTTTTTAAAATGTCTTAATGGTCTTGGTCCATCTTATCTTTCAGAACTGCTATTACCTTATGAACCTTCACGTCCCCTTCGCTCCTCCGGCAGGGGTCTCCTAGTTATTCCTAAAGTCAACAGAAAGACTCACGGCGAGGCGTCTTTCCAATATTATGGCCCTCGCCTCTGGAACGACCTGCCGGAGGAGCTCAGGACCGCAGAGAACGTTCATGTTTTTAAGAGCAGGCTCTTAAAGACACACCTTTTCAGCTTAGCTTTTTTAATCTATTTATTTATATATTGTATATTATGTGTATGTATGTCTATGTATGTGATTTTGACTTTACATTTATTGTCGATTTGTTACTCAATACAACTCATAAAAACATTATTATTAAAAAACACCCATTTTCTCTAGAGTCCCACACCTGCAGAACCCTACACACACAGAACTAACTGTCCTCCTCTCACTGTGCATAGTACCCCTCCAACTGTCCACAGTTTCTCAAAGTCTGCCAGCTCCACCACCAAAGAGCTGTACAGCTCGCCATTTCGTTCCTTCTGCTCAACCAGATTCCCATTTTGGCTTTAGTTCAATAGACCCACTTTCCTCCGCTGTGCTACAGAGAACTTAGGACCATATGAAAAGTTTACTGGTCAAAGTCTGTCCTAAGCGTTCCATCCAGTCCTTCAGGAGTGCGAACATGGCAGTGAGGCGAGGGCAGGACAGCCACAGGTGCTCCAGTGTCTCTTCTTCTCCTGTGCAGAAAGCACAGTGGCTGATGGACCTTGGGTCAAAGCGGGCCACGTGTCTGTTTGTGGTCAGAGCCCCATGCACCACTCTCCACACAGCGTTTCTCAATCGGGGGACGGTACAGGGACTTCCAGCTGCCTCTGGGAGACGACCCCTGGGCCAACACACCTGACCACCTGGACTGGCCAGCTCAGCTCTGTGGTGGACTTTAGTAGGTGTGATGTACAAATCCTTCTTCGCCACTGTGGCCATTGTTGGCAGGATCGGGAAAGACAGAAAGGTTCCAGCCGTTCCCTGCTGTGCTCCTACAGCCTGCACCGACAGTGGAAGGAAGGGCCAAGGGCGGACAGGTGGACCGACTCTATAGATCCCTAGGGCTTCTCTAAAGCGTGATGGGAGCCCACTCCGGACCTCCTGCAGCAGCCTCTCCATCACACACTGAGACCTTATCCCAGTCTCCAGCCTCTCTCAGTCCACATATCGGTCAGCCTGGTCACCCCTGCAGACACAAGGCAAGGCAAGGCAAATTTATTTATACAGTACATTTCATGCACAAGGCAACTCAATGTGCCTCACAGCAACACCAAATACACGATAAAAACATGATAAAAACACAATAAAACAATCAAAACACACATAAAAATATACAAAATAATTATTAAAAATATCTATCAAAAGTGGTTAAAATACCATCGACTAAAGAGCGGCAACCATCAATTGCCATAGGCAACAGTAAATAGGCATGTTTTCAGCCTGGACTTAAACATAGTAAGAGTTGTGGCCTGTCTTACGTCCTCGCTGAGGCTGTTCCACACTTTTCCTGCTTGAAACTGAAACGCAGCCTCACCGCGTTTAGTGGTGACACTGGGAACCACCAGGAGACCCCTCCCTGAAGATCTCAAGGCCCGAGATGGTTCATACTGCTGTACCATGTCAGCTATATATTTTGGTGCCCGACTATAAAGAGATTTATAAACTAGCAGAGCTATTTTAAAATCTATCCTCTGAGCGACAGGAAGCCAGCGCAGAGACCGGAGCACTGGGCTAATGTGGTCATATTTCCTGGTTCTGGTCAGGACACGAGCCGCAGCATTTTGAATATATTGCAGCTGTCGAACAGCTCGTTTAGAAAGGCCAGTGAACAGACCATTACAATAGTCCAATCGACTGGAGACAAATGCATGGATTAATCTCTCCAAATCTGGTTTAGACACTATGTTTTTTATTTTAGCAATGTTTTTTAGGTGGTAATAGGCCACTGATGTAATGGACTTAATATGACGGTTAAAATTCAAGTCAGAGTCCATGATTACCCCTAGATTTCTAACTTGATATTTAGGTTCTAGTGAAAGAGCTTCAAGATGACCAATAACAACTTCTCTGTGTTTTTGTGGGCCAAAGACAATGATCTCAGTTTTATCTGTATTTAACTGGAGGAAGTTATTTTGCATCCACACACTGATCTGTTTAATACAGTGATACAGAGTATCTACAGGCCCATATTCACCCGCTGTCAGTGAAACATAGATCTGAGTGTCGTCTGCGTAATTGTGATAAGACACATTGTTACTGGATATTAATTGACCTAACGGAAGCATATACAAATTGAACAAGAGGGGCCCCAGAATTGACCCCTGGGGAACCCCACAGGTCAATGCCACTAAATCTGACACACAGTTTCCCATCGCAACATAGTACGTTCGGTCCTCAAGGTAGGATCTGAACCACTCGAGAGCTTTTCCAGAGATTCCCACCCAGGTTTTTAACCTCTCTAGTAGGATCCTGTGGTCCACTGTGTCAAACGCAGCGCTAAGGTCCAGCAGGACTAAAACTGTGACCTTGCCTGCATCTGTATTTAGCACAAACACCTGTCTCACCTGAGCAGAGTCCAGGACGTCACTCCTGACCTCAAGATTGTAGAAGAGCGGCTCTTCTTGCTGTTCCCTGCTGTGCTCCTACAGCCTGCACCGACAATTATTATTTTTTTCAATAATCGAGCAGCCCTAATCTAAAACTAAAACAAACAATTTTTCAACAAATAAATGATTGTTAAAAAATGAAACTTTTTGTTCTCCTTTTCTCAATCTCAACCTTATTTATTTTACTGTGAAAGCTATGGACATTTAGTCTGACAGTGCTCGCTCATTAATTTAAACCAGTTGCTCTCAACCTGGGGGTCGGGACTTTATTGAGGCATTTGTTTCCTCTGTTTTTCAAGAATTATATGTCCCTGGCTAATGTCCCTGTTTCCCACAGTGTCCAACCACAGCGGGAAAATAAGTACGTACATACAGGCGGGGGTCACGAACTCCATTAATTTCTATAATGCGGGTCGCGGCTCCAAAAGGTGAGAACCACTGATACAAACCATAGTCATAAAAAGATGCTGTTAGTAATTGCTTTGGAGTTTTGCTGCAACTACAAACATATTTTGTTTTAGAAATATTCTTTGTTTTTCATATTGATATGATTAGGTTAATGAACAATTCCTGACTTTTCACTGATCAGAAAGATGGTTCATATCTGAGGTCATTGATTTTATACTTAGATGATCTGAACTACTTTTGAATCACCTCTCTGACAGAGGTGCCTCTCAGACAGAAGGTTTCCATGACAACATTATTTGATAAGCTTTCGGGAAGCGATCAAAAGGGGAGATAAAAAGCCACCTGCTTAATAAGTCATGGTGCAGTGAGACAGTGAGCGCTGTGTGAGGTGTGTGGACGTGAGGTTATTACACTGATGGGCCTTTGTTCACATTTAGAAGGCTTATGCCATTGCAAACATAACGTAATGCCCTTGTGTGCAAAAGTAAATTGGCCTGACAGTTATGATTTTCTGCTTTTTGAAAATAAAAAAATAATGAGAATAAAACGTGGAACCAATAATTGTTCCATCTTTCTCACTGTTTTACGTTATTGAGTCATTGAGTTATACTGATTAGTTAACAAGCATAGTAAGTAAACTGTATTGAAGACAAGAAATAAGTCACAGCACATTTGTGTGTGGGTGTTTCAGACTTTACTGCTGAGGGCACTTTCATTCAGAAAAATGTATCATTGCAATGAAAACCCAGATGCTACTTTGGGTAGCATGTTGCTCCCACATAAGGTTGTCCTTGCTTGAAATAAGCTCTTATGATAGAAAATAGCAATATGTGCATATTGATGAGGGTGAGTATTACCAATATACAGCATATGAACCAGTGTTAATTTCGTCGACTAAAATATTTAGTCTTAATTTTAGTCAAAGTGATTTTTTTGACGACTAAAATTGGACTAGAACTAAATTAAACGTTTTTCATGCGACTAAAATTATGACTAAAATGTCCAGATATTTTAGTCGACTAAAATAAGACTAAATAAAAATGAAAAGGAGAGACTAATATCATCCAAACTTCTATTGACAGTCTGAAAGAGCCTCATATCATGTAAATTCACTGCCAAAGGAACAGCTCTGAGCTTTGTTCATGAGGGAGCAGCTCCATGAAGCAGAGCACCCTGATTAAATATGACTATAATGAATATTGTAAATACAAAGTCGATTAAATTTGTCTTAAATTTAGTCGACTAAATTGACTTGCAATTTTAGTCGACTAAATCTCAACTAAAATTGAAGATATTTTTTTGACTAAAACTCGACAAAAATTTAATTACATTTTCGTCAAAAGACTAAGACTAAAACTAAATTACAATATGTTGTCAAAATTAACACTGATATGAACTACACTAATGAGAAGAGCAAGAATTGCTCTATTGCACATTACACTACACCAGTAAGTTATTGAGTTAATATTGACAGGGTTCAGGAGCAAGACCACGCTTCGACCAACACATCTTCCTCGCAGCCAACCAGTCTATGACTCCTGCCTTCGCCTAACCACGCCTCTAGCTATCTGGATGCCCTATTTGTACAAGCTAGAGATGGGATGGCATTAGATATCCACAGTATAATAACTGTGACAAAAATACCACGACGGTATACCATGAAATTGGTTCTCCACTGGAAATAGGTGGTTTCCCATCTTCAGGTCAGTGGAGAGTCCTTGCCTCACATGGAGGAGTTCAAGCACCTTGGGGTCACGACTGAGGGACAGATGGAGTTTGAGCTTAAAAGACGTATCGTTGTGGTGTCGGCAGTGATTTGGTCGCTGTATCGGACTGTTGTGGTAAAGAGGGAGCTGAGTCAGGGGACAAAGCTCTCGATTTACCGGTCAATATACGTTCCTACCATCACCTATGGTCATGAGATCTAGGTAATGACTGAAAGGACAAAATCTCCGATACAAACGGCTGAAATCAATTTCCTTCACAGGGTGGCTGGGTGCACCCTTCGAGATAGAGCTCACTCACCCGGGAGTAGAGTCGATGCTCCTTCACGTCGATAGGAGCCAGCTGAGATGTCTCAGGCATCTGTTTTGTATGCCTCCTGGTCGCCTCCCTCAGGAGGTGTTCACCTTCTGGGGCATGTCCTATTGGGAGGAGGCTTCGTGGAAGACCCAGGACACGCTGAAGGGACTATGCCTCTGAGCTGGCCTGGTGTTGTTTTGGGGTCCCCCCAGAACAGCTGGAGGAGGTCTGCGTGGATCGGGAAGTCTGGGCATCTCTGCTCAAGCGGAAGAAAATGGATGGATGGATGCTGATTCTTCTGCTACGAGGGGAGTCCTGGAGAGCTGAGTGCACACCTGAGACGGAGCCCCCAGCCCCCCACCCATAGTCTCACCCATCATCCTCATCATCTCACCTTCTTAATCGCACCTTCTGTTGTAGCGTGGTCCTTGCTAGTGAATAATTCATTTCATACTCGGTAGTGGTAAGCTACTATTGTAGCCTCAGATTGACAAAAGTCAGGTGGCTAATCTGTGTCATTGGTCCATCCGACCCCCACCTACCACTCACACTCTACCTGGCCAGCCAGATGCTCCTTCTTTCTGTTCAAAAGAAGAACTGTCTGGGCAGCTGCTCGCAGCCAATCATTTCCTGATTTTACCACTATCGGTCCACTCACGCCCCGAGAGGTTTTTATTTATTTATTTATTGGTTTATTTGGTCGGGACAGTGCATGTTAATGAATATACATGGGTCTCATGCATGTAAACTAGCCACACCAGATTGTAGCCCTGGGCTAATTTCCATCCATCGTCCCCCATGTGCACTCTCATTCATCCTGGCCTATTGTACATGTTTTTAGTGGTAGGGGAAACGGAGTACCCGGAGGAAACCTACGCAGACACGGGGAGAACATGCAAACTCCACACAGAAAGGCCCCGTCCAGGTGGGAATCGAACCCAGGACCTTCTAGCTGTGAAGCATGAGCGCTAACCACTGTAGTACTTTACCATGTAGTACCATGTACTACCATGTACTACCGTACCATGTACTACCATGTAGTACCATGTAGTACCGTACCATGTAGTACTGTACCATGTAGTACCATGTAGTACCGTGGGAGCTCATCGCACCAAGAGGCACGAAGCAGTCACCGCATTGTCCAAAACTTTAAAGATGGTGTGCGCAGCTACTGATACTGTATTTTTTCTGGTCTTTTGTCTGTTTTAAACAGTGTTGTAATGGCAAACATTAATGTTTACTGAAAAGGCTTCCTGCAGCTTGTTCTTGCGCCATATCCAGCGTTTCCCTAATTGGTTGATGGTCAATCACGCCCACCGGGAAATCACTGAGATCACGCTCACTCCCAGACTACATGTTTTTTTTAAAGTATGTAGTTAGGCAGGCCAGGAAACCGCTCAACTATCTGAGCTACTGCAACTAAAGCAACTACACATTGTGAATTATGAACACACTCCAATTGCTTTGTAAATCCACTGCATGCCAAACAAAACAAAAGGTGATAAATGATCAAAAAACGTATTTTGCCACAGCCATCAGATATTGAACTAAAATCAATTCTTCCTGTGTAACATTATTCAAACATATACCAATGCTCATAGTGGAGGCGTTGCCTGCAGACTAAGCTCATGTATGAGGTGCTGTGATGGGTGTATGCAAGGGGACAGAATTATTACAATACACAGCCTTTCTCCCTCACACATTCCCCCTTTATTATTACTTCATTAGACCACGAGAGGCAGCTGCAAGATTTAAGCCAAGGAAGTCTGTAGGCTATGAGGTGAACACTGGCCATATACTGAGTTTTAGAAAAAAATAAAAATATGCATGTCATGCAACTAAAGCTGAGGGCCTTACATTGTTCGAATGCTAGAAATGTTAGAAATAGTGGAGCGTGCATGTGCATATTTGTAAAACACAGAAACGGGGCAATTGAGAAATATTTTATTCACATGCAGCCCGCTCCACAGTAACAAATGGGACTGAACAAGAGCTCGTATGCGTGTATGTGGTACTTTTTCTACAGTTGAAAGAATATTATTACAGCATTAAAAACACTTCTTCCTGTTTAGAAACTTTAAAGATAATTTGACTCCTTCTGACACTTTAATGAGAGGAAATTACTCTTGCATGAATTTATAGCTCTAATAGCCAGCACTGGAGGCTGTGGGAAAAGCAGTAATGAAGAGGCTGCTCTAGCTGCGTGGAGGTTGATATAGAGAGAGTGGTCCTGAGTATAATACCTCAGAGGACCACTGGCTTGGCTCTTAATTACCCGCCGCCCTCACCCAGCAAACACCCGCTGCACCTCTGAAATGCACCCTCAGCCTGCTGTCACCTCCCCCTTTTAATGAATCTCTGCTGGAGAAAAAGAATGGGATTTTCACCCTTGCCAGCGTCAAAATTTATGGATATTTCCAGAGTTGAGATGAAGGTTTTGCTGAGCCAAGCCTCCCAAGTGTCATTGCCAATTGTGGGTCAATATTTTGGATCGTTGCCTGGTCCCATCATCATCTGCAGATTCAGGGTCCCGTGTGTGCCAGCTTCTCAGCGCTGCAGTGATGGATGGACTCGGGAAGTACAGTACATCCAGAAAGTATACACGTCACTTCACTTTCACCTTTCTGTTATGTTACAGCCTTATTCCCAAATTTATCAAATTATTGATATTTAGCAAATGTATTAAAAACAAAAAACTGAAATATAACATGCACATAAGTTTATTTGCACACTTAATTCAGTTTTTATTGAGGCACATTTATCTGTTATTACAGGCTCAGGTCTTCTTGGGTATGATGCTACTAGCTTGGCACAGCTGCATTTGGGATATTATTCCTATTCTTCTCTGCAGATCCTCTCAAGCGAGTGTCACTGCACTGGCCTTTCCAGAGATGTTTAATCTGGTTCAAGTTTGGGCTCTGGCTGGGCCACTCAGGGACATTTACAGACTTGTCCCGCTGTGTGCTTTGGGTCGTTACCATATTGGAAGGTGAATGGTCTAAGGTCCTGAGCGCTCCGGAGCAGGTTTTCATTCAGCTTGTCTCTGTACATTGTTGTATCATTTTTAAGAGATAAGAAAGATAAGATACGATAAGATAAGCCTTTATTGATTACTTGTTGCATTCAGCTCTCAAGAAAAACACTCAGGGTGCGCAGAATAGTCAGGAAATGTGCAAACAATTAAATAGTAAATAAAGGTATCTTATATACAATGCCTACCAAAATCTTTAGGGGTTAAAAAGTATAAATGAAAAATAAATAAATAAACAGACTATATATTTTTTTTAAATCAGTATTAGCAGTGCAGACTTACAGTCATAGTGCAAGTTATCAAGTGGTTGATAAAGTGATGCAAATAAAGTGATGTAGATATATAGATTATTGCACGTAGTTTTAAGAGGTTATTGCACATGTTACTTCACAGTCTTTTGTACAGTCTTACAGCAGTGGGGATGAAGGACTTGCAGTAGTGCTCCATCTTGCACTGAGGATGCCTCAGTCTGCGACTGAAAGAGCTGCTCAGCTCCTCTACAGTCCTGTGCAGTGGGTGGGAGGTGTTGTCCATGATGGAGGTGAGCTTGGCTAATACATTCTAATAAATTCAGTCTGTTCTTGTCCCGCTCTGTGCTGCCCGGGGCCCAGCACACGGTAGCGTAGTGGATAGCAGAGGCTACCTGACTAGTCTCCCAGTTCCTGCCGCTGAAAAACATCCCCACAGCAAGATGCTGCCACCACCACGCTTCAACGTAGGGACGGTTCTCCAGACGTGACGCTTGGTATTCAGGGCAAATGCTTCTGTCTTGGTTTCATCAGACCAGAGAATCTTGTTCCTGGTCTGAGAGTGGTGCCTTTGGCACACTTCAAGCGGGCTGTCATGTGCCTTTCACTGAGGAGAAGCTTCCGTCTGGCCACTCTAAAGTGTGGGCTGCAGAGAAGGTTGTCCGACTGGAAGATTTTTCCCATTTCCTCAGAATAATAATGGTTTGGGTGGATGAGTCCAGGTGGTTTTGAACTTCTTCCATTTACTAATGATGGAGGCCACTGTGCTCTTCCGGACCTTCAACGCTGCAACAATTGTCTGTACCCTTACCCAGATCGGTGCCGATTTAGAGAGGTTAGGTCCAATTAATTTAATCTACCACAGGTCAAGTTGGTGAAATGCCTCATTGGCGATCAGTGGAAACTGGATGTTCCCGAGCTCAGTTTTGAGTTTGTGAATATTTATTTATTTAATTGTATTAGTTTATTTTAATTTTTTTTTGCACATACAATTAGGAAATTCAACTTATAAACCATCAAGTATGGCTACATTGTGAAAATGGACACCCAAAAAGCTACAAGTTTATCAACAGGGGTCCATAACCCACCACCCTGGGCAAAGATGATTTGCATATAAACAGAGCAAAGACATTTTGACAATATATAATATTCATTTATATACTTTTTTTTTTTTACACTACAGTAATTTCACCCTACCAAAGTATCAGTGGCGTTGTACAGTACGGGCTTATTGACAGTCCAACTAATTATTTTTAAATCAGTTCTGAAAAAGAACATTGAAATAGATACCCCAACCCCAACTCCTCCCGGTTGGTCTATATCTTAAGCTGCGAGCTGAGCGTGACTTTTGTCGCTGACGAAGCCTTTTGGATGAGAGGCGAAACGTTCGAAGACCTCAACTACTGAGTACAGAAGATGACTCAAGTACCTTCATTGAAGATGGACATCTCCTGTACAACTGAAAACTCACACAGACATTGACATAGATATTGCAACTGCTAACTAGTCTGGTCCTAGTTACAATCCAAACATGAACAATCACGTTACCTTGTCAGTGTAAAACTTGGTGCCTCAAACATTTTTTCTATGCACAGAGAGAAACCAGTAGAACCCTAGGAGTCTTAAGCCGCAAGCAAACCAGAAGCATAGCTCTCCAGAAGGTAATACATGTGATATTATCTGTAACATGACAAAATGTGGATGCACGTATAAAAAAGAAAGCATGATTGTTGGTTCAAGTGAATAATAAATAGTTTGAAATGTTTGGATTTTTGTGAGTTGCAGTGTGTTCAGTGGTATCTGGTAACAATAAAAAGTAAGAGGTCAGGGTACAATTTTGTTCTTAAAAGATGCTTTTAATTGCCATGTTGGTCAACGCTGGAACAGCATTGAATATTTAGCAGCCTATAAAAAGTGTTTTCAATTATTCCTCAACTGACTATTCAGTTGAAAGGTCAGCAGAGTGTAGAAACAGCATAATTCCTTCAGCTCATTATTGGCTGTTATGGTTACAACAACACAGAATAATTAGACTGATAGTAGAAAACATTTGCTTATTCATCTTTGTCATTTTAAATGTACAAATTAAAATGGTCTTGTTTATGCTTCCCACGAGACCCACAATGCATTATGCATCTTCTTATCGACCTCTGAACATGTTTTTTTAGGGTCACTGCAGGCCACTTCGCCTTGTTATATACACGTTCACCTGGAAACAGATACATTGCCTAATATTTACAATAAGCTGTTTAATAAAAATATAAATGTAATGTTTCTCCATAGATTTATATGAGAAATTGCCGTTTAAAAGCCCAACATAAGCATCAACTGGCACCAAATTTTCCAGTATTAAAGGTCATTTTTTTTTTTTTTTTTACATTTGTTTCACATAATATTACTTTATTCAAAAATTAAAAAAATAATTCCCTACAAACAAATGTTTGTATGTTAAGTATAAATCCTATTTAAACCTGCCTTTATTAATTAATCAGTATTTGTTTTTTGTAATGTTCACATGCAAAACGCTTTATTTACATATGAAAATATGAAATAGAAGAAAATACTATTTTCCTCATTTTTATAAAAGCAGTTTATATCGATACATTTATTCCCTATTCATCTGCTGTGTCTCACCTTAAAAAATAAGCGCTGCTTCTTTCTCAATAATTGCAGTTGACTCACACTATAATATAGCAGATTTAACATCACAAACCCACTGCAGGGATGAAGTGCTGACCATTTCATGAAACAAATATTCTGTACCTAAACAAATTCAATGTGGCCTAAAGTGGAACAGCACATAAAGATAATGCATCAAACTATAGCAGAATCCAATTTTACAAACACGTTCCCTCGAGGGAACATGTAAGGCAGCATGCACTTATGGTATTCCTATAGATATCCGAGATTTTTTTTTTTTAAGGAAATAACATCTTTCATCTTTCATACAACAAATCCTGTCCGCAATGGATTTTCTATTTATGAGTGTATATCGTCCCAGAGTCAGGTGCACTCAAATGGTACTGTACCATCAATAAATCTTTATTAGCCGAGTGATATCACACACACACGCACACACACATACACACACGCTCACTAAGCCTTAGCGTGAGGAGAAGAAGTAGGAGAAGAAGCCACATGCACACACCACTACATTTATTACACGGGATGTGCGTAAAGGAGAGTATAACCCATCTTAAAACCGCCAGCGCAAGAAAAAAAAAAGAGGTATAGTTTGAGCACAGTGTTTCCTAACCAAATTCACCCAATTAAAGCATTGAACAGAATCCTGATTATCCAAACACTAAATCATTTTTAGCAAAGACCTATGATCCACTGAAAATGCTGCAGGGGTCCTACTAGTTGAAAACTAAGGATGATGCAAAACATTCAGCTTTTGTTTGATTTATTCTGTAAAGCTCTGGAAGGCTAAATAAAAGTATTTGACAATGTGAAAAGAGCATGAAAATACCTCCTAATACATGACCTTTAGATACGTCAGCGCAGCCGAATTCTCAACTGATTTTTATGACATATATAGAATGATATTAATTTTGAAGAAAGCCCAGCGGAATATGGAAAATCACACAAGATCCAAAGGTCAATGTGCAGTAGGGGGTGGTTTAGCGCATGCAGCAGGTTGCAGCATGACAGACACACTCACTGTTGTTTTCTTCTTCTACCTGCCTTATCCATATTAATGCCAGCTTCAATAATTGACTGTTTCTATCTCACAAATCCTCTTCTTGTGCAGCAGAAGCAAAACAAACACTTACACCTTTATCTGACTGCTGCCCCCGATTCTGGCACTGTCTTATAAAAGTAATTTGCCCACAACCCCAGAGAGGGTTTTTTTAAATCCTTATTGCATTACAAACAATGAGGGTATATGTTCAATTCTTTTTAATATAAACAGATTTAAGAGTTTTTCGCTGACGTATCTAAATGTAACATAACATATAACAAGCATTGTGGGGCAGGGCAAACAAACTGATGTAATTTGGAAAGCTCAGCGAGTACAAACACTGATCTATATCGTGTCAGAGAGGGAAAGGGTGAAGAGAAGAGGGAGGGGACTATTCCCAGGACACAAGCCACCCAATGTACATTTTCACTTCACATTCAGTGGTAGTAAGTTCATGTAGCCATAGTTACCCTTGTGTTTGTGGTGTGAGAGGAACCATTGTGCACCAATGCACCCTCTCACACCACAAACACATCCAGGTACTAACCAGGCCCAACTCTGCATAGAGAGAGAGGGTTACACACTCATTGGGCTTCACCATGTGCAAGCCTTCTGTTCTGTTAGAAATTGTAAAAAAAAAAAAAAAATACGCCAGTGCAATCCAGTATCTGTCTGGGGCGAGAGTCAACCCGGGTAAGACTGATGATGATTTGGCAAACTGGCGGATACAGCAGATACTGCCAACAAATGTGTACACTGAGGGGTTATTTTTCTACGTGTCAAAGTGGATCAGCAGGGCGGCGCGGTGGCGCAGCGGTTAGCGCTTGTGCTTCACTGAAAGAAGGTCCCAGATTCGATCCCCGGCCGGGGTCTTTCTGTATGGAGTTTGCATGTTCTCCCGTCTCTGTGTAGGTACAATAAGACTTCTTCCTCTGATGGGACGGTATGGACACAGTTGTTGTGTAGATCTTTTTTAGGGATCTACACAGAGCATAGGGCATTTCAACAGGGACGGACCAGAGCGTTTTGTGTGTGTTTCCACAGCCAAAAGTTAACCCCTTTCGCTCCCAAAGGGGGGTCCAAACCATTTTGGGGGTAAAGGGGAGGGGGTCATGTCACCACTCTGATTGGTCAGGCATTTGAGAGTCAGTCGGCATGTATATTCAAAGTTAGCTTTCTCCTCACAATTTTGGCCATCTCTGCGCAGCCTAAATGCCTAATTTTGATGTGAAAACAATAAATAAAATAAGACATAATAAGTCTACTCGTTTTGGGCATTGTTGTATTTTATTTTATTTTATTTAATAACTGTTAACCTGGCTTGCTTAAAACCCCAACTGCTTAAATAAAGAAATAAAATAAAGATGAACCAGTGCTGGTATAGGCTTGGAAGAAACAAATAAAGGCAAGCTATATTAGAGTCTATTTCATGAATACGTTTTGGAAAACATTTTTAAAAAATCGTATTGCTGTTCACAAATGTCATGATATAATATAGACTAATTACATTTTCTTTTTTGTAGATGAGTGCTCTGCCCCACCTGGGCCAAATTTAGCATATACAAAGGTTTTTTTCTGTAAGACTAAAGCACAGTGATATCAGGCAGTGGTTGTTGCCTGTCACATGCATATAAATGTCCCTGACCACTCCCATAGAGCTAATTTACGGGTGGAAATTAGCTCTGAGCTAAAACCTGGTATGATGCATCTCTCCCCTTGGGGTTAATGTTTATTGTACACTGTCCCTGTTTCTCTAAATAAATAAATACAAAAAAAAAAATACAAAAAAAATAACGACCCAGACCACTTTACCCTAAAGGCACTTGAAACACAAACTTACAGGGGCTGCCTCTCCCTATACAAACCGGTCTCAAGTGAACTGAACTGATCCGGTCCTATGGAAAGGGGGCTATAGATTGTACATCTTAAAATTGTACTGGTTCAAAACACCACGACCGACCTGACCCCCTCGCAAGTTCAAAAACTCGATGGGGCCCTTGAGTCGAAAAGTTTGCACATATCTTTATAACCATAAACACTCCAAAAACAGTGATATGTGGTCTTCACAGGAACAATCTTCTATTGGACAGACACAAGTTAGACACATCCATCCATCCAGCCAGGCCGCGGAGGCAGCAGTCTGAGCAGAGACCCTGAGGTGACACCAGGCCAGCTCAGAAACAAAGTCCTTCCAGCGTGTCCTGGGCCTTCCACAAGGCCTCCTCAAAATAGGGAGGCGACCAAGAGGCATCTGAAACAGATGCCCGAGTCACCTCAGCTGGCTCCTTTCGACACATGTTCTCTTTAATTCAGCTTGTCCAGGGTCCACTGATATGATAGTTTATCTTTAGCTACGCTGATGGCAGCATTTATCAGCAGTGCTCTTTCTCACCCCTCAGGTCTTATGAGTTTTTGTCTCTGTGGGCAATGTGTGACTGACGTAATTGGCCCTGGGCTCTCCCTGGTCGACTGCCTCCACACTCTGACGCTCTGCAGGGACATGAGAAGCATCACTTAAGGCACACACAGGACAAGTGGAGCAGCTGTCAGGTTAAATGGGATCAATAAATATATTTAGCTTTGAGGCGGGAAGAGGTTAGATCTCATAATGGCACGCTCCATACAATTAGTATGTACTCAGTTACATTTACTCAACTACATGTACTTGAGTACATTTTTGAAGAAATTGTACTCAAGTAGTTTCATCATACATTACTTTTTACTTATATTATATTATAATGAAGTATCTGTACTCTGTGAGTAAATATTTAAGTGGCAAATGCTTCCTTTTGATCTATAAAATAGATGTAGATCATCTCGTGTACCTTGTTAATCATTTCTAATAATTTCATTTTAAACGGCGCATTAAGTTGCCTTGCCTGGCCTGGCCTGGCCTTGCCTGGCCTTGCCTGGCCTTGCCTGGCCTTGCCATTTTGTTGGAATTTTCTTTGTAAATATCACAATTTCCACATTATATTTACCTGTTTTGTTTCACACAATTCATGACGTCATTGAAAATAAATCAGACTTTTTAGCTCAAACAGTTACTCAGTACTCATAGTACTCAAGAAACATTTTCTCCAACTGCTTTTTTACTTTTACTAGAGTAATTGTTTGGGTCGTTTTTTTTTACTTGTACTTGAGTAAAATAATTTAAAAGTAACGTTAGTAAATATTTGTGCTACTCCACCCACCTCTGTATACAATATAGACATCCAGAAAAGACTGTGGCCAGAGTAAATGTAAATTAAGGTCCAAACATTTTGCATGTTTCACATTGTATCATGTAGTAGTTTGTTGTTGAACTATTACTGAATAAGATGACTCACTGTTTGTAGCAATATTGGTCATGCAGCCACAGTTCTGTTGTGATGCCCTTGTTGTATATTTCTATCCACGTAAGTCCATGGTTAAAGAGTGTTGATAAAATTCTTACACATTTACATTTCTGCATTTGACAAATCAATCATTTTCTACAAAGCTTTTTAATAGGCTTACTCTCCACACATGCATAGAGCACCTTTACTGCATAGGTACAAGAATACAAGGAGAGAAAATACAACAGATACAAAATGCACATCTCAAAAATCATGAGTTTTTTATGAAACATAAGAGCATTTAATTTAGATGTAGAAACCCAAATTGAAGACGTTCATTTAGTGAGTGTCATAATCGTGAAACATTGAGGTTCGATAACGAGGTGCATTACTGGATGGCAGCGACTCTAGCAGAACAGTTGCCAAACAATTTAAAGGTTATGTTTCAACCTCAGCTCCAGCCAATGCATTATGACGTTGTGTCCTTTGGCAAGACACCTCGTAAACCTTGCCTAGACCGGTGTAAGTGCGATTGTGTCTGTGAGTGCAAATGCTGGACAAACTGTCTTGTATGTGACTTAACATTCACTGCCCCCAACAAAGTAAGAAAAAATATTCATACATTGGTAAGTTACAAGAGTGAAGTCATCATCATTCTAGATATAAAAATCAATACAATACAGTAAACGTATTGATTTTACACAATACTGCAAGTTTAATTAACAAAAATGCAATAGATCAAAGAATGGAAGCAACATAAATATTATACAAAAAAGGCAAAACTGTAGCCTTCAAATTGTAAATGTACTCCCTCTGTAATTGTGAATTCAGGTCCTGTAAGCCTTCTCTTTGTGCGGCCTATATAAAAACAGATGCATGTACAAGATAGTCGGTAACCTACAGATGTGGTGATGCAGTTAAAACCTCAATTCTTCAGATTTGGTTTTCAACAATACCAAGAACGTCATTTAAAAGTGCCTTTAGATGGTGGAGGGAGCCAAGTGTGTCTCTCTAGTGAGACTGGGCACAAGGAGGTCTCTTTATGTCACTCTGTATCACTATGTAAAAGATTCCAATTAGTGTGTATGTCTTTATTTCATAAGGTAAGAACCCCTCAACTCTTTGTTTGGGTTATTTTTATGAAGGGACTTGAGAGTATAAACGCCAGGAGGCAGACAGCTCGTTGACAGGTGACCATGTTCGGCCCCGGGAGAACAGTACTGAGCATCAATCACGGGCTCCCTAACGGCTACTCTTTTATTTTCTGCTTTTAATGAAGCAGTTGTGCATCTCTGCAGCATTTCTTTTAGTATCTTTGCATTTAGGGGCCTTTTTTCCGCCCTCCTCATCATATGGTCCAACACATGGGCATACAAAATTAGCCCTGACATCTGCGGATGTAAGCAAAGCGAGGAGACAGACTGAGATGGAGAGTGGAAGATGTGAATTGAGCTCCCCTCACAGCATCACAGGCACAAAGTGGGCGGTGAGATGCGCTTGACGTCGGGTTGTGGGCAGATTGTCTATAAGATTTCTTTCTTATCACAAAATACATGAGGCTCACCATTGACTGGGAAGATGCACTACCTTCTACACAGATAAAAGTCGAAGTGAACATCTGGTGTTTGGATGATGAACTCGGTTGCCATAGTAATCGAAAGCCGTAGGAAAACAGAGCTGAATGGTAATATTAATAAAAGAACAAAACACACGAGTTGAAGAGCGCGCCACCATCCATCCCAAAATAAACCATTGTGATGGGAAAGAGGACGCCCTGGATGCTGTCCATGTTGTATCTCATTATTAGATTATTGCATTTTTGGGGCCGTGCGCGTACAGCTTTTGAGATCCAAATCAACTCAAAACTCCCCTTCACGCTTTGGTAATATTTTTGGCTGTGTTTTCAGCACTGTCCTTAATCCAGGATTCAATTGAAATGCCCCGATTCATCTTCAGAGCCCGGTGACTTTGTGCAAAAGTGAAAAGCGTATACATCATTGAGGCGACATGGTGAAGCATAATGACAATTGTAATCCGCTTCTAATCCTCTTAACAAAAAATACCACTGGTTTATGAGGTAACAAAGATCTGCAATAAACAAAACTTTGATATGTTCTCACTAAACTACCAGTTGTGGCAAGACGCACAGGAGGCAGGTCCAATCGTGCCCCATTTAACCTATGTGTTTGAGTCTTTGCTATACTGCTGCTATACTATACCCTTTCAGAGAATTAACTTAGAACTAATTGTGTGGAAATGATTTGAAATAGGTTGGACTTGACGTGACTTCCAATAGGATTTGTGAGCATGGAGTACATTTAGGCTGAAAATGTATTTCACTTGTTTATCTTTATATAATTTCAATAATACTTTTTAAAGCAGTCCTAAGTAATTTGTTTACCTTAATAAATCTTTTTGTAGTCCCTCTGGGAATAATACAAATGTTGATGGGATGATTGGGGGGGTCTTTCATCTCCCCCTGGTGTCTCTGGGCAGAAAACCATGCTTGCAACTTTCCTTGCTCCTAGTCTGAGGCGCAATACACACTAATGGAAGAAGCTAACAGGCAAAGCTAACTGTGGGCTAGCGCCACTTTAGCAGTATTTACAGCCACATTTGAATGACAAAAATTATCTCCATTGTGTAATTAGGTTGTGGCACAATAAAATATCCCTCTTTCCCTTTGTCTTTTCTGTCAGCGTAGTATTCACTCTCACAGACAATTAATGAGTAAAAAAAAACACAACATGCTACGACACCTGCAGTGGTGCTCATGGCCTCTAGGGGCATAAGTTACTTTGTTCGAATGTGTCACGATGGGTCACAGAAGCTGTTTGTTTTAGTACAAAGGAACTAGTTTGGCCATTGCTTGAAAAGGAGCGTGGAATGTTGCACTCTTAATAAGAGATTTATTTGGAGTTGAAAAGCCAGTGGAGAGCAACAGGAAAATAGAAATGTTCCAAATATAGTCTTCTCTATGCTTGAAATACTATTTTGTATTTTATACTTTGAGATGCTGTAAATAATATGCCGCTGAGTAAAACAAGTAATTCATTGGATTTCCAGTCATAGTGCAAGGTTCCACTGAGGGTCAATCACAGGACTAAATCTGGACTTTATAGGAAACTTTGGATGGATCTCTCTGGCACCGGATCCCCATGAGCACTATAACACCTCTCATGCGTCAATTTCAGTAATGATTTTCTCCAATCATAAGAGGCTCTCTGATCGAGCCATGTAATAAAGAGGACACTCAAACACATCCACACAGAGCACTTCTTAAAGCCATATATAGAGCCATCAGAGCAGGGTGGTGCTCATAATCCCCGTGTATACTATGAGTAATTTAATGATTTGTATTTGCAGGAGAATAAGCGGACCTCAGCGGGGTCACAAGTACAGCGAGGTGCGGTGTGGGTGCAGTCGTGGGTGGGCCATGAAAGTGATGGGAGGCAGACCCGATGAGCGCAGGTGGTAATTGTGTTGATAATGGTTGTTCCGAGGGGGAGGACCCTTCAGTGCACTCCTGTCAGCGCACTGTTCAGCACTATTATGCACCCTGTTATGTAAAGCAGCACTTACTTTCATTCTGTAGTTACCCGGTTGATGGCTTCATAATTGACACAGACTATTGTGGTAAAGTAAAAAAATCATGGGTTTTGGAAGAGGAATGTTGTGATGCCTAATGTACAATATTACATAACAATATTAAAATGAATACATGCTATTACACAATTACAGACTAAAATACCTAACATTATTTGAACAAAGCAAGTGAAACAGAGCGATTTGCTTCATTAGATATTTATGTATGTCATCATTTTACCATGAAATATAGTGAGAAATCTGTAGGAAACCACTTATACCGTATACACTTTATGTTAAAGCTTGCATTCCTTAAGTAAACACAAACTAAATAATTAACTGCAACGGAAAAATACAGTTTTATACAGCGGGATGACTTGCACTTTCCTTCCACTTTGTCAATATTCAGTCAAAAGCTGAAAGCTGTCTATTTCTCAGGACTGCAGAGGATGCGGGTTGTACATTTGCAATACCAGATGGCATTGTTTTTACAGCACTGAAAATGGCATTTCGTTGTTTCTGTCTAATTTATGAGCTGTTGTTTGAGCTGTGAATCTGTATAAACAAAAGTAACCTGCTCAAGGTCTGAAGTCAGCTCTAAATCATGTTTGTGCACTGAGCGGCCAAGGAAATTATGTACGAGATGCAGAGGCAGGTGCTTTGTATTCTAAGCTGTTAAAGTTGGTTTGTCTCGATACTTACAGTATACAGAGTGGTAAGGTTTGCATGCGCCTGGATTAGTTTGATATGGTTTGGAATAAAGGAATAGATTTTTCCAATCCAGGTGTTTGTCCATCAAAGGTGCTGTTTCATTTGGATGTACTGGTGTAGTTGATGGTAACCTTCTTAGGGAGCAGATTGGAGGAGGAACACCACTAAAATACACCACAAAAAAAAAGTAGTTAGTTAACTTAACAAACAGCAGAGGGTCTTACATCTCAACAAAAAAACGTGCATTTCGCTGGCAGAGGTTTGTTAAAATGACTGAATGAGAGGTAGTTGACTTGTAAAACATACATTTATTTATTTTTATTTATTCATTCATTTGGTCGGGACAGTGCATGTTAATGAACATACATGGGACTCATGCATGTAAACAAGCCACACCGGATTGTAGCCTTGTGCTAATTTCCATCCGTCGTCCCCTATGCGCACTCTCAAACACACATCATTCATCCTGGCCTATTGTACATGTTTTTAGTGGTAGGGGAAACCGGAGTACCCGGAGGAAACCTACGCAAACACGGGGAGAACATGCAAACTCCAAACAGAAAGGCCCCGAATTTTTTTTCGGAATTTCAGTTTTAGTGAAGGTGCATTTCATGCAATTGTGCAATTGTGCAATTGTGAAACATGACCTAGTTATCAAAAAAATAATAAAGCTATAAGGGCTACAATAACAGGAAAGCACCACAGACTACCTACTAGAGATGTACAGGTCAGTTTTTTTTCTGATCCACCCCAACCCAACCCGATGTAAATCAAACCCGACCCAAAAAATGAGTCTCACCTGACCCGAACCTGCACACTTTATAAAGCCGCCGCATGAGCCACTCCACAGCAGCCTGGGAACCATGGCCAAAATGTTTGCATGGGTTTGGGGACCAATCACAGAACGAGGAGGGACGGCACGACAGTGAAACACTATTCGACATACGGAAGCTTGTAGATGTTTAGGGATTTTAAAAAAAAGTGTATTTACGGATCCAACATGACGGCAGCAGACACAACGCCATCTTTCGATCAAGCTTTAGTATGTTGTAAATCAACAATGTAAGGACAAAAACAAAGGGCGCTTTCTAACCCGACTCACCCGCACCCGAAGTTTGCCCTATATTTGACGTACCCGACCCGACCGAATCCACAGCCCTGCGGGTTGACCGCGGTTATTGGGTTAATAATAATAACCCAATACTACCTACCATCACTACTACCTACCAAATTAATTGCAGCATACCTGATTGTCCGGGCGTCCAGGACAGCGAGACTACAGTCTTTATGATACTTAGTGGGCAGAGGCTTGACACTTGTTGATATTTGTGCGTATTTGCCCTTTCAGTGACCCAGCGGCTGTACGGATGGTTAGCATGGCACCATTACTTCCCATCACAGTAGCCAATCAATAGTTTTTTTGGGGGGTTGCTGGTAAGTTTTCACTACTGATGGAACCATCGCCATGGTTACGCACACAGTCTATCCAGAAAACCTACCAGAAACCCTAAAATTGAACCTGGAACGTCCTAGACTAATGGATGATAAATCACTATGATGATCATACAACCACTGAAAGGTCAAATACGCACCAATCAACTTTCCTTTCCAGTTAAAAAGTTACATAATGCATCTTAACACAGCGGAAAACCCGACATATGGAAGGGAACACAAAGACCAGCCAGTAGTAGAAATGAGACGGCACACCATGCATAGTGCACACATCAAAAGCCTGGAACAAACATGAGGATTGTTTTTACTTTTTTGCTCTTTCAAAACATGATACAAAGTGCAGACCACACACATAAGTAAATGTTTTCTGCAATTATTTATCTCTCACTATAAAGCCACTGAATGAACAATTCTGATCAATTCAAAACATGATGCGAGACCACACACCACCCATTTTCCGTAAAGACTCCAAAATAAGTGGTGAGTCAAAGGCGTTGGATTCACACAGCTGCAGCAGCAGTGTTGTGACAGTCTGGCGCTGCTCTCCTCTCATCCAGCATAGCCCTATCGGCTGTGCCTTGGGCCAGTCCCAGTGACCAGAGGCTCGTGAAGTGGACCATAGACATATAGACTATGGGACTATGTGTGCATTTGTGACTGCTCTATCATCTGATCTGACCAGCCCAAAAGTATGTCGCCTCACAAGGAGAGCCCCAGTTTTCTGTTTGGCCCCAGTAGCATTTCTCAAACGCAAGCAACAATTGTAAATATCAAATATCAGTATGTTTGTTACTGACAATATGAGGTTTTGGAGACATCGATCTGGCAAATGGTCATAACACCATCGCACTGACACCACACACATGCAGCACCACGACACAGTCTATTCAGGCCACGCCTCCCTGAACGCTGGGAAAGTCAAATTGGGCTAAATATTGGGCTCAACCTCCTCTGGTGAGTCCCTGGCTAAAGTGCTGTTTGAGGTCTTAGCAAGTAACACAGCAAAAACAGACCACTTTCAAAGCATATCTATCCAAATCTCTTTGATAGTGTGCAGAGAGCAGCGGTCACCTCATCACCTTGAGCCGCTTCCCTGAGCCCCACCAGCTCCAAGGACTGCCCTACTCGCCCTGCTCACTTAATCAAATACTTCCACCGGACATGAGTTAGCAATTAGCCTGTCTCCTGTACTACTGTATGCCCTAAGGAGGTGCCCAGAGAAACCCCCACTCACAAATGAATGTTTCAAGCAGCCTGACGGAGTTTAATTATTCAGCAGAACGCATGCCCGAGCTGAGACTATTTTGAGTGTCAATTATACAGTATTTCAGACTTAGTTCTGAAGCAAACTGTAAGTTAAGAAATGTATGGGGAAAATATATAATATAAATATACAGTATATAATATAATATATAATATTATAACCAATCAGTAACCAATTTAAGAGAGGTCCGGGTTATCTTTACTAAACCCAGTATTGTCCCCTTGATTGTCACAGCCTACACTTTCCCATTGTAAAAACAGCAGTTACCTTGGAAACAGGGACAGCACAATAAGAGCATGTTCATAGACAAACAAATTGTGCAGTGGAGCAGAGGATTTACACCATCAAGTACAGCCATAGGCTCTGCCAGATCCATACTGTTTGGGATTTAGACAAGGCGTACCTTGCCAACAGGCAAGGCCGGCAACTTGTCCCCGAGCCCAAGGTGTTTCCAGAAAGCACACAGAATTTCAACAGGCTCACTACAGCAGCAGTGGCCGCTAGAACAGATAGGAGCAGGGACGGCTGGTATCAATGGGCTAGGTGGGCTAAGCCCCTCCTGAGAGAAAGAAGAAAGAATAAGTGGAATTTTTCATTTATTATAATTAATTTTATATCCTAACTAATCGCCTAATGTCATTAATGTGTATAATCATTGTAGTTTTATACATCTGATCACGATTTTTACCACAAGAACAAAAAAAGGGCTAGTTCTGATTAGACCCGAGAATATGACAGTGATCGATAGATGGCAGTGCTGCAGGTCCCGCCTCCGGCACTTCCACATACATACACTTGTCTTTGGAACTGAGCTGCATTTAGCCCCGGACCCAATCACAGAGCACGCACACCACGCTGAAGACTCCTCATTGGTTACTTTCAGTGGCATGGCGAACGCAGTCTCTGTAAACACTATGAAGAACTAGCTAATACCGGTGGATTACTCGGATATTCTTCGTTTTTTGGACGACTCCTGCAGTTGTCCCCTAGGACTACAGATGGAAATTAGCTTGAAAAAGCTACAGTCTGGTACAAGCGTCTTCAAACAGTTTCAAACAGACGTAAGGACGCGATGCTCCTCAACGCGGGTGAGTCCATGTTTACAGGTTCACATCTGTCCGGGATCAGCGCGGTTGTTAACTTTAGCAGGACATAAACGACTTCTTTATGCTCTCATATCATTGTGCTGAGGGTAAATGCATTGTTAGGTAATCTACTGTTTCATAGTCTGCTGCTTAAATTATGTTTGGAGCTGTTTGACTGCCGTCTATAGTACACTTTTGCCTTAATGATGGTCTGATGCTCTGGGAATAAGAGTTGTTTGTAATGCTTGTTCCGTGGGTATTTGCTAATATGTGGTCACATGCTTCTTTTTAGTCTGACAAGTGGTGGTTTAGTAAATCTGAAAAAACCACGAGCACCTTGTGCAACAGCCCCACCTAGAGTTTACATCACCAGCCAGAGTATGAGACCCATATGACTTGTCATAAAGCTATGGCGTCACACAAAGCCATGACCTTACACATTACTGATGAAACTACATTAGCTGAAATATTTTCAAGCACAGTGGATCTTTTTCCCATCAGCACAGTTTTGGAACTAATAGATTCATAGAGTCAATAGATTCAGACATTCATGAACTGCTTCCCTTAAAAAACGGACGGTGGCGCAGATGGTAAAGCGGGTTGTCTCATGATCAGAAGGTCGGGGTTCGAATCCCGCCTCCTGAAGGTGCACGTTGTCGTTGTGTCCTTGGGCAAGACACTTCACCCTCCTTGCCTCCAGTGTCTGCGCACACTGGTGTATGAATGAGAGAGTGAATGGGTGAAGCCCCTTATGAGAGACCAACAGGCCCGTTTGGAGCCATGAGGCCGTCCTTCTGTGGACCCACCACCTGCAGGAGGAGCCATGGGGGCTGGTGCGATGTGATTTGGGCTCCAACAGCTGCCCCTGCAACGGACAAGTGGACGAAAATGGATGGATGTTTTCACATGCTTTTACCTTTACATTGCCAATTAGTGTGAATAAGATTAAACAAACCAATGTAAATTCTCAGTCATCCTGGTGTTTAATTCTTCCATGTTTAAAACAATAGGTAGCGTTCACGATTTAGAATTCCATTTCAGTTGGAGGGCAGGTGTCAATACAACTCTATGGGAGAGAAACAGTTTTTGAAAGAAATTTCCAAAAAGAAAACGTCCAAATGTTTTCTCTGATCATCAGTTGATAGTGATTGGATTCACAAACCTGACATGTGGATTTTATGGCTGAAAGTCCTTTCTACTGGCCAACATCAAGCACATGTTTTTGAATATTGTCTCCACTTTTGGACGCCTTTGTGAAGAAATAATTAGACATATGTTCATATGTGCTGGAAGATATGACCTTGAACTTTGTGTCAGTTTTAGTTTCATATGAATTGGCCCAGTAATTACAGAGATATTAGCAATGATTTAAGACTATAAATCTGCATTTTGAGCGTTACTATGGTTACGACCGTGGAATTTTCAGTTGCCCTCCACCTCAATGTTAAACTATAGGCTCTTTAGAACGTTGTGATGTCACGTGAACGCTACCTATACAACTGAACTTGAGTTTTGTTTTGATTTTGACAAATGCCATAATTTCCCTTGTGGACAGAGAAAAAAACTTTGGTATTTGGCCAAAAACAAAACAAGTGCAGCTGCATTGTTTTTAACCTGCAAGATAGGAGTTCATATGGACTTTTGATTAGAGACTCTACACTACATGCGTACCAGTCATCACAGGATAAAATACAAAAATGTTTTTCACGTGGATATTATTGTGAATTTAATGAGATCCTACATCAGTGTATTGCATATTCCTTATGCAGTTTTTACATCAGATGATAAACTTGGCAAAGATACCAAGCCAGGGTGCAGTCTAACCGCCAGTAAATGCCAGCATATGGCATTTCCACACTGTGATGCCTGTCCAAGCACGACTGATGCCTTCTTAATCTCCAACAACTACAGGATTAGTTCCAACACGGTTTTTCAGCTAAAATGTGTCGAAAACAAATGTATCTGTATATGTAACACTGCACAGGTTTATTTCCTTCCCATCAAGAATATTTTCAACACTGGGTTAATAAAAATAGGCTGAAACATAAACTGCCAATCTTTCCTGATCACATTATTGAGTATTAATATATGCATATGCGCCGGCAGCCATCTTGATCGGGTAATTGGGTGAGTTTGTTCTCTTACAAAAACAGATGTTGCACTGCAGTGACAGCTGTTGGCTTTATTTGGAAACAGAAGTCATTAAAGTGGATTTACTGAAGCTTTTGTCTCCACAGAAAGCAAATCCATCTTGTCACGCTTCACTTCAGCGGCTGAGGGCCCAACCAGGGAACTGCACTCGCTGCACACCGCATTATTCTCACAATATTTAGTTTGTCACCGAAACTGCAAAGAGCCCTCAAAGAAATGGCCTGGAAGAACTCAAGTAGCCCAGAGATTGAATTATTCCCGACTTTACTTCTCAGCACGATTTGTATTGTGGACACTCGGTCACTGGGAAAGTTCAACCTCAGCCAATTATCATCCGCAGAGCAGGAAACTATTTGGGTTTTGGGTTTACATCATAAATCTAGCTCTAATTGTCATGTCTGTGCTTCGGGCTGCCCAAAGGAGAAGATGAAAGTCAGAGGAGTTCCAGGTGTATTGTCTTTGTTTTCATTTTGCACTAAACTTGTAGGGAGGGAAAATATGTATGTCTCATTCGGGATCATGGTTCCACTGTAGGGCTTTCTTGTGATCTTGTCATAGTTAATGTTCTTTCAAATGTAGCATGTTATTGGCACTGTTTTATTTATTTTTTATGTTCAAAGAAAGGACACGTATACCTTAACGATACATTTTATATTTTATAGTTTATTATGTTTTGCACTTAAAATCACTTCATATGGCCCGAAACCCGCTGGCATAGGCATACAGTGAACAAGTATCATGATTTTTATGCTATTGAGGATGTATACTTTATTTCAGGTTTCAAAGGTCTGGGAAATACTTTTGACGTCACATTCACTGCTCTGTATAGACTATCTATTTGTGTATCTAAACTACAGGAATATTTTTGTTTCAGATCAAAAGTATTATACATCTCAATGCACACTAGAAGGCATGCAGAGGATATCAAGGACCTGCAACAAAAATGTAATCTTCTGATTTACGTCAATCACGGAGAAAACTACAGCATAGGCAAGGCAACTTTGTTTATACCGTGCATTTCATACACAAGGCAACTCAATGCGCCAACTCATAAAGATTTAACTTTACCCTTTGATATTATTTCCAACATGAGATGGACAGAGTGTAATTAAAGCAGACATGTCTGAGACGCAAGTGTCACTCAATGTATTTACAATGAAAGATGGTCACCATGGCGACGGCTGACGAAGGAAGATTAAGCACACGAACAGGCAGAGACAGACATTGACCTGTCAGCAGGGCTCAACTGCTGTGTGACTGCTTATATTAAGATGTCAAGCCGGGCCAGAGACGCATCCGACGCCATCATCATCGCCTTTGTAGGTTTCTTCCGGGTACTCCGGTTTCCCCTACCATTAAAAACATGTACAATAGACCAGAATGGATGAGAGTGTGAGTGAGTGGCTGATGGTGGTCAAAGGGGCTGATGGCGCAGATTGGCTGCCTCACTTCCGTCAGGCTACCTAAGAAGTGGCTGTGGCTACAATAGTAGTTTACCACCAAT
This sequence comes from Proterorhinus semilunaris, assembly GCA_021464625.1. Lineage (NCBI taxonomy): Eukaryota > Metazoa > Chordata > Actinopteri > Gobiiformes > Gobiidae > Proterorhinus > Proterorhinus semilunaris. The sequence continues at coordinate 17,256,878 of CM038344.1, forward strand.
ATGGCGTGAATGAATAATGACAGTGTGGCACTTTTAGAAACGTGGTAACACAGGCTTGTAAAGTACAATACAAGTGCATGTAGCCACACACAGCCACAGCTGCCAGGGAAGACTTACAGAAGCATGCCTGCTATTGTACACTATTGGATCTTCTACCATCTATTTACACATACATCACTCACCTGGTATTGCATACAGACTTTGACTCCCAGGCCAAACCCTGCTCAGCTACAGAGATCAGACAAGATCGGGCATTCACTGGGCAACATACTGTAGGTGCAACATGCTGTCACATAAATTATTTATTTCACATTCACATGGGGATGTGGCTGAATGCCCTATAGTAGTTACAGCTGACAAATATCCATGCCACTTTAGGGTAGAAATCCCACAGTGAGAACTTACAGAAAAGCAGTGTGATTTTATGCATATTCAAGTTTGCACTCATCTCAAATTTAAAACTCAAACTCAAGCTCCTCCCATCAGGCAGCGGAAATTAGCTTTATAATTGCAAATTGCAGAGACGGTGGGGAGGACAACACAGCAGGCCCCTGCCAAATAATGTCTTACAGCAGTGAAAATAGCATTTGCTCCTGGAGTGCAGATTCAGAACATCAGATTATTTTTCATAGGCTTATGCTGTTGCCAGTTTTTCCTCAATCAGTTGTAATTGCGACCTCAATTAACGGCGCTGGGGCTTTTGTCCAAAGACACAATTCCCAGTCAGACTTGATAAAAAATGCCTCCCATCTGGCAATACCTGAAATTATCTTTCGACCCCCATGAAGGTTCCGATCCCAGGTCGAGACACACCGCTGTATGTGACTGTTTCCCACTCTCTTGGCTTTGTAAGATTTGTCAGAGACTTGCAAAGACTCAGTTTTATAATCATTATTTGCTTAATTACAGCACTCAGACAAAAACAATTTGTCATTCTTGATCAGACCAAAATATCTCGTAGTTCGGCTACTTTTTTACCACCAAACACAAGACTGCCCTTCTTTGGTGCACCTCTTTACATTTCTAAGATATACATCACACACGGGAACAATGACAAATGTATTTTCTCCACACTGCCGCATCAGATGATACCAGAATGTTCTCTCATTATTGAGAATGAATGCCATAAACGATGGTCTCTGTAGGCAGATGCTACAGCTGCATGTTCCTGTGCTCACACCTCGTTTCACGAAGTCTCACCTCTCAACTCCCACTGAAGGCTCCACTGTCAGTCACCAGCACGAACAAATAACTACAGCCACACAACACCATGAATGCATATTATTTCACGATTCTAGGACATTGGGAAAGAAATGTTATAACAGAGGGAGTCTGGCTATTGAGTCACAAAAAATATGGAAATAATAAAGTGAACAATGAAAGAACAGGTCAGAATTCAACTGTGGGATAACATCCTGACATAAAGAATGAAAAGGGAGCTCGAGCGAAATACCCAAATAAAATTTCCAAATGCACAATGATAAATCCAATAATTTATCAAATTTAGTTTGTTTATTTGTTTGGTACACATTCTGCCCAAAAGGAGTGGGCTGAAGCAAGAAGCTTATGAGCGCCTAGCCCCAAACTCAATGCAATAACAAAAATTTAAATTCTCATTTTACAATAGTACAAGGACATAGTGCAAAAGGAACCACAGCAAAAACAACAACAAAAAATTGATTATATACACTTACAGCATCCGATAATGGTCGAAATGTCAATTTTCCAGGTGGCTTTTACATTATGGGGAGATTACAAATAAATAAACTTTAGAAAAATAAGTTAAATACAAAATACATTCACATAAAGCAATGTTCCAGAGAAGTTCCAAACCCTGTCCCTATAGGGTTTGGATTTTCTGATTGTCTCTATCCACCACCTTTCACTCTGTGCTCTGCTATCCAATAAAGCCTATGGGCCAAAAAATAATAATAATAAAAGACTTCCTTCTGTCACAACCTGGGTCAGGGTTCACCAAACGGACGCCAAAAAAAATGAAGGTTTTACTCAAATGTTTAGGAGGCAGCTCTATGTGCGCAGGAGCCTTCGCCACACAATGCACAGACTTACAGAAGTCAACAGAGACACACAACTGACGTTCCTCTTTGTGATGCATCATTCACTTGCCAATCAACAAAACAACCACCCTTTACTCTCAAAGTAGTTTCCCGATGTTCAAATGAAAATACAGTTTTCTTCCGTTCTCAGTTACCCCCAAGATGATAATTTCAGGCACAGAAATAGCCGTGGTTTGTGCCTGGAGCTGAGAGCACCAGTTCCCCTGCTGCTGCAGCTGTCACACGGCATCCTCAAATGAGAGCAGGATTTGGGCTCTACAGCGGGCAGCGGTCCTCCGGAACCACTGCTGTGTGTTCTGAAGGGGGTTTGTCTCATGTCCATAGTGTGCACCCTGGGAGTCCTGGCAGTGTAGAACTGACTCAAATCAGTCATTATAACGCAAAATGGCTCCCAGTGCTGTGAGGTTGACAGCTGATCATCAGAGATTAATTTGTCCTTTTAAACCTTTATGGCAGTAAAAACAAATTCAAGCAGAAGGTTAGTGCTTTGACAACGTACGTTAAAATGTAAATAAACTTTATGACACAAATTAAAAGTTAAAAAACTGCTTTAGGCCTAATTAGAATAAGTCTGTGTTTTTGTCAGCAGTAAGTGTAGTTGTACTGTAAGTGTACTTTGCAAAAGCAGCCATGTTGCAGAGTGTTGTGTTTGTACAATAATCAGGAGACAATGATGTAGGACTAGCAAAGACATTATGCTGATAGATATTCATGTGATAGAGCGGCCAGTTATGTAAGAGTGAGAGCAATGTAGTACTCCACAGATGGTCCTGGACAGGCCATGCTGCTATCTCCAGCTGCAGCAGAAAGAGTTATTTTCCAGCTGCAGGCCCACACTGACAGCAGGCTCACGCACTTGATGAGCCGCAGCAAGGCCAGAAACCAGAATTAAAAATTGATGCTGATGGGAAAGTGGATGTCTATCTGAAGCTCATAACACACTGGTGTGAGAACCAGAAACCCAGTGTGTCCTATCGAGGAGTATTGATTATGGGGAGCAGCAGACTGTGTTAGGAGACAGGCCTATGGCTACACAACATCTGCATGATGAATGTTTTTGTTATGGCTGTATCCCTGTCTGTCAACATGTCAGCTCAGCAGAAAAACAGACACACCATATACCTGAAGATAAATGGGAGCATGTGGAGATGTAATCTTTAAAATATTGAACAGCACACTGGGTCTACAGTATCTGTGAGTGGCATGACTAGAAATGCATCCTCATTATAAAGTGTTTCCATGTGTGCAGTTTCAGCAGAGGAGGCGTCACACCTCTCTGCATGAGCAGCATGATGATTGCAATTTCACAAATACATGTAGATATTCTCCTGCTGGAAAATCACTCGACTCAAGAAAATGAATGTGTTTGATGGTTACATTTCTGCAGTAACCGCAGCAAAGCTTTATACTGTTTAATTCATATAATGGCATTTCAAAATATATAGCTTTGTGGTCAGAATGTCTTATTTGTTAAATGCAGCTTTGATAAGAGACACAGTGTTGGGAGAATACTTTCTAGGAAAATTGTATTCAGTTACAGATTACTGAATACTCGCCTTAAAATGTATTTAGTAACGTAGTCTGTTTCTTTGTTCAATCAGACATTGTATCCTGAATACTTAGAATACTTTCACGTTGATTTGAATGATATTAATCTATAAAAGCGGCATATGATTAAGAACAGGCTGACTCTAAGCCTGTTGAACGCCAGTTACAAACATATTTACCAATAACTTTGAATGCAAAAAAGCACTTTCAAATGCCCACAGCCCAGATGGACAGAGCTAAACGTGTCCCCCGCTGTTTTTATCTTTTCTTTCTTATTAATTCAATGATTCTGAAATGTAAATTTAATGATTGAGTACTGTGATGTATTCCTTTTATATCAAGAAAGTAACTGTATTCTAAATACTCTCAGAGTAACTGTACCTGAATACAGTTACCAAAAATTTAGGCAAGGCAAGTTTATTTGTAGAGCACAATTCATACACAAGGCAATTCAAAGTGCTTCACAGTTGCATAAAATTACAAGAAAACAGATACAAATCAATCATTAAAACATCAACATAAAAATTAATCAATTACAGTAAAAGGCAAGAGTGCAGATAAAATACTTTCAGTTTTCATATGCTCGGGTAAAAAGAGCTGTTTTCAGCCTGGATTTGAACATTGTCAGAGTTGAGGCCTGTCTCACATCCTCATGAAGACTGTTCCAGATTTTAGCTGCATGAAACTGAAACGCAGCCTCACCGTGTTTAGTCCTGACTCTGGGAACCACCAGGAGACCCCTCCCTCAAGTTCTCAGGGCCCGAGATGGTTTATACGGCTCTAACATGTCAGAGATGTACTTTGGTGCTAAACCATGAAACGACTTGTACACAAGCAGAGCTGTTTTAAATTCTATTCTCTGAGCGACAGGAAGCCAGTGCAGAGACCGGAGCACTGGACTAATATGGTCGTATTTCCTGGTTCTTGTCAGGACTCGAGCAGCAGCGTTCTGGATGTACTGCAGCTCTAACAGCTCGTTTAGAAAGGCCAGTGAGCAGCCGTTACAGTAGTCTAACCTGCTGGAGACAAATGCATGGATGAGTGTCTCCAAGTCTGGTTTTGACACTATTCCTCTGATCTTAGCAATGTTTTTTCAGATGGTAAAAAGCTGATGATGTTACTGTTTTGATGTGGCTGTTTAAGTTCAGGTCTGAGTCCATGATTATTCCTAGATTTCTAACCTGATTTTTTGGTTTTAGAGAGAGACTCAAGGTGACTGATAACACGTTATCTTTGTGTCTGTGGGCCAAAAACAATGATCTCAGTCTTGTCTGAGTTTAGTTGGAGAAAGTTGTTTTGCATCCACAAACTGATCTGTTCGATGCAGTGACAGAGAGTATCTACAGGCCCCTGTTCACCTGCCGTCAGTGACACGTAGATCTGAGTGTCATCTGCGTAGTTGTGGTACGACACATTGTTGCTGTTGATTAGCTGACCCAATGGAAGCATGTACAAGTTGAATAAGAGGGGTCCCAAGATTGACCCCTAGGGGACTCCACAGGTCATGGAAATTTTGTCTGAGACACAGTTGCCAATTTCAACAAAGTACCAGAGAGTTACTTCCCAGCACTGAAGAGACATTAATATTCTGTTTGTTTTATCAGTGACAAACAGTGATCGTTCTCATTGTATTACGACTATCAGTCGCTGCTTAAAAAACATTCGAGGAAGATGCAGCGACTGCCACAGACAATGTGCTCTGAATTAGTGGTTTCTAAAACTCAAACAGAATGGACAGAATTGCTCTCTGCATAAGATTGTATAAAACTGTCTAATTTCTCTACATGTTACTGTAATAATGTGTAATATGGTTGTTTTTAATTTCTTTTTATTAAGCCTATTAGCATAGGGTGAAAAGGGGAGAAGAGCGGAAAGAGACATCCAGCTGGGACTCGACCCACGACACTGAGATCAGAACAGTGTTCCATTTACGTGGACCAGTCGTTCCCAACTTGGGGGGATGCAAAATGATTTCGAGGGGTCTGGAGGCATATTTTCTATCTAGTTTGAAGGGAAAACACAACAGCTGTTCTTTCATAATCTGGGATCTTCAAGACAGGAATTGTCAGATTTGAGAAATTAGATATTCCCTGCAGTAGTCTTTGCTCACTTTATGTTTTGTTTTTTTACCGCGTATAATTTTGAAAAATTATACTATATATATATATTATATAGTAATAGCTTTCTTAAAATATTCTCATTCTTACCCATTTACTACTTTGCTCTGAACAGAAAACAATATGAAATGGTGTGTAAAATGGCCTCGGATTGGGAACAGTGTGAAACAATCTCACTGTCTTTGGAGAAACACATTTCTTTCTGAGGCAAATATTTTTTTGGCTCTCATTGTTTTTTTTTGTTATCACTCAGTGCACCCGAGAAGACAATTAGTGACGCCAAAGCCAAAAAATACAACCCAAAAGAGAGGAATGAAAAATATAGATTCAATCCAAACCAGCATTAGCATATACATACTGTACTGGTCGGGAATGGAAAATAAAGATGAAATACATGTTATTTTGGTAATTCTGAACAGTAGGCAAAGTTTAATGTTGATGTAAGACTTTGTCTTTCCATCTAAAACATAAAGCTGCTGTTTACCTAAAGTAAATCTCAGCTTACTACAAATGATTCATTTTGGGGGGGATATATTGTGAGGAATGTTGTGGATTTGTCAACAAAAAAAAGCAATTTCTGATAATAAGCAATACAGTTTTGATGATCCATGCTTTTATCTCATCTATGTGAGACATAAAAAAAAAAGTGTATTGTCACATATAATTTAAATGATGTTACCTTCATTCCCTTGGTGCATAGTGACTGAGGTTGCGTTATGGGTTATGGGAAAGAGTTCAGCTTTCTGATAGCCTGATAGAAGAAGCTTTTCTTCAGACGGCAGGATTAGGCCCATAGACTCCGCAATCTCTTCCCTGAAGGTAGTAAGAGATTGTGTGATGGGTGTGTGGGACTTTAAATTGTCCCAAATTTAGCCGCCTGACTTTCAACATTTTACACCCAGAACAGCCCAAATGACCCCCATTTTGTCACGTCCTCATTGGCTTTGAGCACAATTGTGACACATTTTTATATTGTATTGTATATATAAATTCAGTTTTACTAACTTTCCCTGCACTGGGTCGGAGGCCCAATACACACTAATAGAATCGCGAAGAAGAAGCAGGCTAACGGGCAAAGCTAACTGCGGGCTAGCGCCACTTTAGCAGTTTTTAAAGCCCAGTTTGACTGAAAAAATGATCTCCATTGTGTAATTGGGTTGGGGCACAATGTACAATATCCTTCTCTTCTGTTGTCTTTTCTTTCAGTGTAGTATTTACTCTCACGGACAATTAATGAGTAAAAAAACGCAACATGCTATGACACCTGCAGTGGCGCTTATGGCCTCTAGGGGCATGAGTTACTTAGTCCTACTTAAAAGCTCTTCATGGACATGCACCCCCATATTCTGTCCGAGTTTCTGTCCATTTCCGTTCCTCTTCTCAGATGGTTTTGGATTTGGATATTGTTTTTTGTTTCTGTTGTTCTTCTTCTTCTTCAAAAAGTGGTCTTCCGAACTGGGTAGTTATTGACAATGGAATACTCTTGGACAACTCACCACTTTCACAAACAAATCCGATGAGTCAGGCAAAATCCAAATGAACTGGACATTGCCCCCATAAAAAAATATTGGTCCCTACTGTGACTGTCCCGAACTGAGCATCGGCCTTTACTCATTTTAACCACACCAAATGCCTAATAGTCCACAAAGGTCACATTTTGATAGATGGTGTTCGGGGATTGATGGCACGCACTTAAAGTCCTGAGTCCTGCATTGCATTATGGGAAGCTGCAACTAAGGGGCATGAGGATTAAGTGGCCGCTCTGATAATGAGTAGAATACTTTTCCGCGAGCTCCTGCTACCGCCAGGCTCACTGGGATCACAAATTAAACCCTACTTTTCTGTTAAGGCATGTATCCAGAATGAATTTAAGTTTTATTGGGCATTTTTGTTAAGACCTCTTTTCACACTGAACCCCTAAGGATAAAACTAGACAAAATGGAATTAGATTAAAAGAAGATGTCGGTGCCTCCGGTCAGAGCAAGTGTGGAGCTGATGCTAATGGGAAGACTTATTATTATTAATTCAACATGTTGAAAGGGATTACGTGCATTATGGAGACTTTTATGAACCTTGGTGCATTCACATGGTCATTGGGCATGTGGTTCTGTTAATGACAGTTCCTCTCGCTTGCTCAGACCAGAGGCAGCCACGTCTTTTTGATCACCCAGCAACTAAATCTTAAGCTCTCAAGTAAGCCCCAGATAATTTATGTGAGATTTGTATTTCATCTGTCCATTGATGTAAAAAAATATTTTTTTTAAAAGAGTGGCATTAGTGGCGGGTATGCTTCTACCACCACCAAACTTAGCCAAACCTGCGCATAACCGTTATGTTTGCATATTTGTTTTGTTTTTGAATTTAAAAAAAAGGCATTTAATGATGTAGATGCTAAATGTTCTGTTGAAAAAATAACAAGACTGCGACATACAACTTTAACAATGCATATCCCAATTTCATAACCCTAATCTTAAAGTGCATATGACACATTTTTGCTTAAACATGTGGTTATTTAAGATTTTGCTAAAAACTTTACCCAGCTTTCTCTAGCTTGACAATTTGTGTAGTGTTTATAGTTTCACTTCCCTATTGAACACTGAAGTGACATAGATAGAGGCAAAAACATAGATAGAGGCAAACAATTTCAAATTGTTGCCATGCCAACCATGTTATGTCAATGATAAATAAACACATTTTTGGGCTGAATATTTATCGTCTGTACATGTATTTGCATTTTTTCCCATTTTTCTAATATAGTACTTTATCATGTATCCTAAGTAAGTTGTGTTTCATTTTAAGCTTTAGAGTCTTTAATAATATTGTTTATCGCAATATTTTCCTGCCGCGATATATCAAACTTCAGATTTTGTTATTGTGACAGGCCTAGTTCCTGTGTGCTCCACAGATTGACATGTCATGACTGTCTCTTTGACTGGACCTAACATATAGAATCCTGTGGATCCCCATTTGCCGTGGGCTATTTCTGTCACACTATATGAATGCGATAAGGTCAGACATGGGCCACTGTGTGGGTCCATGACATCAGCATGTTCCCCTCTGTCCTCTCCGCAGGGGGCACGACCTTCAGAACAACCCTAAATTATTCAGGTCTTAAGGAGCTGACCACGGGATCTCAGACCGTTCACGTGACATCATCCTGTGTCACACCTCAACAATCTCATCTCAATTTATGCTCGGGGCTGCTCCTGTGGTGCCATTATTATATATACAGAAAACACTTCCCATATCCCTAAACCACAAACCTAAATCTAACCAACTTTTTGCAAGCAGCATTAAACTAATTATGTGTTGGCCTATAGATTTTAAACACGTTCAGAAATATCACTTGTTTTTGTTGAGTTTTACTTGCTCACGGAAGCTGACACACTGACAAATAAGGAGTAAAGCTAAAAATAACTCGCATTCACGCTTACTTTTTTTTACAGCATCCTGGCTTTTTTTTTTCTAGTTGTTATGCCAAACATTACATCAGTAAGAGCTTAGCTGGCAAAAGGGCTTTTTAATGCACCACACTATGCAAGGCGACATCATACTTCATATATAACATATAATTAAATAAATATAATAATAATAATAATAATGATAATGGTAATTAAACCCAAATTAAAATTATACTGAGAATGGTAATGACAACTGGGATGTAGCAAGATCTGGGAGTATAATATCTATTAATTTTACCTTCATAACATAAAAGTAACTCTCGGTAATCACGGGTATCTGAAAGAAATATATTAAGGATCACATTTTTTTACTTGCTTTGTATTAGACATTGTACATGAAACGAGAGCATTGTTGTAGTTGTGCTTTGTTTCAATTAATTATATAAACAGTTTGTAAGTTCGTCTGTGCTAATGTAGCTGCTTGAAATTTTTTGAAATGTTCTTTTTTTATTTATTGCACTTGGGGGTGGGCGCTCATAAGCTTTTTGCTTTTGAGCACAATGTATACTGCTCAAATAAACAAATAAACTAAACCAAACTAAAGGTTAAAGGGACCTGTAACACAAACATGTATTTTAGAGATTCAACTGTTGCAATATTGGCGGGTCCATGGAAAATTATAAAATTATAAAGTTGCCATCGTTGCTTCTCGTAGGGGAAAAATGTGTAAACATTTGTGAAGTTGTGCATCTAGTTATAAAATGTTTTTCATGGATTGTGAACAAGTAAGCTGCAGTTGTTGTTGTTGTTGTTGTTTACATTCTTGTTTTTGTTTTACTTTTTTTTTATTACTGTGCCGTGTGACAGTTTTACTCACTGAAGGTTATGAAGCGTGCTTATAAAATGGGATGTATCGCAATAACAACATCTGAAGTTCGATATATTGAGGCGATAACCGATTTTATTGAAGACCTTACTCTGAAGCTTAAAAAAGACAATTAACCTCTGCTTGAAGTACTTTTTCTTAAAATATCCCACAATAAACATGAAATACAATGAGACACGGCTTACTTTGGGTAAAATATAAAGAGGGGTTACAGATCAGTGCAATGTGAGGAAACATTACAGGCAACCAAGAGTTATGTCACATTCAAGCATTTTTGTAATTAGCCCGTGATTTTGTGACAAGGCATGGGAAAAAAACACACCGAGCCCAATGTGAGATCCTCCTGTACTTTTCTAAATTTGAATGGTGAGCGCTGATCTCTCAACTTTAGTTTGAAAAGGAATAAGGCAAGAATTACCAAGCCAACCAAACAGCCTGTGCTAACAATGGAGTTATTGAAACAAAATGCATTAATATTGAATGCCTTGAATAAACATATAGCTTTGAGTCATTCTTTTCCCTGTTGTAGGCACCTTACAGTTTACCCATGATGCACTGCACATAGAAAACACTGCATTACATTAACACATTGGCTTGTTTTAGTGTATAAATATCCTTATTTCTTTACCCTATTGATTCCCCCCTATTGTATGTCCACTAAATCGTTACAAACAGTAAATCAGTCATTCAAACGGACCACGGCTCAGTCCATACCTGAATGAAAGCTCAAATAAACTATAAGAATGTGAGAATGGTCTAACCTACTCCTGCTACTATTACCAGGGGACCAGGGATGAGCCGACCATACTATGATATACGGCGACAGGAAATCATGTTTGCTATGTCTTCATTTGAGCTTCCACATTATAATCCATTATTTTAATGAATAGATGATGAATGGGTTGAAAAGTGCTGAAGGGGTTTGGCACGCAGAGCCTATGATGTATAAAATGAATGGACAGCCTATAGAAGATAATTGCCCCTGAAGGTGGTTTTGCTTCTGCTAGCAGTTTTATGGATTTTAGGCAGACTGGCAAAGGCTTTATATTGAACTGCAATATTCATGTAATAATAAAGGAAATCTACCTGTATATTTGGCCTGTCTTATTGATTCATTATGTGCCAAGACGTTCGAAGGGTCATATCTCACTCGAGGCAGATGTTGCAACTTAAAGGGGGTTGTAGCAGCATCAACATTGTGTTTGGAAATCAAGGTTCAAACACAAATTTCATTCCATATCCTGTATCTAAATGGGTGACACAAAAATGGGTGACACAATGTCTTCCCTCACTCCATACTGATCTGCAGAGAAAAAAGAAATATTTACTCAAGGAAGAGTACCAAAAGCACATACCAGCTGAATGCTAACCCCGTCAGATATCAGACATTCAGCAGGGTTAGAGTTGTTGTAATGTAGCCTTCAGTTTCTGGTATTTTGAGAATTTAAAATAGAGTCCTCTGACTGACTGGCAAGATGCCAGAAATACAAGTGTTCAGCTCAATTGATAATTTAAGTAAACATTTAAATCACTTCAGCTTCTGCGCTTCAGCTTTTTTTGTATAAACTACTTCAAAGTAGTAAATTTTTATAAATAACGAAAGCAGTAAATGTATTGCTCGAAAGCCAGATGTTATTGTCAACATAGCTGTAAATAACAGTATGTTGTAAACGCACTTTGTACAATATAAAAATAATGAAATAAGCCAACAATACAAATACCACAGTATAGGGATCAAAAAGTCTCGACTTCTTGTATCCATTGGGCTCAGGCCTGCACACACATATTTTGACATGTACTTCAAGCTCCCACTCAATATCAAAGAAGCCAGTGCACAGGGACCCACTTTTGTAGCTGGCAGCCTGAAAAAAGAGAAAACTTTATGTTTCCCTGTGGTTCCCTGTCTTTGGTTTTGTTGCAGAGGAAGAGGGCAGAGCAGGGACCTGCCGTGGGATCTTCACATTACATACTCACTGACTGGTTGTCTATTCTAGCTGGCTCTTCCTTTCGTAGCTTTAATTGAAAATGTCATCGTTTACTTGGGCCAAAAACATCAGAGGGCAGGAGAAATGAAAGAGAAAAATGAATTAGGGAGCTGGATTTCATATTGAGCTGTCCTTTTGTTTTATACATTATTATATGCCAGCGAACCGATTTATCTGCTGACCGAAAATATACGTGCTATATTCTGTGCTCTTACAAGAAATGACTTAAAATACATATTGCTTATACTATTAAATATACGTATGTATAATACATTAAAACGAAAGGAAATCAATGGAATGAAAGGATAAATGGCAGCAATACAATCCTTGGCAAACATTGCCATCTAGTGGTAAATATTCTCTTCTCACGCCTTATCTGCAAATGCCAATCATCTTTTTGTAATGAAAATAAATCTTTCCCACAATTGAGTAAAATAAAATATGGTAATGCTTTAGAATACAGCCCGCAAGTTCCAGGTGTAAGTACGGGTAACAAGAACGTAATTACACATGTAAGTACAGGTACTCTTACAACGTGTAACAAGGGGAAACAATGTGTAACAAGGCAGTACAACGTGTAACAACGTGTCAAAGTGTAGTAAAGGTATTCTAAGAGCAATTAATGGTGCTGAGCTATCACATAGTTGTGGCAAAAGGGAATGTGGTACTATAAATTGTGCATTAATTTCAATGTTGCAGGACAACAGTATTACTGTTGTGAAAGTGAAGACTGAAGGCATTTTTCAACGGTGTCTCACTTCATTTTACAGCCAGTGCTGTCCTGTACCTACACATTACTTACAGTATACATGCACATTGATAACGTGGTAATTTTCCTTGTTTTGCTGTATTTTTTTTTCTGTTCACTCTTGTTTCTGCTTGTTACAGGCAACGGTGTCTTACTATAAAAAATAAACAAACATTAATCAATAAAAATGGAGTCATGTCTTCATACTGTAATACTGTTGTCCTGCAACATTAAAATGTATGCACAATACCACATTCCCTTTTGCCACGACTATGTGATATCTCAGCACCCTTAATTGCTCCGTTTCATTCATACTGTATTGGCTCTGCGGTTTTGTTGTGATTGTATGATGTCACTTTTGAATGAAATGAATAAATGAAAATGAGTACCTTTACTACACCTTGACACGTAGTTACACGTTGTACTACCTTGTTACACATTGTTCCCCTTGTTACACATTGTTCCCCCTTGTTACACATTGTTCCCCCTAGTTACACTTTGAAAGAGTACTTACATGTGTAATTACTTTCTTGTTACCCGTACTTACACCTGGAACTCGCGGGCTGTATTCTAAAGCGTTACTGAAAATATATATGACAAATATTCTGAAGTAAATAGAAACAATAACCATAATTCTGTAAACAAATAAATACATTTGTTTATTAAACAATTTTTTATTTTACATAAGTGCCATAAGTACAAGCCACATAGATGTGTAATACACAGTCAACATGCAGAAACATTGTACCAATATGCTCTATCATAGCATGGCTTTGCTAGTGTAACAGCTCACTGTATTGTGCGTAGTAAAAGACAGTAATGTCATTTAGAGTTTGTGCTAAGAAACTTATTTTTGTATCAAGTGGCTTTTTTGTCTATGTGCTCTGTGGCACACCGCATAACTGAAAGTCTAAATGAAAAATCCACATTGGAAGAGAATAGACAGGAAGACTTCTCAATCGCGCTAAACTTAAAGGCTCTGTACCTGATCTTTTATTTACTATTACTATTACTATTACTATTGGAATGAAATTGTCATGTCCTTCTTTAGTACACTGTAAACTCAGATATTTGAGGGGGGGAAACACTGGGCTTCTAATTATAAAGCATTTGTTTCAAAATCATGAACTTGCAGGCTACATTTTAGTGGCCCTCATTTATCAAACTTGCGTACGGTGAAATCAGAGCGTATATAACAAAATCACCTGTTTTGGCATTTATCAATCTGAACGTGAGTGCACGGTGCGCTCAAATCCTACACCAGGAGGTGGTGTAGGCCTACATTACAGGTATACACCAATTTTAACTTAACACTAAACAGCGCTGGAAAACTGTTTTTAACGGCATGGATTGTTTTGCCACATTTCACATAAACCTAATTGAGAGAACCTGGGCAGCAGTGGCGCAGGGACAATCATGGTGCTTTTTGTTTGTTTTATTTTTTACTAGTGGTGGGACTTGATTAAATTTTTATTATGACCTTTGTAATTAATTATCATCATTGTACAGTATATATAGAGGAGATGTGAGGCTGCTGGATGGCTTTCCCGCCTCACACGCGCCCTGCTGCTGCCGTGTACGGGACTCACCTAGGTCTGAGCGAGGCCCTGGTCCATGTTCTGGCTGGTTTGAGTGTGTGAACCGTATTCTGTGCGAGCGAGTGGTCCAGGCAAATGACGCCAGTTTTTCGCCGTGGTATTTATCATCAGCTGTTTGTACGTACAGCAGGATTGGAGCACAGGTTCATAAATGCCACGTGCCTTCTAGCGTATATCGCAAATACACTAAAGTGCACACCATTTTTGTGCGCAATGTTGATAAAGGAGGGGCAGTGACCCAGCATGTGGTCAAACGTGCCCATAAACTACTAATATAAAGTTATGGACCACAAATATAGTGGTTTTAATTCAGTGGCTTCCTCTTTCATTGCTGGTAATAAAAATAAATCAGGTACAGAGCTTTTAAGGAGAGTTACAGTTTTCTTCTTGTATTTAACCCTCCGTTCTTTTTGTTTTAAGACTTTTTTTTTCTCAAAAGGAAAACCATCGCTCCCTGTCATAAACTATGCACCTAAATATCTTCAACACAAAACTAAGAAGCAAAACGTGTCTTTATGTGTGCTGTATTGATTCTGACAAAGTAGACACACTAATATATGCATCCTGCATAAATATAAAATATAACCTTCAACAAATATCACAAAAGTTTTAGGTTGCCATAGTGACATAGTGTACTTCCAGTGAGTGTGTAACTCAAAATCTACGCTCCTCATAGAGTCTGTGTGCAGTCTTTTGTTCTTGGCCTTCAAGATTCTGGGACGGTATCAGGAAGAGGAGCCTGAGTCTGCCACGTCTGTGTCTGTGGAGTCGCACTCATCAGCAGACTCGGTGAGAGCGGGATAGGGCCGCGGCTGGTCAAGGTTCACGTATGTGATGTTCAGACTGATGTAGTGCTGTCCCTCTAGGCTGGACAGGATGGAAGACACAGCAGAGACCAGAGTGGTGAAGCAAGGCCTGCGATCTGGCTCTGGGTCCCAACATTGCAACATTATACTGTACCTGGAGCCAGAAAAATGTATCAGTTTAATAAAAAGAAGAAGTGCACAGAGTACAATGTAAAACTGGCACATCTATTTGAGGAATTAGAAATGATAACTGATTTGATTTTAAAACTCAACAAACAAGTACGTTTGTGCGCCGTGGTGTTCCTTGACTCCGCGTCTTGCATTAAAACTGTATAATGCACTGCTCCTCGTTGTTTAATCCGCTTATGGGAACTTGAGCCAGGTTCCCAGGTTCCTCAGGAATTGGGTAATTCCTGAGCCAGGAATTACCCAAGTTTAGGCAGTTTATTAGATGTCCTACCAGAGAGGAGAACACGCTAGATCCCTGTTACACCACAATAAGCAACGCATACCACGCTGTCCCCCGTGCTGCACTCGGACTTTCAGATCATGTGATGGTTCACTTAATCCCTTCATACAGACAAAAACTGAAACTCGCTAAACCTGTAGTGAGCACAATAAAGAAGTTCACCACTGAGGCAGAGGAGCTGTGCTCATGTTTGGAGACTACAGACTGGGAAGCGTTAAAGGCTGGTAACAAGCTGGATGAATATACCGTCACTGTGACCTCATACATCCAGTTCAATGAGGCGCGCATTATACCAACGCGCACTAGGGTTTGTTTCAACAATGATAAGCCATGGTTCACCCCCAAACTCCGACACCTACGAAAGGAGAAAGAGACGGCCCACAAAAATGGAGACAGGGTTCATTACAGGGAGGCAAGATACAGCCTTAGCTAAAGCTAAATCTGCATACTCAGCCCGTCTCCAACATCAATTCTCCTCAAATGACTCTGGAGCAGTGTGGCGGGGTCTTAGGGCTATTACTAACTACAAGCCCAAGGCCCCCAGGGCTCTGAACGACCTGTCCCTCGCTCAGGCGCCTGAATACAAATTACTGCCGCCACGAACGCCCATCAGCTTTTGACACCCCTCTAGACACTCCAGCCGCCCCTGCTCCCCCCTTCATCACCTCCACCATCAAGGACCCCAGCACTTTATCGAAGGAAAACACAGACACTCCCTCCCACCCTGCTCTCTCCATAAGTGAGGAGGAAGTGCGTCTCCCCCTCCACCCTGAGACACGACACTGGATCAGCTGGCTCCCGTCTTCACAGACATTTTCAACACCTCCCTGGAGTCATGCCACGTGCCGTCCTGCCTTAAATTGTCCACCATTGTCCCTGTCCCTAAGAAACCGCGGATCAGAGGACTTAATGACTACAGGCCGGTGGCACTGACGTCTGTGGTCATGTCTTTTGAGCGCTTGGTCCTGCCCCACCTCAAGGACATCACCGCCCCCCTCCTGGACCCGCTGCAGTTCGCTTACAGAACCAACAGGTCTGTGGACGACGCAGTCAATCTGGCCCTCCACTTCACCCTGGAGCATCTGGACTCCCCAGGAACCTACGCCAGGATCCTGTTTTTGGACTTCAGCTCTGCCTTCAACACCATCCTCTCTGGACTGTTACGAGAGAAGCTCTACCAGCTCAGCGTGCCCGACTCCCTCTGCAGGTGGATCACTGACTTCCTGACAGACCGGAGACAGCACGAGCGGCGGGGAAAGATCGTCTCGGACACTTCTCCCTGTACACAAACTGCTGCATCTCCAGTCACCAGTCTGTTAAACTGATCAAGTTTGCGGATGACACCACCCTCATCGGGGTCATCTCGGACGGTGATGAGTCCGCCTACAGGAGAGAGGTGGAACGGCTGGCGTCCTGGTGCAGCCACAACAACCTGGAGCTGAACAGAAGCCCAGAAGACAGTGGAGATGATCGTGGACCCACCGTCCCCCCTCGCCCACCAGACAGACTCTCCCACCCCCATTTTCATCGTGGACTCCTTCCGTTTCCTGGGCACCACCATCACCCAGGACCTTAAATGGGAGCCGACCATCAGCTCCCTCATCAAGAAGGCCCAGCAGAGGATGTTCTTCCTGCGGCAGCTGAGGAAACTTAAGCTGCCAACCAAGATGCTGGTGCAGTTCTACACGGCCATCATCTCCTCCATCCTCATCTCCTCCATCACCGTGTGGTTCCCCGGCGCTACAGAACGGGACAAGCACCGACTGCAGCCCATTGTGCGTGCTGCAGAGAAGGTGATTGGCTGTGAGCTCCATCTCTCCAGGAACTGTTCACCTCCAGGCGTGTGGTTCGGATCACAGCTGACCCCTCTCACCCCAGACATAGACTATTCACCCCGGTTTATTTAATATTCTTTATTCATGTCCCCTAAAGCCTTATAGTTTAAAGGTTTTATAGCTTATTTTTATCTAAATTCTGTGTTATGTTTTATGTTGCACGTCCGCATCAAGAAAAATTCCTAGTTTGTGAACCTGTTCTCAAACAATAGCAATAAAATCTATTCTGATTCTGATTCTGATTCTGATTATACCATGGTCACACAAACTGAAACGGTTCATTTGGGCCTGTTTGCTTTTTTTGAATTTTTATTCCTGGGCAAGAGTTATTTCACTTTTTAAGCCGTTTTACCTAAAGCTAGTTCCAGCTTAATTGTTTATCGTTACTATCAAAACAGCTGTAGTGGGTGACATAGAACATGATTTAACTGTTGCTGGTCTAACTGTGCGTTATACAGTTTTATTAGCATTGGAATTCTCACTGACCATGGTATAAACATATATCATCAAATGTATCTAAATATTAAAATATAATGTATTTAAATCTCATGTATCTGATTTTCTTTGATTTATTAAGCATATTTTGAAATTTCCCATGGGTCGGAGGGGTTATTCCATTAATCTATACGTACGTAGAAGTAGTGAATGGTTGATTCATCACACAAAAACAAACACATATAGGCAGAGTGACTTGACACTCATATATCATTACTGGGAACCCACATGTACACATTAACTCCGGCTTAACCATGCTGCAATAGCAGGTAGAAAATTGACTGCTTTCAAACTAAGTGAATACTTTGAACAATCCATACTTGAATATACAGCAAAATAAGTAAATACAAAAAAAAAAAAAAGTTGTACAAATAAAAAAGGCTACTTACAAAGGGTCAGGGCAGTACTGCGGCTGAGGAAGCCTCCTGCCTTTCATCAAGTAATGTGTTACATCATAGGGGTCCACTTCTGGATAAGGGCTGGCTCCTCTGGTCAGCATCTCCCACATGAGAACACCAAAAGACCACTGGAGAGCAGCGGGCAATAGTTATAAAAAGAAAAGTAAATATTAAAAAGCTACTTGTATCTCCTTACCACATCTGACTTGGTGGTGAACTTCTGCGTTTGTAAGCTCTCAATAGCCATCCACTTAACCGGCAACTTAGCCTTCCGGTGGTCCTGAACACTGTAGTACTCTTTGTCAAACACATCCCTGGCCATGCCGAAGTCAGCCACCTTCACTGTATATGACTCATCTAACCTGTCGGAAAAAGCAATAAGTGCCATTCCCAATGATACTGTATTTTACAATCATATGCCACGAGAGGCATACATCATTCTGCCAGAATGTGTGACTCACATGCAGTTACGAGCTGCGAGATCTCTGTGCACAAACTTTTTCTGTGCTAAATATTCCATCCCCTTGGCAACCTGCAGGCCGAAGCCAATCAGATCCTTCACAGTTGGATTCTAAAAACCCACCAAAACAAGCAGCAGAAACACACACTGGATTGAAATAGTGTTGACAGTACAGTGAAGCGAACAGATGGATTATTTGAATCATGAAAATGCCATACTCTCTTCTCACAGCGGATGAAGTGACGCAGGTCTCCATGTTTCATATAAGGAAGTACCACTAGAGGGAGCCCTTCTTGTGGCAAAAGGATGCCCAGCAGAGACAGCACATTAGTGTGATGCAGGGCCTTCATTATAATACCCTCCTTCAAAAACTGCTCCACTTCCTCCACATCTGTTATTCCTGTCAAAGAACACAAAGTATTAGGCCTTGTCAGGGAGGGAAAGTATATCTTGTTCAAGCTATTTTGAAGATATAACATAATTTACTAGTATCAGTTAGCATAGTAATGGTGACTTACAAAAAAGTGAATGTGGTAAATGTTTTTTAATGCCACAAAAACATTTTATGTTTTAAAACAAGAAAATGAAGACAGTGAAATACTGCATATTACTCACTATTTAAAGATTTGACAGCGCAGTGGATTTCTCTGCTGCTGTGGTCGGTGAAGTAACCATGATATACAGTTCCAAAATGTCCTGGAGAAAACAAACAATATTATTAGCCCATGTGAGCTGTGTATTTTTGTGGTAAATGTTTTGAATGTTTTTTGAGACCTTTGCCAATGATCCTATGGTAATGCACTATTAGTAACTCAGCAGGAATAAGTACATCTTTCACTTCCTCCAATAACTCTGGACGGAAACTGGTTATGGGTATTTTTTCTGAGGGCATGAGAGGGGTGAGCGCAGAATCGCTGCCTGCTGCGAAGGCCAGACTTGGGAACACCACAGGGGCAACATGCCCAGGCAACGGTGTGGGAGGACTCCTGGATACTACTGCTTAAACAAACATAAAGTGTTTATTTAAAAAAGCATGTGCACCAGCTGCGTCTCTGATCACATAATAAATAGAAAAGAATAAAAAGTGCTTCGTCCATGCGCTACCTCGTCTATAGTCTCCAACGGGTGTGAGCTCCGCAGAGCTGGTATGGTTTACACCGTGAGACAAACGGTTCACCACCATCAGAGCTGAAACGTTTCACAACATTGTTTAATCATAAGCCACGGCAGGAAACATACATCCTATGTAACACTGAGTGTTCTAGTTGAATGATTTGATCACAAGTTTAGAAAAACATGTCTGAACAAAGTCCACTACCTTTCTTCTTCTTCCGGAGATGTTTCATGACAGCAAAGGCAAGCACCGCACCAGCAACCAAAGCAGCCAGGATTCCAAGTACGATGCCAACCATATAGTGGTTACTGACCCTTACCACAGTCCCGACATTATGTACTTGCCCATTAATGGAGATCTGCAAGTTAAAATATAAATATAGATACACATGGAAGAACAGACCTATATCATGCAATACACATACAACGCCTAGAAAAAAATATTAATTTTGATTTGATTTAAATTTACTAAACTTTTCTCTCAAACACTAAACTAGTATAAGAAATGATACAGTACAGGAAATCCACTGCATATTCGTGAGGTTGTATTGTACCTGTAAACCAGCTTACCTTAACGGGCAGTCCTTCACTAGGGATGGTCATGTTTTTCGGTATCCTGCAGGTGATTTCATTATCTAAGACCTTAGCATCACAGTCAACTCCTGCTACAGTCATAATGATGGTCATACAAGAGCTTACCAGGTTGAGCTTTTGATGCTGAGGAAGAATATTATGATTACTAAATAATATATTTATGATTACTAAATTGCTTAAATAAAATAACACAAATACCCTCAGAGTACTCCCTTACATGTAGTGAGACCTCATCAAACCCTGGGTACAAACTGAGCACTTGTCCGTCTGTTTCAAAGGGTATAGGCTCTCCATATGGATGGTAGGAGAACTCTGTGCTCCACAGTCCCAGGGCTCCATCCATGTCAAACGACAGTTTTCCTTCCTCTGTCTCGTCTCGTGGGAAAACAGGGGTGATACACACCAGTCTGTTTGGGGAGGATTTACCTGTGCACTCCTGCAGCACATGTGAACATTCAATTCAATGGAACAGGCTCCATTATGTTTAAATGGTACTTAAATATCTATTTACTCTGGTCACAGGCTTCAGGTGGCTCTCGTTTGGTTTAAAGCGGACAATAGTACGATACACAGAATCAAGGTTTTCTCCTTCAATAACAATTTTTGAACCCCTGTAGAAAAATAAATAAATGAAAAATTGTTGCTACACAACTCAACAATATGACTTAACACATCTATAATCCATGTTATTCCTAACACCAGTGCACCTGTCAAAGCTGCAGTCAGGCAGCACCGATGTAATCTTCGGGTTTTCTTTGTAGTAGAACACTTTGTTGGTGAAAACTGGAGACTTGTCAATGGAAACACTCAAAGGGACATCCCTGACCTCTGACATGGGCTGAGAGAGACAGATGATGGACGACATGTTGCCTCTTGATTTTATTATCCTGAAAAGAGACACTATAAATCATCACACCCCATCCCAGTTCGATCCTTTTAACACACAGTGGTATGGAGTTCTTGCAGAAATCAACAATATCACACTCTGTGAGTGCACATGTGAATACATGATCAAACTTGTAATTCCTGTACAAACACATGCTCAACGTTATTTTATTCACAATAGCAATTAATATATTAGGCACAAACGTTTGACATTATCAAAGTTGACTAGTTTATTAAAATCTCCATATCTGTAAAACAACAAGGTAAAAAATTACAATAAGTTATTACCCTGTTATGGGACACTGTACATCATTGAGTGTGACTTTTCTCGTTCTCCCAGCATCTAAGTGGGGTCCGGTGATGGTGATGAGTGTTCCCCCGACAAGAGGACCGTAATTGGGTTGTATTTCTGTTATGTTTGGAATCTGCTGGAACACAACACAGCTCAGTGGCTGCAATTCCCATCTCACAATAATTTTCTGTAAATTATATATAAAGCAGTACCACAAAGGTGAACCCTGGCATTTCCGATCGTCCATCTATGGAATAGCGACCTTCCACCTTGCCTTCATGCACCTCTACGGTAACATTCGCTGGCTTGGAGAGCTCTGTGGCCCCAGAGCGAATTTTACACACTAAGCTGTAGAGAAAGAGGAAGCTTTGTGTGTAATTACTGCAACATAAGCTATAAGGATAACAGAATAAAAAGTAGATACTCCTTCATCGTTTGAAGAAGAGTTAAAACGGTTGTATATAATATGATTCTACAAAGCACGGTTGACTCACTGCGTGTTGTTGCTTTTGACTGGAAGCACAGTGCAAGCATTTTGTCCCAGTCGGACCTGGTGAGTTTTGGAGCTTATTACAGGTCTCATAGGGGACTGGAACTCCCAACCACAAACTGTTACCTCTGTCTGTCCTTCAGGAGGGGCAGTTTGTGGAAAGAACTGCATGAGTATGTGAAAGAATGCTATTAAAGCCAACGTCCATCAACAGTGCATATTAGAAGGCAAAATAAAAGTGTTGTCACCCCAGAAATCCCGGGAGGACATGACATATTCCTCCAGTGGCTGTGGCACTCGCTCTCCCATGAGCACACTCCAGAGCACCAGCCACAGCCCATGAATTTAGGGGCAGTCAGGCACATGGCACAAGTGAGGAAATGCTGGCAGCCCGGTCCTTTCTGAGGCACCTGGAACATCTGGGCATAGACAGATATTCACGATTAATGTTTTTTAGAAGCCAGTTTCAGAAGCAATGGCCGATTTTGTAGAGTTTAAAGGGACTAGATGCAAGTTGGTAATTTTTATACTCACTACTGCCACCTCAGGTCTTACACGTAATAGCAGTCTCTATATTAAACTTGTGCATGACAGCAATTCGGACACCTTTTTGAGTGACAGTGTGGGATTTTAGAAGCAGTTGTGGTGAATAGGTCTGGGCTCATTCTACACATTAGAACATGGCTGGAACATGTAGGGGGAGGAACATACATAATATCTAGTCCCTTTAACAATGCATTCAATATTTTGTGTTTAGTTTCACTCTCTCTTTTTTGCTCTGAAATAGCATATTAATAAGGAAACTGCTCAAATCTAAGCTAGCTTAAATATGTGACGAGACATGTAAGGTGATCTAGATTTGACAAAGTATTTTGGCAAGGGTGTCTTGGCTTGGGATAGAATGATTCCACCTGATGTGTGTTTGTAATAATTGTATAAAAAATGTAACACAATACAACATAACAAAGTAAAAACATACATACATCCATCACACTGAGGTTTACCCACAATGAAAGGCCTGCAGTGGAGTTGATAACATGTACCTTGTCTCCAACCACAAAGAGCAGATACTCTGACGAATACACAGCAGCAATGGACGACACTCTTTGGTTTTCCACCAAAGAATAGTTGGCAAAAATTATGGGGCTCGATCTGGTCAATACAAGCTGTAAACAACAAAGCACAAAAGACGGATGATATAAAAGAGCAGTGTCTGTTTAACTAGCTTTACGTACTGCCGTACCTGCAGCAGCCGCCCCGTGGATGTGCCGATATGAGCCACTGTCTTGTTCTCGATGGTTGTGACCAGCAGTGAAGTGAGCAGGACATCTGTCATCTGCCTGTTGAAGAGGTCCACTCTGTAGTAAGGCTTGGACACCATGGTAGGGTAGTCTCTGCACGTGGCATTGTTCTCCATGCTCTGCAGGAACAGGATAACAGCATTTCAACAATAACCTTTTGTAGAATGGAAAGTGTATAAAATTTTCATCAAACTGAGTTCTACACTGTTCAGAATATTGTTTCACTGGTATTATTGCAATGTATAGCCTAATATAATGCGCAGATGACAGACCTTGCCTTCAGACAAGAGACCTGGCAGTTACAAAAGTGATTGCTACAGAAACCAAAGCAGCAGAAACATGGTAAATAAGATAAGTGAGATATAATGTGAACATAACTTAATTAATGTGACAGCTTCACAGCCGAACACAGAGCTGTATGAGCTCAGTTGTCGTGCCTTTTGTTTAATGTTAAATGTTTTAATTCTCGAGCAGATTTTTATGGATGCAAAATCCAAAAGCCTGTATGGTCTTGTGCGGCAGCTTACTTAACATTTAGAACAGCAGCCAACACATGAGGCCTGGGTAGGAATGTAAGTATGAGCCCAAATATCCAAATTAGTCTCTGCAAATACTGTATATTCTCCATCCATCCATCCATCCATTTTCTTCCGCTTTATCCGGGGCCGGGTCGCGGGGGCAGCAGTCTCAGCAGAGATGCCCAGACTTCCCGATCCACGCACACCTCCTCCAGCTGTTCTGGGGGGACCCCGAGGCGACACCAGGCCAGCTCGGAGACATAGTCCCACCAGCGTGTCCTGGGCCTTTCACGAGGCCTCCTCCCAATAGGACATGCCTGGAACACCTCACGAGGGAGGCGACCAGGAGGCATCCGGAACAGATGCCCTAGCCACCTCAGCTGGCTCCTTTCGACTGTATATTCTGTCTCTGATATTAGTGTAAAAACAACAGCTTCTTTGGAACTTCTTCCTCTGCTTCATGAATTCCCAGTAACTGTTTCCCCCAATCCATTGAGTGACGACTAGTGTTGACAGCTCAATATGATATAGCAAGTATTACCAAAGTCAACTTTGCAACACACAAATTGGAACGTTTTCTCTTTGCATAAACCAAGAACATTATACCGTATCATTCCTTAAAAGAGCAGTTAAAGTTGAACAGCTTGTGAAAAAAGAAGTGGAATTTTAAATGCACTATGAACACAAGTCAAAACACATCTGTCTCACTTGTGGCAAATATCCACATTTCCTTGGCAGTGCTTTTAGTATGAAGCTGTCATGTTATTTTTAAACCTGATTTATTCTTTTTGCCAGAGATAAAAAAATAAAATAAATGTAGTGTTGCATAATTAGGCAAATCATCTCAACTGTGAAGTCAGTCTGTCAAGTCAGAGTAAGTTAAATCGACCACAGCAGTAGGTGTGTCTGTGTGTCATGATGTGTTTTGGCAATCTGTCATTGTTTGCCAATAAACAAAATGGAAGGCTATATATATATATATATATATATATATATATATATATATATATTTCCATCAATCCATTTTCTTCCACTCTTTCCGGGGCCGGGTCACGGATGCAGGAGTCTGAGCAGAGATGCCCAGACTTCCTGATCTACCACACCTCCTCCTGCTGTTGTGGTGAGACTCCGAGGTGACACCAGGCCAGCTCAGAGACATAGTCCCTCCAGCATGTCCTGGGTCTTCCACGAGGCCTCTTCCTAATAGGACATACCTGGAACAGCTCCCAAGGGAGGTGACCAGGAGGTTTCCGAAACAGATGCCTGAGCCACCTCAGCTGGCTCCTTTCGACATGAAGGAGCAGTGACTCTACTTCCTCACCCTATCTCAAAGGGTGCGCCCAGCCACCCTGCGAAGGAAGCTTATTTCGGTCGCCTGTATCTGCGATCTTGTCCTTTCAGTAATTAAATAACCAATATATATGTTTGTAAATATGGTTTCGAATCATTTCCAAATTGACATGAAATACATGGGCAGTACCTGCCCCAAACCAAGTGTTAGCATAGCTCAAAGCATATTTACGTGTGTATACTTTGTAATAAATACTATGAATGCAAAAATATAATAAAAGCTACTATAGGTGTAGTAGGATTGCAATCATTAATAGTGATTCTCTCCCTCAGTGGTGTCAATGCTCACCTCATGAGGACAGCTCTCGCAGGGCTGGAAATGGCAGAGGCCTCTGGACAGCTGCTCGGGGCCAGACTTACAGCAGTCGTCAACTCCGTCACTAATGGCCTTATTGACATTGTCCATAGGGAAGGCGCATAGAGCAGAGTCGTGTTCTGTCACCCCGTTGTCATCAGTAACAGCAAACACTCCATACAATATGTCATCCTCTTCCTCTGCTCCCAGCTCCTCAGCCAGCTCCCTGCCTGCACAACCAAAATGTGCTGCCTGCACCACGTTGTACACTATATCTTTATAAGGCTCAATGGCCACGTTTCTTCGACGCCGCTTGGGCTCAAAACGACACTCCAGGATGATCTCTCTATATCTCTTCATCTCCCATTCATTTCGTGGCAGTCGCCCCAAACGGGTTTGAAATGGAGACAAGTCCTGATCGGGGCTCTCTCTTTGCACTGACAAGAAATAGACAAACTCCTGAGTGAAGAAACTGTAGACGTACTCAATGTGGTAAGTCCTGCGCAAGCCCGGCAGGACTGTCAGGCCTCGTACATCACTGTAGAAGCCGTCCTCTGTGGCAAGAGGTCGCCGCACTGAGATAGACTTCCTACCATAACGCTGGGTCACACTGTCATTTACTGAGGCAGCTACAAAAAAATAGACAGTCTGGCCCTCCTCCACCATGGTCACTTTGGTGCCTAGAGCACTGGCTACACAGTCGGGACAGTATGCAGCAGAGTTCGACGCTCTCCTGTAGAGACATTTTGAAAGCGAAGGGGCTTCACCATTTGAGTTGAGCTGGTGGAAGTAGCACACTCCGTACTGAGAACTTCCACACGTATATAAATACATAAACAGAGTGTCCAGTAGTAGAACCTGATTGTTTGTGTCCTCCAGAAAGTTTGGATCCTTGTCTGTGTCACACAAAGTGCAAATCTGACACTCTGGACTCCCCACTGGCCCAGTGCAGAGCTGCCACACCTTTTCCAAGCTCCGGTTGACAGCTTCAATCACATTTTGAGAAGCCACATACACCTCCTGGTACAAAGAGTTGTTCACAATGTTCTGGATTGGGCCCCGGGCCTGGAAGAAGGGCATAGTATAGACCACTGAGGAGTTGATCGGGCTGGGGGCCAGAGATGGACAGTTGGCCAAAGCATAGGCCACAGTCTGGAGCCAGACACATGTCCCCCACTGTGTGGCCCAGTGCAGCATCTCCTCAGGGGACAGAGGGACACACTGTAGACAAGGCAGAGCTGCTACCTCCAGCACTGAAGTATGGACAGACTCATCATCCTAAGGGCCATACCTGAATGAACAGAAATTAAATGTTGGAATAAGGACACAGACAAGAAAGATGTAATGAATACTGAATCATAACCCAGTTATGGGCTCTACAACATGATGATTTTGTCAAAAAATTATCTTAAATTTTAGTCTAGTAGACTAAAATGTGTGTGTAAATTTAGTCGACTAAATTTAAGATTAATTTAGACAAACGTTTCATTTTGTAATATGTATTATAATCTTATTTAATCAAGGTTCTCTACTTTATGGAGCTTCTCCCACATGGATAAAGCTCAGACCTGTTCCTTTGGCAGAGAATTTAAATGATATGAGGCTTTGTCAGTCAGTGGAAGTTTGGATGATTTTAGTCTCTTCTTTTCATTTTTATTTAGTCATAATTTTAGTCTCATGAAAATGTTTTAATTTAGTTTTAGTCAGCAAAAATATTGCTTTTACTAAAAAATTATGACTAAATATTTTAGTCACTAAAACACAGTTCCACAAAAGCCAGGATTCATAGCCTCACATTAGATGGGTTTGCTGTTCCCAGAGAGCCGATCATTAGAAAGATGTTTAAATTGTTAAACTAACTAACTTTGCTCTCAATTCAGTTTCACAGTTCGGTCATTTATAGCGCCCTGTCACTTTTGCCACACAATGGCCCTCATTTATCAACATTGCGTAAAAAAATGGTGTATGCGTAGGTGTATTTCCGATATACGCCAGAAGGCGCGTGACATTTATGAACCTGTGCTTTCCGCTCAGATCTTATCGTACGCAAGCTCAGCTGATGGTAAATGCCACGGAGAAATCCTAGCGTCATTTGAATGAAACGCCCAAAAATATTCAGGCCTCACCCACGGGTTTTACGGCAGGCACGCACAAAACACGGCAAAAAAGAAAATTTCTCCAACCAGGAAATGATAAATAGTTGCATATGATATTAAAAAATGTGTCAGTAACCAACGTTAACCTTATAGCCAATCCAAGATCACATTTACTAAAAAAAAAGAGGGAAAAAAAGAAATAGGCTAATAATAAAAAGTGACCTTTATTAAATAAGCAGTAGGCCTAAATAGCCTATATAAAAAAGGGTATAAAATAAGACCACATAAAAAACACCTGGCCTCGTACAGCCAGGTGAGTCCCGGTGTCCCGGTACACGGCAGCGGCCGCGGGTGTGAGGCGGGGAATCCACACAAAGTTTGCGCATGCAGCGGTATTTTGTTAAAAACAAAAAACTAAACATAAATACAAAAAACATCGTAAGCGTCTCTGTGGCTGCAGTCCAGGTTCTAGTGTCTCTGGTCCAGGTTCTAGTGTCTCTGGTCCAGGTTCTAGTGTCTCTGGTCCAGGTTCTAGTGTCTCTGGTCCGGGCTGAGCCTCTGGGCTCGGACTCGTGTCGGTGCAGCTCAAGCCCATAAACATTAACGCTGTCGCCTTGTTTCATGTTTAAATTACTAATGAGGATAATATGCGATGTGGCAATGCATTCATGCTGTTAAAAACTGTTTTTCGGCGCTGTTTAGTGTTTAGTTAAAATTGGTATATCGTGTACACCACCTCCTGACTTGGTGTAGGATCTGAGCGCACCGTACGCCAGGTGTACGGTGCGCTCAGATTGATAAATGCCAAAACATGCGGACATTTTTCGTAAACCCCACATGCGCTCTGATTTCACCGTACGCAAGTTTGATAAATGAGGGCCACTGTGAGTGAAACATGCCACAATATGATTGAGACACATGAACGCAAAAGCTTCCTCTGACTCACTGCGGACACTGGAGAGGAAGTGTTTGCATAACACAAAATATTGACTTTAAATATTCAGCACACAACCTAATTGCCACTTCCAGCAGAGGCTATCTAATGGTATCTTCCACTAAGACGTCACACTGTTTGACCAAAATAATGAATTTTCCTAATATGTCCAACAGTGCAATATTCCATTCATCCAAGTACCCATATGTGACCATGTTTAAATTGGACTGGTGCTGCGGAGCCAGAGAGTGCGAATCATTAACTAAATACTTGGGGCAAGCTGCATTCAAAAACAAGACACTCGTCTTGTTTAAAATTCCTGTCACAGCCTCTACGTGCCTTTTGTGAGGAAAGATGTGCAAGGACTGTTGGTCATAAGAGAAACCCTTTTACAGGTGAAAAGTTACTACACTCATTGCCTTTGAAATAGACTTTGATTTTCAGGTACAAATCGCAATAAAAAGGTATGTCTCTGACTTGAGTTTGTTTCCATTAAATGTGATAACAAACACCAAATAATTACATTTTAATAATTCAAGGAGGCCCACTGTTACATTTTAACAGTCACGGGCCATATGAACTAAGGTTTGCAGTTCAACACTGCAGCGAGGACATGACTCTGCATAGTAATGGCACAGATTGACCTGTTACATTGACGCGGGGTAACTCACTTCCAATTCAAAGTGCAGCTCTTTATTCCTTATAGGTAGGAATTAAAATTACGTGTTAATTTGTCATTTCTATATACTGTAGCCCTTTTGGTTCTACTTTAGGGATTGAAGTATTTTCCTAACAGCAAGTAATCAATGCAAAGCCAGCGCTCCTTAATTAGTCAGGGCAGAGTCAGACCAATCAATAGTCCTGTGGCATATTTTACCTAAAGGGTAAATTGATCATCTGGGACTTGGACATCTCAAATCAGTGCCTTACATTTAGTGGGAATTTGTGAACGTTCTTTGCTGAGGTATGTTTGTCTTATAGGCACTGTGCATAGTGACAACAGAAGTCCCTGTCTTTTGTCGTATTGCCTCCCTTTTCAAAAATGTTCTGAATGTATCAATACACAGCAGCATAATAAGTTCACAGATGCTTATTGGTAAGACAGACCCACAACAGTGTAAGTAAATATGTCCACACCACAGAGTCAGCCCTGTTGGTATGATAAACCACATCGATTGCATAGCTGGCAATTTCTGTTTTTTTATTATGTGTCTTCCCCACACAAATTATTAAACCGTTGTGCAGATCAGACTTATTTTTTGCTTTACCTCCACATTATGACCTTCTGCATAAGAAATCAGTAGCAAAATGATGGCACATATTTAATCAAAATTAAATGGCAAATTCCCAAATAAAAAACTTACCTGGAGGCGCATAGAGGTTATTCAGGCTCTGGTGTGCGGTTGTAGATCAGCGACCAGTTTACCTGCTAAATTAAAGTGAAACACAAGTTAGCTGAGTGCAAGTTCAACACGAGTTAATTCCAAACTCAAGCAAGAACATGTTCGTGTTTAACTTGAGGCTCGGTCCCGGTCGCTCTCAGGCGCTCCTCCCCTCTCTCCGCCGCGTCTCTGCAGTGCGTGCGTCGAGCGAGCGCTGTCCCGTCCCCGGCAGCAGCGAGGAACGAATATACCACCACTGTGTGCAGATGTTTTACCCATTAAAAACAACAGAAAGGAAGGAAGGAAGAATGAATAGATGGAATTAGTTAATCAATCCGCTTCTAAGCCACGGATCATCATACCATCATACCATCGTACCATTACTGTGTAGCCTATGCCATGGCATATAAAATAAAGATTTATTTTTATTGTTTAGTAGCTATTGTCAATTTCAAAATAAATTGTATCTCTATCCTTCTCGAACCCTTGCTTGTGTAGAAGTCTTTTGCACCAAAGTACATCTCTGACATGTTAGAGCCGTAGGAACCATCTCGGGCCCTGAGAACTTCAGGGAGGGGTCTCCTGGTGGTTCCCAGAGTCAGGACTAAACACGGTGAGGCTGCGTTTCAGTTTCATGCAGCTAAAATCTGGAACAGTCTTCATGAGGACGTGAGACAGGCCTCAACTCTGACAATGTTCAAATCTAGGCTGAAAACAGCTCTTTTTACCCGAGCAAATGAAAACTGAAAGTATTTTATCTGCACTCTTGCCTTTTACTGTAATTGATTAACTTTTATGTTGATGTTTTAATGATTGATTTGATCTGTTTTTTGTAATTTTATGCAACTGTGAAGCACTTTGAATTGCCTTATGTATGAATTGTGCTCCACAAATAAACTTGCCTTGCCTTGCCTTTGTGCCAATTGGGAACCAGGGTGTTATAGTTCAGTCCTTGGGGGTCTGGAGTGGACCATCTGCAGTTTGCAAAGCAGGGGAGAGAGTTTAGCCTCCTGACAGGCAGGTTGAGGAGGCTGTTCTTCTGTCTGTAGGACCTGGCCCGTACTTTGCAGTCTCCTCCCTGAAGGTACAGTATGTTCCCATGTTTTAAAGAAAAGTAAACGGAACACAAGATCATAATGTAAACAATGTAGTCAGTTACTTTTTGAAGAAATGGTACTTCTTAGTAGTAGTAGTTTTATTTTCACGGTACTTTTACCTTCTACTTGAGAACATTTAATTGTTACTTTTTCCACTGTGAGTAAATATTTAAGCTGGCAAATGCTTAATTTTGATCTATTAAATTGATGTAGCTCATATCATACACCTTGTCTATTTGAATTAGTTTTTCACCATTTACTTGGATTTTTCTTTGAAATAATCACAAATTCCACATGATTTTGTTTCACACAATGTATTTAGTATCATTGAAAATTCATAGACTTTTTCACTCAAACAGTTGCTCAGTTCTCACAGTACTCAAGTCACATTTTCTCCAAGTAATGTTTTACTTGTACTTGAGTAATTGGGTCATTTCTTTTTACTTGTACTTGAGTAAAATTATTTCAAAGTATACAATACTCTACCCACCTCTGTATATCTTATATTAACTATTTATTCAAAATACTAAACCTATTAGTAGGCTGCTTACTTATTAGGCTATATCAATATTTGGCTACATTATGCTTCAACTTACATTTTCAAATGTACCTTACAATCTTTGAATAGACCAAGCAAGCCCATCAAAAATATTTATTTTATTTATTTATTTCAATTTTCACATGTTCAAAATCCAAGCTTTTCTTACACTAGTTTCAAGAGATGAAATATATTCTGTTTATTATACAATTTCCTTGTTTAGCCAACACAACAGCAGCTCTACTGGTTTGTCTTGATATATATAGGCCTATTGCATTACTATTGGCAACACCAGCATTTTTAACTGCATAGAACAAAAAAGGCATATTCCAAGGCCCTGATTTAATGCACATAATTATTTTAGTCCGCTGTGCACAATACGTCATTCAAGCATAACATTTCTAAAGGATGATTATACTGTTAATCAGAAGTGTTTAGTTTGATATAGCTTCTTTGATTTGAAGATTAATGTATAACTACTAGAAACACAGACTTAATTTACTGCAATTTAGAGAAGTAAAAATCTCGTGAGAAATACTTAACATAAATACATCCACACGTCCAGCTGAGAGACTGCTGGAATTTAGTTTGAATTGACAGCATTAGATTCAACAGTCGACGTGTGAAGCAGATGCTATGTTACAGTTTTACACTTAAGGTATTATCTGTTAAATAAATGAAAAAGAAAGTCCATGGACACTGCAGCAAAATGTGAAACAATTCCAATGTCTTTGGAGTGCTGTTTAAAGTGCATGTAGAATTCATTAGGGTACATATCATGTACATACACATTTTTAAAATGAGAGGAATGCAGTAAAGCTACATTCAGACATCAAGTCGAATTTCAAGTTTTATCCTCTTGGGAATTAGTAAAAAGATGCAGTAGGAACAAAATTAAAGGCATTTCCCGACTTGCACGATATCGTAGGAAAAAACACTATGAACAAAGATCAGTAGAATAGTTGTTATCAAAATTAGTTTAAAGTCCTATTTTTCATTCAAAACAAACACAACACTCAGATAAAATAATGCATAATCCAGTTTAGCACCATGTCATCAGTGTGTGGCACATTTATGAGGTTATTGGACTGCTACAGGTTAGTATGTGAGAGGACTCAAGATGAACAAGCGGTCTTCCTCTTTCCGGATCCATTTCAGCAGTTTGTTGACAGCAGAAACTGCCAGTGCCTTAGTCGCCAGTGGACTGAAGCAGAGATAAAGTTCGAAGCCACTGGTCACCTGAAGGATAAAAAGATTTGCCAAATATTACTTAAAATTTTACTTAAAACACTGTATTTTGGTATTAAATATATAGAAACATCCAACTGCAAGTTGTTTCATAATAACTACTGAATGCTTTTTCTTTTAGTTCAAAAGTCAATAGGGAATATATAGAGTTCAGGATGTCATATCGCTAAGCATCATGGGATTGGCAGCAATAGTAAACTAATGGAGATTTTAAAAAGGTAAAATACTGGTGTTATTGTTTACATCAAAACATCTCTCCCTTTTTATACTGTTTTCATCTAATGTTAGTCTATGGAAAATGTTTACTAACACCCACAAACAGGGCAGATCTCCATGGTAACAGTGGATTTTCCCAAACTTAGCCACACACACAATTTAATACACCGTCACTGAACAACATATGTGACTGAATGGGTCTTCCAACCTCACATCTTTGGTGGAACATGGGTGGATACATTTCAAACATTTCTAAAACGTACCCATCCCAGGAGGTTTTCTGTTTCACTGCAGCGGTAGAAGGAACGCAGAGGCCTCACTGGATGGTGTAAGCGACTGTGAAGGTCCTGATATAAAGTCATGACTCGTTCCTGTTGTTCTTCAGACTGATACAAATCAGGGAACTCTGGACTAATGAAAGAAAACAAACAATTCAGCAATTAACCCGTGCATCATTATCCCCATAGTGTTGGACTGCACCCCATCTTCAAACTGCTGGTATACACTATGTACATGCTGTAGTGTATACAGCATGGTTAAACTTCTGACCAGGGTAACCAGGGTATTATGCAATATGCAGCTATAATTCAGTACACATACACATTCATTCTAGAGTGCATACAAATTACAGAAATGTACCTGGTATACAGTCCTGAGCTCCTTGACTTGTACAAGAAGTGCCGCAGTTCGGGGATTCCCACCTGCTCCACTGAGTAGCTGGGACATTTGAGTGCCTCCTTCATAGCCTGGTATGCACTGCGCTTGGTCAGTCTTTCCAGAAACCGCTTCTTGCAGTCAGACATGTTAAAGAAGTCCTCCCGGTCTGTTGATACCAAGATGAGGCAGAGCTCTGACCCTGGCTCTAGGTAAGAAATGTGTGCGTGGAAGAAACCCGCCGTGTTGAATTTTGGCAAACAAATGGGGGTCCAGCCTTCGCCCTCACGGAATGAAGACGAGGATCCGACAAGGTTGAAGACCAAATGTAAGTCAATGTGGTGCAAATACTCGTCCTTTTTCCTCACAAGAGTGACCAAGCGTTCCCCAGCCATCAGAATAGAGAAGACAAGGTTTTTAGATTTGGCAGCCTGTAAGCTAGAAGAAACAACATCTCTGGAAGAGCTCGGCAAAGGAAGGCAAGTGACAGCGCTAAGCAGCAAGCCAGGATCGCGGTCCAAGCGGAGCAGAAGGTTGTCCGTGAGGTACTCTGAACCAGCCAGCAAACGGCGCAAGTCGTAGTTTTGTTTGTGCTGAAAGATGTGGTTGAGCTGGGTGAGTGTGAGCAGGCTGATGATTTGATAGTAAATGTACTGCAGTTCACGTTGAAGCTCTTTGTCTGACTGACTGCTACGGGACACGCCAACAAGGACCAAGGGGCTTTTTGAGAGAAAGACCACGTTACACCCATCTGAAATAAAAACATGATTATAAATAAAGACTCTTCCCATCGCTAACAATGGCAATATACCCAACATCACCAACACTTTTACACCATCAAATGGTTTCACTCGTATCCGTTTTTCTGCGACCTACAGGCCTTCACTCCATTTATTGTGCTAATTATCCCACACAGATAGATTATGTGTTAATTACAGCAGTAAAAGCATTTCATACATCATTAACAATGTAGGGAATTTTGTGAGATTAAACTAAAAAAGTAATAAAAAGTAAAAAAAAGTATTTAATTACAAATTTATGAAATTATTTGGCTAATAGTGTAAAGATAATAATCTAAGGTGTTCCATACTAATTTGATGCCAGCATTTCATACTGAAATGAATAAAAATGAAATGTAAAGCCAAATCACAATGGGAGGCAAGAACATTGAATCTCTAACTATAAATAACAACACAAACAGATGCTGTAATGATTATATTCTCACCTGCATGAATAGAGCGGATCATGTTTTTGTCAGCCTCCACAAAGGAAACTAGGGCCATCATCACCCCCATAGTGCTGGACAGCGCCTCCTCTGTCCCATAACGAGTATAGATGGGCTTTCCCGCCTCACTCAGTACAAACACATGTTTTCTGTGGCTTCTCCATGCCTCACTGGACACGTCTTCCTCCTTGGTCCGGTTCTCTGTCTGCACATCGTTGTTCAGGTCCTCTGTGCCCTCCTCCTCGACAACAAGAGGCTTGAGCTGCTCACTGTTCTCCAGGTCATCCTGTCCCGCTGCCTTCTGTGCCTCCTGCTCCACCTCTGCAGTCAGATCTTCAAATGACTGTCCGTGGACAAACATGGCATTCTGCTGACCTGCACCTGCATTGATAAGGGCGTTTGTGATTAGTAAATGTTGCCCCGTGTAATGGATGCCAGCCATAGATACAATTAACTATTTAGCTTAGACCTCTTGAAGCAGCTTGTAGCAAATGATGCAATAATGAAGGAAGAAATAGTACTACGTAATGCCTCATAAACCAGAACGTCTCAATAGTAAATACGGGGTTTCCCAATAGTCTGTGGCAGCCCGCCATAGTCTATTTTTATCCGCCAGTCTCGATCTCCCTTCTCTTTCTCTGTCCGTCACCCAACACCAACATCTGCAGCAGAGGCGCGGCTTCAATAGGACAAATAAGGAGCAGTGAACAATGTCTCACTGATTAAGTAGCCTATTATTATTATTACAAAAAATGAAGGCAGCTTCGCGTAGTTTTGTTTTCGCTTATAAACTAAAAGACCACATGGCTAATTTGCATCGTAAACCTCTTTACTGCGCTGCTAATGCAGCTGTCACTATAATGAATTAAACCAGAGGTCACGAAATGGCGGACCTCATTCTGGTTCCGGACCCACGCGCCAACTTGTCCGAACCCAAAACTTGGATCCAAACTTTAGACTCGACGTGACAGTCCTGCAGCTGCGTCTGCGCCGTCTCGCTCCCTCTCCCTCACGCTACGCGAACCCAGCGGAACAGAAAGAGAAGCTGCAGCCTTTAAGATCGGTTTAAACTTTTAGAAACGGCTGCAGAAAGATTTAAAACCAAGACGCCAATCATCTAATTAAATATGCACGCGCGATAGATACGCGCAAACAGCACGGCTGTTTCTCCATCGTTTAAAACAAAAGAACAGCGAGCAGGACCAAACCTAGACTAAACCTGGACCAAACCTAGACTAAACCTGGACCAAACCAGGACCAAACCTAGACTAAACCTGGACCAAACCTAGACTAAACCTGGACCAAACCAGGACCAAACCTAGACTAAACCTGGACCAAACCTAGACTAAACCTGGACCAAACCTAGACTAAACCTGGACCAAACCAGGACCAAACCTAGACTAAACCTGGACCAAACCTAGACTAAACCTGGACCAAACCAGGACCAAACCTAGACTAAACCTGGACCAAACCTAGACTAAACCTGGACCAAACCTAGACTAAACCTGGACCAAACCAGGACCAAACCTAGACTAAACCTGGACCAAACCTAGACTAAACCTGGACCAAACCAGGATCAAACCTAGACTAAACCTGGACCAAACCTAGACTAAACCTGGACCAAACCAGGATCAAACCTAGACTAAACCTGGACCAAACCTAGACTAAACCTGGATCAAACCAGGACCAAACCTAGACTAAACCTGGATCAAACCAGGACCAAACCTAGACTAAACCTGGATCAAACCTGGACTAAACTTGAACTAAACAGGGCTCATTGTTGAGCTGAGCAAAGAGGAGAAACACAGCGCTGCATTGGCACATTGTGTATATATTCTGTTATTTAGAAACCCAAAATTTAATTTTAGCGTAAAAAGAAAACTATAATGAATTTCAAAGCACACACATTATTATTACGGTAAATTATGTTCCAGACCTTTGCTTGATAATTATTCTACTTTATTTTTTTGGATCGCAGTGGAATTAAATTCAGGACCCCGTTCTAAACTTTAGTTCTCTCCCCTCCCTCTCTCTCCCCTCCCTTGAAACAAAACTGATCCATTACATTATTAAAAAAAAAAAGCTGTACCCTAAATTAACCAGAAAGCATTATTTTCACAGCAGCATAATAGCCAAAAATATTATTATTATTTTTTGCCTAAAAAGCACCAGAATGCAGGAAACGCATCTAAATTTAAATAAATCTCTCCCTGTGGCGCTCTCTCCCACCACAGACTCCTTGAAATCTGTGGTAAACACTGAAATAAACAAATGATGTGCTGGTTATTACAACTTTATATAAACCTAACAAAAACGGTCTAACAGGAAGGTAGATATGGCAATGTCATCACGTCACATCTTTTGGTCACACGATTAGGGCTGGGGCAAAATATCGGATCAGATTTGGATTACAATACTTTTTGCTGCAATCCCAAGTATCGATAGTGCTTTATCAAATGTTGCAATACATTCAATAGAAGGCTTTATACACTCTCCCATCAATACAAGACCTTGGTGAAAAATTATTACAACACTGGGAGGAAATAAATCTTTTGACATTGCAGAAGCCACCGCGAATGTGTGCGGCAATCAAAGCTAAAAGCAGTCCAACAAAAGAGTAGAGCATGTGACCTTTTTTGGCGGCGACGTTTTGGAATGGAAGTTTATTTGTTAAGCGCTTTTCACATGACACAAGTCACCCAAAGTGGTTTTAGCCAGGCACTGTATATTTATACTCACTGCAAACTAGATTTCTTCACAAGGACAATACATTTTGTACCACTACTACTACTATTAAGTGATACTGATTACAATAACATGTCCACTATCAGGGTTGTTATGGTGCAGTTACAAAACTATTCATTATCACTACAGTGAGACTTCCCTCCGGCTAATGGCAGTACAATACAATACATCAGGTATAGGACATTTTGCAAAGGCCACATTGATAATAGACATATAGAAAAAAAACATAACGAGAATTATTTGCATTTATCTTGCTCATGCAAATTATTAGTACAAAAGCAATTCATAGAGTTGAGTTTACAGTCTCACCTGGTTCAGTCCCCTCTACCAGGCCTGGTAAGGGGCTCTCAGCCCTGTCAGAGCGGAGCTCTACAGGTGCCAGCGTGCCATTCTCCCATGCCACTGCGCTTCTCTGTGCTCCATCCATCTGACTTGCTGCTGGCACACTGCTACAGTGAAACAACAGGAGATATTAAAGGTCAAAAGCACATCTTACAACAGGACAATAACATAATTTAACTGCACTGTGTAAAACCTAAATCTTTAAATAAACTGGCAATTATTACTTTAATGATTTACTTGCTTATTATACATAAATCCAACTAACAAAAAATAAAACACTTGCTTTAATTATTCCTCTCTCAGTTTTAGGACACAGATTCGTAGCACGCAGACTTTAAAAGTGCGGTGCGGTGCCCGCAACAAATAAACACTTAACAGTTAGCCGACTGACATTTCTGGAAGCACAAGCATTAGAGAATGTCCTGACTCATTCTGAGTAGCAAAGATATGTTTAACACCATGTTCAAGACCTATTTATCACAGATGTACAATGCAAATGTTACCTTGGAGCTCAAAAGATGTCAGCATTTAAACTTTGTGCATAGGAAAGATTTGTAACAGCTGCCACAAGGGGCTAGCGAAAAGCAATGTTTAATGCGGAAGTGCAGTCTGAGAGGAAGTCAAAGGAGGAGGGGTTATGATTGTGTAAAATAGTAAATAAAACGTATCGACTAGAAATAAACAAATGAACAGAAATAAAACAAATGACTGAGAAATTTGCATATAAATGCTTGATAGTTTTGTTGCAAATATACATCTGTATTATTTAGTTAAAAATATATAAAGCTGTGTCACTTTGTAGAAAAAAAATAAACACGCGAACAGTAAGGTAATTGTAACATATAACACTGAGGAGTCAAGCAAAATCATCTGGCACTAATTTTAATCGCTGATGATTCAACAAAAAATATTACATACTAGATACTGCCACGGACACACGGCACACACTAACCATTAAGAACTGGAATAAACTATCAGCACCTGAATGCAACACAGAGGGGCGGGACTTTAGTTTGAACACATAGCGGGCTAGCAACACCAATACTACACAATGTGGTTTGTTTTGTGTTAATTTCAGACAGTCCAATAAATATGTGCGGGTCTTAAATGCCACATTAGTGGATATGGTTATTTTTATAAGGAAACTATTCTCAGTGGCTTCTTGTTTGTGTAAGTTTCTTAGTGTACGCTTTACTCGACAGTAGTGCTAGCTAAAATGCTAGCGATTCTGCTACATAATTGTTGTGTAACCAAGTTAAATTTACTTTTTGATATCTGCCATAATGTGTAATCTTACTTATTATTTTAGAGACTTTATTGCGATGAATGTATCATAATATGTACATTTTTCTGTCTGATCTGACACGTAATCTAGTGTCGTGACATCAAGATGCCTATCCGAGCATATTGTACCATTTGTTCTGATTTCTTCGATCATTCCAAGGATGTTGCTGCCATCCATTGCGGGCACACATTTCATTATGAATGGTAAACACCTTTTAAAAGCACCTTGGTAAGCACTATCCCATTTTCACAACTGTTATTATGTACAAAACTCTGTCTCCTAAAGTCTCCTTCAGTGGTTCCAGACTGCGCCCACAAAGACCTGTCCTCAGTGCAGGAAGCAGGTAAGGTGTCAGTCTCATAAGTGTGTTTTCTCACCAAATCTGTCCTTCTATTTAAGCTAATCTTGTTTGGTGTGTGTAGGTCAGCACCAGGCACATCATTAACAAGTTGTTCTTTGACATTGGAAGTGAAGAGGTTGAACCTGCGGATCCGGAGTGTTTGCAGGTAAGTGGTGCACTTGAAGGTCAAGCATTGAAACATGTTTCCTATTATGGGCTACATTTTTCTCTTTTTAGAATGAGCTTGATCGTGTCAAAGCTCTTCTCAGTTCTAAAGGTAAGAGCTTGAAATTACATTGTTAGCTAGTCATACAGCAGTAACTGTTACTTGTTGTTGTGCTTTTATCAATTTTTATCAGTGTTGTATTGTTTTGTTTGTGCTGTGTGTCTTCATATGCACCTAGAGTCTAAATAAAGACGATGAATTAAATGATTGCATACTATGATTATTGCAAAGTAGTTGTTGATTTTCATATGGAGAAGATTTATAATTTTCTTCTATTAATTCAGAGAGAGACTGGCGGGACAAACAGAAGATGATAGACAGTCTGAGGGACACTGTGGATAAACAAAGGAAAGACATGGATGGTTTTCGGAAGGAGGCTATGGAGAAGGGCATGTTGTGTTCAGCCCTGAGAGTAAGTTTGAAAGACTCGATGAACTGTCTAACCCTCTGTATATGTCAGTATACAATTGTGACCCACGTTTGGGTGTCTACTCACTCACCAGTTAAGAAACACCAAAGTATTATACAAACCACACTTGTTACAGTTTATTTTGCCACCCCACTATGCCGTCTTTTTTGTTATACAGAAACAAATGACTTACCTGGAAACACAGCAGAATGACATTCAAGCTGCTAAAGAAGAAGCAAGACGACTACGTGTAAAAATGAAAACATTTGAAAGGTGCTTACAGTATAGAACAATTTACTAAATCTACTCGTCTATGATTTATTGGCACATAGTCCACTAACAGTGCTTTGGGTACAGCCTTGACATCTTGTTACAGGGCCAGAGGTCAGAGGTTGAGTCTATGATCACTGATATGGGAGTGAGCCAGGCTGCTGTAGAGCAACTCTCCATCTACTGCATTTCTCTCAAAAAGTAAGTGGTATGAACGTGACCCAGCCTTTTACTAAAATGTTTTTTAAGTGACTTTATTGTGCCAACAGAGAGTATGATAATCTGAAAGGCAGCCTCAAGAGTTCAAACGAAATGTGTGAAAAGCTCAAGAGAGAAGTGCTTTCAGTAAACAACAAGGTATCTTTATCATCTCTAATAATTATACGTACTGTGTTACATTCTTTTCTCTAATCCAAACATTTTATTCCAGCTACAAAAAGTCACAGTAGAGGTGAGCCAGACTAAAGAGGATATGAAAGCTTTACAGAATGATCTGAATGCTGCTGACAAAGAAATCTCGGTAAGGCTAATTATTTGCTTATGAGCATGCGTGTTCTACCAGTGCTTTTCACTGAAGTATGTCCTCAAACAGAGCCTTAAGAAGAAAATACAAGTTCTACAGACCACCTTAAGCACCCCGAGTCGTACAAATGAAGCTCTAAGCCGCCTTGTGTTCGAAAGGTAAAGTCGTCTAAAACTGGTTAATCCTTCTCGTCAGGTGTGTGTGCTTGTGCCGCTGTGACTTTGTTTTTTATTTTGCTGATTAGTATTTGAAAAGTCCAGTACGTAAACGATAACATAATATCCATACTTCTTACTTAAAATGCACAATATTGGGTGTCTTGCCCTCTGGATAGGAATTCTGTGAAGTATTGCAATATATTGTGTATTTTTTACACAATGGGTTGATGAAATGGCTGATAAATAAAACAAGTTTTGATTTCTGAAGTCTGTCCCACTATGTCCTACAAATGTCTCATTTTTAGAGGTTGTCACCCTTCCTCACAGCCCTGCTCCTCTAGAACTGAAGCAGCCCCGCTTCCACCAGCCCTCAGATAGTGAAGACATTGACCTCAATATGACCTATGACATCACAACCCCGGAAGATGTGTCCAAAAAGGCTGTCCAGTTCCCATCCAAGAAGATGCGCCTCGACCCTCTGTCATCGTAAGTTGTGGCATCAGTGATAAAAAAATGCTTTCCCTATTTAAACAGAGTTTCTAACAGAGTTAATACTTTAGCAGGGGTTCTCAACTGGTGGGTCGGGACAAAAATGACAGTTGATTTATCTTTTTCATTGTT
The DNA here is from genome assembly GCA_021464625.1 of Proterorhinus semilunaris. Lineage (NCBI taxonomy): Eukaryota > Metazoa > Chordata > Actinopteri > Gobiiformes > Gobiidae > Proterorhinus > Proterorhinus semilunaris. The sequence continues at coordinate 17,298,849 of CM038344.1, forward strand.
TTTGATATTCATCCTCATGATACATTTTTGAATTAGCCAGAATTTGTGGAGAAATCAATTATTTTAACGAACAGCAGGAGGAAGCAATTCGCCATAGTTGCATCTAGTCTGCTACTTACGGAAAAATGCTGCATTTTTATACTAGATAATATATTATATAAATGGTCAAACTTAAAACAGTTTTACTGTATAGTTGAATAAAGAATAGTATTAGGGTCGCAGCTCGTGATGAAAGGTTGAATGTTGGTCCCAAAGCTAAACCAAAAGACAAAAGACAAAATTCCTAATGTGAAGTAATGTTATTTTCTACAGGGCAGCTGTGGCCAAACACAGTGAGAAAAGTGCATCTCTGAACAAGGTACATGTTTCTTACTTTAAAGTCGTCTGTTCTGGGTTGTTTTGAATTGAAGAGGTTTTGGTTCTAATCCGATTTTTTTATTTAATTTATTTTAATCAGTCTAAAAATGTAAGATCATGTGCTAGGTTTTAGCAAAAATTTTACAATGTACATGCAGTTCCGGGGGGGCGGATATTACGGTACTAATGTAATACTTCAGAAATCATTCACACCTCACATTAAATAGTAAAGTAAAGTGCTTTATTTGTCACTATACAATCATGCAACTAAATTTCGTAGATCATATGGTGGGTTAGTCCTGAGCCCCACAGTGGGCCAACCTGACCAGCATGTTTTTAGTGGTAGGGAAAATCAGAGTACCTGGAGGAAACCTACGCAGACACGGGGAGAACATTCAAATATCCACACAGAAACATTCAGCCCGGGATTGAACCTGGGACCTTCTTGCTGTGAGGCACGAGCGCAAACCGCTCGGCCTCCGTACACTCCTTGATGAAGACTTCAACCAAAAGGCGAAACGTCTTCAATTCAAAACAAGCCAGTTTAGGTGACGACTTGAAAACCGTTTCTACCATGCACTTCTATAATGTACTGTACACTGTATCTCAGGCCCGAGATGAGGACTCCATGGATCCCTTTCTGAGGAATTCTTTACTCTTCCGAAAGAAGACTTTTGGGAGCATGTTAGACCCTCAGAAGAGCAGGACTGGAGCTGTATGTACCACACGAATTACGACATGACATCGTTAATGGCTATAGAAAATGTGTCTTGTCCACGAAGTAACGAGGAAAAAAATGTTTCTTGCATCAGGTGAGGAGTGGCTACGATGGACTGGGTGGAAGGACAAAATTCTTTCAACCGGTATGAATTTCTTTAGTTCAATGATTTTGCCTGTACAAATAGAAAACACTATTTGCTAAAAAAAAAAAAAGTATGAGATAAAACAAAATATGTAACATGCTTTAACCATTCTACTCTATAGTCACCACTGGCTGAGATTCGCCCACTGATGAAGGCCAAGAGGAAAAAGGTGACCAGGCCTGTTCCGAAAATGTCTTCTCTCACATTGGATAACTTTCTTGAGTAAAAAATCCAGTGTTTTCGTCACATTTTTTAAATAGACTGACATTCAATGAGTCATGACACGGCCGCGTTCAGCTGCTTCTTTAATTTGTGTGTTTTATATTTTTTGTCCTTTTCTACTTTCAACACCGTTATCTGTTTCCTCATATCCGAGCAAGTAATGTCAGTTTCTTCTAAAACATTATTTATTTCAAACACACAAAACATGCCAAAAAACGTCTTTTTTTTTTTAAATCGCTGTCCATATGTAAACCCGCATAAGAATAAACTTATTTTTTTTATTTATTTGGTGTGAGGTCTGCTCTACACATTTTCTCAGTAACCGCACATGTCACTGTTCGTTTGCCAGCAGAGGGCAGTAGATACAATACTTTTCTTAGTGATTCCCTGCACTTTGAGCATAATAACTGGGATTTGTCTAAAATGCGTTAAACAGAGTCAATTATCTAGTAACCGTAGTGATGATCTTTAATGTTGGTGAATACCTTAATTTCAATCCTTGTGTTCGGTGGCTGCCATGGATGTGGAGGTCCTTCATTAGCGCCCAACAGTTGTCTAATGAGAACTCCATGCATACCTGGACACAGCTGGCTTGTAGGGATTTAACAATTTAGGGAAATTACACTTCTGATTGTAAACATGTTTGTTTGCAGTATTTCAGTGTTATTTGGCTTTTAAACTATTGAATGAAATGGGCCTTGTACCATATTATGACATGGCTGCTTTGTGATACTTTGTTACTGACCATGCTCAGTTTACATGTGGTTACAGTATAGTGGGGACTGTTACTCAATCAGGAACAGGATACGGTGCTTTCAAAGGGTACTTTGAGCCACAACACCCCGTAAAGATATTTAAAATAACATTTGTGGACACGGAAAACTACACCATCCATGCAGTGCTAACGGAGCCGGCGAACAATAACATTGCATTGACCCGTAGGGATTTCCCTGAGTCAACATGTACATCTTCCTGCAGCCAGGGCAAAGGTCGTCTGTTACCACACATTGTTTTGTTCTACTTAAAAGCATTTCCAAGGGACAAATCAAACTAATGGTACCTCTTTTGACAAATGTATGCATAGCGTTTAAAAAAAGTTAAGAAATCTTTGAATTCAGTTCTCTTGACGATCGGCCTTGACAGTCTGTATTTCTTAACGCTGAAAAGTGTATTTGTGCTTCATCAAAAAGTCAAGTCATCCTGGCTAGACATTTCATTCACGATCATCATTCCACCAGAGATTGAACCTTCTTATTTAAGCTGATCAGTTCATGTATCTGCTGTAGCCCACGGCCCATAGAAGAGTAAAACAAAGTAAAGGATTCGACCAGACGACAGCTTGAGCGGTGCAGGGAAACAATGTGTCTCTGGATATCCTCAGCGCTGCTTCTCAACTCCTCACTCAAATAAAATACTATTGTGACAAAATGCTTTATTGCAACTTGTGATTGGCTCATTGTGATCGATCGGGCTCAATCTTGGACTCCCCATTCTGTTTGTCGTTGGCCTTCTGCGAGAGGCGCGTGGACACGGTGGCTGCCGTCACCACGGCTTTGAAGCTGCGTTTCCTCTTCTGCACGTTCTGCTCCGGGTGGGCGATGATGACATAGACCTTGGGAATGTACAGCATTCCCAGGGACACGGTGGCGCTCAAACTCATGGACACAGTCAACGTTGTGGTCTGGATAAACATCTGTGTGGGAGGGGGATAAAGAAGATTTAGTGAAATCTCAATAGGCACCTGTCCTGCTGTTTTAAAACATGCTCATAAAAGCATCCGCAGCTGTCACCGCCTGCAGTCTGTACAATTTTCGTTTCAAAGCACAGGAGACGGTGTTTTTGCCCTGTTAAATGTTTTATGGCCGTGTAGTCAGAAAGAAAAGCCTATCTATTCATGGACAGTGGCTATTTTCACTGCCCCTACTTGAGCTGTAGTAGGATAATAATTTATACCACAACTGAACTCTGTTAAATTATGAAATCATTATTTAGAATCTTTGAACGTGCCATGAAAAATATCAACCAATATGGTTCATGAATAAGATATATTTCTGTTATAAATAAGTCATCAATTGTGAAAGTGTGCAGTATATCTCCAGCAGAGTCACATCAGACAGACTGAAAGCTTCAATGTCGGCTATTTTCACATTTTCATCATGGCTTTCCAGAGCTTCTTCCTTTACAGTAAGTGGATTTTTCCTAGTTTTTAATAGATTGTGCATACTTCTTTCACTGAACACAATCTGTACTTGTCTGAACCCACGAGTAAAAATGCTGTTTGTAAGAAACTATAAACCACAGTTTTATGAGCTATGCTGTGGTTTCTCCTGGTCATTTATTTATTTATATTAATTTATGTATTAATTTCTCAAACCAATAACTGAACAAAAAGGATGGGCTACAGTTTTAAATGTTGAAATACTTGAGGTAAAAAAAAAAAGATGTAAATCTCAACGTCAGTGATTGTGGCTTCTTGCTATACGGATCGCGTCACCTAATATTGCGATAACAATAACTTGGTGATAAATTGTGTAGTCCTAATTTGCCAAATTGAATGTGAGGACAGACATAGGTAGAACCTGTGACTGTCCGCGTTGCACGTGGCTTTGCATGTGACAGGAAAGTCGTCTCAGAATCCACACAGTTGGTCTTATACACGTCTGTATTGTCTGTACCTAATTGAATAGGACGCCTGGACCTTCCTTGGAGATGGCCTGGCCACAGCGACCTCCTTTCTTTAATTCTCCAGATTTTTGCGAGGTAAAAAGACTTGGAGAGCACCTCAGGCTCTAATTGTTCAGGCCTGACCGACTCTTAATGCAGCTCCCTGTTAGTCAAAGTCTATCTGTTTTCAAATATTGCCCTACCTCCGCTTGCACGGAGTGACAGAAAGAATAGTCCGCCACAATTAAATGAAGCTCCGCCTTTGCCTCTTTAGTGCTTTTAGGATGTCCACTGAGCACATCAGGGGGCATATCGGATATGACATGCGCCAAATCTCTCTTTGAATATCCAGGGATTACAGTGGATTATCATCACAGTTCGTTTAATTTGCCTCATTAGTTAAGCACCGAGATTAATGATTTGCTTCAAAATGATGGAGCAAATTACAATATAATATGGATTTATTTAAAAACTAACAAAAGTAAAACTTTAGTACTTTAGTAAAAAAATATATATGGGGAGACCGGGTATGGTTGTAATATTGTAACACCACCAATTCCACCATTCAGGGGTAAGATCGGAGTCAAATGATCATATCAGTGTTTACCCACTTCTTCCCTGATCCCACATGGTGATTTTCAAGGTTGTAAACAGGATCATGCAGATTCTATAGAGAAAAATGGATTTTGAGGTAAGAAAGTAAATGTTTTGACCAAGACTCTATTTTGTTTAGTGCCGATACTATTGCACATAAAACCATATGACTTACATTAGATTAAATTGTAGTTTCTCAGGCAAAATGTAATGCACATTTCCCCTGCTAATTTCAAACCATTATGCTGATACAGCTCGCTAAACAATGGCTGACAGGGGTGGGGATGGTTGTAACACAATCATCCCCTATATACAGTTAATAAAACTTACTTTTATGTATATGAATACAGAATGCCTGGACAGTGGAAAAGAAAGAATGACAAATTTTTTTAATGTAAATGTAAAAAAAAAAAAAGCATCTGATGTGGTCAGAAAGAAGGGCAAGTCAGATCAGTTGCAAAGGCACATGTGATCTGCCATGTAAAACTGAGCAGATCTGGTCTCTCACGGCAGAAGCTGAGAGACCAGACTCCAGTGATCATCCCAGTGTAGGTCACACTGAAGCATCAACAACGTTTTCTCTGAGGTGCAGGAGGAAGTGTTGGCTGATTATTTGACTCAGACAGCAGACCTTTATTATGGACTGACTCCACGTGAGGTTAAGCATATGACAGGTTAGAGAGAGAGACATTGTTCTGGATTGTTCTTTTATTTAAATAAACCTCTATTTTTCACATGGTGTGGCCTCTTTTTTTGCTTCTTTTGTTTAACTGTTACAACTTACCCCAGCATGTGTTACAACCTACCCCGGTAGTGGAGTAGGTTGTAACACAGGAACACCATGTATTTGACATCAACTCACGAGGTCTGTGATATTCTTGCAGAGGTTTGAATTGGTGCCATTTGTAGTTAACAAATGTGGGCACTTTGTATAAACGTTTGAGAACTCTAGCTCATAATTCAGTGAGATACAGGTGCTGAAGCAAAAAGTGTCATACTCGGTCTCCCCTATACGTATAAAGCCTATTAAATTATTTTATGTAAACTACATGCAAGTTACAAACAACATAATTTTCATAATCAATCATGTCTTAATCATGTAAAAGTTCTTTCTTCGTAAAGTAAAAGTTTGGTCTTACTAGACAGTGGAGCAGAGATGAGAATTAAACTGCTGTCAGTTCACAGGAACTTTCAGACAAATTTAGATTTGCCAATTGTCAGGTCTGCTTGTTAGACTGTAGCCTCCTGACGCTCCAGAAAAGGGTTTCTTGCCACTAACCTTTGCTCTCACTGCTCCTCAGTTGCAGGTGTGCTCTGCTGATCCTTAGTTTGAAACTGATTGGCACAGGGCCTTATTTGCTCATATTGTATGTGTCCACACATACAGAATTCACTGCTCACTTTTCCCTGAAGGGTCAGCACATTCAATCAGATTTGACAGTGAATGTCCTTCCAGGTCATACTATAAATAATTTGGTCTCCAACCTCAAACCTTCTACGCATTGAAGGCATAAGAACTATTCACTTCAACTGCAATTCTTTAAACTATCAAACCACTTGAACATGGCCCATAGGACGCCTCTAGAAACTAGAAACAAATGGCCCTCACCTTCTCAGTGGACTGTGCTGTGCCAAAGAAGATGGGCACAAAGGCGAGCCAGATGATGCAGGTGGTGTACATAGTGAAGCCAATGGGCTTGGCCTCGTTGAAGGTCTCTGGGACTCCTCTGCTCTTGATGGCGTACACTGTACACGTGATCATCAGCACCAGGCTGTAGCTCAGACACAGCATTAGAGACAGGTCGGACATGTCGCATTTGAGGATTCCACGAGCAAACTCTGGATTTGGAGGCTTCTGCTCCTCATAATCAATGATGGTGTGAGGAGGACTCACAGCGAACCAAATGAACACACCAAGCAACTGAAAAGAGCATCATACAGAAAACATTTCACATTAAACACAAAGTTTATCTCTAGCATGGCATAAGACATGTTTTTTTCTTAACAAAGAAATGGTGTACATACCTGAGCTCCGATGAGGATGAAAGTGATGATGAGCTGAGAGGTGGGGCTAATGAACTTGGGGGGCGTCACAGACTTCTTTCCCTGTTCAAAGATGCGATAGATGCGGTTGGTTTTGGTGAGCATGGCAGAATTACTGATGCACATGCCAAGCCCCAAGAAGAGTCTTCGGAAGGCGCACACGGCGGTACTGGGCTCAGCGATCATGAGAAAAGTGATAAAATAAATAAGGAAAATTCCCGTCAGTAACACGTAGCTGAGCTCTCTGCCCGAAGCCCTGACGATAGGCGTGTCGTTGAAGCGGACGAACGTGCCGATGACACCAGTGGTAGCCAGGATGCCCAGGATAGCCAGGAACACAGGGATGATGGCCCAGGGAGAGCTCCACTCCAGTTTGATGATGGGGGTGGGTCTGCACCCCGTGCGGTTCTTCAGTGGCTTCATGTCGAAGGGGCACATGTCACAAGTGAACTCGTCCAGTAGATACTGGTATCCATCACACAGCTCACAGTGCCAGCAGCAAGGAACACCTTTCACCATCTTCTTCCTCTCCCCAGACTCACAGGGGAAACTGCACACTGAGTCTGGGATTCTGCGGTCACCTCCAGACCACTGCAGATCCTCTGGCTGTGGACAAAATGAAGACTCGCAATGGAAGACTTGATTGTGTCATTTGGTTTATTTGATATAAATGATGACACTTACACAGGATTCCTAATCAAATAATACTTCATGTAGTTATTGTTTTAAAAAAGAAGTAAAATATTTACATTGAGTCTGAGGTGGTTGGTCCACTGGCCAATACTCTTGTAGCCAGGATTGCTGACATTAGATATCTGGTATTGGAAGATGTCATAGCGACCAGGGGCATCTCCGTTCTCATTGAACATCACTCCTGTCCCTGCACTGCCTGTTGGGATGAGAGAGATGTAACAGTGAGGCAGACATGATCATTTTTCCATTAGCCAGGACACCCACACGCCTTTGAATAGAGCTTGTGTTTGCTTTCTTCAGTCCTGTGCAGTGATGTGAAAGCTGAATACAGGATGCTCTTTAGTGAAGCCTCCGTTCAGTGCACTCTGCTCTGTTGCCCCGCCAGTCCCTGCAGGCACTCGATGGCAAACTCTTACATACGAGCCAAGGTCATCCGGCAAGACCGGAGCACTAAATAGGATGCTTTCATATGACATGTTTTTTATTTTTTATTTCTTTCTAAGTGAGACTTTTACAAAGAATGGGGATGAATAGCTGTAGCCTTGGGCACAGGACGACATAGGCAGACTGCCGTAGGGGAAGAGGTCGTACTCTGAAGAAAGCAGGCAGTAGTAGGTGCATTAGCAGAAATATACCAAGGCCTCCGTCTTCAAGACAACTTTCATGTCAAATGCTTATTCAATATCTTCTATTCAAATTGTATACAGGAAGTCCATTTGCGTTTTCCTTCATGAAACAGTTTAAGAATATTTCAGCTGGTCCTTCACAATCCATAAAATAACTGTTATATTTCTGGAAACTTGTAAATCCAACATTAAAAGGTTTGTGGCTCACCATTGAAGTTGACAGTGTGAATATATTGCAGCAGCATCCTTCCTTCCACTGGGTCCATCTTCTCACAGACTCCCATTGACCCAGGGCAGAGGTCTATGTGCATTCTGTGCAGGGCGTGGGCCATGGCATACACCGCATCAATCACAAACTGCACCTTCCCCTCCTGTTCGTACTGCGAGTCCTGGCTGATCCTCTCCTCTCCTGAGCCAACACACAGTGTCACAAAGTTACTCAACTATGGGACGATACATCATAATTTTATCAAATCTACCCCACAGAAACCTTACCTGTACATTTTCTTCTCCCCACTTCATACTTTATGCCTGGTCGTGTTAGTTTGCACTTGAAGTCATCTTCCCAGAATTCAGCAAACCAGATATTTCTTCTGTTATTCTCAAGGGATCTTGACATGAAGTATTGGTCAAAGGCTACAATCATAAAAATGGGACAAAAGCAGTGCTTAATTTGATCCCCCAGTTCGGGGGAACGCATTCCCCCAATTTTCAGTTTTTCAGGGTGAAGGATCCGGCAAATATTTTATCTGATATAATGGTGTTTAATGAGAGTGTTTTGGCAATTGTTTTGGCCTGTTCCCAAAATTCATCACATCAGACCAAAAGTGTTCCTGAAACTACTAATTTACAAATTAAGCACTGGACAAAAGGTACAAATATGTATAGCATTTGTACTAAGATGTATGTCCTGTCCTAAAGTAAATTACATGTATAATCTGTCCAACAATGCAATTTGGAAAACAATGACTGAATGAAAACAGCCAAAAGGCTAATGAGGAATCATTCATTTCCTTTCTTTGCTGCATTGATATTAGCCACATCCATCAATGCCACACGCTTCAGGGCAACACGACTGTCCCGATGGACTCTCATTTAACTTAAATGTCACTGAGTGATGTAATAAAGCTGCTCTACCATCTATAGAGGCCCGTTTGGGCAGGATTGTGACGGCACCCTCTGCCACGTCCTCCTGGTCCTGAACTGGGGAAATCTTGGCTCCCCAGCTGTCCGAGCCCACAAACAGGAAATGGCCCGTCAAGTTGGCCTTTTTAGCTGACTGTAAGACCCGCCTGAAAAAAGCAGATCAGGACATGAGCCCCAGAACAAAATGAGACCGCGGGTGTCACAGTATCGTGGAGCTAGCCTCACTTGATGTCATCCTCATTAGCAAAGATGATGACCCCGCGGGCGTTTGAAGTCTCCATCAGTCTCTTGATGATCTTTTCAAACTCTCCGGGTCGTGGTTCTCGGGGGATTTTGATGGATTGCGCAATACATAACCCTCCTGCAGCAAAAACATAAAAACATTGATACAGTATTAGATTTGCTTAAATCAAATACCGGGCAGTAAGTAGAATGTGTGTTTAATTAGTCTTCAAATTTAGGTTGTAATATAAAAACTGACCAATGAAAACACTGCCAATTTTGTTCCAGAGCCTGAAAATGCTTTAGTTTCTAAAGCAAGTTTGGGGAGAGTAGTTTAACAGGTTTTTTAACCTGTATATGCTCCCTCTTGGTGATGTCCTCAGGAGACATGCAGTCAACTTTCATAGTTACGCTGATGATACACAGTTGTACATCTCCATGTCTCCTGATGACACTAGACCAATGGATGCACTTTTTAACTGCATTTTAGATCAAATCCTGGATGGCAAAAAACTTTCTCCAGCTTCACCAGGACAAAACTGAGGTTTTAGTCATCGGTCCTGAGGCCCACAGAGAGAAACTTTTACCCAAGCTACAGTCATTGTCTTTTAATCCTTCCTCACAGGTGAAGAACCTGGGTGTGATTTTTGACTCTGAGCTGACTTTAATTCCACACATTAAGAATATCACAAAGATAGGTTTTTACCATCTAAAGAGAATAGCCAGAGTCGGCCCCATTCTCTCTCGGGCCAACACGGAGACGCTAATGCATGCTTTTATCACCAGACGTATTGACTATTGTAATGCCCTGCTTTCTGGTCTTCCCAAAAAGAGTATCTCAGGTTTACAACTTCTACAAAATTCAGCAGCTCGTGTCCTGACGAAGACCAGGAGGCGGGACCACATTACACCGGTTTTAGAGTCGCTGCATTGGCTCCCCGTGTGTTTCAGGATCGATTTTAAAGTTCTTTTTATGTTTTTTAAATGACTTAATGGTCTTGGTCCTTCTTATCTTTCAGAACTGCTTTTACCTTATGAACCTTCACGGCCCCTTCGCTCCTCCGGCAGGGGTCTCATAGTTATTCCTAAGGTCAACAGAAAGACTCACGGCGAGGCGTCTTTCCAATATTATGGCCCTCGCCTCTGGAACACCCTGAGGAGGAGCTCAGGACCACAGACAACGCTCAAGACCCACCTTTTTAGTTTAGCTTTTAACTCACATCTATTTATTTTGTCTTAATTATATATTTTGTGTGTGTGTGTGTGTGTGTGTGTGCGCAAGCACCTGTTTGTCTGTTTGTTATCTGTAAAGCACTTTGTGATACCTTTTGGTATGAAAAGCGCTTTATAAATAAAGTTTGATTTGATTTGAACAGGTAAAAAGCCCTGTTGGAAGGTCACGCCTCCCTCGTGAGGTGTTCCAGGCATGTCCTATTGGGAGGAGGCCTCGTGGAAGGCCCAGGACAAGCTGGTGGGACTATGTCTCCGAGCTGGCCTGGTGTCGCCTCGGGGTCCCCCCAGAACAGCTGGAGGAGGTGTGCGTGGATCAGGAAGTCTGGGCATCTCTGCTGAGACTGCTGCCCCCGCGACCCGGCCCCGGATAAAGCGGAAGAAAATGGATGGATGGATGGATGGATGGATGGAAGGTCTGCTTTGTTTTAAGATTTTACAGTCCACCCAAAATGTTAGTATGTTACTAAGCAGAACATGTCCATTTACAAGCCTATCTTATTCTTCCTAAGGGCAACAGCTATTTTGTGGCACTGTTTGTATGCTTTTATACTAAGTGTCCACATTCCCCGTTGTCACAGCAGGACAACCCCAATGATCCCGGTACTTGACCTGCTTCTCTGGATATTTGCAGAAAAGCGTCCACTCCACTTTCTCCGTAATTTCCCTCGGAGGCCAGTGTGGACACGTAGTTCCAGCCCATGGCTTTGACGATGTCCACCATGGCCTGGGCCTGGTAGGAGTCTGGAGGCACCACTCGGGAGAAGAACTCGTATCGGCTCTTGTCACTTAGCTCGGGGGCAGTAGACGCATAGCTGATCTGGGGGATCTGAGCAGGACAAAAGAATTTGGTGAAGAAGAAAACGTGGACCTCTATCATTATTCAGGTAATATTCAAATATGACCTCACCATCAGCGTTTTGATTTACTGTGAGCACAGAACAATTCAGAATAGAGCATCATCTCTCGGCTGTGACGTTCGCGAGAGCTGCCTTTAAGTGACATAACTGCTTTTATAAATAAAGCTTCATCTCTTTCAGTTATGTGTAAAGTTTAATGGCAAATTAACATGTTCCTTAATAAAACAGTACATAATGGCTAGTCTGAAGCTATTTGCAAGGGCCTTATTATCTATTTTTAGAACAAAGATGTTACAAATGAGGTATTGTGTTTGTAAAGTGTAGTTTAATTTACTATGAGAAACGAGGAGCATGACACTATTACATCATACATACATCGATTTGCAAAAAGTGTTTCAAACTACAATGATAAATGTAAGAAGGCGATAATCACTATAGGGAGATTTTTCATAGGTTTTTTTGGGAAAACGCACATCATGCATACAAAATAAAACATTTCTGTCTTATCTCCTCACACTACAATGCATCCTTTAATCTTTGACATCAGATGTAATAACTACACGCCTTTCAACAGCTATAACAAACATGTATCTGTGTGTTTTTATACTGAGTATAAATGGTAAAAATTGTCTCAATTTATATTGGGCTTTTCAACTTTCATTAGGCCCTGTAAGCACTTTACAGCAAGGAACCAGTCACGCATTCACTCTCTCATTCATACACCAATGTACGCAGACACTGGTGTACAAGGACTGTGAAGTGTCTTGCCCAATGACAGTGGGCACCTTCAGGAGCTGGGATTCGAACGCACAACTTTCTGATCATGAGCCACCGCTCTACCAACTGTGCCACCGTCGCCTCATAAGGTTTTACTTCTAGTCGGCAGTGTTCACTGTGACCATGATGCTTTTGCAGTTCATTCCAGTCTGTGGTGTGGTATTACTGATGTGACTTTATAATACAGGGTCTGGCCACAGCTGGAAAAGCATTTGTCTGGGAAAAATGGATGAGAAGATTAATTTACTGCAGCACTACTTCTTTAATGATACAGTTTATGTGGCCAGCGTTAACTCTGACCCTGTTAATGCCTGGCCCCGAGCGTGGCTTAGCACGGGGCCACCTCCGGAGGAACCAGCAGACACAAGGGCTGCTAAAGAGAGAAGGAGAGAGGACCATTTCACAGATTACCTAGAAGGATTATGGGGGTTTTAGTCAAATTGCGTTAAGCACAGAGCGAGAGACAGAGATCAAGAGACTAGGAAAAGGTTAGCAATTCTCAGTTGTAAGCCATACAATTCATTTAATTCTGATGACCACATGCAGTCGAATTTTCCCACTGCACAATGAAGTGCAAATTGATTGTTTGTCATGAGTCTCTCACAGATTATGTCCTCAACAGAATGACCTTTTACAAATTTGAACAATACTTAACTTTGAATTAAGCAAACATTCTGGGCATTGTTGACACACACATTTGTAATTACCCTGACAAGCCATAATCCTGTCCAAAAATATCCCTGTATAACCATTCTGCATCCTACTCACTATCCTGCCTTTTTGGCCAGATGGTCTTTACCTTTGTGAGGTCGGGTGTCCATGGAAGATTGATCAAACTAATGAGTAGTTTGATCTATAGCCCACAGAAGCTCAACAGGCATACCAATACATTGTCTTATCTTTATTAACTAAAGATGTCGAAATAATCATGAGCCTGATCCATCTTCTTGAAAACCTTCTCACAGCAATAACAAGTTCTTTCCCAACTCCAGAGCCGAAGCAATAACGCACAAAGCCAAATGGACTAAGTAATAACTATGTTCATCTTTGTGCAAAGCCCTACAAGAAAAGTGGCTATTTCAAACAACCAAGCAAAAAGAGGACAAAGGGGAAGTTAATTACGATGCAGTGTCTGGGTTTTAACGAGCTGCAAAATGGAGAACTTGACAAGCACAACCTTTTCATTCCCACTAGCCACTTTTGCCTACGACATCAAACAACATCAGCTACAACATTAACATCGATACAACAGTATGTATACAATAAGAACAATGAATATAGTACACATGAGCACGTCTTTTCATTGATCAAAAATAAGCAGATATTAAATCTGGCTTTAAAAAAATGTATAATTCACACTCACTTACTAGTGCTTCATACAGTTTTTCTTTCTGTAGTGCTGATATATATGTATTGTCTGAATATCTCTGTGATCTAATATGACCGTTTTGTGACACAAATTGTCTAGCAAGGCGCGTTTTTTATTCACACTAAATTTGAATAAGTGTGTGTCATTAAGTAGTAGTAGGGATGGAGAAGGTATGGGTCTTTCAATGATCCTTGAAAGTATTGCTGATACGTTAAACAAGAATGCATTGACAGCTGGGCATTGCCATACCATATGATAGTATGTGCCAATAGTTTTATCTGTGCAAAAGTCACAGAATGGATCGTGTCTTAATTTCATTTGGTGAAGCTTTTGTGTTGTTAAATAAGATCTATGAGACAATTCGTAGTGTATAAATCGGTGGTTTGGGTTTCTGGAAGCCAAATTGATATTTTCCCATATTGTCTGCCAGTGGATATTAGAAGGACCCATATCTGCTTCCCATAATCCATTGCGAGGGAGCGGCTTCATAGATGATTTAATCAAAGCCTGATAGAGGGTAGAAGTTATTCCATTGTACTTTACTTTTGCTCCAAGGAGAGACTGTAAAGGATGATTTTGGAGAACGGTGTATATTATGGTACACCTTGAGCTTTCATGGCACTGCGCAGTAGTAAATAAAATTTATGGATGATTGCGTAATATTATACATATTTTGCAAACTATGGAATTCACGAAGACCTTGTTCCTCAGTAATATCTTTAAGGGTATAAATACCCTTCGCTTCCCATTGGGGTAGGTAATAGGTTTCCCATTGATGGTTAGTGCATGATTACGGAATATAGGAGATTCTACGTGGTATTTTTTGTTGTAGTTGTAATTTTTATTCACTTTGTTCCAAATATCAATAGTGTGTGATAATATTGGTCCAAATTGTTTTATAATTTTAGTAGCAATATTAGATGTACAAGATGACTTACATTATATGGATATATAATTGCTTCTTCTATTGGCCGCCAGGAAACAGACATCTTTGGTTTTCACCCCATTGGTTTTGGCCTTTATTCTAGGTGTTTTTTTGTTCCACAGGTATTGTATTGTCAAAGATTGCAGTGTTTTCCAGTAACCATTAGGTGTTGCTAAAGGCAGCATTGAGCAGATGAAGTTGATTCGTGGTAAAATGTTCATTTTGATCTTAGATAATCTATATTGAAATGTGGTTGGGAATGTAATCCATTTCTGTATGTCTACTTTTTATTTTATTTATTGGTTTATTTGGTCGGGAAAGTGCATGTTAATGAACATACATGGGTCTCATGCATGTAAACAAGCCACACCGGATTGTAGCCTTGGGCTACTTCTATATCTTTTAAGACTCTATTATAGTTAAATTCGGATATAGCGTTATATTTTATTTTTTTATCAATCAATATTTAAGCTGGTACCAGCCACAATATACACATTATGTCATTATGTTTTAAGATAACACAGTACATATTATATAGGGTAATACAATATGATAATGAAAGGGTGTATCACAAAATATATCTAAACAGAATGTTGTCCCAATACAATGAAATTTACCATGAAAAATAAAAAAAGAATTGGAAAAACATTGTGGAAGAAATTCACACTAGCGAGAGGTATATCATAAGACACCATGCCAATGTCAGTGTAAAAATATACAAGTTGTCAAGTGATTCAATGTTCTGGATGTTTTTGTTATTTAAAGAAAAAAAAAGAGTTTCAGATTTGAGCTGAAGTGTAAAAATGTGTCTAGAAGGCACAGCACATATGGGCAGTAGAGGAAATATTGAGCTATTTCTGCTCGTGAGCCACCACAAGTTACCAATGTCATCACTGTAGCCTAATGCTCTATTTTCAGACCTGGTCCTGAGCTGCTGAGAGGGGCTTAGTGAAGGTTGGCATCTGTAAAGCAGTGGTTAACATCTGCCCTGTACACAGGCTGGTTCTCCTTCCTTACGTTTATCAAAAGCGTAACAAGTTCCGTTCTGTTCTAACACTGTCTTACTTCTGTATTATTAGGTCCTATATAATGTTTTATTCAAGGTTTTTAACATTTTAGCACGAGCACATCACATTCATAACTTCAAATAACATTCATGTATCAAAAACAAAGTAATTCACCCATGATTTCTGAGCACCTTGACTAACCCCGTGCAGGAATGGATGAGAGTGAGTTAGTTTAAATTAAATAAATAACAACATATTTTAGAAAATGGTTTGCAGTGGAGACAATTTGAGCACGGAAAGGATCAGAATGAATCTAGTGACGCTCGAAGTTGGACTTTAAAAACACAGAAAACATGAATAAAATATTATACTCAATTTAACTTCACTATAGTCACCAATAAACAATAACAATTATTAAAAGCAATACCATAAAATAAGAATAGAATAAAAAACACAGAGGACCAGACTAAGACGAAACTTTAACAGAAGCTATGGGTCAACCAAGCCTTGACGTCAGTAAAACACTCAGAGGGGCAGCGATCTCTGGGAAAACATTTCTGGAGCTACAGGTAAATGTGGCAATCATGAAGATAAAGATGATATTGTCTGCCATGTTTCTTAAAGATGAGGCTTAGTGTGAGGAGGTAAAATGGAAAGAGAAAAGGCGCCAGAATAGGACCTTGGGGTACTCCTTAGTTTTCAAAGCACAATTTAAAAGAATTGTGTGGTCCAATGTGTCAAAAGCAGAATCAGCTGAATCCGTCACTAAAAACAGGGCATTAAAAATCCTTAAAAGAGCAATGAAATGTTTTATCGCTTGACTGGAGGATGTCAAAAATGCCATGAGCTTCGAGAAAAGACTGTAGCGGCTCAAGGACACGTTTTTCCAAAATCAGGGCTCGGGTCCCTGATTTTCCTATTTTCAAACCGTGAACGGAGGATTCAGTTGTCAAATGTTAGCTGCTGTCTAAACTCGTTTCTAGCTCTTGCAATACCTTTGGCACATCTTATTGTTCACATAAACTAGGCAAGCTAAATGCACATACTGCGATAGAAATTATTTCTATTTGCTAAATGTCAGAAAAATGAGAGAGAGAGATTTTATTTTTTTTGTTACATTCTACAAAGTCAGAAGTTTACATACACTATACCTTTAAACGATTTAGGAATGCCCAGATTACAATGTCATGTCCTTGGAAGCTGGAACAAGTCTAGTTCATCTTGGGTGCAATTTCAAGATGCCTGAAGATGCCACGTTCAGTGGTTCAAACAATTATACGCAAGTGTAAAAAAGATGGAAATGTCCAGTCATCATACAGATCTGAAAGAAGGCAGGTTCTGTGTCCCAGAGATGAACGTGCTGTGCCTGAAATGTGAATATCAACCCAAGAACAAATGCAAAAGACCTGGGGAAGTTCCTGAAACTGGTGTGTCATTATCCAGAGTGAAACAAGTAATGTACCGACACTTTAATTTTTGGAGATGTATGGTGTTGTCTGAAGAAAAAAAGAAAAAAATTGTTTGGCCATAATGACCATCGTCACGTTTGGAGGAAAAAGGGGGAATCTTGCAAACCTGAGAACACCATCCCAACTGTGAAATACGGGGGTGGCAGCTTCATGCTGTGAGGTTGTTTTGCTGCGGGAGGGACTGGTGCACTTCACAAAATAGATGACATCATGAAGAAAGAACACGATGTGGAAATATTGGAGCAACATCTCAAGACACCAGCCAGGAAGTTAAAGCTTAGGCGCAGCTGGGTCTTCCAAATGGACAATGACCCAAAGCATGTGGTCAATACTGGTTACAAAGTGTCTTAAGAATAACAAAGTAAATTTTCAACTGATCTTAATCCAGTTGAAAGTGTATGGGCAGAGCTGTATATAGGATTGAAAGTGCCACAATTAAATAAATAAATACACCATTAAATAATTAAATACATGTGTCATTAATTAATTAAATGTTTCATTAATTAATTAAATATGGAATTAAATAAATAAATGCACCATTAAATAATTAAATAAATGTGTCATTAATTAATTAAATGTGTCATTAATTAATTAAATTACCAATGATTCTGTGTAAAAAAAAATATATAATTATTTATCTATTTAATTAATTATTTCATGGTCCTGTGTTGCAGTGTTTCATGAATTAATTTTATCTGTCAAACTCGCCCATCAAAGTTTGAGGGGTGGGTCCTAACACCTGATTGGTCATCCTGCTCATCGAGTCAAGGCAAATCAATTCCAGAATAATGGATTGATGCAGACTAGTGAACATACTCCGATACGCTGGGTGGCGCTATTCTCCCTTACGTAGGTTTGAATACTCAAGCAAAAACAACTAAACACAAGCCTCGATCACTCCATCAAGGGATGTCAAGAAATAACTTTTTTTAAATTAATATCTGCTGTTTCTCAATAATCGTAAAGAGCACTCATCCGCCCGGTAGGTGGCGGTAAAACCAATGGATGCGGTACATTGCGACCGGGGCATTGAGGCAACGGCACATTCCAACTAGCACCCCTGTAGAGTACTTCTTCTAAAATTTCGGTCACTCTACGGTCAATGCCTTGGTCAGAAAGTGCGGAAATAACTCCAAGAACTTCAATAAATTCCTCCGCTTTATTCTGTATATGCTCGGGGTCTGCAGGTCCTGCTTCCACATACTCAGCAAGGTCTAAAATATCTCGCACCAACTCCCATTGAAGTATATTGAATGGAAGAGGCATGATGTCTCAGCTCCTATCTCTTTCAATAGTTGTGCTCAATAGCGCATGACTCCTGTTTCGTCCGCCATTAAGGCCCACGGTACCCGTATGACACGCCACCTGTAGCGTGCACCTAGCAGCGTGAACGCGCCTTCATAGACTCGTAGTCTCAGAGCGGAGCGGGCGCCATTAAGCCGTATCAAATCTCTTAATATCATCGTTCTTTAAATACAAAATGAATGTTTAAGGCCATTTCAGGCGAATAAGCGACTATGTTAAGATGACCTGGGGGGTCAGTTTGTCAGTGCGGGGCCAAATAAGCAAAGTTTCTCCGATCTTGTACAACCGGAGCTTACAGCGGCCCTTCGAACGCACGTAGCCGCGCTAATGTACTCACGCTCGGCCACTTTTCCGAGAAGTTCCGTAAGTGCTGGCAGCCTGGTTATTGTGATAAAAATGATAGAAATCGAGCTTTTACTTCACTTTGTTTGCTAATATAAACTCACTACTAGAATTGTTTCCTGAATACAAAGGAGCACTACAAACGTGTTCTATAAGTTAATGTTTAAGTAGCCATGTTCATAAGTTAAGAAGTGAAAAATTGAGTCACAAGTGCGTTTGTCAACATGAACAATGATTCTGTTGTTGTCAGTTATGATTCACGAACTGTCCATCATAAAGAGGTCCCCTTACCTTACCTTACCTTACGCTTAAAACCGATTTATTTTGTCCTTTTCATTACGTTGCTTTCCGTCAAACATTTAAGCTATTTTCAAAAGCGTGCAGCCTAATCAGGAAACGATCACGTCTTCATTAGTTTATTGTTGTTGTTCATGTTAGCTATAAGCCTAATGTTTAACATTAAAACACACGCCCGCCATGTGTAGGTTCGCAATACATTTTAGTACTGGGTAAAGAAAAACATTTACTTGAGGTGCTTCTTAGCGTTTATCTTAGTACAGTCCCGTAGATTCCCGTTCATTATTTGTTTGAATCAATGGTTTGGCTCTCAGACCCGCAGACCACACGGAGAAAACCTGTGCTCGTTCATGAGTCATGGCGCACGCGCACGAGCACGTCCACAGGCCTGGTGACGTCACACCATTGGAAAACTTTAAAACAAATATTTATGAAAAAAAAAAGTATATGTCCTAAAAATAGTATTTTTTAAGAAATATATTAGCCTTAGTCTGAAACTCTAGATGCCCTGTGGACCATTTTACAGGCCGCTCCTTTTACATGAGTGTCTATGACAAAAAGTGCTTTTTGGGCTTTGGGGCTGCAATACCACGGCCCGCCACTAGCACGTACTGAAATTCGGTGAAAAGGGGCGTATCCCCCCCTTGCCAACTCCCTTGAAACCTCAAGCCGCCATGTTTCCAAAAAACACTTCAGGCCAAAGCAATGGATTAGACAAGATTTGAGTTAACCAGGCTTTAGCCCGCCCACAACTTTTGATGGGCGAGTTTGACAGATAAAATTAATTCATGAAACACTGCTACACAGGACCATGAAATAATTAATTAAATAGATAAATAATTATATATATTTTTTTACACAGAATCATTGGTAATTTAATTAATTAATGACACATTTATTTAATTATTTAATGGTGCATTTATTTATTTAATTGTGGCACTTTCAATCCTCCATAGAGCTGAAAAGGCATGTGCACGCAAGGTGGCCTACATATTTGACACAGTTACACCAGTTCTGTTTGGAGGAATGGATCAAAATTACTGACTAATGTGAGAAGCTTGTGGAAGGAAATCCAAAACATTTGACCCACGTTATACAGTTTAAAGGCAATGCTACCAAATATTAATGAAATGTATGTAAACTTTTGGCTTTGTAAAAAGTAATATAAAACCATAAAGACAATTCTGTCTATCATTCTTCTAGCATTTGACCAATAGAAATTATTTGGAAAATTCTAATTGACTTAAAAATGTAAAAGTTAATTCTGGTTTCATGTCAGACAGTGAGGGAAAAAATGCATATGTGTATTTTTGTATATTGTATGTAAACATCTGGTTTCCACTGTATATATGTATACGCATATACAGTATATAATACAAGTTTGACACTTCTTGGATTGGGCAGGGTTAAGAACAGAACCAATAGTCTTAAAAAGAAGACGGGAATATCTCACATTATTGAGACAATATAGCTCAGTCAGTTTATCAGAATATGTGCCCGATTCTGGCCTATTCTCTCGGATTCTAGCGCTCTGTGGCCGTGAGGCTTTGAGAGCATATTATGACATAATAGAGGGACTTACGGGGAGTCGGTGTCTCATCAACTATAAGCACTGTCATCAATTATCGTAGGTCAATCAGCCAGAACAAAATAGTACACGGAACACCGCAGAGGATTAGACTGAACAGACCGCCCACTACAATGAATCCAAATCTCACTGTGTGCTATTTTCAGACAGAACTGGATAAAACAGTTGTACAGCCTTTCAAATTAGAAGAGGGTGAATATAACGTGTCCCTTTGCAATATGAAACCGTTTAGACCGCTCTTAATGGTGGAAACCGTTTCAAAGTGGAGCTTTGTCTGCCGTGCAGCACAAACCTTTAAATGATACAAAACATCGAGCGAGTTCAAATGAAATAAATATGAGTTCACGAAGAGAAAACAATTTAGTGACCTTGAAATACCCATAATGCATATCTCTGGTTAAAACAGTTTGTTTCGTTATAAGACAAAGCAACAGCTAAATTCCTCCAAAATTATAGATTAAACTTCTTATTATGGTTGTATTTGGTCCAAACCTCTCCCCTGAAAGCTCAGCATCTCAGCATCCTTCAACAAATATATAAATTACTTATTCACCAACTCTTTGCTGCCCAACTCAAACCCTTTTTATCTCATCTTTCATTCTAGAAACTGTTTCCTCTGATGCATCTGGACTTCTGTCACAATCACGTGTAGAATTTTACTATTTAATTTGCTTAAACAATATTTTTTCTGACCTGACCCCCCATGTGCACTATAGACATGGTGATCAAATAGAAAGTTAATTAAATGTGGTATTTATTTGGTAAAATACTTTAGAGCAGTGGTTCTGCTGGTGGGTCGGTACCCGAATATGGGTTGTGAGCCATTTCTTTCAATCTTTATCTTTTGAAAAAGTATAATAACACCATCTGAGTAAGTTAAAATGGGTGTTATCCGGTTGTTTTCATCATGATGTCAACTCTTTAGGCTTCTAATCTAATGCTTATTTAACAATAATTATCTGGGGAAAACACAACATTTTGCATCATATGAGACAAAACACATTTTTATTTGGGTTGCAGCTCGCCACTCCAGCGTGATTGTGGGTCCTGACGCCAAATCCTTTGAGAACCACTGCTTTAGAGAACATCAAATCAGTAGAGAAGCAGCTAAAAACTTTTAACTGGAGCGACAATGGCTCAGAAGGTAGAGCATTGTCAAGTTGATGGTTCGAATGCCAGCTCCCACTTGTGCAGATTGTCGTTGTGTCCTTGGGCAAGACACTTCACCCATCGACTGTTTGAATGTATAGTGTGAGTGAGTGGGTGATGATGGTCAACACACCTGCCGTGTAGAGCTTGGAGAAACTTGTGACAAAGGCTTGTAAAAGCACAATACACTATCATTATTAACTGAAGTTTTCATTTTGGATTGTTCAGCCTGGGAATTCGTAACGGTGCCTTTGATTATATAAAGCCTGTGTTTTGGCCTCCTCCTTAATAACGGGTCAGCATGACTGGTGTGTACAGCATAGTGTGATCTCATCTCACCGCAAACAGTCGAAGCACGTTGGCCACCATGATGGACACCGCGCTCCCAGACGCCCCGATGACCCCCACCACTCGCTCAGGTTTGGGGATGATGGGAGGCTCTCCATTGGAACAGCGCACGTCCGAATTGTCCTTCTGAATGAGGGCCTGGACAAAGGTGAGGGACTGCTCCAGAGCGTATGTGTCTCTGGAGCAGGTGTCCAATATGCGAGCCCCAAGCGTGATATTTGGCAGCAGGTCTGGGTCACTGTTGATCTGGTCGAGAGCATACAGCATTGCCTCCAAACGATGGATCCCCTTCTCTTTTTTCACCTCCCCACAGGGCACCCCAGCAGGCCCTCGGGAGTGGATAGGGAAAAGTCCCCCTAAGGTGATGTCACCTTCGATTTTGATGGACTGGGGCTTGGATTCCGGCTGGGTCTTGGTGCATTCGCTGAACCCAAACAGCAGTACCCACAGGAGTTGAAAGTATGATGGGAATGTGGGTAGTGTGTTGAGTCGGCAGCAATGGGACATCATGGTGAGGATGGGTGGAGCTACTCACTGCGCCAGGCCACTCCCTCTACCTGCGCCACCTGAGAACCCAAAACACCAAGGTCAAGCATCAAGCAAACTTTGAACGTCAGTGCATCATCCTTGTACAATAACAGATTACAGCTCAATCTATTTGTCAATCAGTAAAAAACATTGTAAAAGTCTGTAATAATGTTAAATTGATGTTTACTTTATTATATTTAACACAAAATCCCGTCACTCTCATAAACCAAAGGTTTACGTCTGGCCATCAGCCATAACATGTCACAATGGTAATTATGTAGAGACTTTAACCACAATCAACCCCTTACTTTACATTGCACATAAAGGCACTAACAATTGCTACTTAGTCAACTCAAATTGAAACTTTTTTAGTTAGACAGAAGCAAAAATGATTTTTCTTTAGTTGTGTGAGTTTCAAAATTCACTTAGGTGCTCTATGTGTGCTGACTTGTGTATCTAAAATTGTAAACATTATAAAAAGAGATGGTGTAATAAACTGATACAAGCGATTTCTGCACCTTTTTAACTGATGTAAATGTCAAAATAGCACGACTGGTATTATGTTACAATTGACATTTGTGTAGACAGTAGACTGTTTACAAGTGTTTATATTTTTGGTAATGTCGTGGGGTTTTATTAAGGCATATTGATAAAACACCTGTTTGTCCAGCCTTTTACACACTTTTATAAAGTGTATTATGAATGCAGTGTTTGATCGTGATGTTACATTTCTGTAGGTGCATTTTGTGTGCGTTCAATGTGTTCCCTGACAATCTCAGAGAAATTATAAAGTAGTTTTTGTTTTGACATTTGCCCTAATAATTTAATCGCCAAAGGTTCTCGTCCATATTTTTAAAGTCAAAGTATCCAGGGGCAAACATTTACCAATCGTAGATTAAAATTATAATTATGGAAATAGCTGAAAGCCCTTTACAAGTTGGTGGCTGGAATGAGGCGTACTTTTTCTGGTAGCAGATGTGTGTGGCTATATTTGAGCTGCGTGGAGGAGATTTTAGGAAACATCCTGCCTGACATGAGTGACTGTTGCGAGCTTTTATCATGGGCTTGCAGAGTGCACCGTGATGGAAAGCATTATAAATTTTGCAAAACAGCCAACATCGACTGAATCTTCACTTTATTTCATGCTCCAAAAGCTACGGCGGGTTAATTATAACTCATCCATCTAAATATGAATGAGTAAAAAAAAATCTATTTGAAGCTGTATATGTCAAACATTCCAAAGAACATTTTAGATTTAGTTTTTTGCAGAAATTAACCTATATTTGAATGATTTTCTATCAAAGGACATAATAGCAATGCATTAACCTGTTCAACACCTATGTATTAAAGGGTATCTATCTAAGTCCAAGCATTTTCCATTCATAATTGCGCAAGGAGAGATGACTTACTCTTGATTTTTTTTTCTTCTTACCTGCCCATTCTTCATCGAACACTCTTGATCTGATCCATCACTGACATATTCCTCCGTCAATCCATGCTCCAAAACAGGGACTTTATCCACAGGGCAAGCCCACACTAAAGAAAATCCTTTTTCATCTCAGTCAGGCAATCTAAACCAAAAAAAACTTTAAAAAAAAATAAACCTCACAAATAACACTAGTAAAACAACAAGAGAAAATACTGCAGCATCAGTATCATCGCAGAATTATGAAGAAAATCTAGTGAGGGGGGGAGGGAGGGGGGGGAAGACACAACAGTGGTGAGATTCTACAAATCACTGCCAAATCCCTTAAAAGCGCGCTCTCTCTCTCTGTGCTGCGCTTGTTCCTCTGAATCTCTGTCCATGCACTATGCTACTCCACTCCCCCTACACACACACACACACACACACACACATTCACGCGCACACGCACACTCACACATTCACTTACTGACTCTCTCTCCCAACTCTCTCCTCGGGACGCTTCTGTCAGGGCACTAATGGCCACAGATTGGGATTATCATCATACAGGCTTGTGTGAAGAAAGCACTAGGTGGAATAGACCCTCCCCCCTCGCCGCTCTTCTCATATGATGGAACTCTGTCACTTTGAGAGATTACAAAAGCGGCCATTTGATACAGACGCAAAACAGCACAAACAACAAAAACAGGCACACACACACCCACACACTTGTCAACAATGCCAGAAGAGAAAACAGGTTTCTGTGTGGCTAAATGCGAGTTGGATTAGATTTATTATTGATTGGTGTTAAAGCTGCAGGGAATGGAGACCCTGGATCAGTTTGCAGCACATCATCTCATCTGCCAGTCCGATAAACATCTCACGGAGAGCACTTTATGAACAATTTAAGTTATATAATGAATTCACTTATCTGTAATGAGATGCGGGTCTGTCCGATCATCAGGTACAAGCTGGACAACGGGCTCTTAATTGAGCGACCTTAATGGACTCTCAGGAATTGGGCTGATGATTGCTGCGGCAACTCAAGCAAAACCATGAAAAAAACATGTAAAAACCTTAAAGCCACACTGCGTAACATTTTACCCATAACAAATATTGAAATAGAAGCATTTATTTTATGTCAGATATTATCATAAGTGAAAAATACATAATAAATGCACAAACAAACAAGTGCCTTTGCTGTGAGGGGCTCAGCTCTCCTACCGCGAGTGGGTACGTCTCCAGGTGCATATTTTGTACTGATGGCAACAGTATAGTCCAAAAAGTTATGCAGTGTACCTTTAAGTTAGTAACTTGGGATGGTAAAAACGTCTTCTTACGGTCACATCTAATAGTCCTTAATTCTTCCTGTTGCTGAGACAAAGACAGCTGGTTAATTGTATTTTACATAATGTCTGACAAAGGCCATGTACCCTTTTTTTTTTTTGTAGTAGTGGAATAAAATTGTGTTTGTCCTTCATGTTGGCAGACATGTTAAAACAATATAATAACAGAAGACTAAATAAAGTGTCTAAATATAAAGCATTTGTATAGTTTGTAAACAAGAAGGCTAGTTAATAAACTCGTCCCTGCTGTGATGAAATAAGATGTTTAGACCAGTTTAAACTCTTTACGCACCCTGTTACATTGTCGTTTGTTAGCAAAAAAACAAAATAGGTATAAGGCCTTTAAAGGTGCATTATGCAAAAAAAAAAAAAAAGTTCATAACTGTGCTAACGGCTGTCTGAGTGGTCAGCATGGCACCTTTACTTTCGGTCACGGTGGTCTCTAAAACGCTCCAGGATCAATTGTTCTGTTGGTTTTCTGGTGAGAGGCAGGGAAAATCTTCCAAACAATTGATCCCGGAGCGTCCTAGAAGCCACGGTGATGGAAAGTAAAGGGGCCATGCTGACCACTCATACACTGTACAAGGTCAAAGATGCACAAACAAACGTTTTGCATGAAAAGATGCATAATGCACCTTCAAGTATTCATTTTTGTTTTGTTTTTTGGAGAGAAGTATTGTACTTGAAGTAAAATGCTGTATGTCTGATGATTTAGAGAAAAAGACAGCAAAAACATTTGATTACATTTTTATTCCAATGAAATCTAAGGTACACAGCATAAACATATTATAAAAGGGAGTGCTTCCTATCCTAAGAACACAGACTTCTCTAGCCCATCCTCCTCTTGTGTGTACTCTAAATGAGACTTGAAGAATTTGCTCTTATACTGCGGGCTGTTGCGAACATAGTCGAGGTAATCGGGGGTCCCCGGGCAGATGACATTGTCTGCCAGCAAAACGGTGCCTTCTCTTAGCAGTCCAAATCTCTGATTTAACATAAACAAATTGGGAGTTAGTCACAAATTCAGCACCACATTAAATAAGCTGTGACGGGAAAACAAACTTGCCTCGAGCAACTTTGTGTCGGGGAGGTAGCGATCCTTCCAGTGATCCAGAAAAATGAAATCAAATGTTTTTACCCCAAACCTTTCCTTCATTTTGGGGATCCAGTCACCGGAAGCTCCTTCAATCAGATGAATCTGAAATCGAGTCAACATTTGGATATTTGGAACATACAGCATTTAGATCAGAACCACAATGCGAAAGTAATTTAAGGATAGGCAAAAATTTTAACCCTATCAAAATTATACAAAACACACAACAAAAATAATTATTATTTACTGTATCTTGAAGTCCAGCAAAAGCAATGACTTCGCGAGCAATCGCCGCACTTTCTGGGTTAAACTCCAGTGTGATGAGTTTAGCATTAGGAGGCAAGAGTCTGGCCATGCGCACTGCGGAGTAGCCACAGTAGGTTCCCAGCTCTAACACAGTCGTAGGCTTCACTTCAGACACCACTGAGTCCACAATGCATCCTGGTAGAGGCAAGAAGAGTGTGACATAATTCAGAAATGCAAAGAAAAGTGACAAAAAGTTGTTCGTGAGGATACACACCCACCTTTCTCATCCCCCACGTTCATAGCCCACTCTTTATGTTTACAATAGTCGTCAATGGCTTTAACCACGCTGCAAGGGTCTCCTCTAGTGGCGTTCTTCTGCACTGCACGCAAGATTCTCTGCAACAAAATCATTGAGATGTTTAGGTTAACCGGTAGTGTTTTAGTAACACAAGTTACAAGTATTCTTATTTTATTTGTGAAGAAAGTTCTTCGACTATAGTTAAATTAGGTTTAGTTGTAGCAATTACTATTGACGTAAGTAATATAATCCATGTTGAGGCCATATCGCCTTTGCTCTGCCCGATCCCGTCAGGCCTCAGAAGCTAAGCGGGGAAGGGCCTGGTCGGTACTTGGATGGGAGACAGTTTGGGAACACCAGGAAGCCTGGGTGAATGTAGTGAGTGACTGGTTGGTGGTGATCGGAGGAGCCGATGCCGCAGACTGACAGCCTCAGTTCCGTCAGTCTACCCCCAGGGCAGCTGTGGCTACAATAGTAGCTTCATAAATAAAAAAAACAGCATTGCACACTCAAGTAGCTGATGTCCAATTTTGTGCCCTCAATCAAACCCTCCTGATTGATGGGCACCACCCACTCTTTGGAGAAGATCTAAGCCACCTGGGCTGGTCCACTCCACATGCACTGTGGTTCAAAGACAAAAAAAATGAATAATTTGATGAAGGCTAAGGCCGAATCCTTGATTTAAAAAAATTGGACATTGGCTACTTGAGTGTGCATGCTGTTATTTGATTTATGAAGATTTTCCTCAACATCTGCACCTCTGAGACTTCTGGTGTGCGTTGCTTCTCTTTTCTACAATAGTAGTTTACCAACACCAAGTATGGAGTGAATGAATAATGAAATATAAAGCGTCTTTGAGTGTCCAGAAAAGCGCTATATAAAACCAATGCATTATTATTATTATAATAATCATTATTATTATTATTATTATACTATTCCTTGGCTAAGTCTACTGTAGTGTACTGTAGTAATATAGTATGTTATTTTAAACTCTTTACTGATAAAAGTTTTGTTGGGACATTTTCCTCTAGTTCCCCAGTAACTATTTCTAAAGCTGCACCGGGTAACTTTTCACCCAGAGATCATACAAGCATTTATAATATTAGTACAGAGACCTGAAAATACCTAAAAATAGCAAATACCTTAAATAGACCAAACAAACATGTGTGAACCAGCGACGTCTCCAGCTCGTATCAATGGAAATGTGACTTAAGGCAGGCAATCTGTTCTTTGATTTTCTGTATTGAGCTGGTAATAATCCACAAGTTAAGTGCCTTTAAGTAACAAACCTATTGTTTTTCCTTTATTTATAATCAGTCCACGGGCTATTAAGTTTATCTTATTGGTTTAAACGAAGCAGTATAATTACAACCGAACTTCAATCACCTTAAGCAGCATATGAGGACACAAGCAGTTTACTGTGAGCTAAGAACCTACAGAATTTAGACACTGAGCTTTATTGGAGGCTTGATTGGAACAGGTTTCTGCCACAGGCTCTGGCAAACCCAAAGTGTGGGGCTCACTTTGCATTTGATCAGATAATCGTCATGAGAACCAAGACCACTATCTTGGGTCTCGTGCATTATAATTTTTTATTTATTCATTGTTTTTATTAGTCTTCTAATGATGCAGCAACAATGTATTTTACCAGCTCTATACTATTTTGATGAAAAGGATCCAACTGGTCCCATCGGTACAACCAAGGAAAGTATTTAGTTAAATAAAAAATAAACTAAGGTGCATGTGTGCCCAAATTTGTTTCTGGAGTCTTGTATAGTGAGGGCCCACCTGTGGTCGAGTAGAGCCGGTTATCTTGTCCAACAGCCTCTCCAACAGGAAATCATGCCACAGCAGCACCAGAGATTGACGAACTGTAGAAGGGAGCACCCATCGGTACAATATGTACATAAGGGCTGCTCCTCCAGCGCAGAGGTAAACACAGGTCATCAACATCCTGCAAACTGAAAAATAGTGTGAGGAGCTTATACCAGACACAAAACTGCACAATAAAAAGGCTGAGATAAATCCAAAGCACCTTGTGATGTTTTCAACAGAAGCGCATCTGCATCAGATAAGTGGTCACTCTCTACCTGCTCCTTTGTATTGGCCTAATGAGATGGGTGTTTACTATGCAGTGTACAATATTGTCACAGCTCTTCTGTTCATTATGAGCTGCTACTGTCACAGGCGCTGCACACCCACTCACAACTCACATGATCATATTACTGGCACATTATGAGAACAGTAGCAGTAATCACTCTAACACAGACTGATTAGAAATCTGAATAAGTCTGATAGAACTAGAGCCAAAAGTCCAACAAACGGCCCTTCTGTGTTAAGCATGAGGAGCCTGGCTACGACCCACTGTAGCGCAAACTAATGCAACTGTGAAAGACCACTGGTGTTTGAGGTAATTCTTTTTGATTTCCACACGGAGTTGCATGGCAACCAGGGTTCAGATCAGTAGCACATCTCCAGCACGTCAACCTTTACTATCGTAAACACTATCTCAGCATTCAGTCAGAGACAGCCACGTTGAAAATACCCCACTGCACACACATGTGAGTGAAACTACATATGGACACCAGTTTCACTTTGCTGTAACACTCAGAGTTCACAATAACATTTATTTAACAGCAACATCAAAATGCTCTATAAAAGCTGAGCAAAAAGTTGAACTCTGCATTATTTTTGCATCTGTGACTTACATTTTTGCAGCGTTCAGTGTCCTCTTCTCCACTCCTCTTTTTGCCACACGCTGTCTAGTTCCTTCATACGCTTGCATTTATAAAGAACTAGCTCCCCCCTCCAGAGTTCTGCCCCCTCTGAGCTGCGCACACTGAGCATGCAAGGAATGTCGAAGCCCAGAAGTGGACACAGAATACACACCTACACTCACGGACGAAGCGACTGAACACAAGCAAAGTGCCTCTGTGATTCTCTAACAATTTATTCAATGAACATTTTGAGATTCATAAGAGACGGCGTTGGGATGTTTTTGAAATCAAAACTCTCTAAGATTAAAAAGAAAAACGTAACGCTGTACGTGATTTATTGGAATATTTCTTGCTGGCTCCTACTTAGCAGTGGAGCTACGCAAAAAAAAAACAATGTTCCTTTGACAGTAAGGCAGGGAGACTTCTGCAAACCAAGAAGTCAAGACGAGATTATTAAAGGGATACAGTATTTAATCCGAAATCCAGGGGTGCTTGAGACATTGTGCAGCAGTGGCTCTCTCCTCTGGCAATATCTCCAGCATTGTCTGCAGTAACGAACTGAACTGGACCGCCTTGTCTCTCGGCCACTCATATTTATCTAGCAGGATCTCCAATAAACTCCACGGCTTCAGCTTTGAAATGTGCCGCAGGTTACCTAAGATGAAATAAGCATGAGAGTGATATACAACAAAAATAATAGTCCAATCATGTTACCTTTGCGGTTGAAGTACTGTTTGTAATCTTTTCCCGAGAGAGCAAACTGGGAGGGGAGCGGTCCGAGTAGCTCCATTATGTGCGCAATATGATCTACAAGAGAAAATGTGAAGGGAAATGACCACAGAGGTCCAGAAATACTATTTTAATGTGAAATGCTGAACATATAAAGAAAAGGAGGGGCAGAATAACAACAATCTATTAGTATTAAGGATTTCTAAACTAAAACAGCAGCACAGAAAACGACACTGCTGATGAAATATCATGTTAGGCTAGTTTTACGTTTTGACAAGACTTTGAAATACTGCACGCTGGTCAGATGAGATCACCACTTTGGCACGTGGAACAAAGTGTTTAGAGCGCTTGAGAAAGAGATTAATTATTATTAAAACATACTTGAGTTAAACACCACGAAACTCCAGTATTTTTTCACAGAGGTGGTTAAAATGTTGAAATGCTATGCTAACCTTAACCTTGGACCCCATTTCACAGACTCAAAAACAAGAAAACAAGACAAACCCTCTTCTCGGGAGTAGGTGGCTCCTGGTTGAGGATCGAACAGATAATCTCCTGTGGCCAGCTCAAAAGCCTGCAATGCACGTGTACAGTGATTACCAATTAAAGTGTAGTTTACTTTTGTCTAAGTGCATTAGCAGTGAATAGTAGGGCGATGTGACAAAAAAACTGGAACGTGCAATGATCTGACGATTTGGAGACATAGTGTCTCCCATGTATGTTGATTAACATGCACTGTCCCGACCAAATAAACCAATAAATAAATAGTGTCTCAGTTTAATACAGCTCAATGCTCAAAGCCACATTTTTTCCTCACGCTCAGTCTCCATCGTGGTCTGACTGAGTGACAGGCAAATGTATTATACTGAAGTGTGAACTTTCAGAAATAGCTTAAATTACCACTTAAAGGCAATATACAGCTACTTAATGCAAGAAAATAAATTTACGACATGAATTTTATAATTTATTTTGCATATTGCCCAACCCTATTGAGAAGTGCTTACCACACAGGCTGTGCTCCAGATGTCAGCTGGAGTGTTGTATTCGGCCCCAATAAGGACCTCTACTGAGCGGTACTGGCAGGTCTGGATACCATCCGTGAAGTGCTTGTGCTGTAGAAGAGACAAAGGCTTCTGCTGTTAATGCATCTATTAAATAAAGCCTAAAGCAGCAGAGGACCATGTCCTTATATCCCAGATGGGATATAATGATGTTGCATGCAGGCAACAGAAGAGGTGATAAACTGCACTAAGGTCTGGACATAGAATTTGAAAATCTTCTGTTTAATTTGGTGTAACTCTATTTCTGGACTATGTGACTTTCTGACATGACCATTGTCATGAGTCATGACAACAGGGGCCACTTCATAAATATGCTGAGAAGAAACATTGAGACATTCCGCCTATTTACTGATTTTAAGGGCAAAAGTAAATTTATATCGAATTATTGTACCAACCACCTTAACCCTAACCACACTAGACATTGTCTTCGTCAGGGCATTGTTTTACTTTATTTTGTCCATGCCTTAATAAAGGACTTTTACTTTTTTGATAACCACGGAGTGCCTCCTCAACTTTGTTTGACTGCATTTCACACTCACCACCAGTCATTTTTCTGTTTTCATGCATTGTAGGCTTTTTGGGAGACCATCCGTAGGACACAGACCTTTCACACCCGTGGGACCCGCAGCAGCGCTCATTTTCTACTTTTCATGGTTACTGGGAGTGTTCGCATCAGGGACTTTAGACTGAACAAACAGGTGCAGGTGTGAAAGCGCCTTAGACATTTTAATGTTTCCACTTAGAGTTGCCTAAATTTGCAGTCCAAGTAGACCGATTGAATGTACACCGTCTCCATGCATACAGTACTAGCCACAGGACAATTATGTAAAATCAAGCTCATGCTCAGTAAGTGTAACAACTTAAAATTACACATACAGTATGAAAAAAATACCTGGAATCTACATTTTACAAAAAGTCACTCACCACCCAGCAGGCGTTGCCAAGATCAGCAATTTTAATTTTAATTTTATCTGCATTCTGTGGATTTAATAAGTCCAAGGCTTTATCTGAATCGCCGGCACCTAAAAGACATCAGGAGAATGGTCATATTCACCTCATGTAGAACAAACTACACTAAAGTAATAACTATGATAAAATCATCTTACCATGCAGTGGCTGTTTGCAAGCAGCCGAATGCAGAAACATAGATCTCGGGACAGTGAATGGTCTGCTCAGGTCGGGCATTGAACAAATAGACTCCCTGTAGCTGTATGGAGAGGAGTCCAGCCGCTCGTCGAGCAGCAGAGTCTGTCTCCTCAGAGAGAGGCTCAGGCTAGAGAGCTTTGCGCTGCTGCAGTGGCTGTGGCTGTAACCGGCCGCATCAGAGAAGGGAATGTCAGCTTTGTCTTTGTGCACGGCATTCTGTCCACGTCTACTCCTGTCTCTCCTTGTCAGCCGCTCCAGTGGGCGCTTTGAGACTTTGTTGGACTACGGGGTAAAGCATAAACATAAAGAGCTGAAAAGCGCAATCACAGGACGAGTGGTTCCTCACAGCAACATCATGCCTGCTGGTGAAGTGCAGAGAATCATGCAAAAATACAGCCACTGTGCAAAGAACACATTACAATAGTGTGTATAAAGAGGTTGCCAACACCGAAGGATCCTTTAAAAATAGTAATAAGTAAAACAGTCGCTCTAACTCTTCCTTTGGCAATGCAAATTTAGAGGTAAAAACAGCCACAAGAGGAGGCTATTGAATTAGAAATGAGCAGTACAGCAAGCAAGTACAGTGGCATCACTGGGAACAGCACCTGTGGTGTAACTGTATAGGCACGTAGGATTTGAGCAACACTATGCAAAGTCTCAAATGTGTATGCTTTTGTAAGTCAAACACAGGCCAAATTGTACACATAATTCACATAATGTTGCTTTGAATTTTGATTGAGAAAAACACTGTATGGTCATTTACAGGATAAACTGACTGTAGGTGCCATCAAGCAGCAGAGAGAACTAAAAGCAGTGTAACGTTCAGCATCTTACCCACTCCCCCAGCGAATGGAAAACCCCAGTCAGCTTCCCCCATAAGTTGGACAAACTCTTTGAAGGTCAAAATGATCAACAATTAATATAAAACTATTCCAAGTAAAAATAAAATCAACAGGGAAAGTAAGAAACAGTCACAAATACTGCTTGCCAACCTGTTTATCTTTGGAGTTTTTGTTCACTGGTAGAATTTAAATTCATCATCATCAGGAAAAAATGTAGGAAAACAAATACAGAGGGATGAAAAGGATTCAAGCACAACGTCTAGTCCCTCCCCCAGAACAAGCTTGACTTGCTGAATAATAAAAAGATGTGATTGTATCCTAATAGATAACAAGACTAACCTGTGGGGTTGGGCAATGCAGGCGGCGCTGGAAGACGCCAGAGTTTAGTGCTGGCTGCGAGCTTTTGAATATACTCTTCATCCACACTCAGAAGTATGTTTTCTGGCTTGATGTCTGTGTGGATGATCTTGCATTTGGTGTGAAGGTAATCCAAGCCTTGCAGCACCTGTAACAAAGCGCCACATGAGCTCTCCTCGTCTCTGTAGTGGCGGCCTCGCTGCACGTCCACATGGGGCTGTACCTGCCTGATGATGCTCTTGACACAGGACAGGGGCAGTCCAGTGTACTTGGACTTTACAATCCATCTCAGCACTTGATGTCCCAGCACTTCAAGGACCATGCACACGTCTGAAGAGCCGTTAAAGACCCTAATTATGGAGCAAATTTGAATCTTTTGTGAACACGTAGGCTAGTTGCTGTTAGCATTACCATACACGTAAAGGGGTTTGCCCACTGTTGTGATTGTGATGAAATAGTACAATGTTAGTAAAGTAAGGATAGGGCAAGTATTGTATCAAAAGGGAATAAAATATACATAGATAGGAGGCGTGGCTTAGCGGGGGGGGGGGGGTCTAAGATGCCGTCTGTATCTATCCTCTGAAAAAGATACGTTCCCCGTTTACTCCAGAGATCCTGAAGTCATCGAGAAGATGTACAACCCGCTCCCTTCTGGGGTCCTTAGAGTCACTCTCCCTCACCTGGGCGGAGCAAAATGTGTATCATAATGTGTACAAATTTGCACAATAAATTAGTTTAAAAAAAAAATGCATGTGTAAATGATCTTAACACTGACCAATTGAGCCACGGTTCAGAGAATAGCACGAAGCAGGTATTTGGCTTGAGACAGACTTAGCAACCATTTTGACCCTAATTTCGCCAATTTACTAGAGTTCTGTCTACCAGAAACCCGAAAAACAACTAATCCTGAAGAGTCTTAAAGGAACAGGCCACAATTTTTCCATACTGAGATATATTCTTACCTGAGAGTATATCTTCATTCCGAAAGAATTCTGAAGATATTACTGCTCGGACGTTGAATATAGTACCCCTTTTTATCCGCTTAGAAAATCAATGTTTAATTTTGTGTAACTATACTTGGATCATGTAACTACTCACGTATTTAAATAGGGAAAACGTAGAAGAGCTTGGTCGCTTCTAACGTCCCTCCCGTTTGGCCCCATAGCGGGGAGGAGGAGAGGCTAAATGCAAACAACATCTTTAGTCTTTTTGCGTGACTGAGCGCACGCACAACAGGTACGCATCGGCTCGTCTAAGCTCAGGTAAGAACATATCTCAGTGTGGAAAAACGGTGGCCTGTTCCTTCAAAGGCCACTGGGATGGAAATGGTATCAGAGAATAAAGAAACTCAAGAACGGATGAGTGAATAAAACAAAACAAAAACGCAGGTATGTGTGAAAAGTTTGATTGTGTAAAATATGAAGGGCCCAGTGTTGAGCAAATTGCACTTACACATTTAAGAAGCTTGATCTCATCGAGCGCCGTCTCTGTGAAGATCTGAGCGCTTTTGACAACTTTCAGAGCAACAAACTGGCTCGTCCTATAACACATGGGGCGTTATTACTAAATGATATTGGTATTCTGATCACATAACGGTCCCGCTGGATATGTCTTTGCTTACACCATATCCCAGCAGAGCCAAACTGTTGAGAAATGACCCCATCCCAGCTTCTTCACCACTTGATAGCGGTCTACAAAAATGTCACCAGTTTCAACAGGATAATAACCACCTGCAGCACAAACACGAACATAAAAAAATAAAAAAAACATATTATAGTAAAATTAGTAACCACAGGATGATCACTTGCTCAGATCTTTCGTACCAACGCCGTAGTCTTCCGGATTCTCTTGCTGTTCCTCAAAGGCGGCAGATAGTTCAAGCGGCTGAGACTGTTTCTGAAGTGATTTCTGTTGCCTCATAAAGGAGCTGCTGACGCTGGGGCTCTCAGCAGATTGTGGCCCTGGTTGTGAACCCGCCTGGTTGGGTGTATTTGAGAGGCCGTTTGGGATGAGGGCCGATATAGCAGCCGCGTATGATGACGACATGACCTAATGTAGAGATTTATTATGTGACATCAGAACTTCTACACCCACAGTTTACAAATGTAGGCGAGTACAGGCCAGAATGAAAATTTGCAAAAAAGGCAAAACTTTATTTATTTATTTTTTACTTTTCAGGTTTTGGGTTAGCTTGGTTTCTAAATGTTCGTGCAGGCTCTCAATGGACAGATACTGATTCATTGATTTAGTCTAAACACAAAATGATGACAGTCTTGACACCTGGCCAGAGTTTAAACCACATATGACTACAAGAGCGAGAGGAAGAATCACTTACTGAAGAAGCAGCTTTGGAACCAAAACATAATCTGTTCATTTCACTGAATTAACCTTAGTGGTCCTCAGCAGACATGGGTCCAGCTCTGGACCACCTGAGGCTTTGATCGGGACTTCAAACCATTTTTAAACTTTTGATTTGCTTAGATCTAGATTTGATTTATTAGAACATCAGAATGTGTTTTCCTTCATAATAAACTATATTGCATTGGGAAACTATGAAACATTACATCCTGCTATAAGCACTTTATGACGTGACTGTTGTAGCTTGTTGTTTGAAGGGGGTTGCTTGACATTTCAAAAAAGCCAGTGACAGTGGGTACCTATTTTTAGCTGGATGAATGGCATGTCAACGTAAATAGCTCCTGACTCTGGTCTCCTGCAACTCAACTTTCTACAACTCTTGAGAAAGTGCTTAACATGATGGAGGTTTTTCCCACATTTCTATTACTGTCTTAACAATACGACACTTTAAACATCATGTCTTGTTATTACTAAAGGAATTAACATAGTAGCTGTTGTGTTGACTGCTGAAGAGTAGCTCAAACTAACTTCCGGTTATTAATTGTTAACATGATATAAACATGAATAACTCGATCCTCACGTGATATTACATAATGCGCATACTCTTAGCGGGTTTCTAAACGTTGGCCACAGGTGCAGCCTAGATCGCTACGTGACAGCATTTAATGTAGACTTTTGACTAGTTCTAGTTTTTGACTCGTTCAGTAAGACATTTATTTTTTATTATTTTTTTGTGGGGACAAATTACAGCAGATTACCTCCAAAATCTAACCGAGACTCTTAAAGAATGTGTAGATCAAGAAAAAACTCGAACAAATATTAGGTTACTTGCCTATGTCCCTTCGTTTACTGCCGTGGCGTCCCTTGTTTCGTTGGAGAAAACAGACAAGCACGAGGACACTGGCTGACTGTGTGCGCGTGGCCCCCCTGCTCGTCTGCGCACGCGGCGGCTCTTACCTGTCCAGAAATAGCGCGTGCTGCCCGAAGTCACAGCACAGAGTGTGTATTGTGAATGTAATCCCACAGAGACAAACTGGTTGGACCATTGCAGTGGGGTAGACTCAGCTGCATCTGTGTTGTTTTTTTATTGTTGTTTATTATTATGCAGTTGACCATTATGAAGCAGCTTACAAACAGGCAGTGATTACAACATATTGAATACTACAACCTGAGCATGAAAGCTTCAGTGCATGTCTGTCTGTTTATTAATAATGTATTGGTCAACTGATCCAGACCATGGGCACATGTGACATAAGAATTTCCAGTTATGGAAAATCTTTTCTTAATTTTAACCCAATTGAACACAAATGCAGAGGTGGGTAGAGTGGCAGAAAACACAGAAAAACAAAATAATAGATGCACGAGACGAACTACATCTATTTTACAAATCAAAATAAAGCATTTGTCATTTTGCATTAAATATTTACTCTCAGTGGAAAAAGTAACTTTTTCTCCCAAATAAGAGTACAGATACGTCATTATAATTTTATTCCAGTAGAAGTAAAAAGTATTCTAAAAAGTACAATTTCAACTACATGTACTAGATTAAATGTAAGTGAGTACTACCCACCTCAGCACAAATGTCTGTTTTATTGTATCGTGTGTGTGTGTATAATTTTGTATTTAGCTTGAAATTTTACTGCAATGGACAAATACAGACTTTAGATTTTGCTTTAGTGAATATTTCATACCAGTGATTGCTTTTATCCAAAGCACGTTACAGCAGGGAACCACCCACCCATTCACACACCAATGTACACAGACACTGGAGGCGAGGTGGGTGACCTGTCCTGCCCAAGGACACCACGACAGCGCGTACCTGTAGAAGCCGGGATTTGAACCGCCAACCCCCAATGAGACGATACACTGGACATGACACTTTATTTATTAGAATGATTTCACACTCTCATACAGTATTGACCAACCAGAGCCTTTTGACCAGACCTGGCAATAACAGCTACATGAGATAACAGCAGCACTCAATATAAAACTAAATCAATTCGAATATTGACAATACACTCAGTAAATGATTTACACACATGGCCAGTTTTAGCGCAGAGCTACAGAAGATACTTACAAAACATTGTTAATAAATAGAATATAGTTTGAATGTCTTTCATTTCTTTTAACTCACAGAATACACTGTATGAAAAATACATTTAGGGCCCCCAGTGCACAGCAGTTTGGTCTACAATTTCAGCTGGAATAAGCTCCATTATGCTTAATACTGAGAGGGCATGGACAAAAAGACAGCGAAAAATGTAACATACAAAACAGTTAAAATTATGCAAACTAAATGATGAGTACGAAACGCTGCCCCAAAAAGCAGAGAACATAAAAACATTCAGTTTGCAGCATTTTCCTTTCCTAGTTCTGAAGCAAGAAGCTGGGCTCACATTTTTTTTTATCAAAAGTTAACACATAGTTATATTTTATTCACTATAACATATGGTTTCTTAATTTTATGTTGAAAACTGTGGCCCAACGTTTTGAGAAATTTACTGAAATAGAGTAGAAAGTTGGTCAAATTTCAAATAGATCCCAAAAATATATTCACAGCAATATAGGCCACAAAGTCCTTTCTTATGTTGATCTACACACAAAAATAATAAAAAAATGATCATTTTCATGTAAAGAATAGATCTTCAAACTTAAGAAAATTAAAATGGTACAACCGAGTGCGAGACCAGCTCACACCAATGTCCACACTGCAGCAGCCCTGCCTTGTTCACACACCTCACTTCACTTTCAGTCTAATTACATAGTGCTCACATAAGGGTCAAAGTTTAAGAATTGTAAGGGGGGAGTTGTTATTAAGTATTCAGTAAGTTATAAATATTATTAGTAGCGAAGTTAAAATATTAGTCTAAAACTCCTCTTACTCCAACTACAATCCACACTATGTACAGACGTATGCTCAGGTACACCTTCAGGAGACAATCGTCATTCTTTTTAACAATTCCACTGCAATAGTTTTTCTCAATAGCTTAAAAACAAATAAGATCATGA
This sequence comes from Proterorhinus semilunaris, assembly GCA_021464625.1. Taxonomy (NCBI): domain Eukaryota; kingdom Metazoa; phylum Chordata; class Actinopteri; order Gobiiformes; family Gobiidae; genus Proterorhinus; species Proterorhinus semilunaris. The sequence continues at coordinate 17,338,077 of CM038344.1, forward strand.
TGGAATGAACTTGTTATTGGCTTATAAGGCGGCGTATGTGGATGAATTACACATTTACAGCATGTGACTTAAAATAATGTTTAAAATAAACTAGTAAAATGAAATTGAATATAGACATGGTCATGTTATATCTTTGAGGATAAATAAAGGCTCATGTTTGTGGTAATGTGAACATGTGTGGCCATTAAAGCGTTCTCATCGTCCTCTCTGCTGTAGATTCAAGACTTTTCAACTCACAACATGAGTAAAGTCTGGAAGTGGGCTGTGTCACTGACAACCCAGCTGGCTCTCAGCATTCAAAGACATGCACACATGCACAGGAGCTACATTTTCTCTGTCTGATGAATACGTCAGTGGTGAATGAATGACTGATTTCACTCAATGCGGTATGTATCATTCAGACTATTGTAGGACATTCATGCAGTCATATGGCAAGCCATTGAGAAAAACTGTGACCCTGTACAAAACTATCAACCTCTTTATTTATAGGGATTTAAGGCTCAAGATGTTCATAAAGTGCTTCATATAACACCTGGATCCTCTAAAAAAAAGACACCACCGCCAGTTTCTCAAAAGCCCTAAAATTTACTTGAGCTCAAGGTGCCTCAAAACACGCGCTACATTTATTGTCAGCAGCAAGATGACAATTACCATACCTACAACTTTAATTCTTTCCAGAACCTCAACGCCACATCTTGATCATTGTGTGTATTTTGATTAAAGTCAAAGTTTGCAGAGGCTTCATTCCAGCATTCGTCATAATTAAAAAGCACTTTAAAGTTGTCTAATCAATGTTTGCTTGATAGAATGTTTAGGCACTCCCATTCGCTACAGCTGCGCTCTACAGTTTATGGCCTGTTTCGGTTATTAAATATATAAAATAGAAACTAACTGAGGAAATAACGGCTAATGAAGCACATTTTTTGCATTTCACATGAACACATTCAGCAGTGTGTGTTAATACATTTCAAATTATGACATAGAACATCAGTACATCACATAATGAATGAGCAATAAATTACCTCTTTTATATAACTGTTCTTTATATGTTTGTCAGAGTATAAAATAGTAATTTAGTGTTGTATATATTCTGTAAAAAAGTATATCTGGAGATTTCCATGGTTACTAGGAAGAAGATAGTAGCATATTGTTGTTATAAATAAACTTGAGCGTGCATGACAGCACTGGCCATGGACAAACACAGTTCTCTGGTATCTGCAGGGACAGCAGAGGACTTGCCAAGGCCTTTTCACACAGTGGAGCTACAGTTTATCATTCATTCCAGTCATGTTCTGCTGAGGTTGCAATGTTTTGTTTTTCTTTTGAGGTCACGCTGTATCAACATTTGAGCATGTTTTGGTGAGGTGGGATCGCCTGTGATTGGTCATATCAGACGAGGGTGCCCGGGTCGGCGCTGGGTTCTTTAGGAGAAGTGTCCGGTGCATTCTCCTGGTACAGAGAAAACTCCATCGATCTGCAAAAGGGGAATGGAAAACAGATCAATAGCGTCGTATAAATAAGAGACAAGTGTAAAACCACAGCTGAACAAGCTATTAATTTGCAAACATCAAAAGAGTGAAGTAAAACAGTACTCCATTGCATAAAATATGCAACATACTAGTTCCCCTGGTCTTTAAAAAAGGCAGTTTCAAACCAATGTCAGCAAAAGTATGTTTACTGTTTGTTATCACACACTTAAGCCAGTAAGCCAGTAAGCCAACAGTCTAATTTTATATTTGATGGATTCATTTACTCAGTGGTATGCAGACTATAATCTCTGACAATTTTAGGGGTAACATTCGTTTTTTTGCAGTACAACTGACCTTCCCTGAAGTGGGTGCCCATGGAAGCTGGCAGACTGGGTCATATGAGGCCTGTGGCTGTTGGTAGGGTCACCCTGAACTGATTGGGCCTGGTGAACCAGAGGGTGGGGGTGTGAGAGGCGAGAGATCCCTGCTTCATTGCCTTTAGATGCAGAAGGATACCCCAGAGCGTTTCTAAGGTACCAGTCCCTCAGCCCCTCGAGTGCTAGAGCCTTATGGAGACTTCGTGTAGAGTCTTCTGGGGTGGGAAGAGAGAACTGTGGGGGTCTGCGAGTGAATGGAGGGCCCAACAGCTCAGCCTGGTAAGGATGCAAGTTGGGAATGGACGATGTGGTGGCTGAAGAAGGAAGGGGTGTCTCGTAGGCTGACAGTAGTAGCGCATCATGCTGCAAAGGAATAAATGGACCACAAGATTTGGTTCTGGTAACTTTGACCCTGCGTAGTTCAGCCTGGGACCCTCTTAAGACCAAGGGGCTAAAGGGAGGCACAGCACTGGGGAGGTGCACCTGTGAGTGGGAGAAGCCATTGGCATGGGACTGTGGTGCTGCAGTGGATGTGCGAGGGGATGACGTGTCCCAGATCTTGCCTGTGGACTGATACAGCTGCTGCATCTTCTGCTGTTTGCCCCAAACATAATCCATCAGCTGCTCATTGTATCCTCCGTTCCCTCTGCCACCCATTGACAGGCGCAGCTTTGCCTGTTCTACAGAGCTGTCCACATGTCTTTCTGGACTAATGCGCCGCAGTTTCCCATCAGTGAGTGTCTCGGAGCTCTTGTATGGCCCTCCTCTAGGGGGCATCCCATTACGTGGAGCAGGATCATCAGGCAGACTGGACCTGTCCAGCAGGGCCTCTGAGCTGTTACTGCGCCTTGCCCGGGAGCTGTAAGGGCATCCTCTCCGCTCCGCCGAGGAGCCCTCCTGAGCTAGTGGGATCATGTATGGTACATCCAGACTGCCAGACCACTGCTTCAGGCCATTTCCTGCTGATCCATCCGACCTGGTGTTTAGGAAAGCCCAACAAAAGAGAAAAATGTTAGCTGTTAGCTTTCTGTTTAATTTCCTGTACCAGACGATTTCGTGTCTCGTCTGTAGGGAATACCACAGAGTATATTGTAAAAGCAGCAGCAAAAAAGGGTATACAATTTTAGTCAAATTTTTCTACATAGTATATTGTTTTTGAACTATAAGTACACGCCTGGACTCATCACCTGCTGGCAAAAACACTAGTTGCGGACAATAGCAGGACATAATTTATTCTGGAGACAATTGTGTGACAGCAGCTGGCTCTGATGTGCATTCATGTGCAATTAAATTGAAATACAAAGTTATTCCTGTGGGGGGGGGGGGGGATCTGTGGTGTGACACAGAAAATGATTACCTGACATGAACACTGATTGGAGCAGTTCGAGCCAGAAGAGGAGTCGCAGGAACACTTCTTCCCTCAACATTTGATGCACTTTGGGGTAAAGAATGAGATGGGCTGTGGGAACGTAAACAGAGAACACACGTTTCATGTGACTGCACTGAAAACTCTGGAAAAGAAAGGATAGTGCACAGTAACGTTATTCAAGATGAACTGCAGCAATTACATTATAGTTATTAGTTACTTATTTTCTTGGCCCTTGATTACTAATGTTGTGGGATTCCAAACTTTGCAAGGCAAAAGTGCATTTATCATCCATTAGCCTGGAGCGATTACCTGACAGAGCTTGTGGCTGAGTTTCTGCGTGTCCTCATCTCGTAGTAGATCTCCACTGGCGACAGCTTCCTGCTGATTCTCTGGTCAGGACTGCCTACGGTGAGTCCAGGCTGTGACAAAGAACGCTGGTCTGCCGCCACGCTGGGAGAAGACTCTTCAGGGGAGAAAAATTATGTTAAAAGATGCCAGCTCTGGATGAGAGAAATCCTTGTTTTCACAGGCTTAACAAGCCCAATGTGCTATTTTGAGCTTAAAACTGACACGTGAATCGTTATTTTTATCGCTGTAAAGTGCAAATTAGTTCCCCCAGCTGAGGGAAAATGAGGTTTGAGATGCTAGAGTATAATGGCTGGGTATCAAATTGGATATGAACTCATGCTTTTGATACCTAATGCTTGTTAACTATTACCGGTACCTAGATCCAAATAGTATAAATGCTCATGAATTAAATAAAGGACTATTTTTGGAGCAGTTTAAGTTGTAAGCAGTTGTTTTCATTAATAATTTGTGCTGGGATCTCCAAACAACTTTATTCTCAAGACTAAACAAATATTTAATTTACTTCTTTTTTTAACAGGGTCAGTACACATTATTACACAGGAACATTTTAGTAAATGTGCCAGGGTTAATTATAAAGCTAATTTTCAACTGCAGGCGCAACTTGTTTAACACTACTCCGCCCTTTTAGTGTGTTACTTAAGGTACTGTATGTGTAAACTTAAATCAAATTACCATTATCATGAGATGTGGAGTCCGACATGGAGCTTGTACTCTCGGAAATTACACTTTCTTCTGCAAGAACAAAACACACAGGTTACATTGCTCGTTAGCCTTGCCAGGCATATGGGATTCTCGTTCAATTAAAAAGAGCGATAGTTTGCAAGTTTGGCTTGTTTTCTAGCTGGAGAAAAATTGGTAATTAATTAGTATTGCGTTTACCAGTGTGACAGCCTCGGTGAACTGTCCTCTTGTTTTGGGCGTTTCTGTCTAATTCTGAGTTCCGGTACAGAGCCCCAGTGAAGATGGTTTTCATTTGCTTCCTTTGGGCATTTTCATCCTGTAGTCAGGGGACAGCGGTTGGCGTTGGACTTTAGAAACACCACAACTAGCTGTAAACTCAATTGATATTCAAGAAGTTGACTCACCTCTGTCTTGGTGTCGGCTGAGAAGTGAGTTCTCCGCTGCACCGGTGGAGGTTTTTCTCCCGACTCTACGGGGAAAACCCGAGGTAGCTTCCCAGTCAACTCCTGCAGAGGACAGCAATTAACCTCCACTTTATAAAATATCTTCCATACTGCTTTATCAGCGTTATACTAATAAATTACTGATCTATGAGGGATAAACTAAAGTGCTCTGCCTGCAACCATTGCCTGGCCAAACATCCCTGCTTTTTGTAAAGAATAGCAAAAGCGTGTATTCTGGCTGGCCAGCAGTTATTGAGAACTATTTTGATTTGTGTGCTGTGATTGAGTGCGCTGATTTACAAGGCGGTATACTGGAGAACCGTACACTGCCTTCTCTTAGATAGGAACATTTGGCTTTCTTCTGGAACACCATCCTGTTTGGCCTGTATATTTATTAATTCTATGTGCTCATCCAAACTTATTCATGTGCATAAACCCACGTGTATTGGCTGCTCAGTGTCACTGCATTCACAATAGCTTTGTCCAATTATTGTTGATGTATATTTTTATACATTTTATAGCAACTTAAATAACCTCTTCACGTTTTTTTCAAGCTGTCTCTCTATTCTCTTTCTACTCCCTACACTTTCTACCAGCGTCTATCCTGGGCACAGGCAAATCAGGCGACCATGAAAGCTTGTAGGACTCAATATGCCCAATACGTGATATCCGAGCTGAACTTTAACATTAACAATGTTGATAACGGTCTTGGTTACAGCAACTCAAGGACAGAGGTATGAGGGGAGGTTGTGACTTGAGCGCACTGGGCTACAATCACACTGATGTGCTCCTCTGACGCACTGAAGCACACACGTCCTGCGTTGACAGAAAACTGATTCCATGGTGGCTCCTCTGTGTGCGGTGGGGAGAAAGGCAGATCCAGAGCACATCCTCTTCCACCACACATAACTGTTCTGCCGGCTCCTGGTGAATTTGCAGCCCACACAGTGCTGTTCTGTGCACAGAGTCCAAAGTACGCATGTGCATATGCTTTAATGTGGGTGTTATGTTGGCCCTAAAATGTAATGTTTTGTGAGCACCCCCATAGAAGAGCTCAGCTGGAAGGGGAGCAAGGGATGCATGTAGCTCTGACTATAGCCTTTTACAAACATATCGTGTGCATGTTCGGTGAACCAGAAGATCAAGAGATATCACCGTGACTATGAAGAACTATGCTAAATTATGTAGTTAGCTCTAATTTTGTTCCACTTTTAAAGCATCATCCCCACACCTCTCTCCCCCTGTTCCACTTGGAGCAAACGGAGATGCTTCTCGTTTGTTTGTATGCAAAATACCACAGGTTTTTTCGACATGTGTGTACAACATAAGCAGGAGAATAGCAGTCTACAAAAGCCACAGATAAGCCATGTTGTTTAGATAAGGCTTTTGATAAAAGGTGTTAAGAGCGGCAATCATGCAGAGCAACTATGAACAAGCGCTTAAATCATAACTAACCTGCTGTGATAATAATTACATCGTATACTCACTGCCTCCTGCAGACAGACTTGCTTGAGTTCTACCACTCTGCTGTTGAGGAGAGCCTCCAGAGCTTGTTTCTTTTGCTGCAGGGCTGTAAGCCTTTCCGCCTGCAGCTTGCCATCCTGGCAGCCTTGAACATCTGCACAACACATACAAACGCAACAATGCAGTATGCAGGAATTTTCAGGCGAGCAATAGAAGATAAAAGAACAAGAGCATGAAAAGATCTAAAATTATAATCCAATCCTCTGGTATCTGCAATGCTCGTCACTGCCTCTCTGTGCCTGTGCTAAGATTATCTGACAGCTGGGGTGACAGCTTGTTAAGAAGATGCCTTCACAGTTGTTTGTAGCACTTTTTTTTTCTCTCTTTTTCCATTGATAGAAATGCTTGAACTATTTTGAGCTTGTCTAGACATGTGAAGGGCACTCTCACCTGGTGTCCCCAGACCCATGGGTGTCATCAGTTGAGCTTTCACCTCCATGTGATGTAATGCTGGGGCATCAAGCAGTTCTCTCCTGGCCACGTTCTTACCTGCTCCAAAACAAAGACGTAAACAGTTCAACAGAAGTGTAGAGGTGTTGTTTTTCTCTCTCACTCTGACACTAACCTTGCAGTATCAGCCATATTGGTGGAAGTGAGGTGGATGCGCATTTGCAGCCAGTCAGCAGCAAATAGATATAGATGTTAAGTTAAGATGAATCCAAAAGGCATCAGGGATCCCTTCGCTTCAGCTTTTGGTGTGGTATGACATCTAAAAACAAGACAAATAGTAATAACAAATACATCAATAGGTTGGCATTCAAAACAATAAGATACTGTTTAAATATCTAGTGTATAGATATTGGCATAGTTTTTAGTCTAGATTCTTAAGTCAATTTGCTCAACCAACCCAGATTTCATCATGGCAAAAACATTACACATCTGTAGACAATTCCATGATAAGCAATAATAATTACTTTTACTGCACTCTAAATTGCAAAGTAACAATAGTACCTACTGTATCACTCGTTACCAGTACTTATTACTCATTTAAGTTTCTATATTTGGTCTTTGAAGCCGCTAAAAACATTATAATGTGACTTGATGCATAATAGATTAAAGCCCTAAATTTGGCTCTGACTCGATTAGTCACAAATTAATTAGCAAAGAAATCCTTTTTTTTTTTTTTACATCTGTCAGTTCAAATACAGTGCGTCGGCCACAACTGACAATTTAGGCAACATGAGCTCAGTCGTCACGATCTAAATAAAAATCAAACTCCTGTCTTTCCAAGTGTGCTTCAGTGCTGTTGAGTTATGATCTTCAAATCTGTGCCATGTGATCTATATAGTTTTTTTTTTTTTAATTGTACCTTTATTTAACCAGGAAAGACTGACTAAGGTTCAGACCCCCGTCCCCAGAAGAAAGCCACATTACGGGTAATACAGCCGTTCAATTGCACGGTAACCTTTTTGTGTTATTGTGTTTTGCCGGGAGTTCAAAAGTTGGCCAAACGTTAGGTTATTCCAGCGTATGGATAAGGCGTTTGCATGGTCAACTGTAACAACATGAGAAATTTGTTTTTTTCCTCAAATCACGATCCAAAAAGCCTCTCCTTCAATGCCCAACAGAAGCATCTCAAAATAGAAATCCTTTGGCAAAAGGCCTTGCACAAATGGCTGCCATGAAACTGGTATCACATTGAGACGATGCCAACTGAATAATGAAAGTCTATACTCAAGAGGAGAGAAGACACCAGTACTCGGGTATGTTTACTATTCGTCAGTTCATCTTAGTTTTCATTTATTGCTTATTTTATTCATATAAAAGGCATTTGCAACGACAGCATTTAACATATTACTGAACAGGAGCAGAAATAAGTAACTTATATATGTTTGCCCCCGACGCATTATCCTTAACAGTTCCAGTTCATTTGAGCCGTTTCATGCGGCCGTCTTATCAATTACAAGACATGAAAACACGAATGGACTTGGGAGTTTTAATCCTTTATAGATCTCACAATGGAGAAATTCACTTGTTCTCAAGAAACACTCTGGGTGTGCAAAATAGACAGGAAATGTGCAAAGTGTTAAATAGTAAATAGATGTATCTTATGTACAATGAGTAACACAAAAATCTTAAAGGGCCAAAAATATAAACAATGAGAAAATAAAAATGAGAACAGACTAAAAAAGTAGAATATCAACGTGGGCATTGGCAGTGCGATGTTTACAGTCCTAGTGCAGGTGTCGTTTAAATCCTACTGTTTGTCAACAATCAGTAACAAAGAAAGTAGTCAGTCCGTGTGTCACAGGGTGAAAAGTAAAGACTCACAGCCAGATAACCTTCCACCAGGGGCAACCAAGTTGAATAAATCACACATTGGTGTCTTTCAATGGTGGGAGGAAGCAAAAATGTTTGGAGAGCACCCAAAGTAACAAATGGATGGCATGTAGACACAGAAAGCAATTTTTAACATTGTTGCAAAAAAAACAACAAAATGCTGACTCTTATATGATTGTTTATCGTTAGAATAAAAAAAGATGAGCCTGCCTTTACGGATTCCAGACAACAATCCAAGAGGAAAGTTATGAGATCCATGCTCAGTTAAAGTAAAGCGGTCTCCCATAGCGCAAAGTCCTTTAACCACATATTGTGCCAGTACCAAAACAAAGGAAATGTTGTGAGGGAAAGAGTACAGTAGTATTGCCATTCATTACGAGGTTTGACAAATGTATTTTACTGGGATGTCAGACAAAAGTTTGGCTCCTGATCTTTGTTCTACACTGTTTGCTCTGCCTCAGTTAAATCCCAGTGTGCTTGGCCTGCCCTTTCACACTGCCCACATGCAGGTGTATAAGGGTCAGATAACAGCTCATCACATGCATTCATTCTTATACCACTGGTGTGTGATCAGAGCTCAAGTTAATCTAACGAACGAAGAACTTTCACTTGGGAAAGTACAGAGTTTTGAGGTGTTTCTCAGTAGCTGTGCAATAAAACTGTAAAAAGAAAGTGGACATTTGGCATTCGTGTGTGTGGATGGTCGCTGGGTAGCTGGAGCCAAAAGGCAGTGGTACCTCTTAAGAATGCCTTTGTCTAAAAGGCCCTCACTTTTCATTTGGACCAAGCAGGATTTCTTCATGTAGTAATAATCATAGTGGGACACTACACAGAATAATGCAATTATAACTTTTTGTTTGATTTATACTACTATAATTATTTTATTTAACTTAATTAATTTACTTGTTTCTAATGAGCTTTGACTGTCTAAATATACCTCGTTTGTGCCCATGAAGCAAATGTTGTGGCAAGCTATTACACGCCTAGTGTCATTCTCAGCTTTCTCTTTCATTTCCTTGATTGGTGGATCCAAATTGCCTCCAGTAAAAGAGCCGATGCCACGGGCTCCAGTCGGGTTAGCTCGACTAACGCCTCATAGAAACTGCAAGGACTCATGATGAGAACAACACCACATGCATGTTTTATAGACACTTGGAAGAGGGAATCTTCATCCACAAAACTATGAACAATTTGTTTAATTTGTGTATTTGTTAAATATGTTCACTAAAACAAAAAATATCCGAGCAAGTTTTTTTTTTAAATTGAAAACAAAAAACTCCCGAATAAGCTATACAAATAGACACTGTGGAAACTTATTGGCACAGAACTAGAAACCATCTTGTGTATCATGGCTCAAAGAACTAATTACTTCATTGAGCGCTGTGCTCACCCAATAGTCCAACATGTATAACCTGTTAGCACCACATTCTTAGTAACCAATCAGTGTTAGTTTAAATTTTAGAATATTTTTTATATAATAAGATTGAAAATCATTCACTACATCAACATTTTGTCACTCAACTTGAGTAAGATAAATCCACAGATCTGTTGTAGAACATCTGGGGTGCAGATGTGAAGAAGTAGTTACAGGTTCAATGACGAGTAACAGCCTGCAGCACAATCTGTAGTCTGCAAAGTCATGCATCGTGGCATTACAGTCAGTGGCCTGGGAAACTACATTGAATGTTGTATGGACCGATCCAGACCAAGAGAAGAAATCACTTCACCTACTCTTCAATCACCAAAAAGCAAGTAAACTAATTATAATATGCAGCAGTAAAATATGGTTCTTCCACAATAATTAGACTACAGCTCCTGTGGTAGAAAGTTTACTCCTAATATTTAAAGTAGTATTGCCACTGCTGGTAAAATTGTCTCTATTACAGGTTACAACTACTACAATTACTTTAGGCTCAAAGAAGACTAAATGTCATACTTTGTTGAGTTTAATTATCATTCCATTAGCACTGTCGGGTTGCTTAAAACATTAGCCCAGCCCTTCCTGTTCATGTCCCGCACATGCAAATCAATCAAGTACTGAATATTCAGTGCTGAAGCATTGGTCCTATAGACTACCATGTCCCCCTCCTTCCTCCAGAGACATGCATATTTGATCACAGCATTTGTTGCGCTGCTAAATTCCTAACGGCAACAGTATTTTAACCAGCTTTCTGTTCCCTTGATAAACACGATGCCTTCCAGCTTTTAAAAAGATTCACGCTTCAGCCGTCAGCTTTTATGGGACCCGAGAGTCCTAGAAACCGGCTTCAGCCGTCAGCGTTTATGGAACAGATGTGTTCATGACCGGAGCTGCGCTTGGTCCTATTAAGCCCGTTTCCACTTTGTGCTGTTAATGTATAGATAAATAATACAATACAACCTGTATTTGAATCATTCTGCAATAGTCTCTGAAACAGCTGTTAGAAGCAGCAGCAGCTGAACCCACCTCATGCTTCGAATGGACAGGTGTAACTTTTGTGGACAGTTGTTTACACAGCTGTCGTTATTGTGCACTTTTACACACAGTCATCAGTCTAGGGTGGAATGACGCAGCCTTTAAAGCAGGGATCTCCAACCAGTAGCTCTCCAGCCCTTTCTTGGTAGCTCGCCAAAGGCCTTCAAAATTTCTACACACACTTGATGAGTCACATTTTAGATACATTTTCTCTTTGTTCTTAACATTTTGAACAGAATCTGAAAACATTTAGGCAAATTATGTAAAGTATAAGGACACAAATTCAAGTCATTTTCTCCAATTTTGTTGAAATAATCCTCTTGGCTACTAGCTACAGGGTGACTACAAAAGTGTCTTCGAAGCATAAGTAGCTCTCTGGTGGTTTTCCATTATAAAAGTAGCTCACTGGGTAAAATAGGTTGGAGACCCCTGCTTTAAAGAGTTTCCCAAAACAGCTTCATTTCTGTGCCATTTTTTCCACCGACAGTATACCCTCATCTATGTCTTATTTTAATTTGCATCAGGGGAAACTTATTCTGCTCTAATTTTACCCGCAAAAGGAGGAAAATCTATGTTTCAGGCAAAGTCTTTGTGCAAAAGGATTTTCTCTGGGACTACTGTACCTGAACATCAAAGATCTGTGCAGGGCTCAGAGAAGGTCAGCTGATCCCTTCTGCACTAATATCATCTCTCTCCTTGTGCCCTTTATAGCCATGAAATACTGATTTATGACACGCTTATCAGCACCACAGAATGGATTAAAGCTCTCACTGGCCAATCCTGTTGCAGCTACCAAACTATCCTTTTGGCCTTGGAGCTCACCTTTGCTTATTTGACAAAAGGGTCGAGGGTAGAAAACAAAGTGGCCATTGCGATCCACCTGGCCTGTGCAGAAGCAGGAGGGGTCAGTAATAAAGATAGGAATGTGGCCTGAACATCCAAGGGGGATTATTTCTATAGGTTTTCCTTTGCTCAGTAACACCTGCGGGGATATCGCAATGTTTTTTCACCTTCCCCTAATATTTACAAGGCTATGTACAGTATATCGTTTTGAAATGAATAAATTGTAAATCTGCTCACGCAATTTAGGTTAGGCGAAACCAAAACATTAAAAGAAATGTCAAAAATATTTGTTTCTTTGTTTATACATTTGTTTCAAACGTGGTCATAATAAGTGTTTGTAAGTGTAGCAGTATTGCCTTTTCACTACTAGAATCCAGTGCAAACAAAAAGTGTTGCTCATAGTATAATCTCCTAAATCCTGGGAATTATCAAAAAAGGAGTGTCACCTTGTTGAAACTAATGAATAAATTAATTACAGCAGGCTATATTGTGGAATGTGGGTCGGGGTATTTCAGGAGAGGTTAGATGAAAACAACTGGGAAAGTAATGTTAGCCTACTAGCAGCTTGAGAGAGTCTGTGAAGAGAGGGGCAAGACAACAATTTACAAGTAGGATCCAGTTCTGAATCCAAATGGCATTGGCTTTCTCCAACACTGTGCAGTCAGGATATTTGCAAATGCTCTCCGTGACTTCAAAAGCCTGTGGTAAATTTATGGCAGAAAAAAATAACAGCAGCAAATGCTTCAGATCAAAGATGAAAGCCTTTGTGGAAACACTGAGGTATTTCTCACATGCATCAAAGGTATTGCCCTGAACGCTCACACACTGACCCACTATTTGGACCCAATGGGCCTATTGTCATGTTTATTTCGTTAATGATAATTAGCGATCGGATTTAAACACTCGTGTGTGAGAATAAAATCTGCAATTGGCAATTCCCCAACAATGCAACAGGATGAAGTTTCCCCTATTCCCAGATAAACGCGCTAACGTTGCTTTGGCCTGATTTGTCTAAACGGACATTAGGCTACATTTATTTTGGGGTAATGGTAGTCCGTGTGAGTTATGTGAATTGCACAGCCTTATGTCGATGCAGCATGTGTCCCCCACATGTATCTGCACCGCCTTTACAAACAGCTCCATCATATGCAAAGAAAATGGATTAATTAAAGAAAGGGACTCCATCACAGGTGTGCCAGTGACACGATGAGAAAATGATTAGTATGCGGCTACGCGTTAAACACGAGCCTGTGGTGTTAATCACTCTGGCGTTAGTGATCAGAGCAGAAATGGGAATCGGATCCACACTACTCGCCTTTTTGGAATCGGTTGATTCAAGATTACGCTTACCAGTGAGCATGACCGAGGGTTTCCAAGGTCTCCATGGTCCTCTGTGACAAAGCCCGGGCTCGGAGAAAACAATTCCTGCGGAAAACCATGCCGTGGTAGATGTATGAGCTTGGCAGAACGAATCAGCCCACGTCAATTTTGAAACCTAAAAGCAGCCGCCCCTAGACTTGTCTTTGCATCCCAATTGTTATTCCGCAGCTGCAGTCTATGGACCTCCGCAGCGGAGCCCTGCGCGTCTCAGCACAGCGGCTTTCACTGAGAAGAAAGCGCTCCTTCTGCACCGGATGAGAACCCTCCGCTTTACTCAGCGCACTGTCACAACAACGCCCCTCCCATGATGCTACATGCCTGATGTGCACCGGCCCCCAACCAGACCAGCGACAGTATTATGTACATCTCACAGCCTCACTCACTCTCACCCTCTGCTGTAGAATGATGGGGAAATAACTTAAAATTACAAAGAACAAGACTAATGGTGGACCTATGCCAGTCTTTGCTTATTTTGGGTCTTTTCTTTTTACCATCAGGACTTGGCCTTCAATGAACTAAGAGCAGCAACAATGTGGACATGAAGATGCCTCCTCAGAAAGAAAGAAAAACACAAAACCACGCGTCAATAGAGAACAATTTGTCATGATGGGTTGACAGGATGGTCTAAAGGGCCTTTCCTTTTCATTCGTCCTAAGTCTGTTGTAAGACTAATTAAATAATCTTTGGATTAAAAAGTCCAAAACATTTTTATTAAACAATGTATTGAGAAATACCAGTTTGTCTCAAACAATAACATTTTGAAATTCAAATAGTTACAAAACATTAAACTCTGTTTCCACAAATCTGGGTTTTCTACACATTTACTTGAGGACACCAGGATCCTAAATCCCCCTCAGGATTATGGATCACGAGGGGAACGGCAGAGTAAAACAGAACTATCCAAACTATTTAGTTATTTCTTGCACCTGTTCACTTTTGTATGTACACAGTAGACACAAGTGAAACTTATGTTCCCTTTGTCTTGATATGAAACCATTTAAATCATGTATACAAAAGCATGTTGAATAGGGCATTAAATTGTAATCACTTTTCTGCTATACTATTTTAAGTAGTAGTCTCTCCAATAGGACACATAAACACACAGTGTTTGTGACAATGAAACACATGAGCGAGTTACATTCAAGAGTAAATTATTTTAACCTATTATAACAAATGCAATATTATGAAGCAATAGACATTTTTTTATGAGCAAAAAATAAATTTAGGTGAAAAATAACTTGATATTTGTGCGTATTTGATCTTGTAGTGAACTACTCACTGTGTGACGTCTGTACTTTCTATCCCAGTGGCCTCTAGAAAACTCCAGGATGAATCATTTTCAGGGTTTCTGGTAGGTTCTCTGCTGACAGAAACCTACCAGAAACCTTAAAAATCAATTGCTAATCACCTATACAGCCACTGGGTCACCACTCAGGTGAAATAGGCACAAATAAAATATGTTTTGTTCATTTGTTTCCATAAACAAAACAAATTCCATAATACACCTTTAAAGTGATTATCGATTCCTCAAGTAAAAGTGTTGATAAACCCACAAGTGATCGCGTCCAAAAGAGTCGGCCTTTGACACCAGTCACTCTGGCAAAAAATACAAGTTTGCAAAAAATACAAGTTTGCATTTTATTGTCACAGCTCTGGGAATGCCATCAATTCTGGTACCACAAATATGCAAAGAAAAAAATGGCACCAAGGTCAACAAATCAAGTCTCGATTGTTCAATACTTTCAGTCACAAAGCATTCTACAGTTTGTACAAATGGTCTCATTCTTTTTTATCAAGAATTCACATGTGGGTGCCCGCTCCAGTATTATTGGGTTTCTGCGGAGTACCGCCTGGGTTGGTGGTACGCCGTGGCATACAATGTATTTGTCCATGTCCAAAAGCAGATTGACCACATGTGTGATGGAGTCTAGAGGTGAGGGATGAGCGTCATACAGCGGGTGTAGGGGCAGCAGCGGGTGTCTCTGTACTGAGATTTTATAGTTGAAGTCTGTGTCAATTTGCACTGTGGTATCTGCCATGGCAGACCGCTTAGAACACTGCACAAGCTGCATCTGCGGCCCCTCCACCATGATGGCATACCACAAGATTGGCAGTGCGGAGGAACGTAAAGTGTCCAGCATTTTCTTGAGATCGTGCTCTTTATTTAGATCACTTGGTTCATCTGCCAAACTGTAGATTTGTGTAATCTGTGGTGAAACAAAAAATAAAATAAGCAAACTTTAAAAAAATCTTCAAACAATTAGCTAATCGCTAACAACTTACAGTAGGATAGTCTTCCTCTTCATCTTCTACTTGTGATCTGATTTCCTGTTGATATGAAATAAGCACATTTTAAATGGTACAGTTCAATCATCACTTAAGCAAATTGTTACAATCTGATTAAAACCATAAATTGCTACCATCAGCTAAAAGGGAACTTACGAGATTGTAATTATAGCTGCTATTGTGGCGGTCTTTGACAGACACTCCGTTCTGCTGTCCATAAACTGAATTATTTAACTAAAAAAGAAAAACCTTTAGGCATTGTCTATTAATACCAATTGTGGTTGCAGTTTTCTGACAGCTCACCTGCATAGATGATTGGCGTTTTCGGACGTTTTGTTCCTTGCTACTACTGTTCTATTAAAAATAAATAACATTCTGAAGTAGTAAACCCACTAAGAAGAAAGGACATGTGTATAATATACTTACTGTCTGTTGATCTTTGTCCTCATCCTCGTCGTCACTTGGTGGCACTCTTTTCCTCTTTCTGCTGTAAGTATATTGGGGTTTTGTTCTGCCCCAGATTGTTGCATCGTCAGCATCTCCCCCAAACTGAGAAGGTAGCAAGTGTCTCTGTTCGGACAAAGAAAGATTTTTTTTTTATTATTAGGAACCAAAAGACAGAGGAGCTGCAAATTCATACCATTGCTTGTCTTTGACATTGACGTAGCCGACACTTCTGTCTTTTTTTGTTGCTGCCGCCAAATTTGGGCTTGTCTATACAGAAATCACAAGTGCCACAATCTTTCCTTAAACATGCTGGACATTCTCCACAGGCGCGTCGCCTTCGCCTCTTGTGCCACTAAAAATAAGCAACAATTATTCTCCAAGCGATTTAACAAATCCTCATTTCAAATCATTTCAAAATACACTCTCCCAACATGTGTAAAACGTGCGCCTTATCCAGGTAAATTATCACTTACCACTTTGTCTCCAGTTTCCTGCACACTGACCCTGGCATGTCTTTTGTGCCTGCTCTGCCCCTTTTCATTATTTACATTTAGGGAAAATTTGTAGTTAAGCAATAGTAGCTTAAAGAGGACTCAAGACAACAAAAAATATATTCGCCTTTCAAAAGAGAGACTTTTACAGTTCACACTCTTTATGTTGCATGGCAACTCACCTTCCTGTCCTCTACATTGACCCTGGCACTTCGTCCCTGTTTTGTCTGACGTGTGACTACACACTGGCAGGGTGTTCAGTAATTATGAATGAATACACAGTAATAACTGTCAATGTCAACAGCACTGGGTGTACAATCACAAAAGTGAAAAGGCACACTGCTTGTGTTGTCATGTTACAATCTTCTCGGAATTAAAATGTACTTGATTTCATCTGATGGAAAAGTCCAAATAACACTCACATCTTCATCATCGTCACTTGACATGTCATCATCTTCGTCTAATTCCAGAGGGTTTGTAAAGTCCTCAGGATCTTCACTTTTAGTATTTAGATGCTTGGTAAGAAAAAAACAGAATGAGAGATTATAAACAACAGAACCACGTGGATATATAAAAAAAAAAAACATATATTACCTGGTAATGTGTAAATTCCTGCTGTTAAATGATAAAATAAAAAATTAATACAAATGGAATAATAGAACTGAAGATTAATTCAATAATATAGTAACTGAATAATACTATAACTAGTTGTAAATCTAGAAACTTACAGAGTCTTCATCAGGGTCAATATTTGGCTTTGGCGTTATAAAGCCTCCAGGGCCCTGGTAAAAGTCAAAGATGCTTAAAGCAATGTTAAACTTACTTCAAAGATGAGTGTATAATCTTTACCTTGCGAATAGGACATAAGCATTTACGTTTCCGACATGTACGCTTACGAGATCCCGGCAACAGTCCTTTACAATTACTACAATGTCCACAGTTCACTTTATTGTGGCATCCAGCACATTGTCCACACGGAATCCACTGTCCATAGAAAAGAAAATAAGTCAGTTATGATTGTTATGTGAATTCACCATAGTTCAGAGGACAAAATGATCATGTGTACCTTGCGAAAACGAATTAATGGATGTTCCTTTGTCTTGAAAGCTGTTGAAATTCAAGCAATTTAAAACATTTCAAATCATTTGGCTTCTAAAAAGTGAAATACCTTCACTAATGTTAAAGTCTATAGACCCTTTAATTGTTTGTAAACATTACGGGCTTAGCTGGAGGCGGGAAGCTAGATTCCCATCTATTTCCATTGTAGCTGTTGTCATAGTAACGATACACAAATGTCCACGGGCGTTTTCCCACAGGCTCTAGTTAAGTCGATTTAAAGGGACTTTAGGCCCGAGAGCGGCACTTTAGGGTCAGTGTGAATCTAACCGCAGCACTTCAAGCCGCTCCGACTGCGGCTGAAACAGGTGGTCTCGGAGCGACCTGAGCCGCCCTCTGCGTGGGAGCGGTTGTGGTGTGAATGCGGGCGACCTCTGGTGAACCAGTCTCACTTTGATGCCTCTTTTTTGCACGAAGCAAGAATGACTACGCGCTGCATGAGGACGTTTGGATTACTGCTCTGACGAGGCAAAATGGATTCACTTTAGATCATCAAGGTACGCCTCGCTTTCCCGTCTTCCCCTTCCTGCTGCAGTGAAACTTTCCTCTCCATGTGCTGATTAAGTACATTTCTCTGCACATATATCACCCTCACTGTATTTAACCACGAGGGAGAGGAGTGACCACCGCGTAACATCGGGGAAGTGCCAGTGTCGGCACATTGACAGGTCGATGCCCGGTGTCATGGGAACAAGTTCGTTGAACAGCTGATCGTTGTTACGTGGCTGAAAATGCCAACTGTTGGAAATATCAGATAAACCTTATTTTATCGTCTCAAATGTCATTCCTCTTGTTCTTGCACCTTATGCTGTGTTTACACATAGGCACGATGCGTTACGAATGGCATTTTCCCGTCGTTCGTGACATGACTTAACGCATCTCAGTGGGATTCTTAACAGAACGCATCAGCTCATGACATTCGTGGAGAAAGTTTTTGTCTGTCAAAAAAATCACCCTCTGTTTGTGGAGTTCGCAACGGAGCGTGTCCTTTCGTGAGGAGTAGTGGCGCTTCGTAATTCAGCGAGAGAGCATTCATAGAGCAGAATCACTGTTTTCACGCTCAAAATTGATAGAAACCCACGCCACGCCGAAAAGTAAATGTTCGTACCTGCAGTAGCTATGCCAAGGAAAAGTGTCACAAAGTGCTGACGGCCTGACAGCGGCAGAAAAAGTTTTGAAACGGTATTTTCTTAATATTTGACAACATTGACATACCTGAGGCTAGAGCCGAAAGCAGCGCCACACGGGACCAGAGGAGCGAGGAGGAGCAAACGACAATGGGAGCGCTTGTACACACAGAGCCGGTGACTGTGCGGCCGTCAGTCTGGTCCATATTCGCCCAATTCTTGACAGATTTCTGACAGAACGCGACAATTCCCAGTGACCCGTAACAGCCCGTGGCACCGCGCAACACCACGGGACACATATTCGTGACCGTGCGCAATAATTCGTGCCATTAATCGTAACGCGTAGTAACAGATCGCAACAGTTTGTGGCGGCGCGTGAAACCTTTACCCCGAATCATCAAATTCCACTCACATTCGTGATCCTTGGCCACGAATGTGGATTCGTGGCATTCGTAACGCATCGTGCTTATGTGTAAACACAGCATTATGGACCACCATTTTTACACTTAGAAATCGACAGTTTTAGTTTAATCTCATTTCTCTTGATCACTTCCTGCCACGAAGCAGCGAAAGGGTCAATTTTTACAAGACAATGTATGCAAGTAAGAGTGAAATTCAGTATCTAGTGGAAACGGCAGGAAAGATCATGGGTGCATTTAGTCATCCCACACCGGATATTTGAACAGGCTTCAATCAGACAGGCTGAGAGCATCCCGTCTGATTCCCCACATGTGCTGCCGTCAGAAAATGAGCTCCTGAACTCTGGGCAGAGGGACCAAGCACAACGTCCCACTGAAGGAGGTCAGAACGGGAGGAGCCTTTGCAGTATGTTGCACAGTCAATGTAAATGTTTGGTTGTCCTACAAGCAGGCTCAATCAAATCACTACCCATCAGCCTCAAGACAAAAACACCTATTGTTATGAACACAAAAGTAAAGTATTTACATCCAACGCAATGTTTTTGACACAAATACATAAATGTATTAGTGCGAGACACAGCTAATCTGGTGTAACACCTGCCTTGATCTGAAAATCCAGTTAGCAGTCACGCGATTCTTTTGTGCACTTTGGCCCAAATTCCCCAAAAAAGAAATACAAAACGTAACACAAACTTACCCCAGCATGAAGGACAGAACGGGTTCTTTCTCTGTTTATCATACCATGTTCCAGTAAATGTAAGTCCACATCTGGAGCATACTCTTTGGACGAAGATATTAATATTAGCACAACCAAAACCTCATTAGGACTACAAGTTAAGGCAGTAATAAACTCACAAAATGCTGTCGTCTGGTCCAAATTCTCCATTGATCGAAGGGAAATACAGCGGCTTTGATGACGTGGGGCCTGGAAGTCTGATTTTGTCATCAGGATGCTCCTTTTTGTTATCGTTTGGTGGGGGGGTTTCATTTTTTATTTGAGGCAGCGTTGGGCTGGCAGCTGGTTTGGAGCTCACAGTAGGAGTGAGCCTGTGGTAAGAGTCGGGGGTATCTGCTCCCTCTCCTCGCTCGACAAAGCTGGAATCAGACGTCTGATCTGCAACCAACTCCGATGCGGAATGTTCACGGGGCTTTCTCTGACGAAAATGAGCAGCCATTAAACATACTCTCAGACTCGGTGCTTAGCATTTAAGAAAATTCTGTACCTTCCGCCTTTGTAATGTTAACCGCTGCAGACCATTTTTGCTAAAAACTCCTGATTTGTATTCGAAACTGCTCAGGTCGCGGTTCATGAGAATGGACAGTTCTATTCGACTTCGTGCCCTGTCACCTTGTGGGCTGTCAAAGAAAGTGGTAAGTAAGTTAGAATTAATCTATCCTTAGTGTTAAGTGCGAAAATTGTAAACAGTAAAAAAGGTAGAAATTACTACTAACATTTTGTTTATTTTCTAAATATCTTACATGATTCCAACTCCATCAAGTATAACAGTAAATGCTGTGCCCCCCCCCCCCCCCCTTTCTACAATTCAATCACTTTGCTAACACTCTTACCTCATGTAGTAAACATCACTCTGTCCAGACCTCGTACCGCTCTGGCGAATAGTTTCCTTGCGCTTCCATCCTTCCCCCAAAGAGGGACAGTCTTCCCATCCCTCATCATTCCCTCGACATTGCTTGCGGCGTGATCTGATAATAACGATACAATATCAATAAACAAACCTCAAAATAAAAAAACAGAGCTGCAAGGTTTTGTTATCAACCTACTGTTTGTGTATTCTTCTGAGGCCCTTCTCACTGCCTGCAACACTCTCACTTCTTTCACTTTCCCCTGCAAGGCTGTCCTCATCTGGCTCTTTAGAACCCAAGGCACGTGGCTCAGCAGAAAACTCAAAGCTTTTGGCGTCCTCATCCTCGTCGTCCTCCAATGGTTCAAACCAGTCTATGGGCTCTTTATTTTCATCCGGTTTTTGCTCTTCTTCCGTTTCTGCTTTGGTTTCTGTGTCTGAAGTGACCAGTTTGTCTGTATCCGGGACATGTAAAGGAGGTTCTAGCTGTTCTTCATCAACATGTTCTGCTGCTTCAGGGACAGGGCTCTTTGGCTGTTCTTCCATCAGTGCACAAGGTTGAGATATTACGACTACAGTATCTTCCCAGTGTAAAATGGTCAATATTCTTGCCCAGGCATCCCATTTAAGTAGGACATTTTTGCAATCTCAGGTCAGCATCTTCTCCAATTGTGTTGTTCATTGCACCACCTGTAAAAAAAAACACCATTTAGAATAGAAACAGCTCGCAAAGCACTCACAGGAATGACAAGCCAATCTTCTACATAGGTGTGAAGGTTATCTTCAGTGCAATGTCAGTATTGTTTGTTTACAAGCAACACAATCATAATATGTACACGGCAAGGCTTAGTTACTAAATAATGATCCCCCTTAAAAGCAAAGAATGAGAATGCTGGTTTGCCAAGACGTTATACATTACATTTTCAGGGGGCACAACTCGTTAGCTTCAGCTAGCTGTCAAAACATGACCGAGCCCCACCAAACCACATATCCAAACAAAAGAATATCACACCGAGTGCATGTGCCATGTGTGGAAAGATCAACGTAGCAAGGACCACTGCTCAAAGCCTTGGTTTGGGGGGTTATCCACGAGCTGTGGTTAGCCAGTTTCTCCACTCGTGCATGAACGGGCAACGGATTAGCTACAGTTAAAATATCTAAAATGGCTCTTCTGTCACAAACCACACCTGCCCGATGAACGCCTCACTTGTCCGATGCAAACCCCACATTTAGGTTAAAAAACATACCTTCAAAGCCTCCAATAACTCATGTTCCACACATTATTCTACTGAGTCGGCTAACGCGGCTAACGAGCTAGCACGCAATTAGAAACGGTAACAGCGGAAGCGAATGAAAAGCAGTCACACCAATCAGGCTCCTCTCCGTGTCATTCATGTTTGTTCCTTCCTGAAGCCGAGTGTAAATATACCGCCCTCCTCATTAGACAGTGCACGCTGATCATGAGGGAACCAATACAGTCGCAGTCGTCGCTGTTTTCCCCATTGGTGCAAATCAGGACGCGTAACCTTTAATGACGCACGCAAGGAAGTAAAGAAAGCATTTATATTTAAGTCAGAGATTAATAGTTGAGATAACAAAGACTCAAACAGCTCCATTCACTTTTACGAATTTTGTGAAAAGCAGTGTCGATTCATTTTCAATAGTATCACAAAAAGACCATTATTAATACATCATTAAAATACACCAGAAGAAGAAAAAAAAAATCTACATTTGGGTCTGAATCTAATGTTTATTTTTATCCAAAACAGGATCATCAGGATTTAATTATCTCATGGAAATATATACAATCATATTTATTCATTTTCACACGGAAAATAAAAATACATTTCAATCCTAGCTTGTATTTAAGTTATAAATCTGCTACAAATGAGTTCTTATCTATCCTTATTGCTGCGAAGATCAGTAGTCAAAGGGTCATGTTGAATCGTTTGGTGAAGCATTAGGGCGAGCAGTCCAGCTCTGTTGGTCATAGCAGTTCTCACATTGCGTTCCTGTTCAAACAGCTCATCCAACTTGTACCACTGTGGGAAATAAAAAACAACCTTATTTGTTTTACAAAAATCAGTTTCAAACAATTCACAGGAACTGTAACATACCACTCGAACACGCTCCAAGTCTACCTCAGCTCTCCTGAGCTTTTCCCAGTTGTAATGTTTGTTGCATTTTCTTTTGGAGACTCTGCAGTAGTCTCCTGTGAGCTCAAATACGTTTTTAACCAAAGGGCACCCGCATACCTCATCTACTGGTACCTGGACAATACATTTTCATCACATTATCCTTAGAAATAATAAATAAAGACCGTTGTTTAGCGTTATACATCTTCTTTTACTGACCTTGGGATCCCTAGAATGTTCTGGGCACAGAACCTGAAGCCGTTTGCAATACGTCTTACTTTGGGGATTGTACACATCACAAAACAGTCTGGTAGCTCTGCAAAAGTTAAAACAAAATCGATTCAATGCAATTCAGTTTATACAAATTAACAGTATTTTTCACACATATGCATACCCTTCAATTCTTGTGGGGTACATGGAACCAAAGGATGTCTGACTCTCATACTGTAAGATAATGGTATTTAATAATAATTTAAATAAATTATGTTAAAAGGAAAACCTAAAATAATACTTACTTTTGCATAGCAACGCTCCATGTGTCTCAATGCCACTTTTGGATTTACTGGATGACTACATGAGACACAGAAAATCTGCAAGTCTGTATCTTCACTGTCGCCTTCATTTACCTTGGAGAGTTAAATGTGCAATTAGATAACAAAAAAAAAACATACAGAAGCTACAAACATACACATACATGCAATAAAAGCTATCAAATCATGTGTACAATATGTACATATATGTATATGATTGACAGCGTACCTCCTCATCTTGCTGCACAGCTTGTTGTTTTGCTTTGGCAATGATACCTTCCAGTTCATGAAATCGTCGTTCCATTTCAGTGAGTCGCAGGCGAGCATTTTGTTGCTCACGGCGGATACGCTCCAACTGCTTTTTACCATGTTCCTCTGCAATGCAAGGACTTTGTTGCCACTGCTGGATTCTTTGAGGGAGAATCTCATAAATCCGACTGTTAATAAAGGTAACATTAATTAACTTTTATTATTTCATGGGACAAAATAAAAAAAATAGGACCATAAAGACAATTATTGCAAAAGTAGCTTCTCTGAAACCATGGAAAGTCAAACCATTTTACAATTACAATTCATATGCCTGTGGACTCAGTGCCTTCAGTGTGTGTAGATGCTTAGGTGTGGCCTGTTTGGCTATACTTTTAAAACAAAAATGTAACGGAAAAAAAACTAACAAAAACAGTCCCACTGTTGTCCACTATGTAGCACAACAGCAATATAATTGAAATGTTATGGATCAGTGCTTGCAAATTTTTTTCTCTTTTTTGGAAACAGCAGTACAGATGGAGAAGAAAATGTCTTACTTGGCTGCCAACTTCATGCCACAATCCTCAGAGCAATATTTGGAGTTTAGTCTTGCTGCGTCCACACAGTTGGGGCCAAGGCATTGACGCCGACCATTATCTCTGAAATCTCCTCTTTCACTGTGTCTGCTACGGTCCTTATGTTTCTGTTTCTGTTTGTGTCGTCGGGACTCTTTCTAGAAGCAGTAAAAGAATATGGCTTTTAGATTTGTTAATAATGAAATTATTCTTTAATAAAGTCTTACCTTCTTGTCGATTTTTTTTTCTCTTCTCTTTACATGCTTTACTTTGACAGCTTTTTTGCGCATTACTGGACTAAAAGGTGTTTCATCATCATCATCATCACTTCCCCAAGCCTGAAGAGATGCATTTCAAAGTCTAAGAAAGAAGTCTTTCCACACATGTTTTTAATTTTATTTTACTATCTGTTACCATGTTGTCATGTATTCCAGCTGCTTTGTACTGTTGGTAGAGATCAATCTCACTGTCGTAATCATCAGAATAATGACGTCGCCTGTGATTCCCTCTTCTTTCCCTCAAGGCAGCCTCCTCCTCTTTCACACGCAGCATTTTCTGTTCCAAGATTTGAAGAAAATGTCAAAAACGCAAATACAAAAGCAAATGTTGGATTACACAAACATTTGTAATGCTCACCCTGGCTCGGACTTCGCATTGCCGAAACCTGCACTTCTGCCTTATCTTGTTTGGACCACCAAACTTCTTCATATCCTTGCAGAAATCACACTGAGCACAGTCCTCTGTTCTTCTGCATGGCTCACATTCACCACACATACGCACGGATCGCTTGACCTGGATCAGGTGAAAACACTCAATCAAGTACTTCTTTCATTTGTAGCTCATAAAGCTGTAGTTTAGGTAAACAAACATGGTCTGCAAATGCAATAAATGCCAACCTTGGATCCTCGTCGCCTTTCCAGTCTGTAGTCTGGAGTGCTCGGAGTGCTGTATTGTTTGTCAGATCTGTTGTCAGTGTCTGTATCCTTGTCACGATTTTTCTTTGATCTGACCTTAATTTCCAATAAGGGATTCTCCTCTAGTTGAGAAAATACAAGTACATTCATATATATGCATCTATTATTATTTATAATAACTGTTTGCTGTATTCACCTCTGCATTTCATGCAATACCATTCACGGATTGCTTTCGCTTTTTTCTCTGTAATGTTTATGCAGTGGCCATGGAACCATTCGTTGCAGTAATCGCATCCACTGTTAAAACACAAGATAACTACAATTAAATCATGGTCATCTGAAAGACAAAAATATATGTATACAAATCTTACATCATAAAACAGTTAATATCTGGTTTGCGACAGATGCAATACAAAGGTGCATTTTCCCCGTCCATATAATTTGGTTCAGGTCCATGGCCATGTTCGATATCAGACATATCACTGTCCTGAAAAATAAACATGTGTAAGCATGTTATTACAATAGGTTCTGAATATTGCAGAATACAACAATCTAAATTAGTGCATCATTGTTACAAGATACAGTAGATTGAAGACGAAACCCTGGTGAAGTAGGATTTTGGCCCGAAAAATTGTGGTGTGATATAAAATCGTGTCAAAATTGTTCCCGAAAATGAAAATCGTTGTGGAAAACCAACTTAAACTGAAATTAACGACATGCAATTTTCGTATTCTGCTTTGAGTTGTTTCTAAGTAAACTAGCTCGCTCACTGATTGTCCATGAGAACAGCAGCATTTATCTAAATTAACTGACCACAATTATATGTATTATGTATACCAGCTTTATCTTTTAAACGTGAACAATTTCTGCAACAAACTGAGCACTTAATTTCATAGTAGTGACATCAGGCTCGCTAACACAACATTAGCAGTTTGGTGCTAATCCATGAGCAAACAGGAAACTAGAAATCCAATGTTGAAATAATTACACCTGTTTAAAAAAAATAGTCTTACCATTGTATGGTCGAAGACGCTCTGATAATCTCAACAGAAATGAGAGTATAAAATAACTTTTTGTTTGGCTAGTTAGCGACAACAGCTACGCAGACTCAAGCTTCTCCTTCTACTATAGAAATGTCGTACAAGTGTCCAATATCGCCATCTATGGTTTGAAAGAGGAAATACAGTAACAGACCATGAAATGCTCATATACCTGCTATGACAAAAATGCATTAAAACAAACACAACGAAATTTCAATGCATACTGCCCAAGGTTGTCTCATATTCATACATTCAACATATTTTCCACTTTTCTTTTTGTTGAATACTGTACGTCTGCTTGTAACTTGACATTCAGCTAAAACACACACGCGCGCGCGCACACACACGCACGCACACACACACACACACAGGCACAATCCTGCTGGTCTGATGCTGTTACAGTAACAGCTCCATTACTGAAAGTGATGGGCCACTGAAGGACGTTAGATGTGTGATCAAACCATTCTGCATTGTCTGCATTGAAATCCACTGGCTTGACTATGAGAAGTAAGTATTTTTA
This sequence comes from Proterorhinus semilunaris, assembly GCA_021464625.1. Taxonomy (NCBI): domain Eukaryota; kingdom Metazoa; phylum Chordata; class Actinopteri; order Gobiiformes; family Gobiidae; genus Proterorhinus; species Proterorhinus semilunaris. The sequence goes on from CM038344.1 coordinate 17,364,696, forward strand.
CATTACATACTTTTGAAAAAATATGATTGTCTGTGATTATAAGCTATTCACTTGTTTTATTGAATTAAGTTTTAACTAAAAATTCTTTGATAATAAATAACTATTTTGAGTTACCTAAAAACCTTTTTAAACCACACAGATCTCTTACAAGCATTATATTTAAATGCTTGAACCTAATATGTTGTTCACCGACTGAAGTAGGCTAAGTGTGACCTATAGATATTAATTATGAATGAATCAAAATTCCCTCACAGTGTTTGTATTGCCTTTTTGCACGATATGATGAATGCCTCAGAAGTGAAGATTAATAATAGATTAACTTCTCTGCCATTTTCAAGATGTCCACTCATCACTAAAAGATTCAGAACATCAACCACACAGAAAACGTGACATTGGCTCTATGGTAACAACAGTTAAATGCATGTCACAAAAAACAATGACTGAACGAATATGATGTTTTATCATTTCATCCATAGACAAATCAAAGATGGAGCCTAGAAAAGAAGATACTGAAGTAAATTCTACTAACATAAGACATGAGGAAGAATCCCTAACTGGGAATACAATTGAACAATCAGGTATGTGGTTGTATTCAGGACAAATAGTACTAGTTATGTTTTTCAGCACCTGTATATGTATATAGCACGGTATTAAATACAAAAGATTACATTTAAAGTCACGATTTAAGAATTAGATGTTTTTTGTTCCAATACTATTGATGTGTCACAAAAGTAGCAGGATCAATCGGTAAATAAAGAAAACATTATCAATGCAAAATAAAAGAATAATAATGACTAAGCAACAGATTTATAGCATTCATTTCCATCATCCTGCGCATTTTATTTTTACGCAACATAACAGATAATTTTTGTTTTTGTTACAGAAGTTACTGTAAAATATGACTTGCATGAGAACCCAGAGATTTTATGTACAGTTAAGAAAGAGCAGCCAAAGCCTCTATATACTCTCCTGCCTGCTGCCATCCCACATACCCAAGAAGAAGCAAGTCAAGCGAGGAGTCAAGATAGTCTAAAAACCACCACAGTTCACTCAATACCCCCAGATGAAGCAGGTATGAATTTAAAATGTTCTTTTTTTTTAACCAAATATTCTAGTAATCTAATCTATTGGTCAATAAAATATCTACAGATTTAGTCACATTATTAATATATCATTCTTTTTGTTCAGTGTTTGCATCAATGTAGTTACAAAAAATATGATCTTGTTCTGTGATAAAATAACCAGTCTAATGAACATGTTTTGACTTGCTATTCAAATGTTATCTGATGCCTGAGGTACCTGCGCTGCACTGCTGCTGGCCTGCCTCTTCTGTCAGCCCCTGGATTGCCTGCTGGCTACAGTGAGGGGGTGTAACGTGTGCGTGTGCTGGTTTTGCTCGTCGCTGTGCGGGTGTGAAGCCACTGTTCTGCAGCCCCTACTGGACATGAGCCACCTCTGTGAACAGTTTGGTTATTTGGGAACCCGATGTTGCCTCTGCGACTGTCCCCTCTGCGACATCTGTCTCCAGGCAACCGAGTGTCTGGACCTCGCTATGGAGATCTCTCAGATGCTCTACCACTAGTTCATATTTTAAAAAGAATACAGTAGATAATGACTTCATTGACTATTTTATTTGTAATGTATATGGTAAAAATCCTCTTAAAGCCAACTTCAGAGGCAAGACACAAAAAGCTACCGGTAGGATTTTTATTTTAACAGTCAATGTTAGCATTAAATCTCTCTTAAGGTTTTTACAGACTGGCATATTTGAGTATAGTGAGAAAGCTGGTCAGTGGTCAAGTCAAGGATACATGGTACTGAGCTGCAAGGGCAGATTATTTAACAGAGGGCTACCGTTGCTGAGATTATCTGTGTACAATAGAAAATACATGTAGTCATAAATGCTCAGATTAAGTTTCCTTAGCTCAAAGACAACAGTTAAAATGCAAGCGTAATTACTCTAAGTGCACAGCAAAAAATACAGTACAATATGCAGGTTTGGAACATATTCGTCACCTCAACACAAAGTTGTGTGAAGCATTTGACATCACGGACTACATCTTTCATTAGTCTGTTATTTGCAGGTCACACAGCAAACAATTGCACAATATTTGACAAAATGAGGATAGTGGTTGTTTTCAAATGAAAAATGTATATTTTAGTGGAGATGCATTATTGAACAGTGTATTTATCAGAAAATAAAATGTCTAATCACGTGTTAAACATATCAACTAAAGTACACTTGCAAATGGTTCATTGCATTTTGAATGCTTGCATTCACAATTCAAACTAAACTGTTGCTTGGTAAATATTTGAAGCTACACTTGAATCCTCCTGCTTTGGCCAACTAGCTGCAGCAAGAGATTTTCCACTTACAAAAACATGCCGCCCTGTTATTGATGTAAGTTATAAAAACAGATAAAAAGCTTTGTATTAATGCATAGACTGCCATAAATAAGGTGCAATTGATTCCTAAAATAAAACAATCTGAAATACAAAATGCAATCTTTTAAATGTGCCAATTCCCTTGTGCAGCTGCTGGTGAATCAAACTTAACACAAATTAATATACAGATGTTTTGAACAAACCCTGATTTCACCCAGTAAAATTGTGGCTCAACTAAGAAAACCTTTGTTATTTTAAATAATAATCTAAATGCATATCCCTCACACAACATACTCTACTTAAATAATTTAGTAAATGCTATATCCATGCCAGTATTCTACAATACTTGCTCTCTGAATAGAATTTTGTTAAAAAGACATCATTCTGACATCTGCTCCAAAAAAAAGGAACATTTCAGTATTCATGGCAAAATAATTATTTGATAGAATATCTTATAATATTATTTATAATCTAATAGAAGCTATGATTTCTAATTTGAGATCTACAATCCTATGAATAGAATTCCTTGTCCCTTATTGTCCTTTTAGGTTGTTTAGACTTCATCACAAATCCTCATCCATATCAAAGCTGCTTCTGCGGCTGCTTGTTTTGGAAGCTCCAGGGGACAGTGGGGAGAAGAGGGACTCCACTCCCCTTTCAGGAGACAGGGTGCACCCATCGTCCATTAGAATATCTCCTAACCCCACGTCAGGATAGAGTGCAGAGGCAGAGCTGTCGTCCAGTTCTGCAAAGCTCAAGCTGCCCAGGTCCAGAGGGCTGCTGATAGTGACACCAGCAGGAGAGTCTGAAGAGGGCGGGGACAAAAAGGAGGCGGGCAGTGCCTGTCCCAGAAGGTTTTGAGCAGCAACTCCACCAGCGGCATGCCGTACGGGCGGCTGCTGGAGCGAGGAGTCTGTGCTGAGCCCAGGGGAGATGGCGGTGCCAGCAGGAAGACCGTGAAGCCTGGCCTGAATTTCCAGTTCCTGTGATAAAATAGAAAAAATATGCTCATTACTTACTACACAGCGGTATAATTTACCTTAGACCTCTGAAAAAAGCTCTGAACAGCATGATGCATATGAGGTGTGGACTTAACCGACATTAAGACAAGATCAAAGCTATCCACTTTTTAATACACATGCAATAAACACACACCTGGATGCGTAAAAGAAGAGTGTGGTTTGCTTGTTCCAATTTTTTTTGCCGCATCTCAATGTCTTTAGCTCTCTGTTGCTCCTTCTGCATCTTCCTTATATAGTCGACTGATGCTTTGAGAATAGTGCCTTTATTCCATCGCATTTCTCTGTGACACATTACAAAGGAGAAAATCACAACTACATATTTTGTTCAGATTAAACATTTCTCAAAGGATACATTAAAGGCACACTACGTAACATTTTCCATAATATTGTTGCCAGCGATACAATATTATGTATCGCTGATGATCCCAATGAGCAGCTAGAACAAACAAAACAAAACAAAAAAACAGAAAATTCTATTTTTGCAATCGGTAATGAATGGATTTGGATGAGGACCTAACAAATTTAAACTGTAAAAGTTGGAGGTAAATCTCTCAGCTGTTGCATAAACACGCTTCTAGCAGACTAGAGGAAAATGTGCTATATTTTAACACACAACAGCCCACATGGTCTGTTTTTCTGTTGCAAATGTGCCAAATGAAGTTTACTCTACTACAGTACATGAACATTATTTGCATGCCACAGCTTTAAAATCTCATATTTGGTTGCTTTTAGTCGACATCTCCCTGGAGACGAGCTGGAGACGTCCCTGCTCCCAGGAAAGTCAGTCAGGCCTGAGGGGATACGAGTCGCTCACAGCAAACACACCTTTGTTTGTTTGTTGGTGCATTTTTCAACAATAAAGATATTTATAATCAAATGAATGCTTATACTGTATTGTATATTGGGTTAAATGTTACGCGGTGTGGCTTTAAATATATGAATATTGTAACTTACGGGTCAGTTGACTTGGGTATCAGAGTTCCCAGCTCCTTTATTCGATCATTAATGTTGAATCGTCGCCTTCTTTCAACTGTAGAGCATCAATGTGACTTTATTGGCTCAGTTACTACACCGTTATAAGTCACATTAATTGGACTTACTGAGGTTGTGGTTGTCTTTCTTCTGCCTTTCCTTTAAAAACGCTTTGGTGTCCGACTCTGTAAAAATAGTATTTGTTACAGAGAAAGACATAATGTACATCTACAAATGTGTCTGCTGATCTCGACAGACAAACACACCTGTTATTTCCCTTTTAATTTTTGGAAGATCAGCGGGACACGAGTTGCTGACAGTAAGAGTAGGTGCAGCCATTCCGGGACTATGGTAAACATCCAACAAGTTTCCAGGGAGCTACAAAGCAGAATACAAAAAAAAGAATAGTAAAAAGAAATGCTAAAACAAGCAAAAACTAAAAGACATTTCTTCCTCATTCATGACAAAAAGTGAAAGCAAATAGTTCCTCAAGGTGAAAAGAAAATGTTTTCATTTCTCCACAAATCCGGCCATCTCGGTGTGTGGGAACAAATATTTAAATAATAGTTACCTGACAGTGCATCTTTTTCTTTTCCTCCAAAAACATGACCATAATTCTCATGTTTTGCTCGGGAGCTATTTAAATTTTGGTCAGCTCCTTCCAGCCAACAAATCAGTTCTTATCCTGGCAGCTCAACAAAGACTAGTACGAGAACAGCTCACTTGCTTCTCCCTCATGTTGTAACTTCAGATATGAACCTCCCACTACCCGCCCAGGGAGCACTTCTACGAAGGATGGTAACTGTTTGTCAAAAGTGCATATTTACCTCTAGACACCGCTAAATTTCACACCAGAAAAACACAGTCCATTCATACATATTGTGAAGCTGGTTGGATTGTTCAGAGATCAAATTGTGTTAAAAAAAAAAAAAAAAGCATTATCATTTCAGATAAAAGAAAACACTCAAATGGAGACAATTTGGGGATTCTGGCCATCCTTACCGTGCTAGGGAGTTGAAGACCTGAGTCAATCAATGTAATGATATCATCATTGAAACTGGATTCAAGACTAATGATATTGTCGATCACATCGTCAATCTAGAACAAAGCAAAATACAAGTGATCAATAACTAAATAATTAATCAATGTGAGAGAGTGGTTTGTGATCAGAATAGACAATCCGGCAACTAGTTTTAAACTGATTTTAAATACAGATGAATTTATATGCATCAGTTAAAAGTGTAGACGTTACTCAGAGCAGAGAAACCACAGTCAGTACAGTTGAAAGTCATTTAAAGAGAAGTGCAGTATTTAACATCATATTGTGACACTAGGCCAACAAGACTATGACAAAAGGCGTGCATATTCACAGCAAGACACACCAGAGAAAAGCAAATAGAAAGTAATTAGGTAGGATGTGAGCAAAATCCTAGACCATTTACTTCTTCAAATTACCCACGACTGCAGAGTTGACATGGTTGTGTAATCTGCTGCTGCAGCAAGTCAAACCACGGTAGACAACTTGAATCACAAGTGTAAATTCAGGACTTTCCCTTACTTCCTCTTTGTTGGAGCCAATGTTGAGCAGAGCCATCGGACTGTTAGGAGCACTGCTGGCAGTAGGAGCCGCTTCAGGAGCAGAGCTGGACTGAGGCCCAGGAGACACACCCAGGGTCTGACAAACAGCCTTATTGCCCAGTGTAGTGGACAGGTACTGCTTCACCTGCTGCCTCTGCGCCTGCTGGATGTGGTACTTAGTGGGGTTTTCCAGATGGGTCTGCACCTATGTTCAAATGGAGCATTTTTTAACAATTCGACACAGACAGTTTAAATGTGGGTTTTTCAACATGATCTAATGCTCTTACTTTTAGCACTTCCACAGGCACCTGCGCAGGAGGTGGACGAGCAGCACTTTGGGGCAGAGTGACAGAGATGGCTGGAGTGGAGTCCGATGGACGCAGGTGAGACACAGACGCCTGCTGCTGGGCCTCCCGCCTCTCCTGCTCCTGGGCCTGCTCCCGCATCAGCTGCTGCCGGAGCAACACCCGCGACGACATGGTTCATTCGACTCTGAGGATCTGTCTACGTAAAGCTAAAGCACACAAAAGATAGTAAAGGCTGTCAGGGGGATTGTAGCAAGTTGTTACGGTTTTAACCTAGTCCAACATTGTATTAATCTACTCATAAAATATCACGCAATTTATGGCGGTTACATCATTCATAATGCATGTTTTTATGATTACGTTTAAACAACACCACCAATAATTTAATAATAATAATAATAATGCATACGTTATATATATAGAGCTTTTCTGGACACTCAAAGACGCATTACATTGCATTATTCATTCACTCCATACTTGGTGGTGGTAAGCTACTATTGTAGCCACAGCTGCCCTGGGGTAGACTGACGGAAGCAAGGCTGTTCATCTGCGCCATCGGCCCCTTCGACCACCACCACTCACTCAGTGCATTTGCTAGGCTTCCTGGTGCTACCAAACAGTCTCCCATCCAAGTACTGACCAGGCCCTTTCCTGCTTAGCTTCCGAGGTCTGACGGGATTGGGCAGAGCAAAGGCGGTATGGCCAAATTGGAACCAGCTTTGTTGACCCTCTGAACTGCCCAATTGGTCCAGAAATACCAATATAGTAAGGTTTTTTTCTTTTTGAAAATGTGGCCAAAAGGGACCGGTCAGTAAACCCTCTTACAAATCATCTCACCAGACATTGCACTAATATTAGGGATTTAGTGACTGAGAGACACCAAATGTGAACTTTCTCATAAGCAGCCGAATATTGTAGTAATTTTCCTCTGAGCTGCTGACACTTTTTGCCTCCCTTAACAGATATTTTCAACATGACCGATTTGAATCATTTTTAATGTCGGCCACTTCTGCTGAGAACAAGCAGGCACTGCGTTGTAAGCCTAACGTGGGCGTAGTAACATTGCTGTTCTATTCTGGTATCAAATATCCCCTTTACAGTTTCATTAAGTATTCATTATATAGCATGCTAGCTGTTGTACTTGCACATCACATTTGTCTAACATTTGAGATTTTGTTAATTTGTGTAGCACACGCCCTCCGCCTGATTTAATCTCTTAACTATTTGCCAACATCAAACATAAATTCATGCAACATTGGACCCTGGAGCGTGCTGATATTTGACAGTGTGCTTTTAGCATGTGTGTAGATCGATGTGCGTGAATCGTAGCGGGTAGGTTTGGTGTCACTGTGTTCAGTCCAGTTGACAGCTCCCTCTGGGCCCACAGAAGCGTGCGGAGCAGCGCTTATACATTCTCAAGCGACTTCAAAATATAAGACATGTGAGAAAAGAGCCCCATCACTGCTCTGTTACTTACATAATACACGACAGAAAAGGAATGAAGGAAGTTACTGTAGCCAAGTTAGCCGACCTAACCTAGCGAGTTAGATGACTTGGAGGCAAACGAAATCATACATTGCAACCGCGTGGAGATTCAAAGTACATACGATGACACTTGGTTGATTCACGTCACGAAAGCAAATCCCCTCAGTCTTCACGCTCCTTTGCCATTTTTCTTCGTTTGCGGACAACTCTGAGCTTGAGAAATCGCTATCCTCGCGCAATGTTGTTTACCCCAGGCCGAGCCGCGGTCATATGGCGTCACTGCGTCACCCGGAAGTGCATGACGGGCGCAGGACAGTAGCTTTATATTTACTTCAATGGCGTTTTCACACAGCACTGCAACTTTTACTTAACACTACCAACAAAGCACATGCGTCTGATCTAATCAATGATTTTGCTTTTACAGAGTTAAGATTTTACGTTGCAATTTCTAAACAATAAGAAAAGAAAATACTGTTGAGATGGAAAAAAAGACACGTGGAAAACTGCCAAATAAGAGTGGTGACATCATAATACATTATATATTTCTTTTTATTGATTAGAAAAAGTTCATGGCCGATGTTAAGGTGTCTGAAAGCTTCACTGAAATTTTATCTGTAGACAAATGGAGATAAAAGAAAGAGAAATTATTCACATAAAACTTCATGCAATTGTCAGGGTGGGCTATAAAACAAGATATGTATGTACAGAGGGTATGCATGTGAATTATTTGTATTCCATATGGTGGAACCCTAATTCTTCCAAACTGAGGAGGAAACTGTTACAGCTAATTAGTTTTGTGTTTTTGATGAATGCACGCATTAAAAATAGTTGAGCAATGTCATTGTTGGGGATTCGGTCTCTAAAGAAAAAGTGGCCACAACGCGACAAAAGAAAAAAATCAGTTTAAAATTTGTTTTGTAGGTCTTAGCTTTCAAATGAGGCGTTACACTGCCCTATTGGCTGTAAACTTTTAGAGTTGGATAAAGCTGAACTGGAGAAAATGCCCTAAGAGGTTAAGGCCTTAATTATTGGCATGATTTTGTTAAATGACTTTCTTAACTCAAAATTGCCACTCAAAATCAAATAAGAATTTTGCCACTCACTGACTAAGACAGCATGGTTACAGTGGTGCAGCAATTTACAAACTGAATGCTAAATACGAGTACCAACCGGCTCTTTTCTGTTGCTTTTTCCTTTTCTTTTTTGCAGCCATTAGAGCCTGGCCTTGTTGCAAAGGATCCACACTCAAAATATCTTTCAAATCTGGGGCTTTGACGGCGGCACTTGCAGGTAAATCACTTTTTGATTTTTGAGAGTTAAACTCCACAGTCATAGGCCCAAACTGTTAATGGCACAACATAATACAAGATAAAGTCAGACATCATCTGTAATAATGCAAAATATAACGTGAATAGGCTCACCTCTGCGTCCCTGTCATCCTCCATAGATTCAGTTTCATCTTTTGCCTCTTCTTTTACATTTTCTTCAATTTCTTGGCCAACAGGTGTTTCACAAAGTTCAGCCTGAGTCATTCCAGAAGATTCCATGCAGAATCCCATTTGGGCATCTCCAGTACCTGACTCTGAAGGAACAATTCAAGACAGTCATAATATCAGAAATAGTTGGAAGAGGGAAAATCGACTTAAATTACTTTAAAACAACTATTTCTTTTTTGCCACGTTACAAGGCCATCAACTGTTCCCAAGGACAGACAGATAAGATATTCCATAGTCTGGAACAATTTAGACTTTGCCTCGGCAATACAGTGATGGCGTTTTTTTCATATACAGGGAGAGCTCACATCTGGATAGTCAGTCTAATTTCACAGAGGCGTGCATGGCTGACACCAGTCAGGCATGAAGACGTGTGGTTATTTTGTGCAGCCAATTGAAGCCATTCATTAAAAAAAAAACAAAAAAACTAATTTTTGTCATACCTTTAAGAATCTCTTGGTTTCCTTTCTCCAACTCCTCCCAGTCAAAGGCTTTTCCCATCTCTGAAACGATCTCTGCACTGACATGAGTCGGAAGAGTGTGCGTCTCTGGTGGGTGAGTAAAGTAGCTTATCCTTCCGCTAAAGCAAATAAATGTCAAATGTTAATACTGAAGTATGTTCATGACAAAGCATTGTGTGATTAGAACCGCCACTAACCCCGTCCAGTCCATTAATACACCCTTTGCAGCTTTGTCAGTATCAGGCAGCCCCCCTTTTCTTAGTTTGCCTTGACGTCGAGCAAGTAGTGCCAAAAACTCCAAAGCTGTGTGGAAGTCTGGGACTCCATAATGTTGCATGATCTGTCAACAAAATATAATAGCATGTACTATCATCCATAGTAGGCCTCTTTTCAGAGCAGTCTATTCCACCATATCAATTCTAAACACCAGAGAGAACTTCAATAATAACCTCAATAATATAACATTTTAGCCTGGCATTTAAAGTACTGCGTATACAATTTTTGAACGTGGACAGATTCTACAGGTGCCCATGCAGTACCTCTGCACACCACTAGGGGACCCTATTTCAGCAGCAATTGGATTTGAACTTACTTGAGCTTTGTTGCAGCGTCTGAGGATCGCTTCTACTGGTGGAAGAGGATCCACCAGCTGTTCAATTTTTACACAATTACGAAGAATCATTGCAGCATCTGATGTTGATGTTGCCATAACAATACCAGGGCAATCTAAAAGTTTAATATGTTTATCCAAATGCACTTCTTGAAGGCACCTGGAATGCAACAGACAGAACAGGATAAACCATCCAGGTGCAATCTACAAAGCTCTTTGTAGAGACACTTTTCTCCAATAATGCCTTGGAGAGCCCTTAGAGACAGGGCATCAGGCTTTTAATTGCATTTAGAAACCAATCTCAAACAACACTGTATGGAAAATGTTTTTGCAGTCTCCCTTTAAAGAAATACTTTAACTGCGTTTAACCAATGAATCAGTCCATTTGCTTTTATAACAGCAGTCCATAATTTTGTGGGACATAGATATTGCCATTGAAATTCTGCCACTTACCTTGTGACACCAGGAGTAGCTCCAACACTGCACGCTCGAGCCCGTTTTAAACTGTTGATTAAACTGCTTTTGCCCACATTCGGAAAACCTGAAGAAACAATACAGTATATATGTTGCTTCAATATCAGCCATTATGCGCTTTTAATATATAGATATGCCGCTTACCTACAACGCCTACAGTGATGGCCGTCTTTATGTCCAAGTTGCGGCAGTAATTTCCGAGTAGTTTCATTAAGCAGTCTGCACCTACACAAGCACTGCTGTTGAGTAGCTCCTGGGTGGCACGTGTCACTGGTACATTACTGCGTTTCTGAAAAAGAGAAGTAAAAAAAAAAGTGTCTTGATGCTTTCTGGGCTATAGTTTGGGTTGGTTTTATCATTTCTTCCCACAACACACACAAACACACACACACGCATAATTACAATCATGAAAAAGTGTATTCACTCCTATTATTTAACTTAAACTGTGAAACTAATATATGATAGACTCATTACATGCAAAGTGAGATATGTATAGCCTTTATTTCTTATGATTTTGATTATTATGGCTCAACCCCCAAATTAAAAAGCTCATAAAATTAGAATATTTTGACAATTTAATCATGAATTACAGAAATAACTGAACTTTTTAATGATATTCTAATTATATGATGAGCACCTGTATCTACATGATATATTGTACAGATGTCTATATGACAGGAACGGGCATCGCAATAAGAAATTGAGAATAGTTATAGTTAATATAGTCAGTAGTAAGAGTGTGAAAAAAGTATTACATACCAAATTGTTGTTCTGCTGCTGTGTAGATGCTTTAAAAGCCACAGTTGGAAATTCATTACGGAGATACTTAATCCACTTTTCAACTATCTCCTTGGAAACCAAATCTGAAACCATAAAGGAACAGATTAAAATTAGCCAATAAGAAAACAGAAAATAGCACTACTTATACGGTTTAGTCTCAACCTTTATAAACTTTCAGTCACTATATTGCTACATTGGTCATACTTGAACACACACACACACCAATTTTATTAAGAACCAGCACTATCTTCTTGTTTGTCCCACTCTCAATGACCGCTTGCTCCACTTGGGGGCATCTACAGCCAAGTGGGTCACGCACATCCAGCACTTCCAAAATAACGTCAGAGGCCTCTACAACCTTCAGAACCAAACGTACATTATTTTACAGTATTAGAATAACACATTTAGAATCAATATAATGTGTAAACAACACTAAAAGGACTTTACTGTATCAATCTAGAATTATATGAAATTAAAGACACACCTTTTTGAACTCTCTGTAATAAGCCTTTCGTGAATTTTCATTTTCGAAGTTGACATTTTTTTGTAAACTCTGCATTTCTGTTTCCTGCATGTAAACAATCAAAACATTTAGTTCAGTCTAACGAAACATTGTGAAGAGCGGTTCAAAACAAATGCACCAACCCTGAGCTCGAATTCTTTCTGTCGCTGCAAAATATCACTCTGAAAGGTTTGCAGATTTCTCCTCTTCATCAGCTCTCGGTCTCTGGACAGCTTCTGTTTTTCTTGTAGGTCCTGACGCTGAGAGGGAAAGAAAAGAAGACACATTAACACATTTATATAACCAAGACATTTCTCTTACTGGAACATAAACAGTTACCCTTTGCTTTCTGACTTCTTCAGGTTTTCTGTGGTCTTTACCAAGATGCACCGCTTTTGCACGGCCTGAAGCATCACCTCCATCTTTGGTCTGTCAGAAACAAAAAACGTAAGATATTATTTTGCCAATGATAGTCAAACGTTTACCGTATGACATTCAATGATGTTAAGAAGGAATCTTTTCACAAAGTAAGTAAGTGCTTTATTTGTGTTCAGGTGTTAGTCCTGAGCCACTGCGACTGAACGAAAATAAAATGCTACGTGTATTAAATCACATAATCGCACATCACATCACCGCAGTGATTCAGCTTTGAGTAAACCTATAGTTTTTCCCTTGGGCCTCTAACCTACCACTCCAGTTTACACTGTGTATGAGCAGAAGTAGAGGTAGTAAAATATCAGCGATAACATCGGAATAGAAGTACCTTAAATTTCCCGATAAGTCCTAGACGCTTGGCCCGTTTTTGTTCTAAAGAAGAAACAGATGAATTAGACTGGTTTTATGCCGAGCTTCTGCAGATAAATGTTCAATACGTACTGGCTTTAGACATGTCTTCAGTTCGCTTAAACCTAAACCAGTCAGCTGTGCGTTTACATGTGCACACGTGCAGGGGGGCGCGAGCATGCGCACAGAAACATTCCGGATGGTTTCTTCTAATTCACAATAATAAAATACCGCCACCTTCTGTTATGGAGTAAGAACGTGGTCCTCCAGCTACTCAACTGATGGGTGACTCTTCTTTTTCTTCTTTTTCTAATTCTTTTTCTTTTTTTACTTTGTATCTTTTTATCTGTAGAATACTTTAACTCAGTAGTTCCCTTGCGGCCACTGTTACAGTATTCCAGCTGTAAATTATGCCTTTGTTTTATTTATTAATTACTAGGCTATATTATGATCATTATTGTGGGGGCCTGTGGATTCTTTGAAACTCTAGACTTTGAAAATGGCCGGCCTATTGCACCCTGTTTGTGTGTTTCCTGTTTGTAATTGCTGTGTTTGAAACAGGTCTATCTTGCAAATAAGACATTGAGTCTCAAGGGACAAACCTGATTAAAAGGATAAATAGAATGATTGCACAGGGTCAAACTTAATTGTTTGTGGGTCAGTCTGGGACAGTGACCGTTAGCTGGTGTGGGGCTTTGGGTTTAAGTCGGAGGACTTGTATGCATGAAGTGCTGTTAATCCCTCAGGCAGACTCTGGATGTCACTGACAGCTAAGGCATGTTTTACCATAGCAGAATTGTTGTCTTTTATATACCAGTTGTTTCAATTTTGCTACCTTATCACAGAAAATATAAATTTCATATGTGTTACTTATTGTTTTAGGGTTTGTATTTTTAAGTTTTACTGTAAGAAAGAGAGGGAACACACAGCAGGTTGTATGAGAGGTGCAGAAAAAACAATTATCTGAAAAAGCCTCTGCCGAAGAGCATGCGATGCTGCCTTTTTAAATCATTTGTCAATTTGTTTTACTATCAACTATATTAATTACAAACCTTTACCCTAAATTATATTTTGGATGCTTAGATTTGGTTGAATAAAAAATATATGGGCTATTGGTTAGGCTATTATGACTATCTGGCTCGACATATTGTCATAAATATACCACTATGATGTCAAAACCTGCTACATGGCAAACACTGACAAGACACAGGACACATCAATGATAGTTCACTTTGGCTACTGTGGGTAATGCTCAATTCAAATCACTGCCATTTTAAACCTGTGGCTGAGACTTTGGTGGTTGTTACCATCAATGTATGCAGCTGACTGTCATGCAGGCAGCAAGAAATTAAAAATAACAAATAAAAAGATTAGTATGAATATAATTATGTGGTGAAAATTACCTTGATGACATATCTATCTACATGTTGAAAGCTTTTCCCAGTCTGGTCCTGTGGGTCTGGAGGTTTTGGTAGAAGCAGAAGGCAGGAGGCAAGTCCGTATAGTGGCTCGGCGAATGTTGTAAATTATGTGAGTGAGAGAAGGGTGGCACCAATTATCTTAGCTGTTTTCACTATTCATTTGAAATCTGCACAACTACCAAACCACACAGTGATACAGCCTGTGATACGCACTTGATGGTGCCCCTGTAGAAAGACTAGCCTACTTTATGGTGGCGGCAACTTGAGCTCTCCTTAGTTTGTGATTTGAGAAAGATTTGGTCAGTGTTGTTGTATTGTTGCTCCAAGAAAGGTTGGAGGGCCACTGATCAGTGGTCAGTGTGGAACATTCACCGGGGTGTCTTTTAGAGAGGTTTAAACTGTGCCCCAAACCATAATGCCACTAACAATAAAATGGTAGTTTTCAAGGTTTTAATTGTGTGGAATTATGAAACTTGCAGTAAAAAGTACTATCTCTAAAGATGTGTTCGAATTCAACAAGAAGTCTGAGGGCCATAAAACATTGGTCAGAGGGCCGCATTTGGCCCCAGGCCGCACTTTGGGTACCCCTGCGTGAGCCAATCAAGGACCAAGTTGCAGATGGGATCAAGGACCAAGTTGCAGATGGGAGTGCTAAATCTTTAAAGACTGAGTTTTTGCATGAGGGATGATCGTGTTGAATGTTGAGCTGAAGTTCAGGAACGGCATTGGAACATATGAGTGTCCAGGGCTGTACGCTGGGCAGCATATTTATTGACCTTTATTTAACCATAGTCCCAATGGAGAACATGCAAACTCCACACAGAAGGGCCTTGTCCAGGTGGGAATCGAACCCACATGAAGTCACAAGGTACATGTGCAGATGCATCAGTTTATGCTAAACACAGCCCCACATTGACTGGCCATCAACTGTATATGGAGAAAGCATTGTGCATGCTTGGTAGGCTACAATAATGTACATTGTCACCTGTATCTACTTAACAGATCAGATATGATGTTTACGGATGGACAATCGATTAGTGGTACGACACTGCATCAGATTTTTGTTCTCTGAGCAGAAATACCAGCGGCTTTATCTGTGTGTGTGAAAAAGAAACACTGCATGTAACAATGCAATTTATGTTTATTTAGTTATTTTTTGTTTGTTTTTTCTTTTTGCCAGAAAGCTAAATTAACAGCAACCAAAAAAAAATATCTGCCATTTAACAATAAATAAATACTGTACAAGTCACAATTGACAACAATTGTAACATGGGGGTTTATGCAGGGGCCACAGAAGAAACCTCTGTTTTGGATGTGGACACCTCAGAGCCATCATCTGCTTCTTTGCCAAACAATTGCATGATGCATGAGCGAAACTGAAAAAAAGATATTATTATTGATATTGTTACCAAAGAAAGAACCCCTCTGATTTGAGATACTGTGAAGCCCTACCTGTCTGTTCATAAAGACATAGATGACAGGGTTGTAGATAGTGGCGCTCTTGGCAAAGTACGCAGGCATGGCAGCTGCCAGGGGGTGGAAGGAATATCCAGGGTTAGCCGCAGCAAAGCAGGCAAAGAATGTGTAAGGTCCCCAACAGAAGCAGTATGCAAAGATCATGACCACCACCATTCTGGACACATCCCTTTCAGCCTTCTGTGTGGACTCGGACTCCTTTTGCTGCATAGCAACCTGTCATAACGAAAGAACACTCACTAAGCACAATTACTAAAGATAATTGTGTAAAAGTTAATTTAGCAACACAACAGCATTGTAATACACATGTATTTACTCACAGAATGAATGGCCCACCAGACGGCAAGGTAGCACAAGATGATGATAGCCAGGGGGATAATGCAGCATGTGATCATCAGCACAATCATGTAGGACTGTACTCCAGGATCCTCACTTCCACTGAACACATCAGGTCCACAAGACGTCTTCAGTCCATGGGGCCAGTACCTGATCAGAAACACAATTTAGCCTCACTTTCACAGTCTGTCCATGTTGTAGATATTCCACTACCTGCTCCATCCGAAGATAGGGGGGGCACACCAGACGGCAGACCACACCCACGAGAAAATGATTCCACCTGATGCCCACTTAGCATCAAACTTGACATTTCCGAATGGTTTGCACACAACAATCCACCTCTCCCAGGAGATCATTGTCAGAGACCAGAGGGCAGCAATACCTACAGGTGCGTAGGGGAAATGTTACTCAACCAAATAAGAGCAGACTCATTATCTCTTTGCCGCCAAATACCTACCACAGGTTGACACAGTGTAGCCCTCAAAGACGCACATGGGATGCCCTAGAATGAAGTAGCCGAAAAACTGATTGCATACACTAATGGTACTGGCAAAAACGGTCTCTCCAAGGTCTGCAATAGCGAGATTAACCAAGATCCAGTTGAGAGGGTGGCGAAGTTTCTTGAATTTTGCTGTGGCCACCAAGACGAGACCATTGGTGAAGACGGATGCAACAACCACGAAACACATCCAGAGTGTGGAAACATTGTACACCCATCGGGGGGCAATGTGGTAGTTGGGGCCCTCAAATGGATCTGAAATTTAAAAACTAAAATTAAAAGAATGACTCCAACCGAGGCAGTTTTGAATATAACCGTTTGGTGATTTGTCCTTTTTTATGAATATGCTTATATTGTAGATGATTGCTGCTATGTGTTGTTTACCTTCAGTAAAACGACACAATGCACATAATCATCTATCACATACCTCTGGTGTTGTTGCTGTTGGTGTAAGTAAACGCAGCTCCCCTTGTCGTGTCTTCATTGTACCGCCTGGCAGCGAACATCTGTTTGCCCCACTCCTCTGCCATGCTGTCTCTTTGTCAAGGTCCTGTAAAAGTTGGATTTTTGTGTCAAACCTTCCCGGAGCACGGATGACACCTCCGGACTTGAGCTTTTATACGTGCGGCTCTTGCAGCCTTTTAATTGGATTAACTCACACGGCTCGTTGGCCAGTGTTAACACATTTTGATCTGTAATTAAAACTTGGCTGAGGTCAGGAAGTGCGCAAAATGCAAGATTAAAAGTCCTTTGAAATAGGATTTGTATTTAACCTTTAGGAATATACAGACATCCCACATATTGTCCTTTAATTTATAATGATGGGTTAGTTCTCTTCCAAATATGCCAATTTTGCAATACAACAAACATATTGAAACAGTCTATGTCGATAAACAACTAAGACTGACATTGTATTGATCTTGAATTATCTTTTTAACACATGCAAACAGCAGTTTTGAGGTCTTCATCCATGTCACCTCTAATCTCTCTCAAATGCAGGGGATTTTTCATGCTTGTTTTCCTGCCCAAACACAAAGTGCTTTGATCCTGCTTCAAGTACAGGGTAAAGCGGGGTGAGGTCTTTTCTCAAGAAGGTTAAGACTTTACTCTGGATTCACAAATAAATCCAACAAGAACCTTCACACGTTTTAGTTGTTTGACGCAGTGTCTGTTAATTTTGGCTCTTCCGCTTTTGGGATTTTATCATATCTTTACACAATTAGTGCTCCATCATACCCCTGTTTGTAAATTGTGAAATTAAACTTCGGCTTATTAAAATTATTATATAGGGTTTTGGTTTTGTTCTGTTTTTTTTAAGACACAAAGAGATACACACAGTTGACACACTTGTGTTTATGAAATGTTGAGGAAATATCTTATGCTGATTTCCCACTTTTAACCATTGATCACAAAACAAACTGCTTACCTTTGAACCGAAAAAGGTCTTGGCAAATGATAGATCGGTCACTTGGTCAATTGTGGGCCCTGGATAGCACTTACACCGTCAGTGATTAAAGAATAGGTTGTTGTTAATTAATTACTTCATGTGCAATTCCAAGAAAGGAGCAGTAAGTGTCATCCCTAATTCCTAATTCCGATCCGGACTGAATCCGAAGCCGTAGCGCTAATCTCCTAGAAACCTCCATCTGTCCTAGTTGGAACACAAATGTCTCTTTTGGTCCACTTTCCTCTTTTTATGGAAGAGGAAAGTGAACAATGGGATCTATAGCATAAGCTTGTATAGGTGGTAATTTGATGATGCTGCACATCGACCAATCAAATAAAACAAAAATAGTGTTTAGTAATAGTGTTCAGATCGATACTGTGCAGCCAATAGTCTAGTGGTTGCAAAAAATCCAGATAATAAGTGAAGATTTACATATTTCATCTACTTTGAGGAAAACAAGCAGATCTAATCTAGTTGGAGCTCAGAATTCCATGGTGACGGTAACTATGGTAACTGTCAAAATGAAGGTTTTTTGTTGTTGTCTTGGTTTATGGCTGGACCTATCCACGTGAAACAAAAACTGTCACAATGTTCAACATCTCTCTCTCTCTCTGCACATACGATCTGAGACCCAATTATTTTCTTACAATGGTCTCCAAAAGTGGTGACAATATTCAAAAACAGTTGCATGATGTTGGTCAGATGGAAAGGACGTTCAGCCATAAAAGGGACGTGGCGGGTTTGTGAATCCAATCCCTTCCAAATAATGTAATTAATAAAAAAATAATAATTTGTCCAGTTTCCTTTCGGAGCTTTCTTTCAAATACGGTTTCTGTCCCATAGAGTTGTACTGACGCCCTCCATCTGAGATTAAGACCTCACCAGGTTCTACCTATTTCTTGAAGGTTCTATTTTTATTTACATTTAAGATGTGCATACCCTCTACAGCACACATAAAAGGCCAATGCTTTTGCAGAGTCAAATCATGTCATGTTATTCGTTAAATAGGTCCTGCAGTACGTTGTTGCGATGTTTACCCTTTGACTGAGTGCCCGCTGTGATCCATCCGTCTCACCAGTGAATCCTCCGTCCGTCTGCGTGAGCCTGTAATCACCGCCGGATTATACGGACAAGGTATTCTCGAATTTAGTGTAATGAGAGGTGGCATGTCTGCATCCGTAAGACCCTAAGGGCTTTTGGACACCGGTTCAAGTGAGGGGAGATGTCTGCGGTTACACAAGGCTGTTATAGTGCTCTCTGTTAATCCCTTAATTGGTCCTAAATGTGCTTTATTTCACAAGAACATTTCCACCGCACTGACATGCACTGACTCTCCGTGGAACTAGGACTAGGGTGGGTTTCTTCCAGTGTGGTCCCCGACGTCTCGAGGGTAAATCTGGAATTCCGCTAGTCCTGAGCTACTTGTGTTTGTTGAAAGTTCACTACTAGCAGAACTCGGATTTGCCCCCGACTGCCAGCGAAGCGACCGGCGAGAGGTCCGGTTGCCTTACTTTGGTGTAAGTTGAAGTCTGGTATTTGTCGACCCGTTTGACGCGAGTTCATCTTTCATCATTGTAACATTTTGCAGCCAGTGTTTGTGTTTATGCTCATACTGGCCATGTGTTTCTCCTCACAGCAGCCCTGGCAACTTAATGACCGGAACACAGGAGAATATGGCGTATCTGTGGACGGTAAGTAGCGAAATGATCAAACAGTGTTGCCTGCTTTCTCGTATCTCAGATCCAGGATCGTAATGAATGACAAGTTTATGCAGTTGGCAGAACAGTGAGTTTGGGGCTCGAGACATAAGACACTTCATCTGCCTTGCCTGTCAATAAACATAGTATGTAAGTGTGTGGTTCAA
Organism: Proterorhinus semilunaris; assembly: GCA_021464625.1. Lineage (NCBI taxonomy): Eukaryota > Metazoa > Chordata > Actinopteri > Gobiiformes > Gobiidae > Proterorhinus > Proterorhinus semilunaris. Next base: position 17,384,589 of record CM038344.1, read on the forward strand.
AGTAGTTGGCTGCGGGCGCAGATTAGCAGTCATGCCACTGGCAGTCTACCTCAGGGCAGCTGTGGCTACATAGTTTACCACCACCGAGTAAAGCTCATCAAACTTGGAAAGTACAATACAAAAACAGATCATTAAATACATGTTTATTAGGTTGTGAAAGTACTTCTGGACTTGCTAGCCCTGGTATTTGATTTTTGTTTTGCATGGGGGGAAAATATAAACGTAATTCAGTCGTGAGTTCTGTATGTTTGTGCTGCCAGTAGCGAAATTACAATGAGGTTAAATAAGCTACATACAAATAATGCTATACAATAATTAAAAAAAAATCATCAAATCAAAACAATGATCAAGCTTACTCTTTACTGCCTCATAAGAGTTATAGATAAATCAGTGTCTTGCTGTGTGCAACATTGATCTTAAAGAGCTACTGTATATATATATATATATATTCATATGCTATGGAAAACATTTTTGCATCTATCATGTGATTTAGAGTACATAAGGCATATTTGAAAGGTTTTTGTTGCTTGCAATGAGTAATGAAATAACAAATAGATACCAGATACTAACAGATAGACAGTGAGCTTCCCATCAGAGGAAGGCTAATACTGCTCTCTGGTGGCTTTCTTTGCTACAACGACTCAAAGACAAGACTAGTGCTCAGAAATTATATATTTTTTATTTCAAACCTTTTTTTTTCAGTTGCACGCTCTACATAATGTAATACGTGTTCTTCTATTTAACTCAGTACTATTTACAGCATAGTTGTGTGGGTGATCTAGGCAGGTCCTACTTTAGAGACTTCTGTTGCTGACGATGTTGAAGACTCTTCCTCACCGTCGCTCATTCCCAGCATTTGTTTTATACACGAGCGGAACTAAACAAGAAATAAACATATTCAGTAAGTATTATTATGAATTTGTTTACTCTGGCATGTTAAAGGTACCTGTTTGTTGAGCAAGATGTAGATAATTGGGTTGTAGACAGTGGAAGCCTTCGAGAAACAGGAGGGAATTGTGGCCAATCTCAAATCAAAGGTCTCTCCTCGATTGTTGACCACCCAAAAGGCAAAGGAGGCATACGGCATCCAGCACACCATGAAGCCTAACACCATGATCACCACCATCCTGGTCACCTCCTGCTCGGCCTTCTGGGTGGAGGCGGACTCAGCTTGTGCTCTGGCTGCCTATGGAGATGAAATGTGATTATCAACATGCCAAATTGTCATAAGCTATTGGTCTGATTCTGGGACTGTATCCAAGATTGGTCTTGGTCTAAAGTATGTGTTTTTTCTTCTTTAGTTTTGCATTTGTGCCAAAGTTATTTGTCTGATAACTTTGACACTCAATGGTCCGATGGAATATATTATACTAAAATCTACTACTTGTCACATTAAAGTGGTTTTCATAGTGTTTTGTTCTTTGTTTTTTCAAACCTGCAGATGTACTTTTTTATTGTTTTTGTCAAATGTGTTTTTGTAATCGGGTAATTATAGATGACCATTAATGATTAGGGACAAATGTATTTTGAACTCAAACTTACCGCTTTTAATATGAACAGCAGCTGAGTGTAGCAAAACAAAATTGTCAAAAATGGGAAGGCAAAGCAGAAGCAGAAGAGAAACATCACATAGGATTCGTTGTTGTACTTGTTGTTGGTGGTGTACCAGTCTGGGCCACAGGAGCACTGCAGCCCCTCAGGGATGTACCTGAAAATCAAGCAAGACATCTAATATATTATGAAAAAATATTAGATTAAACACGTAAAAACTTTCATAGTAAATCAAACTGTCGCACTGGCACTTCTTCAGGTGGAGATAATTTCCATTATGCTTCAGTGATACATTTAAGCTAGCTGTTTTTCTGGTTTAGATATGGTTTACACCCAGTGTAGACATAATTAATAAATAATTTAAATCAGTTCAACCAAGACTGGCCAGCCATACTCACTTTCATTCTGATCAAAAGAAAGTGTTTATGGTAAATGGTCTCAAATTATAGAGTGCTTTTCTACCTTTATTAGGCCCAGAGCGTAAGGAACCACTCACCCATTCACTCTCTCATTTACGCAGACACAGAAGGCAAGGTGGTTGAAGTGTCTTGCCCAAGGACACAACACTTTCAGGAGGTGGGATTCGAACCCCCGACCCGACACCCGACCTCTCCTCTGTTTATTTAATCACTGTCGAAAAAACAGAGCCAGTCAGAGTAATCTCTGACTGACCAGGCTTCTTTTTTAAATCCAGTTTAGTCCTGATTTAATCTAGGTCTGGTGGTACTTTGGAAGTCAAATATTGAGGTGGTATTTGTGAAAACCACTGCACCAATGGACAATGGATGTGTACAGCACATAAACAGGAAACCAAAGTGGGGGTTGGGCGTTGCAGGACTCCGAGGTGGCAGTCTCGAGAGGATTTCAAGATAATATGTTTACAATTTATTACATTGATTGTGATTGTGCTTTTCTTTGAAAGCAGTACATTTAAAAATGTGGTGGCCATCTGGTGGTGAAAACTGCATTACAGCAGTCCCGAGGATAATAGGTTCCAAATTAGTGGTCCGGTGTTCTGAGGGTTGCGGCCTGAGAACCTCTGATCCAAAATATCTACAATGAATGGGCTAAAATGTCCATCTAGACATCTAGAGGTGAGTAGAGTAGCGAAAATATTTACTCAAGTGAGAGTAATATTACTTGAAAAAAGTTGAACTCAAGTATAAGTAAAAAGTAGTGTTTCAAACGTACTTGGACAGAATGCTACTAGTAGCTACTTTGAATACTGAGTAACTGTTTGAGCGTAAAAGTCAGATTTATGTTTCAGTAGTAGGGCTGGGCGATATGGCCTAAAATCTATATCATGATATGAAAAAATAAATATCACGATAACGATATATTTGACGATATAATTAACAATGGACAAATTACTTCAAAATCCCAGCCTTACGCCTATTGGGAAGATTCATTCAGTGATTTTTTTTTTTTTACGGCATAATTGTCTTCCAAATATGATCTACTCAAGCAGTTTACATCCTTCATTTCATTTTACTTTTTCAGCTTGTGTCCCCGTGTTCTACAGTCACCGTTTATGCTGCTCTGATGGAGCAGAGCGTAACATAAATTATATTGTGTCCACAACGATATCAAAACATTATATCACGATAACGATATGCGATACGATATGGCCCAGCCCTATTCAGTAGTGACAAATATTATGAGCAGTAAACACAAAATATGAAAATTCCTAAAAAAATCCCCCAAACATGCATAAAAATAATCTATTTTATACGTCAGCAAGCTTTACCCACAGTGGAAGAGTAGAGATACTACAGTATAATACTCTTCGAGTAGGAGTAAAAAGTACTGTATGATAAAACTACTCTAAGAAGTACAGTTACTTTGAAAGGTTATTCAGGTACATATACTTTAATAAATGTAACTCAGTACTACCCGCCTCTGCATCTCGTTAGTCCTGACTCCTGGCCAAACGCTCCAGATCTCAAATTGGTCCTGTGGCGCTACTGCTCGGTTGACCGGCTGCCCCAGCAGCATCGAAGGATGGGTCAAAACTTAAAGCAAAGGACAAATTTCATTACACTATAGGGATCATAAAGTGCACTATTGTTCTTTAAAATAAGGAAATATTTGTCTTATTTGGACAGAAAGTATTGATTCTGAACTGATAAGGAACACGATTTAGAAATCTTGTAACGTGAAGCGGCCAATAATAGAATTTTTGCTACAGTTTGATTCTCCTTGCTCTATACTTCAAAGTGAGCATAGGGTTTTGACGTTAGTGTGCTGTTCCATTTTTCCTCCACACATGACGTGTGTTCCTCCCAAACTATTCAATGTCATGAGTTGAAGGAAAAATGGAACAGCACATCAACATCAAAAGCAATTCCTCAATGTATGAAGTATGGTGCAGGGAGAATCATGGTGTGAGGTTGTTTTGTTGTCTCGGACAACGTGCTATCATCAATAGAAAAAGTCACAAGTTTATCAAGATATTTTGCAGAAAACCTGAGACATTCACAACAGCATGTGAATAAGTGAGTACCCCTGTATTAAATAGCTGGCTGACCCTTCTTTTGTAGCAATAACTTATTTTCTGTAGTTGCAGATTAGACGCTCACAACAATCAGGATGATTCGTGGACCATTCCTCTTCACAAAACTGCTGCAGTTCAGTGAGATTCAGACGGTGTACTTACTTATTACTCCCTCTCCTGTGCATGTTTACATGTTATGGCCATTAAAAATATGATAAAATGTAAATGTGTGGGTGGTATTAGTTCAAGCAGACACTGTTGAATCAATCTTGTGATTTTAATGAATATCAGACCACATTTTATGACCAATTTAAGCAGACATTTAATAAATTTTAACTGGTGTACTTACTTTTTCCTCCCACTTTATATACTCAAGTACATAAAATGTATTCAAACAGATTCATACACATAGAAGTAATCATTATTTCACTCACTTAAAACTCCTACCACTTCAGGAAACATACACATTCATCATTTGTAACACAATAACTCTGTGCGTACAGGTATGAATTGGAAGAGTGTTCACAGAGCTCGTAACTTCCTACAAAGCAATATTTGTATATTATACAGTATGTTGTCACAGCTGAGCTGTGACTGTTTCTTTTGTTTTGTTTTTGGTTATTTTCCAATAATTGGCAACCCTAAAGGACACCTAACTTTAAATCAATCAGCGTATTGCACTATTAGTTCAAATTATGATAATATTGCACTTGATTGCAGAAGATGATAGCCCTACAATCAACTTTGAATTTAAAACACAAAACTACAATAGTCTAACCTGCTCCATCCCACAAGAGGAGGGACTGCTGCAGCCAGAGCAAACAACCAAGTGATGGCGCAGCAGGCGATGGCGTGGTTTGACTTGAATATGAAGTTTCCCATTGGTTTGCAGATCACCAGCCATCTCTCAAAGGCAACGACAGCCAGAGACCAGAGACTCACCATACCTGAAACCACGCACAAATACTTTAGTCAAGAGTCACAAGTTTTCTCAAAACATTCTAAAGAGCTTACATTTTAATATAGCGAGGAACAAGCCAGATTTGGTTATATCTGCCGTTTACTCGCTTTGGCTCTGAACACACCATTGACTTGAATGTAAGTCTAATGGTTCTCAATTCAGACCTGTAAGTTTCTAAGGGCTGTTACTTGTGTGAGTCAAGTTGAGGTCGAAGCTTTGGGACTTGGACTTGATTCAAATGTCTTTGGTACAGCTTATCTCGATATACTTTAACAAAGAAGCTTTCAACTATGGATTTAAGTTTCAAAATAGTTTAACGCAAAGCAAAAGCCGAGGCTTGCTTCAGTCATAAATGATTTGGTCTCAGGGTATTTTTTATGGGATTTAAATTGAAAGATATCTGTACATGTATTTATTATTTAACTAGATTGTCTAACGTTAATAAAAAATACAAAATGTATTAAATGTTTTCTTTAATTTGTTTTATTCATATGAAAATAAGGCATTTTATTTGAAAATGAAAACAGTTCCTATATTACAATAAAATCTGAATAATGAATAATGAAAGCCAGGTTTAAATGTGTGGGTTATTTTAATTAACACATTAGATATAAAGGTAATATAAGGAGGAGATATTTGAATTATCTTAACTGAACACAATCAGAAAAGTAGAATTCAAATTTCACCTTTCAAAACTGGATAAACATATCTGTTAGTGCTACTTTAAATCAATGTTGTAGAATTGTTGTTTTTGTAACATTTTTCATATAAATCTATGGGGAAATATCAATGGAATAATTATACACCCTTCTTGCGAAGATTAGGCAATTTATTTGTTTCCAAGGCAGAGTTTTTTGTATAATGGAAGAGAGAAAAACAGAAACTTGAAGGGAAAAAATATGTTTCTCATTCAGTTTCTCTTCAAAGGAAGGAAGTGCGATTCTATGCCTTACCTCCAAGGGTTGCAAAGAAACCTTCGATTTTGCAGGCCAGTGGTCCCAGGATCATATACCTGGAGGCAAAGCAGAAGAAGCAGGTGAAGGATCCAATTGTGGACACCAGCAGGTTGGACAGGGCCAAGTTGACCAGGATGTAGTTGAGATGAGAACGCAGTTTCTTATACTGGGCCGTGCACACTATAGTCAGTGTGTTGATGCCTGTGCCTGTGACCATCAAGAAGAACATGAAGGCAGACAAAGAATAGTAAAGGCCGGGACTGGCCAGGTGATCCTGCGGCACCAGGAAGGGGCTGATAGCGGAGACGTTGTTGGTTTCCAGAGGGATGGGAATCCAAAAGTCATCGTGCAATTCCATGGATTGACTAGCCCTCATCTTTGTGCGCTGAAACATTGACCGAGGAAAGTGAAGCCAGTTACATCTGATTGAAAATACAGAGGTCTGCTCTGTCTTTGGGCTCTGGAGCTTTACCAGATGAAGAGTTAACCCTGCATTTATAGGAACTTAGGAATTTTACGTGTACTTAAACTAATTGGATGAGCAGAAAGCTAAGGATTTGGTTTACAGGGACACACAAGAGACCACATGCATACTGTGCTGTATAGGCTACCTATACCAAGTAGACCAGAATTAGGTTTGAGAATAAGGATGTTTATGTGAGGATAAACTGCCTAACAGTGAACTGAGGTCATGCGCTTGTGCAAGAAATTATTTCACTTATTGTTCTAAACAAATGGGATATGAACACACTACATTAACATCCCAAAAATATACATAATGAGATGTAAATAAATGTAATAAATGTGGTTAACCTCTTAACCTCCGCCTTAACTGAGCACATTTTCTCCAGTTTATCTTTACCCACGTTTAACAGCTTCTCGACTCATTTGAAAACTAAAACCTACAAAAATGATATAAGATTTTCCTCACATTGCCCTCATATTTTTGTTGCGGGGGGAGGGGTTAAGAGGTCAAATAATGGTCTGACATTATGATATTTAATCATAGAGGCGGGTAGTACTGATTTACATTCAATCAAGTACATGCTTGAGTAATGTAATTTTGTAACGTTCTACTTATTAAGTAATATGATATTGAAGAAACAGCATTTGGCTACTCTTCCCCTGTGAGTGAATCTGTAAGTGACAAAGGGTTCAATAATTTCATGTGGCATATAAAAATACATTCAGTCTTAATCAGGTTAAATAAATATTCCTGAAACTGTAAAGGCGTGTTCTTTAGAAATATCATGATTTTCACAATAACTTTTGTTCTGTCAGTCTGATTACAAAATCAGCGTTACTCAGTACTCAAAGGGGGTCATTTATCAAAACTAAATTGCGAATGAAAGCTGCAAAATAGCATATTATTTGTGGGCATTTTGCACCCAATTTACCATTTGAAAATGAATGCCTGTATTACCGCATTCCCGCAGGCCCCAAATCCGACATGTAAATAAGACAACGCTGCATGGGTAAAAAATGTGCAAAAGAATTTGCAGCTGGTCCACTTTTTTTTTTTTTTTTACCTGTTTTTGCACATGAGCAAACATTTGGTAAATTGCTCCCAAAAGTTTTTTTAGCATGTACTTTTTTTACTCGAGTAATTATTTGGGAAGACAATGTTTTACTTCTATTATTTACTCAAGGTAAATATTTTGGCTACTCTAGTCTCTACTCATCTGTCTGTGAGTGACAGAGAGAGACTAAATAATTGTAACTACGTATATGAGAAGACCAATGTTGTGGGAAAACTTAGTTCCAATTCACTTTAACATATTTATTAGGGAAAGTGTGTGAGTCAATGCATATTTGTTTTTACTTTCTTTTCTCCCCTTTAGACTTATTATAGTGAATAATTGTGTCAACTGGATGCCTCTATTTCGTCTCATTCTTAATGTAAGTTCTTGTGTTCAACATCTTAACATCTAACATATGGGCAGTGTTTCTTACCTCCCGGGAGCTTTAAGCAGGTTAATCCTACTTGCTGAGGAAAGGACAGAGTGGATTTGTGCGTCGCTAATCTGACTTTTAATACTACAAAATCCAATAATCTAATGTGATGTATCTCTTGATGATCCTTTTGTGTGTCTTAACTCCAGCTGGAAGTTTAAGCTTTTGGCACTTTGCCTTTTGTGTTCAATAAGGTAAAGACAACGAGACGTTCGCTACATGTTGAGTAAATGTTCACAGACACATAATGCAGGTCAAACCAATGCAACGCACAAGAACATTCAAGAAACAAGGCCGGGAGCGGATAATGCTTGCCACCTTAATCTGAGTTTATTTTTTGTTGGGTTTTTGTTTTGTTTTGCTGTGCAAACAATTTTTCACTATCTGGTTTATAACACAAATCATACATCCAGTATTTACAAAAGTACAACAGTCAGAGGTCCACACAGAAAATGTTCAAGCAGGGCCAACTTTGGAGACTTCAGTCACAGACGATGATGAGGAAGACTCTTCATCATCTCCTCCCATACCCAGCATTTTCTTCATGCAGGAGCGGAACTGAAACAAGCAAGAAACAAAGCATGACTTAAATAAAGGTCAGACAAAAATATAATAACCCTTATACTCATATCAAACTTTATTGCACTGTAAACCTCGATCCCATTTTTAACCAAGCCAGGACATTCTACTCGAGCCCTGACCACTGCACAATGACACTTAACTATGTTGAAAAAGCAAACAACATAAATATAAATGGACATTTATTTTACACAGAATGTTCAAATGACAGCAACATGTTTTCACATGTTGCTGTCATTTGAACTAATCAACTGGACTACAGTACTTTTACTAAACTTGATTTCTTGTCACCACATTAGCTTACATCGTTCTTTTAAAATCATGATATCTTTTTTATTTAATTATTTTATGGGATTTTTACTTCTGGACACCATTGATGAGGCAGGACTGTTGAGCTCCATTTGTAGTTTCCCCATGTTATTCCCTCAAAAAAATGTGACAAAACAAAAAAGGGGAAAACAAATTTCGGTCAGAATGTTTCCTTTACCTGTTTGTTGAGGACGATGTAGATGACTGGGTTGTATACGGCAGAGGACTTTGAAAATACAGATGGGATACTGGCCAACCTCAGGTCAAAAGTCTCTCCACGGTTGTTGACCACCCACAGGGCGAATGACGCATAAGGCAGCCAGCACACTAGGAAGCCCATCACCATGACCACCACCATCCTGGTCACCTCTCGCTCGGCCTTCTGGGTAGAGGCAGACTCGGCCTGTGCTTTAGCCGCCTTACGGAGAGAAGTGCACAGTCACAATAGGGCTCTCACAAAATCTAATCAGATAACAAATTCACAGACAAGTTAATACGTTGTCGTCTGTACTTGATTGCTTCCCCAGCTGTGGCCACCAACTTAAACATTTTTACCAATTTGCACGTTTACTGGCATTTAGTATTTTCAAACTGTATATACAGCATTGTACATGTATTTTGGCCACACTAACTGAGTCTGGCCAACTAAAAACTATAGATTAGACTGGCTCAATCCCAAGAACCAGTTGCACGAATGTTCAGGATTCAAGCCATATTTAATTTGATATGTAGATTGCTTTACCATTTTCATTGTTAGTAGAAGTTGAGCATAGCAGAAAACGATGGTCGAGAGGGGAACAGCAAAGCAGAAGCAGAAGAGAAACATCACATAGGATTCGTTGTTGTACTTGTTGTTGCTGGTGTACCAATCTGGACCACAGGAGCACTGCAGCCCCTCAGGGATGTACCTATAACAAAAGTAATTCGTACTTAAAAGAAATTGGCTAAGGAATTTAGTTTCTTCTTTCTTTCTTTCTTTCTCTCTCTCTCTCTCTCTCTCTCTCTCTCTCTCTCTCTCTCTCTCTCTCTCTCTCTCTCTCTCTCTCTCTCTCTGTTTCTAAATAAATAGAAATGACTGAAGAAAATACTCAAGGGCACACCTGCTCCATCCAAACAGTGGCGGTGCAGATGCAACGAATGCAATGACCCAAGTGAAAGCACAGCAAGCGATTGCGTGGTCCGGTTTGAAGATAAAGTTTCCCATTGGTTTGCAGATGACAAGCCATCTTTCAAAGGCGATCACAGCAAGAGACCACAGGCTAACCATTCCTGTAATCAAATGAAAATGAAATCTTAAATGTCAGCATTTCTATTTCAGCGATCTATAATATTAGTAATATTCTTACCTCCAAGTGTGACCAGAAATCCCTCAATCTTGCAGACTAGAGGTCCAAAGACAAAATATCTACATCCAAAAGTGACCATTGTAGTGGAGGAGCCCACGAATGACACAAGAAGGTTGGAAACGGCCAGGTTGACCAGGATGTAATTGAGATGGGATCGCAGCTTTTTATATTGAATGGTGCAAGCTACAGTGAGAATATTGATAAAAGATCCCACGACAAATATGAAAAGCATGTAAACAGACATTGCATAAAAGATGCCTGAATTTGATAAGTGGTCCTGAGGAATCAGGAAGGGACTAAGAGAGGTGAGGTTGTTTGTGTCCAATGGGATGGGAATATAGAAGTCCTCAGGGAGCTCTGTGACGCGGCTGTGCTTCATTTTTGCTTTTCAAAAATGTAAAAGAAAAAAATTTCAAAATTACATATGCTAGTCTGTCTCCTGCCCTGCCAAATGACCAGGAAAAAGGAGTGCAGGTACATATATAGAGCTTTCCGGATGAACTTTTAATTAATTAACAACTTCATCCCATTACAAAGTTTACAGGTTGATTTACTAATAGGTCTCAATTGTGTAGGTAGATTACAACACAGCTGGAAGCAAAAACTGAGGACAGAAAGCCAGGAAACGCCTGCGTAAGCCTGTTGCACTGAATATGGCAAGAGGACAGGGAAAGAGCAGGTCTACAAACGGGTTCATCGCAAACTGCAGAAACAATTCTCGTGTTCTGTTTTCCACAGTAAACAGATTAACTAACCCTCCAGTTTCACTTCCCTTAGGACTAATCTCTTAATCTAAGTGCAATGAGTTTGCAATATTTTTTTACGACAAAGTCCAAGGCATTAAAAATGTCATCATTCCAACAACACAAATGGCAACCCTGCCACCAGATAAACACCTTGAGCTGACACATTTCACACCTGTTACTGACAAAACAATCGAAGAGGTTATCTCCGGTCTGAGTTCATGCACATGCTGGCACATCACTGGCCTTTCTAAACAAGCTGTTAGAGCTGCAGTACATCCAGAACGCTGCTGCTCGAGTCCTGACAAGAACCAGGAAATACGACCATATTAGTCCAGTGCTCTGGTCTCTGCACTGGCTTCCTGTCACTCAGAGACTAGAATTTAAAACAGCTCTGCTTGTGTACAGTGTTAATTTCTTCGACTAAAATATTTAGTCTTAATTTAAAATTTTAAAATTTGACTAAAACTAAATTAAACGTTTTTCATAAGACTAAAACTATGACTAAAATGTCCAGATATTTTAGTTGACTAAAAAAAAAATGAAAAGGAGAGACTAAAATCATCCAAACTTCTATTGACAAACTGAAAGAGCCTCATATCATGTAAATTCACTGCCAAAAGAACAGCTCTGAGCTTTGTTCATATGGGAGCAGCTCCATGAAGCAGAGGACCTTGATTAAATATGATTATAATGAATATTATAAATACAAAGTCGACTAAATTTGTCTTAAATTTAGTCGACTAAATTGACTTGCGATTTTAGTCGACTAAAACTAGACTAAAATTGAAGATATTTTTTTGACTAAATCTTGACTAAAATGTAGTTACATTTTCGTCAAAAGACTAAAACTAAATAAAAATATATTTAATTAACACTGGTAAAAGTCTTTTCATGGTTTAGCAACAAAGTACATCTCTGACATGTTAGAGCCGTATGAACCATTTCGGGCCTTTAGGGAGGGGTCTCCTGGTGGTTCCCAGAGTCAATAATAAACACGTTGAGGCTGTGTTTCAGTTTCATGCAGCTAAAATCTGGAACAGTCTTCATGAGGATGTGAGACAGGCCTCAACTCTGACAATGTTCAAATCCAGGCTGAAAACAGCTCTTTTTACCCGAGCATATGAAAAGTGAAAGTATTTTATCTGCACTCTTGCCTTTTACTGTAATTGATTAATTTTATGTTGATGTTTTATTGATTGATTTGATCTGTTTTCCTGTAATTTTATGCAACTGTGAAGCACTTTGAATTACCTTGTGTATGAATTGTGCTCTACAAATAAACTTGCCTTGCCTTATGTTTGTGGAATAACTGTCAAACCTCTTGTTAAAGTTGTACTATTGGATATAATCTCAGCATAGTAAGACCCATGCCATGATGCTATTTCTGTTGCTAATCTCATTTAGCATTCCACAAGCTAAACCACTTTCTGCTGGTATCAGGATGGATGATCTCTACCTTTGTTGCATCAGGATGAAGGGGGATTACAGATCAACCACCAAAGCGTCAACGTCATTATTTGTTTCCAACTACGATTGAAAAAACAACAATGCCAGTATTTGAAGAAGTCTGATAAAATATTGGCTTAATTACATTCTCACCGACACTCAAATCAATAATACATTGCCAATTTATTTTATTTTATTACATTGTTGGGGCTAATTTGGGCTTTCTGAACAATTCTTAAACCGAATGGCCTTAGTCTTACTTTTGGTAAATGGTAAATGTCTTACTTTACCTATTACCCATTACTTTTCGTAATTATGTGAACACTTATAGGCTTATGTAAAGACAAAGAGGCCTGGGTTAGATCTCCCAAATATGTAAATTCAAAATGGGGTAGGCATTTATTTTATCCAAGCTTCTGCCAACGCATTATGTGCATCATATTTGTTCTTTTCTTGTTTTGTTTTAGAATCTGCTGAACATTGTGAAACTCAGCTGCTCAAATACAAAGATGAATGAATGTATATGAAATATGAATAAACAGGTTATTCGTTAGAACGCTTATATAACACAGGATGTTTCCCTTGTTAAAGTTCACCTACTGCTTTAGTAATCCATGCCAACTTAACCATTGTCCCTTGATGTGATCAGTCCACAAAGTCTTTCCTAATCACGGCTTATCCTTGCACTATACTTACGTTAAAGGTTTATGTGACTTAGATGATCTACCTGTGCATCTTGACCTGATTGGCAAACGTATCCACATTTGTAGATGGAGTCCCTTAATAAATTAACCTCAAATTATATATTTATGTACACAAATCTTATATATAGATAAATACATTTTAGGTTGTTTCCCCCTTCTCCTTTGGCACAACAGCGTTTCTGCCTTTTTCTACAAATTGCATTTGCAGTTTCTTTGTTCCACGTTGTTTTGCAAGATGCTTTTATACAGTACATCTTTGTCGTGATTTTGTAAGGTTCAGCTGTTTTTTTGCTGCAGAGAGTCCTTACTGGTCATGAAGAAAAAAGTTAACAAACAGCTAGCTGATGATGGGAAGGTCTCTGAGCAGCATTTGAGACATACAAATCGATACATAATGTGCCACTAGCTTATAAACTGGGGAAGCTTATAAACTAGTGGCACAGGAAGCTGTGACATTTGACTGTCTGGAACTTGCATGTTCTCTGCGTGTCTGCGTAGGTTTCCTCCAGGTACTCCGGTGTCCCCAACCTCCAAAAACACGCCAGTCAAGTTGGCCCTCAGGACTAACCCATCATCTGATCTACGAAATGTTCTTCATTCATTCATATAAGGTTAACAATAATTTTACAGTCTAGCCTACTTCTGTCAATTTGTGAAGTTTCTTTTGATTGAATCTTGATTTATTTATTTTTTAAGAGAAAGGACATAACTAAAGGAAGGGTATATAGACACTTCACCCTCCTTGCCTCCAGTGTCTGCGTACATTGGTGTATGAATGAGAATGGGTGAATGAGCCCCCTATGAGAGACCAACAGGCCCGTTTGGAACCATGAGGCCGTCCTCCTGTGGACCCACCACCTGCAGGAGGAGCCATAGAGGGCTGGTGCTATGTGACCTGGGCAGCTCCAACGGCTGCCCCCACGACCCGGCAACGGAAAAGTGGGAGAAAATGGATGGATATATATATATATATATATATATATATATATATACATACACCCTTGCCTTGCTGCCATATGCTTATGTCTATGGCCATACTTGACCACCATGTTAGAACAATCTGTAGAGGGCGCTGTGAACTGTGGGCGTGGCATTAACTATGTGCGTTGCCCATTGGTTTGATCGCAAAGATGCACTAAGTTAACAGAGTAAAATTGCGCCAAACTACAATGGAAATATTACCCTATTTTTATTGTATTCTTTTTAAACTACTTCGAGTTGGAATTTAAACAAAAGTATGTTTTCAAAAACACAAGCAGGTCTACTGTTCTCCCAAAATTGTTTGAATTGTAATTGGTTCCTGTGCAAGCGTCGCCATCTTTAGTAAGGGACAATAACCTTTACAATACGATACAAGTTGCTGTAAATTGTTAAAAGTTTTAGTTTGTCTGACTATAAGGGTCCCGGTGTTGTCTTGGTGTGTTTTCAAACATAGAGCACTGCATGTTGACATAACCAAGAAGGAAAGGGGGAAATAATGAAGAAAGATTCTGAATGAAGCTGCGAGCGGGACTCTGTCGCCATATTTACTTTGGGTGACGCCAACTCTCCATTTTCCTCCGCCTTTAGTTGTCAAGAAGATGGCAGCTTCCAGGCAGGCATGAGAGGAAATACTTCTGCACAAATCGAATGAATTTGAATTATTTTTGCAATAATAAACACCGTGTACGTGTTTCCGCAACCACTGCACCGAAATAAGTAAGTAGAAAACTAAATTATTACGATTTTGAGCGCTGTAAAGCATTGTTGTGGCAAACCGCCCGGCCATTTTTCTTGTGGGAGCTGTAGAAGTAGGCCGATCGTCGAAAGATGGCTGCTTCCAGAGACGGCATGAAACATAATAACACTTTGTTTATGCACCTAAGTTAAATATAGATGCATGTTAGATGAAGCTTTGTAACTCCAATTATATGTGGTGCGTGATCCATGAGCCTTAACGTCACTGTTTATTTATATTTTATTGTAAGTATTTGATAGATGCCAATCGTAATGCTAGCGATGCTAGCGTCGGCAAAGTGGCTAGCTTGTAACGCTAACGGAATGTAGCTACTTATTAAAGCATAGTAGTCAGTATTGCAGGCTACAGCGTAAATAAGTTTATTTTAACAAATACCAGATTTTGGGTTAAAAATGTATTGCTGGCAGTTTTTGCAACTGTCCATGTATGTTTACACATTTGGCGGATACATATCGAACTAGCTTGAACGTAAAGATCACCTAGCTTATTACTAGCTACATGGCGACTTCCAGAGAGGCATGAAAACAGCAGACTTGCAAACCAATGACATTTTTGAATTAAACGTGCGCTGATGTTGTGACATTAGTGCTTGGAATAAACCTGGTCTTTCGGTTTGACCTGTTAAAATACTACTTACAACGCAAGACTAAAATTACTGTATCGTTGTTATTCGTTTGCTTCCGCCATTTTTCTGCTGGGCAAAAGTGTGTTAGCGGGGTTTGTTTGGTTCTGGATTGCTGCCCCTGTTTTACCATTTTAAATTTTGTTTTGGATATTCAACCCAATTCTCCGTTGGTATTACCTTAGATGTTCCCTGGTACTATGCCTGTAACTATAATGTTTTTATTTACAAATGCTTTGCCAATTGCTGATTTAATACTCATTGTTATGCACGTAACAAAACTCGGTTTAAGTTCTGTTGTGATTAAGTAAACGCAACAAACCGAGGAAAATGTTCTCCCGCCGACAGAGTCATGTCTGTTCCGGGCTCCGGGGTGTCGGTCCTGCAGCCGCGGTGGAAGCGGGTCCTGGGATGGTCGGGTCCTGTCCCCCGACCCAGACATGGACACCGAGCTGTGGCCATCAAAGAACTTATGGTTGTCTTCGGCGGGGGAAACGAAGGAATAGTGGATGAATTGCATGTCTACAATACAGGTGAACAAAAATATATGTGGGCTCAGTATTACAAACTTGGCTGTTTTCTAAAGCAGTGTTAAAGTGGTTTACAAGCAAGGCCGATCTTGTTTTTAAATCTTAATCTTAAAATTGCTTTTTACCTTTCGTTTTGGTGCAAAGTCTGACACACTCGCCTTTTAATATTAGTGAGGTGGGTACAAGTAAAAGTCCGGCTTTGGAAGACCAAACAGAGCGTGTATCAAAGTGCCCCCTCTGCAGGACAAAATCTCTCAATGCGTTTAAAAAAGGCGGGCTGGTCGATTTTGTTTGTTTATAAGCTTATCTCGCAGATATCTTCACAGAATGTAAGAGTAATATCGTTTTTTAAATCTATAACACATTCCAAGTCTATAGAAATACGTTTTTGTAACACAATTGCAAGTTGTAATAAATAACATGTTGTATTATTAAAAGGTTTTGCCATTTTACATTTTAGCTACCAATCAGTGGTTCATACCAGCAGTTCGTGGCGACATCCCCCCTGGTTGTGCTGCTTATGGTTTTGTTTGTGATGGCACTCGATTACTGGTGTTTGGTGGTATGGTGGAGTATGGGAAGTACAGCAATGATCTTTATGAACTGCAGGTAAATATATTGCTTAAGACGTGTGTGTGTGTGTGTGTTGTCGTGTGTGTGTTCTCGTGCTCCATTTCTTTTATATATTATGTATTTTTAGGCCAGCAGATGGGAATGGAAAAAGTTAAAGGCGAAAAACCCCAAGAATGGTCCCCCTCCCTGTCCTCGGCTTGGGCACAGTTTTTCACTTGTGGGCACTAAATGCTACCTGTTTGGTGGCCTTGCCAATGACAGTGAGGATCCCAAAAACAACATTCCCAGGTATATTTGTAATTTTAGGTAATTTATTATTTTATACTGTGAAATTTTTATATATGTCTCTTTTTTTTCCAGATATCTAAATGACTTGTACACTCTGGAACTACGCCCTGGTTCCAGTGTTGTTGGATGGGATATTCCAATAACATATGGTGTTCTGCCTCCTCCACGCGAGAGCCACACAGCTGTTGTATACACAGAAAAGACAAGTAGAAAATCACGATTAATAATCTATGGAGGAATGAGTGGTTGTCGTCTTGGAGATCTGTGGACACTTGATATAGGTAAGAAAAATGCGAGTGTAAAGCTGGTGAGAGTCTGATTTTTATGGTATGAAAATTAATGACTTGTTATAGAGGAGAGGAACCTTGAAAGGTATTGATCCCCTCGCAACAGTCAACTATAATAGTAATAAAAAAGCCAAAGCCAAACAATAAATCATCAGTTTATGAAATTGGTAATCATAACAGAGTTTCTTATAAATGAAAAATTGGGTTCATTGGATTTTTCTCTGCTGCTTTTGCCACAATATTGCTTAATTACTTTTGAACCTTACTTCATTTGACCTCTCACTCATTTTGGTATCATTCATACTGTATTTTTCTATTATTTTTAAGATACCCTTACATGGAATAAACCATCCGTGAGTGGCACAGCACCACTGCCTAGAAGTCTTCACTCGGCCACTACCATTACAAACAAGTGAGGAAATGTTTAATGCAATTACCTGTTTTTAATGATTATTAATTATTTATATTTATAAACACATTTAAATATTTTTTCAGGATGTATGTGTTTGGAGGATGGGTTCCTTTGGTGATGGATGATGTCAAAGTCGCAACACATGAAAAGGAGTGGAAGTGCACAAATACACTCGCTTGTCTAAATCTTGGTTAGTTGAAGTCGTTTTAACAGCTTGACCCTTGAATATGGGCTGGTAGCATTTTAGTTTGTTTCATGTTGTAATCCTTTCCATAGATTCCATGTGTTGGGAAACCGTTCTGATGGACACTCTTGAGGATAACATCCCTAGGGCTCGTGCAGGCCACTGTGCTGTTTCGATTAATTCTCGTCTTTATGTTTGGAGTGGGCGCGATGGCTACCGTAAAGCTTGGAACAATCAAGTGTGTTGTAAAGACTTATGGTATCTAGAAACAGGTATGTTTTTAGGACTTTGCTTGGGTCTATTAGCTTCTGTTTCTTAATGTATGGATGATAATACTTGGAGGGCTGCTGTGAGTTTTGAAATCTGTGTTCCATTTACAGAACGGCCACATGCTCCTGCCAGAGTCCAGTTAGTTCGTGCCAACACAAACTCACTGGAGGTGAGCTGGGGAGCGGTCTCTACTGCTGATACTTATTTGTTGCAGCTACAAAAATATGACATCCCTGCAACACCAGCTTCACCTGCAGTAAGTGCAACAGCATCCCAACCGGTGAACACCCCAAAGAGTCCTGCCGCAGGAGTTCCCATTGCTCAAAGCCTTCCACAGGGTAATGGAGAAATCAATCAATTGTCATAAATGAATTCCTTATCCGATGAAATACTTACACTTTTATGTCGTCATCTGTGTCATATAGCTGTTTTGAAGGTTGCAGCACAACAGTCTACCACTGGAACTTCAATTGTTACAGTGCGTCCCAACCAGCCCGGGAAGTCCCCTGTAACATTGACATCTCTTCCCCCCGGTGTAAGAATGGTTGTTCCGGCCCAGACCACTCAAGGATCAGTGAGTGTATTTTTTTACTTATTTAATGTTTGTCCGCCATCATAACAACTTGTAACAATAACTAGGACGTACACATGTTAAGCACTTTACAAACTATAAAAGTTTCTGAAAGTGCTACAATGTTATTCATTCACTCTATTGGGGCAGTCCCTGACTGAAAAACTGGGATTTGAACTGCCAACCTTGTGAGCCACTGTCGCTGCAGACTAATGAGAGTAAAATTTTTGTTGTTTTATTTTTTTAGCCAATTGGAAGCAGCCCTCAAATGAGTGGCATGGCAGCGTTGGCAGCAGCTGCAGCAGCCACACAGAAAATTCCTCCTTCATCAGCAGGTACTGTGCTCAACGTCCCAGCAGGTGCTACCATACTGAAGACGGTGGGAGTTTCTCCTGGCACCACTACAGTCAAAATGGCCTCCCCAATGATGGTATGTATAGCAGCAGTTTACTTCTGTTTTGTTTTTAATTTATGGTCCATATTTTTTTGCTGTACCTTTTTACTAGGTGAGCAACCCAGCGACTCGAATGCTCAAGACTGCTGCTGCCCAGGTTGGCACAGCCACAGCAGGCTCTCCTACCACAACCAGACCAATTATTACTGTCCACAAGTCTGGTGCTGTTACAGTGGCCCAGCAGGCCCAAGTGGTCACCACTGTGGTTGGTGGGGTTACCAAGACGATCACACTGGTCAAGAGTCCCCTCACCATGGGGAGTGGTGGAACTTTGGTAAAATAAATTCGTTTTTTGACCTAAACTAAAAACATTTAAAACATGCCTTATATGCATGCAAGTGCCTGTCTGTCAGGTGTAGTTATTAATATTTTTTATATTCATATTTTGATTCATGTCATTGTGTGTAATTGTGCTGTAAACAGGTTTGGGAGGGAGTAAAGATTAGCCTAAGGTGACATTGAAGCGCTCAGAAAATGGGGATCATGGCATTTTTAAACTGCATGAATTAAAAATATCCCAATTAAATTAGTTGTCCACTAAACTGTGTCGTCTAATATTTTCTGATGACTCATGAAATTGAGTCTCTTCTATGTCGGCAGATCTCGAACCTTGGCAAGATGATGTCTGTGGTACAAACCAAGCCAGTGCAGACATCAACTGTCACAGGCCAGGCTTCCTCCAACCCTCTCGCACAGATCTTACAGGTCAGATATCTGAATGAGTGCAGGCAAACAGATGGCCTAAAACTCCTGAGAAGAGCGCCACACATTTTTCCAGATGGTTTTCATAATTTGTTCTTTTCTCAGACAAAGGGTGCCCTCCCGGCCGGAACTATACTAAAACTGGTGACCTCAGCTGATGGTAAGCCCACAACTATCATCACAACATCGCAGGCAGGAGGTGCAGGAAACAAGCCCACAATCCTCAACATCAGTGGCGTCTCGCCAACCACCACCAAGCAAGGAACAACCATCATTAAAACCATCCCCATGTCTGCCATTATGTCTCAGGCTGGGGCCACAGGTCAGTCCTGTAGAATTGTTTTGATGTTATGTAAATATGTTCGAAATTTGTTTTATGTTTGCAATATTGAAGTTTGCCAAATCAAACCTTATCTTAGGGAAATGGTTGCATGATTGTCACCAGAAAAGTATTAATTCTAAATACTCTCTCGTACCTGCAGGGGTAACCAGCAGCACAAGCCTAAAGTCACCGATTACAATCCTTACAACAAAGGTGATGACCCCAGGAACGCCTGGCAAAATTATTACTGCGGTTCCAAAATTGGCAACAGCAGCTGGTCAACAAGGACTGACACAGGTAAAGAAGTCTTTTATGCTGTGTTTGTTAAAACAAATCTGGTGTTTATGGCAAAATGGGCAATAAATGTCTATGAATATGCACAACATCATGTTTAACATGAGACAGTTCAGTATTTTTAATTCAAATTCTAGTTCTGCCAACTGGGCATGGCACTTGATGTGGGCACTGGTTTATGCTGCATCCTAGTTTCGGCCCTGAAGTTTTATCATTTAGACCGGCCTTCATTGCATTCAGAGATTTAGCTAGATCTATGAAGTTGTTTGCCATAGAATTTCAGTTTTTATGGGATTGCTTCCTCTTGATACTTTCTTTTCTCACATGGGCTGTAAATGTAAATTAGATCTCTTATTTATTCACTTTATACACATGGGTTGCTAATGTCTTTCTTTCTCAACCCCAGCTGCCTTTTTAGATCCACTTCTTTACAGCAGCCCAGTTAAAACGTATAGGCCCAGCCCACGTTTTTGAGAGTACTTTATATACATTTTTTTTTTTTCTTACGGCCCTAAAGTCCCGTGGCCTACCGGGATCGACTCTCCCAAATATCCAGCATGCCAAGTGGTTTGGGTGTTGTTTATGCTTGCTAACTTGACTACAACATCTACCAACTTGTGTTTAACTATGTTTCCCAGGTGGTTTTGAAAGGTGCTCCTGGGCAACCAGGAACTATTCTACGCACTCTACCCATGAGCACAGTGGGGGGTGTTCGTCTGGTTACTCCAGTGACTATGTCAGCAGTTAAACCTGCCGTCACTACTCTCGTTGTCAAGGGGACCACAGGTAGAAATTCAGTGCACTTCTTTCTTTCTGAAGGATGAAAATCTCATCAGGTTTTATTGTCATGTTCTTAGGTGTCACTACGCTTGGAACGGTCACAGGAACAGTCTCTACCAGTCTGGCTGGGGGAACCGTAGACACTTCTGCCGCATCGTTGGTTACCCCCATCACCACACTGGGGACCATATCTACACTGTCAAGTCAGGTTATAAAGCCGACTGCCATTACAGTGACCGCAGCTCAGACCAGCCTGACCTCAGCATCAACCATCACGATGCAGGTGAGAAACCCAGCTTTCCGCCAAACACTATGACCTTTCTGGAGTTTGCATTTCTTCACAATGCCAGATTATTGGGTGTTTAAAAAATGTATGTAATAATTTCCAAGCCTCAATTAAAAGGTTGGTCATTTAACTCTAATCAAAATAAACATTCAGCCAAAATGTATAATAATAGATTAAAATATTCTTTTATTTTTTTATCCTTTATTTTTTTTTATACAAGCCCCGAAGCACTGTAGACTATGTTGTTGCTTAGCTGGTAATCTCAGAAATCACTCTGCTAATGATCTGAGTACAGTATTTTATTAGTAAAAAAAATTTAAATCATCGTTTTTTATTTTAAGTATTAGTCTATAGAATAAATAGTAAAAGATGGGAGAGCAAGATCCAATCAAATGTGTTTCAGAGCTGCCTAAAGCTGACATACAACGAGTGGGACAGAAGAAATCTCACTGACCGCCTGAAAGAGACCGTCCCAGAAAAGACGCTCACTCCTATATGGGGCTAATTTGTTAATTAACTCCAAACCTAAGCTGTGCAGAATACTTTGTGAATGGATGCATTTCCAGCCTATCGACATCAATACAATAATCCTTTCGCTCTTCACGCTCTGGCCAGTGCTACAGTTTCTATTTAATGATTTATTCACAAATTTAGGACATGTTATGTTTGCGTTAAATTTAAGGCGAACATTTCACATTGTTGCGACGAAAACGTTAAGGTGGCTGATGTAAAAAGTTACAGTTCTCCCTTCATGGGGGGGCCTACGGGGATGTTTCACCAGAATGCTTCTCAACCAAAAGCTGAAAAGCTTGTGAATCTGCAGCGGTCACAAGCTGCAGGAGGCACCACGCTGAAGCGGCAGAATCTGCGCAATCTGGTCTTATCAGAATAGTATTTATTGCCATTGTTTGAAAACCGGTTAAAAATGTGTAATTATTGGTATAATGTCTAATCTAATAATCAGCAGTTGGGGTTTTTTCCAATCATGGTGAGACTTGAATGATATAGTATGCCATGATGTCTTTCTTAAGCTTTACCTGTGTTAATAATCCTCATCAAAATGTGGTTTTGTTTTGTATTTATGTGTAGCCCCCATGTGCCTTAAATGTGGGTACCAATGCCTTAAGAAAATGTCAATGCTAACTTATCACCCACTCCACTCAGCGGCACACTGACGCCTGTATTTTTGTTCTATTGATTTAACTTAGCAACTGTTTTATTTTTGTACCCAGAACCAGCCAACGCAGGTAACTCTTATTACTACTCCAAGTGGAGTTGAAGCTCAGCCTGTCCAAGACCTCCCTGTATCTATCCTGGCTTCACCAACGTCAGAGCAGCCTAGTTCCACTGAAGCTGGTGCATCTGGGGATGGATCTGGGACAGTCACATTGGTGTGTTCAAATCCACCCTGTGAGACCCACACGACGGGAACCACCAACACAGCCACCACCTCGTCTGCCTCCATCGGGGCAGGACCGGTGTGCTCTAACCCGCCATGTGAGACCCACACGACGGGAACCACCAACACAGCCACCACCTCGTCTGCCTCCATCGGGGCAGGACCGGTGTGCTCTAACCCGCCATGTGAGACCCATGAAACTGGAACCACCAACACGGCCACAACCTCTTCTGCAAATATGTCGGCACCCCGGTTGTGCTCCAACCCTCCATGTGAAACTCATGAAACTGGCACAACAAACACGACTACCACAGCATCTGCAAACATGGGGGGAGTCCAGCAAGTATGCTCTAACCCCCCGCGTGAGACGCATGAAACTACTACCACAAACACCGCCACACAGGCCTCGTCCAACATGAGTTCTGGCCAAACACAAACTGTTCAGAGGGTATGTTCCAACCCACCATGTGAAACCCATGAGACGGGAACTACAAACACCCCGTCAACTGCCACATCCAGTATGGCAGCAGACCAGACGAGCACAGCATCAGGCCTTGCCCAGAGGGTCTGCTCCAACCCGCCCTGTGAAACGCACGAGACGGGGACCACCAACACCGCCACCACTGCTACCTGCAACATGGAGACCACTGAGGGCACAGGCATGTGCATCTATATAATATTACTCAAGTGGTATGAGCTACATTTGTAAATGAGCCTTTTGCTTTGTTTGTAGCACAACAAACGGATGAAGGAACAGCTGCTACAAGCAGCACAGAGGCCTCCACGGCCACAGCAGCAGGTGTCGCGAACACCACCCAGGCAAGGGCCATTACCATTGTAACGCAGTCTACACCAGCTCCAGGACCCGCTGTACCTGTAAGGACACTACTGTACTGTATGTCGTAATTTAAATGGATATAAGTTCTGACCGTTGTTTTTTATTTATTCTATTAGTCCATCTCCTCAATCACTGAAGCCGCAAATACAGCTGCAAGCTCGACAGAGGAACCCATGCAAACAGAAGAGAGTTCGTCTAGTGCTGTAGCTCCTGCAGACGAAGCCACTGCCATGGAGACTGAGGGAGAGACGACCTCGGCCACTACTCTGAACCTGCCCCCAGAGCTAATGTCTGAGGGTCAAGGCACTACAGTTATGGTGACAGGACTTTCAGATGAAGAGTTGGCTGTTACTGCTGCAGCTGAAGCTGCTGCTCAGGCAGCAGCCACAGAAGAGGCTCAGGCACTGGCCATTCAGGCTGTTCTCCAGGCTGCTCAGCAAGCGGTCATGAGTAAGTCTAGTACTGCCTGAAAGTGACCATGTTTTTGGTGGTAGTGTTTTGTCAATGTCTCTTGTTTGCGTTTAGGTGAAGGGGACTCTGCTGGAGAGAGTCAGCAAACCACCACCATCCCGATAATGCTGACGCAGCAGGAGCTGGCAGCATTGGTTCAGCAACAGCAACAGCTCCAAGAAGCACAAGCCTCCTCTCAGCAGAGTGCAGCAGACACTAGTATGCCCACTGAAGGACTAGCCCCTGCAGACAGCCTCAATGACCCTTCAGTCGAAAGCAATGGACATAATGAAATGGCTGCTGCTGTCACAAGTGCAGTAGCATCTCTGCTCCCGCATACTGGGGGTAAGAAAAGGATCTCTGATTGCCCTTAGTCTGAGCCTATTATATACTAATATAAATATTGCGTTTTCTTTTGCAGCACTGGCTCCAACAAGCACATTTGCACCCTCTGTTTCAGTAGCAAGTCCTGCCAAGCTGCAAGCAGCAGCAACTCTTGCAGAGGTTGCCAATGGCATAGAGGGAGAGGTATGTGTCTCAGAGGTTATTCCAAAATGAACAGAATACTTCATAAATGTTTGCTCTGATTTACTTTTTCTCTGTATGTAGAAACAAGCCCCTCAACCAGCCCCAGTAAAGCCAGTTGTAAAGAAGGAGAATCAGTGGTTTGACGTTGGAATAGTTAAAGTGACGAATATGGTCGTTACCCACTACTATGTGCCATCAGATGACTCCCTTGGGGATGTAGGTTTCATTTACACCCCTTTTTCCCCACATTAAGAAACATTGAATATTTAAAAACCTAATCAAATAACATTCATATTTGGTAGGATGACTCTGGTGTGATGCCAGACTACAGCCAAATGAAGAAAATGGAGCTCCAGCCTGGAACGGCATACAAATTTAGAGTTGCAGGAATAAATGCTTGTGGACGGGGATCTTTCTCTGAGATATCTGCTTTCAAAACCTGCCTGCCTGGCTTCCCTGGAGCTCCTTGCGCCATCAAAATCAGCAAAGTAAATACTTTAATTTTGCACATGTTACATTTGAATTGAGTGCCACTAATTGCATTTGTGTGTCTAAACAGAGCCCAGATGGGGCCCACTTGACCTGGGAGCCGCCTTCTGTCACATCTGGAAAAATCATTGAATATTCCGTTTACCTGGCCATTCAGAGCAGCCAGACTACTGAGGCCAAAGCTTCCACTCCAGCGCAACTGGCCTTTATGCGCGTTTACTGTGGGCCCAGTCCCTCCTGCTTAGTGCAGTCCTCCAGCCTCTCGAATGCCCACATCGACTACACAACCAAGCCAGCTATCATCTTTCGTATTGCTGCCCGAAATGAGAAGGGCTACGGACCTGCCACTCAGGTTCGATGGTTACAAGGTGAGCACAATGTATAAAAATAATATTTAGGCTATATATGATCGTAGGCAAGTTTATTTGTAGACACAATTCTTACAAAAGGCAATTCAAGGGCTTCAGATAAAATTACAAGAAAGGAGATCAAATCAGTCCAACAGAAAAATGAATTACAGTAAAAAGCAAGAGCAAGATACTTTTCAGTTGTCCTATTCACAAACGGAAACGCGGCCTCACCGTGTTTATTATTGACTCTGGGAACCACCAGGGGACCCCTCCCTGAATTCTCATGGCCCGAGATGGTTCATACGGCTCTAACATGTCAGAGATGGACTTTGGTGCTAAACCATGAAGAGACTTGTAACACAAGCAGAGCTGTTTTAAATTCTATTCTGAGCGACAAGAAGCCACTGCAGAGACCGGAGCACTGGACTAATATGGTCGTATTTCCTGGTTCTTGTCAGGACTCGAGCAGCAGCGTTCTGGATGTACTGCAGCTCTAACAGCTCGTTTAGAAAGGCCAGTGAGCAGCCATTACAGTAGTCTGACCCTGTGGTTCTCAACCTTTTTTGTCTTGCGTACCCTCTACCTCGAGGATATTGCCAATATTATTACAAAGTGACCGACTAAACTAAGATTATTCTGTATTTTAATAGTGTGTTAAAATTACTCTCAAAATCAAACCTTTTACTGAAAAACATAATTAAAACTTTATTGAAAGTCGGTTTTACTTTATTTTTCTGTCTGAAATAATTCCAAGCCAATTCCTGCCAAAAGTACCCCTGGTTGGGAAACACTGGTCTAACCTGCTGGAGACAAATGGATGGATTAGTCTCTCCAAGTCTGGTTTACCGCTGATGTTGGAAATGTTTAGATGAAAGGCTGCTGACGTTATTGCTTTGATGTGGCTGTTTAAGTTCAGGTCTGAGTCCATGATTACTCTTAAATTTCTAACCTGAGAGAGAGACTCAAGGTGACTGATAACACTTTGTCTTTGTGTCTGTGAGCCAAAAACAATGATTTCAGGTTTGAGTTTAGTGGAGAAAGTGGTTCGAGTGGGTCTACAGGCCCATGTTCACCTGCCGTCAGTGACTCATAGAGTGTCATCTGCATAGTTGTACTGTATGTTTACACCTGTATGTGTACTTGCAGAATCTGGCAAAGATGTTTCATCATCAAAACCGGCTCCCAAAAGACCAGGAACATCTCCTGATACGTAAGTGCTGTCTGTACACTTTAGCCTTTCCAGTTTGAGAAAGTTCTAATCAATAAGGCGTTTGTGTGCTTTTGCAGTA
Source organism: Proterorhinus semilunaris (assembly GCA_021464625.1). Taxonomy (NCBI): domain Eukaryota; kingdom Metazoa; phylum Chordata; class Actinopteri; order Gobiiformes; family Gobiidae; genus Proterorhinus; species Proterorhinus semilunaris. The sequence goes on from CM038344.1 coordinate 17,411,290, forward strand.
AGGCTGGTCCAAAGAAAGCCAGGACGGATCAGTGATTTTTTTATATATTTTTTATTTTATTTTTTTTCCAAGAGAGAGACTCTTCCTGGTCTTCAGTCCTTTTTACTTTATTCTATCAAGAAGACTGCCACCCCCCCCCCCCCCCCACACACGTTCTCTTCATCCTATCATCTTTAATCCTTGTATCTCCAATCAAGAATCCTATGGAGACAAAACTATGAAGCAAAGTCAATCTGAGCGTTTTTTTCTTCTTCTGTAGATTCCTCTCTTCCCGTTTTAAGTTTTTAGAGCAACAAACGTAGAAGCACATTATCTTTTTGAAGTCGTACTTGTGCTATCCTTTTAGCTCCGATTCTTCCAGTAGTCTGGCTTTGTGAGAAAAAAAAAAACGCTTTCTTTTTTATGAACTGAATGCCAGCCTGAGAGTGATACCTTCTTTTGTGCGGATGGGAGATGTAGAAAAAGACTACATGAAATGATGTACAGTATTGAGAATGCTTATTAGGCATTATCTGAGATGAAAAGAAAAAAATAATCAGTTTGGAAACAAAGCACTTGTCCTTGATGAAAAAAGGACATCATTATTTTTCTTTATTTCTTGTTTGAAGAAATTTTGCTCCATTAAGAACCAAGTCTGTACAGCCATAATTCTGGACCTGACTCCTGTTAATGTCATCACTGTGCGCTTTTAACCCCGAAGACGAGGACTGGTGGCTGACTCTTTGAAGCGGACGAGAGAAGAATGACAAAGGATATTTGAAGAGGATGATGAATGATGTTGCGAGGACTGAGACATGCGGCACACGAAAACCCTTGCAAAAACCTCCCCAAAAATTAGCAACCAATGACGGATTTTTGTGTAGTTTATTTTTGTATTTTTTTTTTTTAAGCTTTTCCTTCCTGTGTGTATGTGTGCATTTTTAAACCCCTTTTTTTTTTTACAGTTTATCCCCATAGTTCCTTTGTGGACAACTGTGTGGCTGTGTTCAGGTTACCGCTGTTTTTTGTAATGCATCAGTCGGTTATATGCAAGACCTTAATGAAACGAAAAGTACGTGTTCCAAGTAAAAGTGCAAAGGTTAAAGGAGTGAAGGGAACTTTTGACATGGACCCCAGGAGAGAAGTTTGTTTTGTTTACTGCATCGTACCCCGTCACTGTCACGCTGTGTTTGCCAGAGACTTGAACTGGGTATGATCAATTGTAACATTTGACATCCTATTCTAGGTTACATGTATTTTGATCGGTTGTCCTGTGCTTTTATGCTCATCAATTTCACTTATTTCATTTTTAGAATGGCAATTATTTGACCTGAATCCCCATTTCTAACACTGTATGAATCAATTTATTACCTTTTTTATGGTTTTCTTCCACGGCTTTGTATTTTAGACAACAAAGGGTGTGCGCATAATTGACAAAAACATGTTTTTGAAGGATCTTGGATTGGAAGCAGGCTTGTGTGGCCAATGTAAACTTGTAAATTAGCTCCTTCATAGAGCAAGAACAAAAAGCCTTTTATATAATTAACACGCTGTTTTTACATGTTGGTCATCTCAATTGCCTTGTGTCTTTTGCTTATAAAAACAAATATATATATATATAAATATATATAAAGTCTCCCTGTTCTAACTTTTGTCAAAAACAAAAAAAGTCACTCTAGGATTCATTTGTTTCCCAACTACCTTGTACAGGGAGGTTTTCGATGAAATGGAGTGTAAATCTTTGTACGGGCCAATGAAATTGTGATGGTAACCAGCAAGATCATTTTGTGGCCAAGGCTAAGCCGTGTTTTCTGGGGCTCGCACTTGGTCTCTGTATGTGGTTTCTCCTGATTTCTCTTTCTATGAAATGAACTTTCTTCATATGCATTCATAATTTTGTGCGTGTCGGTGTGTCTGTTGAACAAAACTAGACATGCATGCAAAAAGCAGTGTATTTCAGTAGTGAAGCCTTAAGTTAGATAATAAGCTGAAGGTTTTCAAAAAAGTTACAAAAAAAGTTTGTTCCTCTCCACGTGATATACAATTGTGTCCTTTCCTTCCACAGTACCTTTGCCGGGTCACTCTTTTTGCGCCTTGGTTAGATAGGTCTTCATCAGTGGTGCGGAGGTCGTTTGAACCCGTGTTTAGTTGGGTGAGTCCTCAGCACTGACAGTTGTTGCCAGTTTCTCTTGGCTGTTTGCAGGTTATCTGGAAATGTCCTGTATTTTCCAATGTGTGTTTTTTGTACTGTAGGGAGTAATGTATCTTTTATCATCAAAAAATAAACATGTTAAACAAATCTGTTTTGTTTTTCATGTCACCAACAAACCTGATGCAGGCCCATGTGTGCTGCTCTTTGAAATGGCTTTTCCACATTAATGTCATCTTTAGCGCTTCCTTCAAAGTACTCTGCTCCAAACTGCTCACACCACTGTTGTGCACGCCTCGAGGACACCTGCAACAGATCATCTTTGAGTGAATCTTTGTAACATTTTTGTCATTGCAAAGTAGATTGGCCAGCTTTACATTTAACTTTTAAAATTTGATTTTAATTTAACAGAAGGTGCAGCATTGCGTTATGCTATAGTATAGACTGCCGGAAATGATGTGAAGAATACTTTAATTTGAAAGTCAGTGGCTGTTTCAAAATAACATTCAATGTTTTAGTACAAGTTTTCAAAGTAAAACTCTTACACTGGGCCCCAGGAAGTCTGTCAACAGCCCTGATGCAATGTGGCATAAAATGTACTGTTAGTGTTGTTTTTTTTAATTTACTTTTATTGAATTCAGTCTACCGTACTGTTGAGACATACTGGAACTAACGCTGAATCCTTAAGTAGATTATGCGGAATTGGCAAAGGGCTTTTTGCCTTCTAAGACTTTATATATATATATATATATATATACACATACACACATACACACATACACACATACATACATACATACATACAAACAAAATTAGGCACATTTGTGTCAAACTACAGGTGAAACTTAGAATATTGTGAAAAAGTTCATTTATTTCTGTAATTCAGTTTAAAATGTGAAAGTAATAATTCATGTAATATTCTAATTTTCTGAAATTTTCATTTTGGGTTTTTTTACAAGCTGTAAGCAAAAATTATCTAAATTAAAACAAAGGCTTGACATGTCACGTTGCATGCCATGAGTCTATATCATATATTAGTTTACATTTTAAGTAAGTGCTTTATTGTCATTGTACAACGAAATAGTGTTCAGGTGTTAGTCCTGAGCTGCTGCGGCTGAGCCGCGCTGCCACTATGTCGACCTGACCCACATGACCTTGGAGGTCGGGGAAACTGTAGCACTCGGAAGAAACCTGGCTGGCTGCCCTCTGTCTCCTCTGATCCTCTGAAATGTCCCTGTTTCAGAGCGTGGTGTCCTGCACTGGTCAGCTCCTCCTTTCTCTTCCTCCCTCTGCTTCACAACAGTCTTTCACCATCTCTCGTTTGTCCTTTTTTGTTTCCTGTAGCTCCTCTTGTGACACCTCCTCTGTGCTGCAGCTGTGAGGACTCTTGGTGCCTCTTCAGTGTCTCAGAAGAAGAAATGTGTAGGTCTCAAATGGATTTAGCTGATGAGCTAGCATTTTGTTTACCTTTAAACAGCTGCTTTCTTCAGGACCATTTTAGACTCTCAAAGTAAACAAATCCACCAAACCTCCACAAAAACACGTACAAAAGTATCCAGAAAAACAATGTGGAACACAAAAACCACAAATGCAGTTTGCAGAAAAAGGAAAAAAACTTTTAAACTGAATTACAAAAATAAATGAACTTTTTCACAATATTCTAATGTTCTGAGTTTCACCTGTATGTAGCTCAGCTCCTCCATGTGTGGGGTGAGAAAATTAAACCTACACTACTGTGTGAAGCGCTTTGGGTGTGCCATGTGCAAATAATATACAAATAAGTTTCCATTCCAAACTAACAGACTGTTAGTGTACCTCTCGATCAGGGAGGTCTGTCTTGTTGCCCAGTACAATAAATGGGAAGCTGTCAGGGTCCTCAGGTTCTCCCTGGATTAGGAACTCCTTCCTCCAATGCTCCAGAGAAGAGAAACTGGTGCTGGAGGTGACGTCAAACACCAGCATGCAGCAGTGAGCCCCGCGGTACAGAGGGGTGCCCAGGGACTGGAACCTTTCAGTGCCTGCAGTATCCCAGATCTGCCATTTATAGCACAGAAAACAGAACTCTATTCATCTTAGTGAAGTATTTAAAAAGGCACACTGGGCAACATTTTGGATCGCACTCTTAGCCAAACATGCTCCTCATGACCAGCTAGACAAAGATAACGCACATTTTTGCAGTGAGTAATCAAAGAATGGATTTGGAGGAGGACCTGACCTATATACAGTGCCTCTCGAAAGTACTAATACACCTTGAACATTTGCACATTTTGTCATGTTTACAACCATAAACAAAGATTTTCTTTTGAATTTTTACTGAAAGTTCACACACAAGTAACAGACAACTGTGAAGTGAAAGCAAAATGATACATGATTCTGTTATTTTTCAAAAATAGAAAACCAAAGTGGGTTGTGCATATGTATTCATACAGCATGAAATAATATTTTGTGGAACCCCCTTTTGCAGCAAGTCTTTTGGGGTATGACTCTTCAAGATTTGCACATATAGAGACTGCCATTTTAGCCCATTCCTCTTTACAAAACAACTCGAGCTCTGTCAAATTAGAAGGAGAGCGTTTGTGAACAGCAGTTTTCCGGTCTTTCCACAGATTTTCAATAGGATTTAGGTCAGACTGGGCCATTCTAACACATTAATATGTTTGTTTTTAAACCATTCCATTGTAGATTTAGCTTTGTGTTTAGAGTCATTGTCCTGCTGGAAGGTGAATCTCCGTCCCAGCCTCAATTCTCTTGCTGACTCCAGCAGGTTTTCCTCCAAAATGTCTCTGTATTTGGCTCCATCCATCTTCCCAACTATTCTTACAATCTTCCCAGTCCCCGCTGAGGAAAAGCAGCCCCATAGCATGATGCTCCCCCCACCATATTTGACACTGGGGATGGTGCACTCAGGACGATGAGCAGTGTTAGGTTTGCTCCATACATAACGTTTTGCATTCAGGCCAAAAAGTTAAATTTTTGTCTCATCTAACCAAAGCACCTTCTTCCACATGGTAGCTGTGTCCTCCATATGACTTCTAGCAAACGTCAAACGGGATTTCTTATGGCCTCCTTTCAATAATGGCTTTCTTCTTGCCACTCGTCCATGAAGGCCAGATTTGTGTAGAGTACGACTTATAGTTGTCCCATGTACAGATTCCCCCAGCTCAGCGGCAGTACGTCGCAGCTCCCCCAGAGTTATCTTGGGGCACTTGGTTGCATTTCTGACCAGTGCTCTCCTTGTTCGGTCTGTTAGTTTAGGTGGACGCCCGTGTCTTGGTAAGTTCGCAGTGGTGCTATACTCTTTCCATTTCCGATGATGGATTGAACAGTGCTCCGTGAGATGTTCAAATCTTGGGAAATCTTTGTATAACTTAATGTTGCTTTAAACTTCTCCACAGCTTTATCCCTGACCTCTCTGGTGAGCTCCTTGGCCTTCATGATGTTGTTTAGTGACCAATACACTCTGACCATAGCTCTGAGGCCCTCACAGAACAGCTGGATTTATACTGAGAGTAGATTACACACACGTGGCCTCTATGTAATGGTTAGGGCAAGGTGTGAACATTCTGCAGTCATTAGGAATGTTATAAAGGCAATTTAATGCACTCAGAAAATGAAATGCTGTATGAATACTTATGCACGCCCCACTTTTCACTTTTTTGAAAAATAACAGAATCATGTATCATTTTGCTTTCACTTCACGATTGTCTGTTACTTGTGTGGGGACTTTCAGTAAAAAAATATAAATAAAATCTTTATGTATATAGTTGTAAACATGACAAAATGTGCAAATGTTCTAGGTGTATTAGTACTTTCGAGAGGCCCTGTAACTTTCATATACAGCCTGTCCTTCGTCAACGTCTCAGTGGAGACGAGCTGGAGACGTCACGCTCCCAGTAAAGTTAGTCAGGTCTGAAGAGCGGTGAGCCACTCACAGCAAACACACATTTGTAAACTCATTATTAGGCATTTTTCGAACAATGAAAATATTTGTAATACAATACTAGAAACTTGCAATGGCTGAAGCCATTGCGATTGACTGCGGAACAGACCTAATGTGGAATTTAGCTGAAAAATCCTTGAAATCCTTGAAAAGGCCTTGAAACTGTTAAAATACTTGATAGATATTTGAAACTCCTGAAGTCCTTGAAACTGTTGAAACATTGAAACTGTTGAAGTCCTTGAAACTGTTGAAACCTTGAAACTGTTGAAGTCCTTGAAACTGTTAAATCCTTGAAACTGTTGAAGTCCTTGAAACTGTTGAAATCCTTGAAACTGTTGAATCCTTGAAACTGTTGCATTATACTGGTTTACATGTAAAAAACCCTATTAAGTTGCATTATACTGGTTTACATGTAAAAAACCCCATTAAGTTGCATTATACTGGTTTACATGGAAAAACCCCTATTAAGTTGCATTATACTGGTTTACATGGAAAAAACCCTATTAAGTTGCATTATACTGGTTTACATGTAAAAAACCCTATTAAGTTGCATTATACTGGTTTACATGTAAAAATCCCTATTAAGTTGCATTATACGGGTTTACATGTAAAAACCCCTATTAAGTTGCATTATACTGGTTTACATGGAAAAACCCCTATTAAGTTGCATTATACTGGTTTACATGTAAAAAACCCTATTAAGTTGCATTATACTGGTTTACATGTAAAAAACCCTATTAAGTTGCATTATACTGGTTTACATGTAAAAAACCCTATTAAGTTGCATTACACTGGTTTACATGTAAAAACCCCTATTAAGTTGCATTATACTGGTTTACATGTAAAAAACCCTATTAAGTTGCATTATACTGGTTTACATGTAAAAAAACCCTATTAAGTTGCATTATACTGGTTTACATGTAAAAATCCCTATTAAGTTGCATTATACTGGTTTACATGTAAAAAACCCTATTAGGTTCCATTATACTGGTTTACATGTAAAAAACCCTATTAGGTTCCATTATACTGGTTTATACTGGTTTACATGTAAACATCCCTATTAAGTTGCATTATACTGGTTTACATGTAAAAAACCCTATTAGGTTCCATTATACTGGTTTATACTGGTTTACATGTAAACATCCCTATTAAGTTGCATTTATACTGGTTTACATGTAAAAAACCCTATTAGGTTCCATTATACTGGTTTATACTGGTTTACATGTAAACATCCCTATTAAGTTGCATTATACTGGTTTACATGTAAAAAACCCTATTAGGTTCCATTATACTGGTTTATACTGGTTTACATGTAAACATCCCTATTAAGTTGCATTATACTGGTTTACATGTAAAAAAAACCCTATTAGGTTCCATTATACTGGTTTATACTGGTTTACATGTAAACATCCCTATTAAGTTGCATTATACTGGTTTACATGTAAAAAACCCTATTAGGTTCCATTATACTGGTTTATACTGGTTTACATGTAAACATCCCTATTAAGTTGCATTTATACTGGTTTACATGTAAAAAACCCTATTAGGTTCCATTATACTGGTTTATACTGGTTTACATGTAAAAATCTCTATTAAGTTGCATTATACTGGTTTACGTGTAAAAAACCCTATTAAGTTGCATTATACTGGTTTACGTGTAAAAACCCCTATTAGGTTCCATTATACTGGTTTATACTGGTTTAAATGTAAAAAACCCTATTAGGTTCCATTATACTGGTTTATACTGGTTTACATGTAAAAACCCCTATTAGGTTGCATTATACTGGTTTATACTGGTTTACATGGAAAAAACCCTATTAGGTTCCATTATACTGGTTTATACTGGTTTACATGGAAAAAAACCTATTAGGTTCCATTATACTGGTTTATACTGGTTTACATGTAAAAAACCCTATTAGGTTCCATTATACTGGTTTATACTGGTTTACATGTAAAAAACCCTATTAGGTTCCATTATACTGGTTTACATGTAAAAACCCCTATTAGGTTGCATTATACTGGTTTATACTGGTTTACATGGAAAAAACCCTATTAGGTTCCATTATACTGGTTTATACTGGTTTACATGTAAAAAAAACCTATTAGGTTCCATCATACTGGTTTACATGTAAAAAACCCTATTAGGTTGCATTATACTGGTTTATACTGGTTTACATGGAAAAAACCCTATTAGGTTCCATTATACTGGTTTATACTGGTTTACATGGAAAAAACCCTATTAGGTTCCATTATACTGGTTTATACTGGTTTACATGTAAAAAACCCTATTAGGTTCCATTATACTGGTTTATACTGGTTTACATGGAAAAAACCCTATTAGGTTCCATTATACTGGTTTACATGTAAAAACCCCTATTAGGTTGCATTATACTGGTTTATACTGGTTTACATGGAAAAAACCCTATTAGGTTCCATTATACTGGTTTATACTGGTTTACATGTAAAAAACCCTATTAGGTTCCATTATACTGGTTTATACTGGTTTACATGTAAAAAACCCTATTAGGTTCCATTGTACTGGTTTATACTGGTTTACATGTAAAAAACCCTATTAGGTTGCATTGTACTGGTTTATACTGGTTTACATGTAAAAAACCCTATTAGGTTCCATTATACTGGTTTATACTGGTTTACATGTAAAAAACCCTATTAGGTTCCATTGTACTGGTTTATACTGGTTTACATGTAAAAAACCCTATTAGGTTCCATTGTACTGGTTTATACTGGTTTACATATAAAAAACCCTATTAGGTTGCATTATACTGGTTTATACTGGTTTACATGTAAAAAACCCTATTAGGTTCCATTATACTGGTTTATACTGGTTTACATGTAAAAAACCCTATTAGGTTCCATTATACTGGTTTATACTGGTTTACATGTAAAAAACCCTATTAGGTTGCATTATACTGGTTTATACTGGTTTACATGTAAAAAACCCTATTAGGTTCCATTATACTGGTTTATACTGGTTTACATGTAAAAAACCCTATTAGGTTGCATTATACTGGTTTATACTGGTTTACATGTAAAAAACCCTATTAGGTTCCATTATACTGGTTTATACTGGTTTACATGTAAAAACCCCTATTAGGTTCCATTATACTGGTTTATACTGGTTTACATGTAAAAAACCCTATTAGGTTCCATTATACTGGTTTATACTGGTTTACATGTAAAAAACCCTTTTAGGTTCCATTATACTGGTTTATACTGGTTTACATGTAAAACACCCTATTAGGTTGCATTATACTGGTTTATACTGGTTTACATGTAAAAAACCCTATTAGGTTCCATTATACTGGTTTATACTGGTTTACATGTAAAAAACCCTATTAGGTTCCATTATACTGGTTTATACTGGTTTACATGGAAAAAACCCTATTAGGTTCCATTATACTGGTTTACATGTAAAAAACCCTATTAGGTTGCATTATACTGGTTTATACTGGTTTACATGGAAAAACCCCTATTAGGTTCCATTATACTGGTTTATACTGGTTTACATGTAAAAAACCCTATTAGGTTCCATCATACTGGTTTACATGTAAAAACCCCTATTAGGTTGCATTATACTGGTTTATACTGGTTTACATGGAAAAAACCCTATTAGGTTCCATTATACTGGTTTATACTGGTTTACATGTAAAAAACCCTATTAGGTTGCATTATACTGGTTTATACTGGTTTACATGGAAAAAAACCCTATTAGGTTCCATTATACTGGTTTATACTGGTTTACATGGAAAAAACCCTATTAGGTTCCATTATACTGGTTTATACTGGTTTACATGGAAAAAACCCTATTAGGTTCCATTATACTGGTTTATACTGGTTTACATGGAAAAAACCCTATTAGGTTCCATTATACTGGTTTATACTGGTTTACATGTAAAAAACCCTATTAGGTTCCATCATACTGGTTTACATGTAAAAAACCCTATTAAGTTGCATTATACTGGTTTACATGTAAAAAACCCTATTAAGTTGCATTATACTGGTTTACATGTAAAAAACCCTATTAAGTTGCATTATACTGGTTTACATGTAAAAAACCCTATTAAGTTGCATTATACTGGTTTACATGTAAAAAACCCTATTAAGTTGCATTATACTGGTTTACATGTAAACATCCCCATTAAGTTGCATTATACTGGTTTACATGTAAAAACCCCTATTAAGTTGCATTATACTGGTTTACATGTAAAAACCCCTATTAAGTTGCATTATACTGGTTTACATGTAAAAACCCCTATTAAGTTACATTATACTGGTTTACATGTAAAAACCCCTATTAAGTTGCATTATACTGGTTTACATGTAAAAACCCCTATTAAGTTACATTATACTGGTTTACATGTAAAAAACCCTATTAAGTTACATTATACTGGTTTACATGTAAAAACCCCTATTAAGTTACATTATACTGGTTTACATGTAAAAAAAACCTATTAAGTTGCAGTATACTGGTTTACATGGAAAAACCCCTATTAAGTTGCATTATACTGGTTTACATGGAAAAATCCCTATTAAGTTGCATTATACTGGTTTACATGTAAAAAACCATATTAAGTTGCATTATACTGGTTTACATGTAAAAACCCCTATTAAGTTGCATTATACTGGTTTACATGTAAAAAACCCTATTAAGTTGCATTATACTGGTTTACATGTAAAAAACCCTATTAGGTTCCATTATACTGGTTTACATGTAAAAAACCCTATTAGGTTGCATTATACTGGTTTATACTGGTTTACATGGAAAAAAACCCTATTAGGTTCCATTATACTGGTTTATACTGGTTTACATGGAAAAAACCCAATTAGGTTCCATTATACTGGTTTATACTGGTTTACATGGAAAAAACCCTATTAGGTTCCATTATACTGGTTTATACTGGTTTACATGTAAAAAACCCTATTAGGTTCCATTATACTGGTTTACATGTAAAAAACCCTATTAGGTTGCATTATACTGGTTTATACTGGTTTACATGGAAAAACCCCTATTAGGTTCCATTATACTGGTTTATACTGGTTTACATGTAAAAAACCCTATTAGGTTCCATCATACTGGTTTACATGTAAAAAACCCTATTAGGTTGCATTATACTGGTTTACATGTAAAAAACCCTATTAGGTTGTATTATACTGGATTATACTGGTTTACATGGAAAAACCCCTATTAGGTTCCATTATACTGGTTTATACTGGTTTACATGTAAAAAACCCTATTAGGTTCCATCATACTGGTTTACATGTAAAAAACCCTATTAGGTTGCATTATACTGGTTTACATGTAAAAACCCCTATTAGGTTCCATTATACTGGTTTATACTGGTTTACATGTAAAAAACCCTATTAGGTTCCATTATACTGGTTTATACTGGTTTACATGGAAAAAACCCTATTAGGTTCCATTATACTGGTTTACATGTAAAAACCCCTATTAGGTTGCATTATACTGGTTTATACTGGTTTACATGGAAAAAACCCTATTAGGTTCCATTATACTGGTTTATACTGGTTTACATGTAAAAAACCCTATTAGGTTCCATTATACTGGTTTACATGTAAAAAACCCTATTAGGTTGCATTATACTGGTTTATACTGGTTTACATGGAAAAACCCCTATTAGGTTCCATTATACTGGTTTATACTGGTTTACATGTAAAAAACCCTATTAGGTTCCATCATACTGGTTTACATGTAAAAAACCCTATTAGGTTGCATTATACTGGTTTACATGTAAAAAACCCTATTAGGTTGTATTATACTGGATTATACTGGTTTACATGGAAAAACCCCTATTAGGTTCCATTATACTGGTTTATACTGGTTTACATGTAAAAAACCCTATTAGGTTCCATCATACTGGTTTACATGTAAAAAACCCTATTAGGTTGCATTATACTGGTTTACATGTAAAAAACCCTATTAGGTTCCATTATACTGGTTTATACTGGTTTACATGTAAAAAACCCTATTAGGTTCCATTATACTGGTTTATACTGGTTTACATGGAAAAAACCCTATTAGGTTCCATTATACTGGTTTACATGTAAAAACCCCTATTAGGTTGCATTATACTGGTTTATACTGGTTTACATGGAAAAAACCCTATTAGGTTCCATTATACTGGTTTATACTGGTTTACATGTAAAAAACCCTATTAGGTTCCATCATACTGGTTTACATGTAAAAACCCCTATTAGGTTGCATTATACTGGTTTATACTGGTTTACATGGAAAAAACCCTATTAGGTTCCATTATACTGGTTTATACTGGTTTACATGTAAAAAACCCTATTAGGTTCCATTATACTGGTTTATACTGGTTTACATGTAAAAAACCCTATTAGGTTCCATTATACTGGTTTACATGTAAAAACCCCTATTAGGTTGCATTATACTGGTTTATACTGGTTTACATGGAAAAAACCCTATTAGGTTCCATCATACTGGTTTACATGTAAAAACCCCTATTAGGTTGCATTATACTGGTTTATACTGGTTTACATGGAAAAAACCCTATTAGGTTCCATTATACTGGTTTATACTGGTTTACATGGAAAAAACCCTATTAGGTTCCATTATACTGGTTTATACTGGTTTACATGTAAAAATCCCTATTAGAATGCATTATACTGGTTTACATGTAAAACTCCCTATTAGGTTGCATTATTGCACTGAAGTCCTTGAAACTCCTGGAAACCTTGAAACTCCTGGAAAACTTGAAACTGTTGAAACCTTGAAACTGTATAAGTCCTTGAAACTGCTGAAGGTCAATCTCCATGGCTGACGCCATGGAGATTGACTGTCCTTAAAACTGCTGAAGTCCTTGAAACTCCTGAAAACCTTGAAACTGTTGAATCCTTGAAACTGCTGAAGTCCTTGAAACTGCTGAAGTCCTTGAAACTGTTGAGTCCTTGAAACTGTTGAGTCCTTGAAACTGTTGAATCCTTGAAACTGTTGAATCCTTGAAACTGTTGAATCTTTGAAACTGTTGAAACTACATAAACTTTAGAAAGACCTGAAGTCCTATTAAAATGCATGGCAGAATTCTCAATGCAAATTAATGGCAGAATTCCCAAGCCCGTATAAAAAAAAATGGAAAACTGTAGAACTCGAATTTTTTCTGAAAACTGACAAGTTGTGGAAGCTGAACATGTACAAACTGTAGAAATTGCAGAAAATGTGGAAAAAAATGCTGAAAACTATGAATTTGTGGAAGCCCCATTATAAGTCAATGGGAAAAATCGACCGATTTTTGGCCGATTGTGGAAAAACCGTGAATTGTAGAATTCCCAAAAGTAATAGCAGAATTCTCTCAAACATGTGGAACGTTTTGATGTATAACTTGTGGAAATATCTGAAACTGTGAAAGCTGTGAAACGTGTCGAAAATCAGGAAAAAAATAATTGTTTAATAATAATAAAGAACATGAAAACCAATTATTGACTGCGGAAAGTTCCGCAGTCAATCAAAAAGCTTGTATTTCATTCTACTTATTGAGTGAAATATTTACGCGGTGTGGCTTTAATGCTATAGCTTGTGCATATAGCGGGAAAGTGTGCTGGCAATCACAATTCCAAGGTAAGACTAAGTACTTAGTAACAGAGTTTTTTTATGAACATCAAAGGTTTGATATACAGTGCATATTCTTTGAGGATTACTTGGGTTGTAAATTCTAACCAGAATTAATGTCAATATAGCACCTTTAGATATACATGTAGGCTATAATTACTCAGGGTAAAAGTGTTTAACACATTAACATGGCGTGTTTTTTGCGGGGATTACCTGCATAGTGACACTGATTCCATCTATTGTCTCAGTTTTAGAAAGGAAGTCAGTCCCGACAGTGGCCCGGTACATGTTAGTGAAGCGGTGGTTGACGTATCTGTTCATGAAGGAGGATTTTCCCACCCTGAGCAAGCACACAACAGCACAGACTGTGACTCATGGAAAACAGAAGGGGCATGTTGTGGGACAGAAAAAACCTGCTGCCTTATGTAGACTGAGGTAAACAGTTTTGGACAAGTATTTTACATCTTCTAGAGCTGCGTAAGGTCTTATTTAACAGTGTTGTTCACCATTCAGTGTCGCAGAATTGTATTGAAAAGACAAGAGAGACAGAGGGAGAGTTTGACTCCATTGGTTTGAAAAATATGGACTTTTAGAAAAAGGACAACAGCAAAGAAGGAAGTGAAAGTAAACACGTGGAGAGACGGGATAATGTTTTATAAGCGTTCTGTCCGCCCTTACCCAGAGTTTCCTATGATGATAAGTTTGAGGGTGACAGCGTCTTTTCCTTCCGACATGCTCACGTCCACTTCACCTGTCACCGCGTGCACGTGTTCCCATGTACGAATCTAGGACTGCATAGCGAAAGTATTTAAATCTCCTCCCAGGTCATCGCCCACTATCACTTTTACACCTATATTTATTGTATTATTATTGGTAAAGACTGGGAGAGTAATCTTTATACAAATATCCCTGTAGGCGGTGCAGATACTTAAAATTAAGCTTTCATTTTCAGGAAAAAAATAAAAACACACAGGCTATATGCGCTTACAATTTGCCTATCTGCTTGTAAGACAAAACTAAACTACAAGGTAAATTACAAAAACTCATTAAGGACGTTGTTTTTGTTTTCACGTAGAACTAAAACGCTTCCATAATATACTTTGCTGGCCGCTAGAGGGCAGTACAGATCTCACATTTATATACAGCATGTTGTGCTTTTATTGCTTTTATTGTTATAAAAGGTTTAATGCACTACAGATTGCTTTCTTTATCACAGCAGATTTCTTTCTATATTACTATACTACACATATTATCATTTCCCTTTCACTGTCTGATATAAAAATAGGATTTAAATCAGCCTCCATATATGCAGTATTTTCCCTTATGGCTTTTGGAATATGTTTATATTAATACATGCCTGCCCCGTCATTTATCCAGGCTTGGGACAGGGGGCAAAGCAAACTCCATATGGCAGGATAGTTAAGTTGTTCTTATTCGATTTTACAGCGTGATGTCAGGGGCTGTAGTCTTGAGGCATTAGGTTTGAGCCAGGCTTGACAGAAGACACACATTCAGTGACAGACATGGTGACAGTGCACTGTTGCGGCCATGGGCTGCATGTGGGAGATAAGACACCTCCTACATGCCACTCTCTTTCTTGGGTATCCAAAACTGTCCCTAGACTTGACACAATGCACTATCCATCACTGCCGCTTCCAACCGTCTGCCAACGCCGTGCCCTCACTTAACAGCTCTTCATAGAGGGGAGTGGGGGGGGGGGGGGGGGTCAATGTTCAGTTTGCCCAGTAAAATAAATCAACAGCACAATCCCACTGCAATGTCCTGACACCCCAAGCGTTTGGATGACAGCGCGCGGCAGGCCTGCAAGTTCTGGCCTCGCGCTTCCATCTTGATAAGAGCTTATCTGAGCGGAGCAGCCTGAGCGCAGAGCCACGGCCCAACCACACACTCCATCCATGGGCACTTACCCCCAGTAACATCAAAATAGATTAACGCAATGAAATGAGCTTGGAGGGGACAAGATAGTAAGGGTCTTATAGTCAGTAAGTAAGTTAAAATGAATCACATTTAGGGGTCATAATCATACACCTGTTACACATTCAAATGCCTGGGCAAATGAACCAACAGAATGTCAGGATGAGTTTAGACTTAAGAACCTGTGTCAAGTCAAGTTAAAACATTATTAAGATTGATGTGGTGAAAAAAAAAAGAAAAATAAAAGATAAAAGTATCATGCTAATATGATTAAAAGACCTTATGGATTTTACACTTGAGGCTCTTGATGCAAATTCACATCATTCAGAATTTTATCCAATAACATTAATTTAGTTATTCTGCATGAATAAAGTTTGAGTTATTCATGGCTGAAAGCACCCTGAAAGAAAGAAGGAAGTGAGCAAGTTAGCATGTATTTGAACTGATATGAATTATCAGTAAAATATAAATTGATAAAAAAGAAAAATCACATTTATGACTGAAATGGATTGTAAATATTGACAGGCATAATCTTATATTATGTTAATTTATGTTGTTTTCTAAAAAAGATAGCTGAAGTAAATGTTATGTTATAGTTAGTTAGTTATAAATTGTTATATCCAAGTACATTATAAATACCCTGAGAAATGAAGATAGATATATAACGATATTTTGAAGCACCTATTACTTACCTGCATTTAACTTATTCAATTAAAGATTTCAAGTGTGCTGTCTTCGCACTGTACTGATTAATAATAATAATAATAATAATAATAATAATAAATTTTATTTGTAATGCACTGAACATTTGACACCAAATCTCAAAGTGCTACAATTTAAAAACTATACAATACAACACAACATCGTTAATCCACATCACACCGACATTTACCTGCTGCTGTGGATTATTCATTTGGCAAAGTAAAGCCTTGTTCCTAACAGTTTTCCAGTTAATTTCCCTGAAAACGTAAAATGGTTGAAGACAGTAGGCACTGAGGCTCTGCTTTGACTATCAAATGTGTGCAACAGAATAGGGCTTGTGCCAGGCCATATCTTACTATGCATGATTGCAGCTATTTTATTCCATTTGCATTCGCTGTAGTCCAGAGAGATCTTTGCAAGACCACAAAGAAACCAAACTGTTTGCATGTTTTATTTGCTTTGTTTAAAAGTCCATCATGCGTTTTTCCATGGTTCTTATCTGGGAATGTGAACATGGGGCAACTGACAACAGTCTGGGTTTTAAATAAGTATAATATGCTTTGTCCCTTTTGTCAGTTCTGTGTTTTATAAAAGGTTTTGTGTTGGGCTGTTACTTTGGAACATATAAGTCCAAGTTATAGACAGTTGAAGCACATTAATTGCATAAACTACTTATATCTTTATTTTTTTGGCATTATGTGCAGTCTCTAGGAGCACCCATCACTGATGACAGAGTTGTACTGAGGCTCTGAGTGTCCACCAGATACTGTAAAAAGAGTTGTTGGTTTTTTTTAAATATATTTTTTAATACAATAGCAACAATCCTGATGTCAAAATGTAGCTTATTGAATGGTGTACTGAAATAGTTAGTTTTGGTTTTGGAGAACAAATGAGGTGTGTCCTCGACTAAGTTGTAGCCGCCCTCTCGCACGGTCAGAGTCTCGCCCTATCCCTCACTGGTGGTTAAAAGAGTTCTTTTAAAGTCATCAATGCACCGTCTCATCTCTTCATCAGTCTAAGCTGCAAGCTGCCCCCAATCTGCCTCACAGTCCCGTCCGTCTAAAGGTAGGTCTCCTGCATGGCTCTGTAACCTAAATATACATTTTATAGCTGAAAATACAAAAATAAAATAAAAAATCCTTTAATAATTAATTTTACTGAATTAAGCTGTAATATTAACAGTGTCTTGTGAGTAATGTTCAGTCAGATGCCTTGTTTTGTTTACTGTCTTTTTATGTATTTATAAAATAATAATAAAAAACAAATTTGACTTTATGTATGTTATATTAATTATGTTTTTGAGGGTTACACTGGGAGGATTACATATAAAGTCAGTAGATTTATTTATTATCTGCATTGTTGTTGTTCATAAATGACAAGAGAACATCACTAATTATGACAAACCAGGCCCTCTCTCAAAAGTTGCAGCTGTAGCCACGCTGTGTTGTTTGTCCACACTCTGTCCCCACGGGCCTTTCTTTTGCATTATAAGTGGCACACCTAGTGTATAAAAAGGCCTGTTTGAACCGTTTGGTCACTGCTGCAGTTACTCACTTTGTAGAAGTCTTTATTTTTAGTCTTAACTTTCTGCTACAGTCAAATGAGGATCTACAAAAGGAAGTTTAAGAAAGCCTGCTCTTGAGAGATCTAGTCACTATCTCAAACTTATTGGTGTGAAGTTGTGAACGTGTGGTTGCTCTAAATCAAAGTCGCTATCAGCCACTCTGATTATGCTCAAGGCCAAAAGGACAATAATAAATTGCACATGAACAACAGAATGAATGAATGAATATTTTTAAGCAATATTGGAATTCTCAGTCATTAGCTTCAACATACAGAAATTGTGATGGAAGAAGAGTATACTCCCTCTGACCTATGCTCACTACATTTGTGGTCACAGTCTAATGATGGAAGACTCTTCAGAGCAGTCCCACTGGGAGAGCACGGACCTGCTCACGGCTGAGCCTCTGTCCAGTTTCTCTTCAGAAGGGGGTCTGCTGCCCCCTGGAGATGAGGGCGAGTCCTTTTTCTCTGCCTCCGACTCTGACTACATCCTGCCCTCTTTCTTCAACACCAGTCGCCCCTCATCGTCCTACAGAGACCACAATGGTCAGTTTTTATTTTATTTTGATTCAATTAATTTTTTTGTTTAATTGCCTTTGTTGCACTTTATTCAAAATAATATACATATATTTTAAACATTACTTGGATACAGTTCAGACTAATGCTCCCAACTAAAACCAAGATTTAACCATTCTTTTAGCACACGTGAATTAAACAGCATTTACACGAAATATGTTTACATTTACACATATTTAAAGTATAAAACTAATAACATTGAAAAGAAAGCGCAACATAAATGAATATACTGCGTGTTGAATTTAATTTGCTTAGTAAATGTTGCTAAAGACATGGCATGTTCAACAGCTGTTGGGACTACAAAGAAACAAAATGCACACTATTAAGTTACAGTATGTGTAGTAATGTGAATGACATAAAAAGAAAGATCAGATTTATTTAAAAGAACATATTTACTGGAAATGTATTTCATACTTTGTGCAAAATATGGTCATAAATGCCCCTCCTGCAGTGATTTTTGTCCCCTTAATCCACACCAATCATGAAGTTTGTGTACGGGCCTCTTCAGATTAGGGTGGATTATTTTAGCAACTTGATTCCCCTTCTCTGAAGCCAATTTTAGAATTTCCTGGGCTGTGTTTTGATTACAACCGACCCCGCACCACGCTGTAATTGCCCGCCTCCAAACTTCACTGGAGGCACGGCGTTGTTGGGTGACAGTTCAATTTTGGTCTCAACTATTTTCTCCCAGTAGTTCAGTCTTGTGTTGTATGTGCATCAAACTCAAAGATCAACATTTTTCTCAACAATGGAGCCTTGTGTGATGTGAATTAATGAAGGCCATGGCAGTGCTTTCATTTAAATGTTTTTGATCTTGAAAAGCTCCTCTGATAATTTCATAAACTCCTGATTGGCTATAGCACCCGATCATGGTTGGTTTATGTTGTAATAATCTTTGTTCCAGTTCCACCCTCAGCTGTGCTCATGTCCGTAGTTTATAAATCCTTTTTGACCAATGCAGATACCTGTTGTTCAATGCTTTTTTCCAGTCATTTTACATTATTTCTCATAACATGATTTATAGACATCTTGTGGGCATTAGTTTGTAATCTTATTAGTAGTTCATGAGGGGCATTTTAAGCCATTTTCTGTTTTGTCTGTTGGTTGATTTGTCAAAACCATGGGAAAATCGCGTGTGAAACTGAAACATAAATGTTAAAACCTCAAACACCAAACTATTAGTACTTTCAAGAGGCACTGTAGCTTAGCAAGTTGACTCGGGAAATGACTCAGAGCTTTATGGACTGTCACTATGGAGGACCGTGGCTGCCAAAACAATAAATCTATATATAAATCAATATATAAATAAATAAATAAAATAAAGATCAAATTTGCAAAGAAATGCATGCATTTATTGTAATAAGTACATGTATTTATCTATATATTTATTTTTGTGTTTATTTATTTATTTATGTATCTATTTTGTATTATTTATTTTGGCAGTTATTTCTTTTTTAATAAATTAATTAATGTATTTCTGTATTTATTTCTGTATTTCTCTTAATGTTTGCAAATCATGGGGTGGGTCTGGATGCCGCTGCTGTAAGGTCATTGGTTAATCTTTCTCCATGCACACAGATTGATTTCAGACGCCTTGTCCAGCATAGCCACTGCCAAACACGAGCTATGCTTCAGTCTATTGACAGTGGCACAGATAGTAGAGCGGGTCATCTGGTGACTGGAGGATCGGCGGTTCGAATCCTGCAGGGGCACACTGTCGTTGTGTCCTTGGGCAAGACACTTCACCTGCCTTCCACCCAGTGTCTGCGTACATTGGTGTGTGTGAATGGGTGAGTGGATCCTTGCTGGAAAGCGCTTTGAGTGTCCATTGTAGGTGGAAAAGCGCTAGACTAAAGCAGATTTCATGTTTGGCCATTTCTATGCTGGAGGCGGGATTCAAACCCCTGACCTTCCGACCATGAGATTACCAACTGCGCCACTGATGCCTTTCTACACTCAAAGCGCTTTCCATCAAGGATCACCTATTCACACGCTCATTCATACACCAGTGTACGCAGAAACTGGGGGCAAGGCAGGAGAAGTGTCTTGCCCAAGGACACAACGACAGTGTGCCCCTGCAGGATTCGATCCTCCAGTCACCAGATGACCCGCTCTACTATCTGTGCCACTGTCAATAGACTGAAGCAGAGCTCGTGTTTGGCAGTGTCTATGCTGGACAAGGCATGTGTGCATGGAGAAAGATTAACCAATGACCTTACAGCAGCGGCATCCAGACCCACCCCATGATTTGCATACATTAAGAGAAATACAGAAATAAATACAGAAATAAATAAATAAAAACGAAAATACAGAAGAAAAAAATATATATAAATAAATAAATATATAAATAAATAAATGCACTTATTACAAAAAATGCATGCCTTTCTTTGCTAATTTGATCTTTATTTTATTTATTTATTTATTGTTTTGGCAGCCGCGGTCCTCCATAGTGACAGTCCATAAGGCTCTGAGTCATTTCACGAGTCAACTTGCTAAGCTACAGTGCCTTGCGAAAGTACTAATACACCTTGAACTTTTGCACATTTTGTCACGTTTACAACCCTAAACATAAAGATTTTATTTTGAATTTTTTACTGAAAGTTCACACACAAGTAACAGACAACTGTGAAGTGAAAGCTAAATGATACATGATTCTGTTATTTTTCAAAAAATAGAAAAGGGAAAAGTGGGGCGTGCATAAGTATTCATACAGCATTTTCTGAGTGCATTAAATTGCCTTTATAACATTCCTAATGACTGCAGAATTTTCACACCTTGCCCTAACCATTAAATAGAGGCCACCTGTGTGTAATCTACTCTCAGTATAATTCCAGCTTTTCTGTGAGGGCCTCAGAGCTATGGTCGGAGTGTATTGGTCACTAAGCAGTTGAACATCTCACGGAGCACTGTTCAATCGGAAATGGAAAGAGTATAGCACCACTGCGAACTTACCAAGACACGGCTGTTTACGTAAACTAACAGACTGAACAAGGAGAGCACTGGTAAGAAATGCAACCAAGTGCCCCAAGATAACTCTGGAGGAGCTGCGACGTACTGCCGCTGAGCTGGGGGAATCTGTACATGGGACAACTATAGGTTGTAATCTACAAATCTGGCCTTCATGGACGAGTGGCAAGAAGAAAGCCATTATTGAAAGGAGGCCATAAGAAATCCCGTTTGAAGTTTGCTAGAAGTCATATGGAGGACACAGCTACCACATGGAAGAAGGTGCTTTGGTTAGATGAGACAAAAATTTAACTTTTTGTCCCAAATGCAAAACGTTATGTATGGAGCAAACCTAACACTGCTCATCGTCCTGAGTGCACCATCCCCAGTGTCAAAAATGGTGGGGGAGCATCATGCTATGGGGCTGCTTTTCCTCAGCGGGGACTGGGAAGATTGTAAGAATAGTTGTGAAGATGGATGGAACCAAATACAGGGACATTTTGGAGGAAAACCTGCTGGAGTCAGCAAGAGAATTGAGGCTGGGGCGGAGATTCACCTTCCAGCAGGACAATGACCCTAAACACAAAGCTAAATCTACAATGGAATGGTTTAAAAAAAACATATTAATTGTTAAAGGATAACATTAAATCGCTATTTATCATACTAGGTCAAGCTGTACAGTCGTACTATCTGTGTCATAGCCTTGACTGTGGTCCTCAAGCGCCCACCCTCAGCCACTGAATGTTTTGCTTGCGCATCAGTATGAAGCTCTTAGACGGTATTTATCCCTCTTCTGTGGAAGCATAGACAGACTTGAATGGTATTACTAGCTCAATGTCTCGAGTTCATGTCTCCGGGTCCCGTAACAATGGTAAATAAATAAATTCTAACATTAATGTGTTAGAATGGCTCAGTCCAAGTCCTGACCTATTGAAAATCTGTGGAAAGACCTGAAAACGTCTGTTCACAAACGCTCTCCTTCTAATTTGACAGAGCTTGAGTTGTTTTGTAAAGAGGAATGGGCTAAAATGTCAGTCCTAGATGTGCAAATCTTGTAGAGTCATACCCCAGAAGACTTGCTGCTGTTATTGCAGAAAAAGGGGGTTCCACAAGTATTATTTCATGCTGTATGAATACTTATGCGTGCCCCACTTTTCGGTTTTCTATTTTTTTAAAAATAACAGTATCATGTATCATTTTGCTTTCACTTCACAGTTGTCTGTTACTTGTGTGTGAACTTTCAGTAAAAAATTCAAAAGAAAATGTTTATGTTTAGGGTTGTAAACATGACAAAATGTGCAAAAGTTCAAGGTGTATTAGTACTTTCAAGAGGCACTGTATCTGTGTATGCTGCAATTTAGAGCCTACATTTTTTGGTGATTCATATAATACTGAACACATATACTGTATGAAAAATACATATTAAGAACATTTATATTTCTTATATTAGACTACCATTCATATGAATTAGTTCAGTGTGTCATTCCACTAAATATGTGTTCTCTTATACACAACATTGTGTGAACAGTGCGGCAGATGTTCCCCTCCCCGGCTCTCCTCACTAACCTGCAGATGTTGGATGGTCAAGGCAGTCATTCCCTCAGCTCGATCTACCCCCCTTCCTCCGGCTGGAACAGCGGTGCAATCTCCAAAGCACAGCCCAGTGTTTACAACCCAGGCCTGCCCTCTTCCTACTCCACATCTACAGACAAGGAGGCCCGGGACAGCCCCCAGCTGCAGGATGCCCTGAAAGCCGAGCGCTCCAGCCCTCTGGGGGGGTCTGTGGTCACCAGCAGTTTCCTCAACCTGACCCCTGCAGCAGGCGGCACATACAGTCCAGCATCCCACCACATGCTCAACCCTTACAGCCCATACATGACTCCCTCTCAAGAGTACAGCTCAGGCCTGTACAGCAACCCAGCGTGGATCAACCCCTCCTACTCACCAAAAATGCGCAGCAAGCTTCGGGTAACCACACCAGGTTAGTGTATTACAGTTGTTTGATCCAGGCAGAAGTTATCTTTCCTAATTGAAATAAAATAACTATATAAATTGGTTGAGGAATATTGTTATGTAATGTGTTCATAGACGGATATGTAAACTAAAAAATAGACATTGTTGTTGTTTGTTGCTACTTTCTTTAGTGATGTCTTAGGACCAACCAGGCACCAAAGTTTTCTGTCAAAAAATACTTTTTTTTGTATACCAGTTTTCGGCAACTGATTTTTTTTTCTCCAAAATAACATACATATTGGTATCGTTTAACGTTACTCAGCCTTAGGCAAAACAACTTGCATGACTAATTTACAACTTGTCTCTTCAGAAAATGTGCAAATAAATGTGTTTACAAAGTTAAGTTTTAAAGTACAGTTCTTCAAACATTGTTTCTCCTTAGCACAAAGCAGAATATTTCTTGTCCTAGTTGTGTAAACTATGTATAAAACAAACTCATAACTTAAATGCATTGCTTAAGCATCAATAAAAAAAATCTAATTGAAATGACTAAAGTCTAAACTGCAGATGACCTTAAAGAAGCCAGTGCCACCAGTTTCAGAGCCACTGGTCTAATAGTGCATTTTAGCCTCATGAACACGTAAAAATCTATCATAAAATTGTTGGTGCAATAATCTTACTGAACTCAGAAACACTTCTGTCACAACAGTGTGTAATGAACGTAGTTAGGTTTGAATATTGTGGGGTTGTAAACCCCTATCCCCCTGTATTTTACGCGTGCTCACCTTGGTTCAAATGTTCTTTCTTCCAGAGGCCAGAGAGTGTGTGAACTGTGGGGCCACCGCCACCCCTCTTTGGCGACGTGATGGCACAGGCCACTATCTGTGCAACGCCTGCGGACTGTACCACAAGATGAATGGCCAGAACAGACCTCTGATCCGGCCAAAGAAAAGACTGGTACAAAACACACAAATAATAAAAATAATACAAGAGAAAGTAAAGTAGGGCCTCCACAACACATAATTTGATTAGGCTATGGTTTGTGAATTGATGCGCTAAGGAGGAAAATTCAAGGTTATCATTACTGTTTTGTTTAGCCACTGGTTATTGACATGTACACATATTACCAATTGGCATTATTTATAGGTCCACTGAATTGAACCAACTGGATAATCTTGACTTAAAAGCTGTTGTTTTGCTACAAAGCATTGCTTCACAGGCTGGGTCCTTGACAGGGTCTCACAATATCAAAAAGTGGGCAGTTACACATGAGAGTCGCTCACTCATAATGACAAATACTGTCCTATTTAAAACATATAATCAACATGAAGTGTGCTTTTAGATTGTGAGCAAGCGAGCAGGAACCCTTTGTGCCAACTGCCACACCAGCACCACCACACTGTGGAGGAGGAACGCTAATGGTGAACCAGTATGCAACGCTTGCGGACTCTACTACAAACTGCACAATGTAAGTGAGCATTAAACAGAGAAAAATCATAATCTTTCTCTTTTTGTATTAAACTCGCACATGTGTTTAGGTTAACCGTCCTCTGACCATGAAAAAAGAAGGCATTCAAACACGCAACAGGAAGGTGTCCAGCAAGAACAAGAAGAGTAAGAAGGCATCTATGATAGAGCCATACTCTGAGATTCCCCAGATGTCTCCTCTAGAGGACTATAGTGGGTCTTTCGCTCTAGGTCATGGGACTATGCTGACATACAGTCACTCACCTCACCTGATGTCTGCTCCACCCACCCATCACCCGTCTGGAGCCCTGCCATACACTCACCACCTCAGCTCCGGTATGATGCCCACATTAGTGTAATAACACCCAGCACGGCACTTCACCCCGCTAAGCAAGCTCTCACGCAGCTTTACTAAGACGTGTCCCCTCAGGGAATAAGGGTGTTTACACATTTCTGACTTTCATCTCAGCAATTCTTTGTCTACTATGATTTGCATCTGTTTGTCCTCTAGTTTGTATTTACTAACGTTTAATGCAAAATAAAAAGTTTCAATGTATCTTTCTTTTACTAAATGTCAGTTTTGATCATCTCAAGATTTTGAGGTTAAGGTGCTTTATTTGTCATTATACACCAACTGTACAATGAAATGTGTCCTCTGCATTTCACCCATCCCACTGGGATGGGTTAAATGGAGCATACCAACCCTAGCTAGAATCCACTAGAACAGGGGTTCCCAAACTTTTCAGGCCACGACTCCCAAAATCACTCAACCAACAACTCTGGACCCCTTTCTTAAAATGTAATGAAAATGTATAATAATTTATAAACATTTAAAATCTGGTTTAATTATGTTAGTTTGGATGCTGTATTTTGATTATTTTCACTAAAATATGCTGTCTTCAATCAATACATAAAATTTAATGTCAGAAATGTAAAATAGAACCGTTCTACGTTTGGCTTTTATGCATTCTCCTACGCACCTGTTCTATACAAGAGATGTGCGAAGTATATCGTCTTTAATTTCTGGCAGAAATGTAAAATAAAAATACAAAATTGTCTCAAAATAATCTTGCAACCCCCACTTCACGTATCCCAGCGACTCCCCATGGCGTCTCAACCCCTACGTTGGGAACCACAGCACTAGAACATGTGTTGGTCCCCACTCCTTGTCATAATTCAATCCTCTTTGCCTGCATGTGTATTGAGCTTATGGGTTGTGTGTATGTTTCTTCTAGGCTACAGTATCTTCACAGATTACAATCATACGGTGTCAGAGTTAACCCATGAACCTTAGGGTTTCCTTACAACTTGTCGAAAACGAATAAAAGCTGTGCATATTTTCAAATACAGCTTCCTGCTTCCTGCTTTTTTGTTGTACTGTACTTGAGAATAAGGTCAATCTATTGTTGGAAAATTTCAGTTGTAAAAATAGAGCAGTGCTTTATAAGTCTATGAACTGTTTGCACCACATTATGTTCTGTATGTATTACTCTGCCTGTGTGTGAGTTCAATAAAATGTGTGTCTATATATTCTGTTGGTTAGTTTTCGCTGTCATTTGAATAGCTGACCACAATTTTGTAGTGGCCTCTTTGTGCAGGCCTCACCAACAGTTTAACATCAAGTGTTCAGGGCCCCCATGCAAATTTTCAGTTCTGCGGAAATTATGACTTGATGATGAGGGTTTAAGGCTGACAATCTATCACTAAGTCCATGGGAGCATAGAATAGTGTTGGCATCAGTCCACTGACTGTATAGGAAGTAGGGCTGGGTATTGCAAACAACTTCACAATACTATATTAATAGATATTGTAATATTAAACATGAATCTTAAGAAATATTATCTCATAGGATACTAAATGTAGTTTTTAATTATATGCTTAACAAGGTAAGCCTTATATAAAACATGGGGTCAAAAAAGCATATAAAATGTATTATTTTTAATTATTATTTGCATATCACAATACAGGTCCCTCAATACAATACTTCAAGTACTCCGTAACACTATATTGTCTATATGATATTGTGATATATTGAACATAGCCCTAGTAGGCAGAGAAGAGTTATATGCAGCAACAAAGCTAAACAGTTAAAAAAACAGAAAAACCAAGGCATTCTCTGGTGAAGTTAAAATGCCTTTATTTTTAAAGGCCTTTGAGGCTGAAACGCGTGGGGGCTATGTTTGTCCAATTAGGCATGCCATAAAAATAAAGGCATTTTAACTTCACCAGAGAGTGCCTTGGTTTTTCTGTTTTTTGAACTACTTTCCCTGCTCCAAAGAGCACCTCTGGTTTTTAATTACTGCGGATGTTCAGGAAGCGCTTTTCCCTTCCTCTTTTTGAAAAGCGAAACAGTTTATTTATTTTTGAAGGCCTATTTTTTTTCATGCTTATAGCTTTGATACTAAACTGTTTGGATACTAACTTTCAAATGTTTGATTTTTGTATGTTTTAAACCACAGGTCCTATAGGTTTTAGGTTGGTGCATTGTTAATATTTATAATGGTAGTTAAGTTTTCTAAGAGCAAAAATGGTATGCTTGATAGTATCGACTTTGTTGCGAAATGATTGTAAAAAAAAAAAAAATAGATCCAGATCTTCTTAAATGAGAAGGCTCAAGGAGGTTTGCGATAAAGGTTCACAGGTTTGACACACGACCCACTGCACCTACAGAAAACTGCACTCAATGTTTCATTGTATTGTATGTTTCTTTGATTAATACATGAATGTGAAGAACAATAAAGAGAAGAAAAGAAAGCCTACATTTCAAATTAATGTATCATTTTGTCATCAAACAATAAAAAGTTAGACGTCCGTAATTTATTCCTGTGCTATTGTGTCTGTCTGTTATGCCTATCTGACTACCAGCTATAGCCTACTCTGAGGAATTAAATGAGAGCTACTGATTACCAACCACAGGCCACATCAAATTCACACTCAAGAACATCCTCTAGAACCGTGGCACTGTTGCAGAATAAATTGCTCATAAATTAAACATCTAAAAATTAGTTGTCTGGCTCTTAACCATTTGGCTTTGTTGATGTTAAGTAGGTTATGTGTAAAACAATTTTCAGGGCAACTCACAACTGGCCAGCGTTTAAAGGCACAAGCACGCCCCCAAGTGGAAATGATACTCTGCAGCACGTTCATAAATGTCTTTTTTTCTTCTACTGGAGGGAATGAGGGTGAATGCTGGGCTTGTGCGCTATGTCGTGGGTGTACCTTATGACCACCTCAAAAAGAAGTAAAAGTGGGACAGGTTCTACGACGGTCACAAAATCGTCCAACCCATAAAGTATGAAGACCCAATAATAAAGGCTGCATTATGGATATTATATCATATGTAAACATAACAGTGTTGACCAGGTTAATGACTTCTAACAATTAAAACTGGACAGATGACTTGTCAGTAAAATAAAAGTAGACACAGGCAAAAACATAAATATATTTATTTTTGAAGCATGCCTAAAACTCCAGTACAGCCGAAAAATGAGCTTATCAGTACTGTACAAGTGAAGGAAACACACACTGTCAGTTTGTGAGCATCTAGAATTGGTCCTGGAACACACAATTCAATCAACTAAGTCGAACTGAACAAGCTAAATTGCTTATTTTAAATTTTAGCTTATCATTTTAAGGTGTAAAGAAATTCCAGTTTGAAGTTACATAATACAAATATTTCTGCTGTGAATTAAAAAAAATTAAAGTTACGCAACACAGCGGGTGAGAAGTGCTAACCAAGCTACATTATTACCACTCCAACAGGCCATGATGGCGAGTGCAGATCCCATCAGTGAATGCACAGGCTAAGCTTTTTGTAAACATTATCTAGACAGGTTATTGTAAATTTGTTTGGCGTAGCATTACTCTAGGCATGCTGTAGTAAATTGGGTAGAGCACCTTCACTGTTTCCTAGCGATGAGCATAGCGACCAGCACACCTGTTAACAACCCCACTCCAACTAGCAGCCATTTCTTCAGAGTCTCCCGAGATCTCCTGGCCTCTGCAGCAGCATTCTGCCCAAAGATTTGCGCAAAACAGTCCTGAAATGCAAAAGGTTAACTTAGCTTTATTTTTGGACATCAGTTTATCTCACATATTTCAGTAGTCGTAAGCTTTCTGGGATCCCTGGTGGATTCTATAGTAATAAACAAATAGGAGATTTTTTTTACAAAAGTATTTGTAAACGTAGGAGCATTAGATTAGATTGTTAGATTTATTTTTCAAATGTTTTTTACCAGTAGTAACTGCTGTTGTTACACTGGCTTTTTACGTTGTTTTTAGCTAAAGTTGCTACATGGAGAATGTTTGCTAGTACTCCCTAAAATGAAGGATGTTGATATCTATTATTTAAAAAGAATGATGATCTGAATAACCGAAGAGTGTGATTAGGACTGAGGTGCTTAGTCAGTGGACTTGGGGACAATGGTACTTACCCAGCCCCCTTGGCTTTGGATCCATGAGGCGATATTCTCATCCAGGTAGATAGTCATCCAGTCAGCGATGCGAGGAACCAGATTGCTCATGTCCTTTTCTACACACTCCACACACAAGACCCCCCCAAAAACAAAAAGCCCCACTATGCGTCCCCAATTGACCCCATCTTTGAACACCTCGTCCATGACGCTTTTAAAGCTGTGATAAGCTGTATCAGGAGTGATGTCAAGCTGGGAGGAGAGGTTGCTGAATGCTTGTGTGAACAGCTCTTCAAATTCATCTGCAGAGTCCCGGAGTGCAGTCTTAACATCCTCTATGTGATCATGAGACTGGGAGGTCAGAGTTCGTCTACTGCCATTGGGGTTAGACTGCAGACCGTTCAGGACACAAGCTGCCTTGTTTCCATCAGATTGGACCCGAGCAGAGTCTGACATGAGCAGAGAGCATGGGTAGTTTTTCTGTGATAACTTGTAGCTTAGGAAGAACTCAACCAGCTCTCGATTACTGTGAGACATTATTTCCAAACTGTGAATCACCAATGCGTAACCAGCCTAGTGGCACCCCATGGTTTGTCCCATCATTGCTTAATGCCAGCTGTCACATCCGAAGCTATATCACCTGTGTGTAAACAAAGACACAAGCACAATATTTGTTAACACCAATATGAACACTATATAATGGCAAACATTGTAGCAGATACTAAACATGTTGTTTAACAACAAAATATGGCATACAAGATATTCAATTAAATTAACTACAAGGGGGGAACACATGTGTTCACTACTATATATATATATATATATATATATAAAGATTAAATGTGTGTTTATTGTATGGCATTAACTTTTTTGGTCAATGTGTATGTAAACACTGACGAAAGATTAGGGAAAAAGACAAAGATACAGTACATAGACACCTTTTCTATGAAACGCACGAATAATGCCTCAAATTTAGACAAATCTAAGCGTATACAAGTCATGGGCTTCACTGGTTCGCTGATCCCGGGAAGATGCAGTCAGAAGACCCTAGGAGGCTAACCTACTCGGTACAAGGAGATTTCAGGTCTGTCAGTGTTAAATCGAAGGTAAAGTGAGATTACGTCTGTTTGTTTTTGGGCACTACTTTCAATCACAAAATAATCTATGACGCTTCGGGTTCAGCATACTTTTAGTTAATACTGCTGGGGCTAAGTGTCTGAATAAAGCAAACTGCGAAGATGTTGTGACGATTCATGACAGCCAACTGCATAGTCGTCGGATTTAGCTAGATGTGCTAACTAGCTGATGTCTACTAAACGAGGGACGGCTCAAAACAAGTGCCTTTCTGGAGACAAACATGATGCGAGGCTGTTCGTATGTGGGGTGCTTCTACCTGTGAAGATATTCCTTTCTCAGACGTGCAGCTACATCTTCGTTGCAGTCTGTATTTCGCAGCGCAGACACAATACGTACATTTTTTCTTTTGCAGCTGCAGACTCCGTGGCCTGAACAGTGATGCACGCTGACAGGAAGTCCCGCCCTCATCCGCGGCCACTAAAAAGTAAGTAACGCCGGAAACGAGACGTAGTGTGTATAAACCATTGAAGTATATAAACGTAAAAGTACTTTGACGCTTCAACAAAGTGATCTCATGATTATTATAGACATTGAAACGTGGAATTCGTTTAGCATGGCCAACTATTCACTTAATTCCAATTGAAGTTCAAATGGTGGCAAGGAAAGACAAAATTATTAAACAGGCTTTATTAAATGTGTACATATTCTACAACAATAAATGTAAAAGCACGATCAACAATTCAGTGAAGTAAAAAAAAAAAAAAAAAAGAAATCTGTCTGATAAATGCTTTGACAGCCAACTCAAAATACATGTACAGCAATGATGCCTAATACAAGTAGGCCTATTTTATGTAACCATTTTAGAGTTAAAACAAGTCGCAGAGTGTTGATATCAGTAATTAACAGGTCAGGAGCAAGCAATTGGCCCTTTGTGAGATTTCAGTACACTCAAATCTGTCCAGCATTCTTCTGAGCGATTTACAGAGCAATCCTTTCCTGGAGCAGATTCCTTTAAAGTCACAGTCCGTGTTAATTGAATGTTATATTTTTACTTCGCATTCTTTGGAGTCTCATCGGTGGTTTGTTGGTTTTCCTCTGCAATCATTACCACCCTCTTTGACTCCCTTGTTTTTAAACTTGCACTTCATTTTGCACTTCATTTGCAGGAGATGGGTTTTCTTCTGTTACCCATTCAATTTCTTCTGCACTGTCTGGTTCGGCTGTTGTTGTGGACACACATTTCTCTTCAGCAGAGTCCTCCTGTTTGACTTTGAACGTCATTGTCTCACATTGGGTCTCTTTCGTAGACAGCATTTCATCATCTTCTGTAGACAGCGTTTCATCATCTTCTGTATCTTTTTCCATTCCCACTGTGGTCTCAGGTTCACACAGGTTGGTCTCATTTATGATCTCATTCTCAGATACAGGTATATCAGCTTCCTTCTCAGACACAGGAATATCAGCTTCCTTCTCAGACACAGGAATATCAGCTTCCTTCTCAGACACAGGCATATCCACTTCTTTTTCAACATCCATAGTGTCTGCAGCAGGTGTTTGATTGACATGCGTTTCCTTAGGATCAATACTTCCATCCTCACGTTTGTTCTCCACTTCTGTCTCACTGTCTGAGTCAAGAGAAATGGTCTCCATGCCTGCACGAGGTTCTAACTTATTTTGAACTGGATTGGGAACACGAGACTTTATAGCTTTATTTCTTCGCATTGAGCCCGTCTCTGGGATATGGCTTTCAAAAATAATGTCATGCTTTACTTTGCTGAGAGCCTCCATGTCAAAGCCCAACAACACAGATGCCTTTGAATCTTTACAATGTTTTTCACACATCCTTTGCTTGATTGAAAAATGGCCGGCAATGTCAGCTTTCCAAAGCCACAGTTTGGCTGAAAGCTTTTCCTTTTCCTGAGCAGAGACATAGGGGCGGCAGTTAAAGTAAGCAGTCAAGAAGTCTTTTCTGGCTTCATATGTCTTGTGCTCATAATTGGATGGATCCAGAGCCAGGTCAACATGGTCTAATTGACTACTACTAGTGACTGAGAAGTCCTTGCCCATTTTCATCTTCTTGGGGATGGATGTGCCTTGCATTGGAAGTTGCCTCTTAAGTAATCCTGCTCCAGATGCACCGAGAGTCAAAGGAGATTTTAAAGCAATGGCAGCCTGACTTCTCCCTACAGCTCGGCACTGCACAAGATGAAGTGTAATTGTGGAGGCTACCATATTGCTTGTGTATACTCCTAAGCAATGAATGCACTTGTAGGTCAACTTCTTTTCAACTGGATGCATTGTTTGGAGCACCTGGTGACGCTGCCTCAGATGTAGAGACAAAGCATCCGAGATTGGACCTTTGAGAATAGTAAAACACAGCGGACACAGAGTCTTTCCCATTTCATGTTTCCTGGACATGGATGGAAGTGCGTTTTTAGCTAGTGGTTGTCCTTTTTTCTCAAATATATTTGTAGTTGGTGCTTTTGTCAAGCCTAAACTTTGTAGCAAAGTGTCATCTTGGCCGTTAGCCGATTCATTTGTATTGAAAGTGAGAACAAGCAACTGTACATTACTTGACTTATCTTGCTTGAGAGCAAGATCAAAAGTCAAAGGTGAAGCTCCAGGGGGGCCATCAAAGGGAGTTAAATGAGCCATAGTCCCATGCTCAATAAGTTTCTCAACACTATGGAAAGCAGAGTGACATTGAGGGCAGGTCAGTCCATGAATTAACACATGGTTTAGCAGTGTATCACTGGGTAGATAGCGGTTGCACAGCAAACATTTGCTAGTGAAGTTGTGTATTTTCATTATATACTTTGCAAGAGCCCATACTTTCTTTGCCTTATGGGCACTCTCAAAGTGAGCACTGTAGAGATTTTCAGGAAAGAGCTCATTGCAAACAGTGCATATCTTCCATTTCTGAGTTTGTGCTGTGTTAACGTGTGTCAATGGAACATTATTTTCAGCCAAAGTGCTTTTGCCTGGTAGACTACGTGCTCTATTTGGTGCATTAGGAGAGTAGGTTTTTGTGACATTTGGTTTTAAATAGCCAATAACTGGCTGCACTCCATGATCAGTTGGAAGAGGAGATCTATTTGTGATTACCGGTACCCTCTGCGACGTTAAAGGTGAAGCTTGAGGCTTGCCGACCATCATATTAGCATGTCCAACCATGGCAGTTACCTGAGCTCCAATGCGTTCATGATACTCCACAACATGCTGCACTATTGCTTCGTAACTGCGTGTGGAGAACTGGCAACGTTTACAAAGAATGGTGTTGCTAACCCCATTTTTAACAGAAGGGTTTGGTGCCATAGCAAGATATGGTGATACGACATGTTGGAAATGCTCCCTATATATGTGACGGCGCACAACATTATACAGTGAATCTCGGAATGTGCACTTTTTGCAGTAGTACACAGGTTTTTCCATACTATCCGGTTGCCTGCCTCTTCCAAAGGAAGAATCTTTCTGTCTCCATCCAGACTGCTGTGAGGTGGCATATTGTTGCATGGCATTTGCTGTACTAGGTTGTGGCAACCTGGACTGATGAAATATTCTAATATGGATCTCCATACTCTTTCGGCTTGCAGTGAACGTGCAGTAAGGACAGTTGAGAAGTATGTTATCAAAGATTTTTCTGTGTACATTACGGAAATGATTCTTGTAGCCTGAGTAGTATTTGGATGAAAATGAACACTCAGTGCAGCAAAAGGGTTTGGATCTGTAAACCTAAAATATAGAAATAAAAGTTTAAAAAACAATCATCAAAACATTTTAATTTATTGGAGAAACACACACACCTGTGTTTTAGAGTATGAGGGATCCCACGCACAAAGGTCCAGACAGAGAGTGCCCTGTACAAACTGTTCATCAGGACAGAAATCCTTAAAATCCTGTTAAAAGCAAACACAATACAATATAGATTAAACAGTCCAGAGCCAGTATATCAGCATAGCAAGATTATACTCACCTCAACAGCCTCTTTACAGAGCTCAAGACCAATGTCTCCAAGAGTTTTTTTCACTTGTTTCCTGGCCCTGCGGATCCTGGCGAGGTTATTTACTGGGAGTTGATACATATTTCCTATGAAACAGAGAAGGCTTCAAGCGATGCGTTTATAACACTCCCAGTCACCATTAGCCTATAAGGTCTTGTTAATGGACCCATATACAAGAAATGGCCATTGACACACCACGATTTCACATTTCGTTCCATATTAAACAGCGTAAATATATCGTTTTTGTTGCCAGTGTGTATCCCTTCTCCAGGTTAGCAAGGAGCTAACTTCACAGGCTCTTCTCATACCAACCATGCTACACCGCTGGATCCCTTAATGCAGCGTTCAAAAGCCGGCTAATGGTCAATTCGCGTGTTTTTTAAAAACGATCGATAGCAATTACGTACCTTGTGGTATAGCCAAGCTTCACTCTAGACCCTCGCTGACCAAACTATTAACAATGGAGGTCGCTGTGCGCTGGGCGGTGAAGCAGCCGGTTCTGATGCTCAGCTAGCATTTGGCTTAGCAAACGAGCTAGGTAGCCGTGACATCACCAAATGATCCACTTAGCTCGCAATGTTGGACAACCGCGAAGGAGGATGATGTCTAAATGTTTGTATTATTTCGAGCACAGCAACCCCCTTCTAGCCAGCGACTTTTTCGTATTTCCTTTTGGGCCCCGGCCCACGAGCTCCCGCTCTGCTGAAGACTAGAGCCAAATTCACCCCAAAATGGCGTCGCTTGAACAAAAAAAAAACACAACGGAAGTTGCAGTTCGACTGGACGTTGAATGGTACACTATATACACATGATATCTAATTGTTTTGATATGAATGTTTTCAAAGCACTTTATTAATAATAATATTATGAGTTCATAATAATGATTATGAAGCTAAACAGGTATTTCTGTGATTTAATTTCTCATTAAACAAGCCTAAAATGTTATTCCAGAGGTTCCAAAACTTCAACGACAACAGTGCGATTTCCAGTCATCACCAGCTTGGTTACTGTTCTGTAGTCCATGTACAGTACACACTGTCCATTAACTTGGCACACGAACTGACGCACCTAAAGAGAACAAACCATAAAGTTAGGCCTACTTACTCTAGGCTTTGTGTTTTAGGGGGCCTTTGTAATTTCATCTTGCCTTTATCCCTGCAGCTGCAGCTGGACTTCCTGGGTCAACAGCCTGTACATAGCAAGGAGCTGTGCCTCTGACAACTAACCCCCAACCTAAATCATCTCCAATCACCTGCAATTGTGGTGAGAGAAAATCACACACAATATGTCACAAGGTTGCACACACATTAAATTCATGTAAAGTGGTAAGGTCGGGTTTTAAATGCAGTTTGGCTTAATTGCGGAATCTGCTGATATTATCTCTAGAACTATGTGGATCTAAGATTGTTATTTTTATGTTTTTTTTAAACATTTTTTAACGTAACTTTCTAAATAAGTCAGATTTATCCACTAACCGTCAACACCTTCTTGATGAATGGTGCACCAGGTGCCAATAACTCTTCACATGTGAAATTTCGATTAAACACTAAAACAATGCAAGGTTAGATGTATTTGTTATTGTAAGATATTTGGAGCATTTTACAGGGCAAACAAAGGTTCAGTGCTCAAACATTTTAAATATTCTTACCTGATTTAGGGTTACACTGGACCACAGAGGAAGGAGACAGTGTGGTAAAAGAAGAAAAATCCGA
Organism: Proterorhinus semilunaris; assembly: GCA_021464625.1. NCBI lineage: Eukaryota > Metazoa > Chordata > Actinopteri > Gobiiformes > Gobiidae > Proterorhinus > Proterorhinus semilunaris. The sequence goes on from CM038344.1 coordinate 17,447,310, forward strand.
CCGTTTTTTAAGGGAGTTCAAGCTGCCTCTGCAATCAGCTGTGTCAGGCTTAAATTCTGTAGGATGCCCTGCTATAATTGGGGGGGGGGGGGGCTGGTAAGTCATTGTTTTTTTAGTATGGATAACATAGTATAATGGTAATGTACCAGTTTGGAAACCATTTTCATCATCATGAAGGGAGTTTTTACACACAAGAAACGGACTGTCTTCTCTGGATACCAGTCCTTCTTCAGTGTTTTGCTCAGTTTCATTCAATAGTTCAGATAGTCTGCGGCGCCGACGAAAATTTATGCAGAACTGATATAGCAATCCACTGTCATAAAACTCATGCTTTTTGGACACTGTATGAAAGAACAAAGAAATGTTAAGGATTCATTTTGACGTTTTATTTTTTTGCCTCACATTTATGCTCCTATAGCCACAGCTACAAACACATTTCAGCCTGTACCCTTTAAATGGCATAGGGTTAGAGCGCCCTCACCGTGCTGAATGATTCCATGCTCCTGCAACGCTCGGCAGAGTTCCAGCCCACGACGGCGGCTTTCTGCCTCCCCAGTCTGAATAAGCCAGTCTATCAGCTGACATCCTGGAAATGCTCGCTTATAGGCCACACCATGCTCCTCTCTCAACTGCAGGATTGAGTTCTTGTCCCCTATCAGTCTGTTGAGATGGACATTGATGAGCTGTATCTCTAATTCACCACAATCTAGTCTGTTTAAAGTCTCTTTCTATTTCCTATTTTAAAGGTTCAGAGTTCCAGAAACATTCTGTCTTACTGCTCATACAGTTGTTGTCCTCTCATGAATATTTTCACCTCAGTGTTGAAGGGGAATGTACCGTCGTCTTTGCGGAATCTATAAAGTCGTTTGGCATCTTTAAATGCAGAATACTTATCACACACTGTTTGGGAAAAAGAAGAGAAATCAACTGATGTGGTCAGTAGAACAATATTATTAATTTTACAATATTTTAACTTTATTTTGAGCACATACTATTGTACTTTCCCCCCGAAAAGAGTTTTAGTTGATTGTTTTATAAATAATAATTGATTATTGATATGACAGCTCTACTTTCATTGTCCTACCATGGTGCACAATGTCATGATCCATGAGGTGTTGTATGAGGCACACTGCTGTTGTCCGATCTGGAGCCTCCTTGTGGCTCAACAACCAGTCTATTAGCTCCTGTCCCACTAAACAGTTGGGATATGTCCTCAGGTGGTACCGTCTTTCTTTTATCAGCTTCCCATCATGAAGTTTAAGCCTGGCACAAACGAGAAAAAAACAGCCAAATATACTGTGGGTTCGGGAAGGATTCAATCCCAGCCTTTTATTCCTAAAGGGAAGTCTATGAGTTAAGGTAAATTTTTTTTTTTTTTTTTTAAGGTAACTACACTGACGCCTAATCATGGGAAATGAAAGAAATGTGCCATAGATGTACACTCTTATGACCATTTAAAAACAGCACAACTATATTTGAGAGCATAAAATTGTATTTGTTGTATAGAGTGCATAAGTAGTCAGTACTTATGCTGTATTTATGCTGTATTTAATTTTCAGCGTTAGTGTTGTAAATGTACATCATTCTAGTATCAGATGCTACATATTAATATAGAAGCCATTAAAAACTTTCTAAAGCCGCTGTATGATTTATTGATTTTTTTAAATGAGGATAATAATCCTGTCCTACCTGAGTTGTTCTCCAGCAATCATAATCTCTGCCTTATGCTGTCTCGCCAGAGTTTTTTTCCGAACGCTACTTGTTCGCTCCATGTTTGTTATGTAGAGACTGACTAGCAAGTGGACCTATCTCAAAGTTTTCAACCGTTATGTTGACAAAATAGTCCTTCTGCCATGTTGGAATAATGTTGCATATACAAAAAGGGACGGCCAAGAAAGGCAACCCACTGAAATAAAAAAAAGAGTTCTCTACTGCTAAGTAATGTTTTTCATTGTGTCAGATTTATATTGTTGCATATCTTCAGAGTTACTGAGTGTCTTGTAATTCAGAGTACAGTTGTGGTCAAAATAATAGCAGTGTGTTTAAAAACGTTAGTTAAGCACAACATCTTCATAATAGATTTATTTTGATGCATTGGAAGCATTGCCCATGGTTTTCTAAATCAAAACATGAAGAGGAATGTATTTCTTTAAGTTCTTTGTAGAACATTTAAAAAAATGGACATTGGGCTGTTCAAAAAAATAGCAGTGTCTGCATTTGTCTTTACAAGCTCAATATGTACTACATAAAAAAAAAATCCCCATAGGATTTAGCTTTCCTGTGAATCAATAAACTAATATTTAGTTGTATGACCACAGTCTATTAGAACTGCTTCACATCAGTGTTGTATAGAGTCAACCAACTTCTGGCACCTGTCAACAGGTATTCCAGCCCAAGATGCTTTGACAACATTCCACAATTCCTTGGTTTTGTATCCGGGAATTGCGCAGGCCCCACACCATAGTTAGAGAAACATGTCCATCATGATGCTTGCCCCACGATGCTTCACTGTCTTCAGAGTGGACTATGGCTTGAATTCAGTGTTTGGGGGTCGTCTGACAAACGACCCCAAACCTTGGACCCAAAAAGAGCAATCTTACTTTCATCCGTCCACACAATGTTTCTCCCTTTCTCTTTCGGCCAGATGATGATGTGTTCTTTTGAAAATTGTATCCTCTTCAGCACATGTATTTTTTGCAACAGTGGGACTTTGCGGGGGCTTCTTGCAAGTAGATCAGCTTCACACAGGCGTCTTCTAACTGTCACAGTCCTCACAGGTAACTTCAGACTGTCTTTGATCATCCTGGAGCTGATCATTGGCTGAGCCTTTGGAGTTCTGGCTATTGTCCGATCCATTCGAATGGTAGTCTTCCATTTTTTCCCCGCGTCTCTGTGTTTTTGCTTTCCATTTTAACGCGTTGAAGATCATTTTAGCAGTTTTAACCCCTCCAATCAACCTTTTAACAAAAGAACACAGTACTTCTGAACAATGTCTTGAACGACTAATTTTTCTTCAGGATTTGAAAGTGAAACACATGTATAACATGTGCTGACTTCTTAAAATAAGGGCCACCAGATTCAAACCTGTTTTTCCACAGAATGATTGACCTCACCAATTCAACTCCCCACTGCTATTATTGAACACACCCCTTTCAATTGAATAGTCAACTACACAGAAGTAAGAGCATGCATACCATGAATGCTGGGTCTGTCTGTGTTTCTTAAGAATCTACTGCACCTACTGGTAAATTGTTGTCCATGTAGTTCTATGATTTATACCAAAAACTGTGAGTAATCTGGTTAGTCATGTTGGACTGCTATTACTTTGAACACTACTGTAAGTTTTAGCACCCGATCCTGTTGAAATCTGATGTTTTGCCTAAGAAAGTTCAGCAGATGGCAGCATTGCACAAGCACTCTCCCAATAAATAGAAAAACCTATCTCTTAATTCACTGAAGCATTTGACTTCACTAAAGTGAATTTGGCCTATGACCATAAAGAAAGTGAGGTGGACAAATTAAGTTTGTATTTCTTTGAATCCTAAATTGTTTCATTGGTCAAATATTATATTTATAATGATGATTATATTTTAGATGACATTATTTGCTGTTGTTGTTGTGAAGAAATTATTCATTTTCTTACTTTCAAAGATGAATATTCCATCAATATACTTTCAAATGAGAAGCTTCACAACAAAAAATGTTCTACCTTGACTAAGAGTTTTGCTAATCTAATATCTGCAAATATATAAATGAGTATGATTTTATGGTGAACCTTTAATATTTCGAACTGCTCCTAGCAACCTATATATATTTTATACAATGGCTTTATACAATTATAAACGAGAATATATTTGGCTGCTTTGGGGAACTTTATCACTTTTTTACAATAAAAGTTCATTTTTAGTTTTTGCCTGTTTTACTTAAATGTTTAGGGCTAACATTACCCTTGCGTGTCCTTACTCTATATTCTTCTCTCAGTTTTGAACAATGGCTTTCCGTGCTCACATTTGGCTGACATGGTTTTTTAGGCCGTCTGTCTTGTCAGTGGAGCTTCCCGTGTGTTGCGCTTGCTATGGCCAAGTGGAGTCATGTCAGGAGCTTCCCCCAAGTCTGATATGGGGTGTCAGTCTAAACAGCTGTGAGAGATGTAGAACTGAAAAGAGGCAGAGGAACAGAGGAAGTCGATGTGTGATTGCAGACCTTGTGCTGCTGATAATCTGAAGCCTGGAAACAACTCGAAGACTTGTGAAGTAGCCTAAAAACTGAAATTCTGTCTGTTCCTGATATTATTCCATTGCCAAAAGAGAAGTTATGCTTCACTCACTGCAAAGTCACAATAATAATAATAATGCATTGGATAGTGCTTTTCTGAGCATTATTCCGTCACTTTATTGTCGCCACAGCTGCCCCTGGGGCAGACTGAAAGAAACAAGGCTGCCAATTTGAGCCATCGGCCCCTCTGACCACCGTCATATGTTCACTCTCTCATTACACTCTCACAGGCAAGGTGGGTGTTTCTCTGACTGTATGTGACTGATTTAAGGCTTCACATCACGCATTTTACCCTGTACAAATATGTGGGATTTTGAGTCTGTTCCATTGGCCTATAAATATCCTATATCAATATAGGCCCTATAAGCATAATTTACTGACACAGGTTACATGGTATACGAGAAATTGCAGCATAACTGTTTATGGGATGGAATGGAATTCATGTAAACCATATAGCCAATGCCGATCAAATTAAGTTATTTTGAGTGAAGCTGGATGTACATTTGTGCGTTGGTGATGTTGCTTTATAAAGTTAAATTGAAGATAACTTGTGTGAGAGAAAACCATTTCAGATGAAAGAAAAGAAAGCAGTGGCAGATAAGGTCAACAAAAAAGGCATATAGTGCCTATCGAGCGACTTTATAGGCTTTGGTCAAATGATGGTCACGAAGAGCCTGAGGAGACATATTCCTCATGTTTTATGCAAATGAAGCTCTCCTGTGTGTTCTTATTGGTGAGTATCGCGGAGGTGTAGTCCAGGAGGCGTGACATCGCGCGGGTTCATTTATGAGGAAAGTGCGCTCCTCAGGATCAGGCACAGTGCACCGACTGTAGCACAATTATCCATTGGGCACAGCATACGCACGCTTTCTGTCTGCGCACAGACTAACTTTGGACTTAGCCTTCTAAAGAAGCTATTTGTGTATGAACTGACAGCGGCCAGTTCTTGAGCATCGAGCTCAGCTAACACTGCACTCCATGGATTTTGTCAGCGACTTTGACTTGATGAAGTTTGGCGTGAAGAAGGAGACTATGCAGGGAATGGAGCGAACCTTCGTGGGGCCGTGCAACCAACTAAGACCGGACTCGGTGTCTTCCACACCCGGTAGCACACCTTGCAACTCGGTCCCTTCATCTCCAAATCTTCACCTGAACGAGCCACGAGGCCACGCTGGTGGCGAACAGTTTTGGATGCAGGGCAGCGCTTACCCACAGCAGATGTACCCGCAAGCATTTGGCTTGACGCCCGAGGACGCAGTGGAAGCACTGATCGGAGCCACGGCACAGCAGGGCCCCCATGCGCATCCACAGCAGCCACCCTTCCAGCCCGAGTACGAGGGGTACGGGCATATGAGTGAGCCAGTGCATTACCCGGACCTGCAGAGCCACTGCCACGAACCCTACATGAAGGACGATCTGCGCAGCACGTCTCCGCAGTCTCCAGATGAAGTTCTTGGAGCGCACCACGTCCCACAGCAGTCACACAGTCGACACGAGCGGCGCTCCAACGCAGACATGCACTTCTCCGATGACCAGCTCGTGTCCATGACTGTGCGCGAACTCAACCGATTGCTCCGGGGCCTGAGTAAAGACGAGGTGATGCGACTCAAACAGAAGCGGAGAACCCTGAAGAACCGCGGGTACGCGCAGTCCTGCCGCTACAAGCGCGTGCAGCAAAAGCACATTCTGGAGCATGAGAAGAGTAGCCTTGTGTCGCAAGTGGAGCAGCTCAAGCACGAGCTCAACAGACTAGTCCGTGAACGGGACGCTTATAAACTCAAGTGTGAGAAACTGTCCGGGACCAATTGCTTCCGCGAGACGGGCTCTACAAGTGACAGTCCGTCGTCCCCAGAGTACCTCATGTGAGCCCCGCGTGGGTTGTGACAGACTGAGAGGGACTGGGTCCAGATCTCTATGAACTATTGAGTGGCCAGAGGACATGCATGCAGGCCATGTGTGCCAGTTAATTACAGCCCATGTATTTTGTCTTAAATAACCTATCTTGAATCAGAGAATATTCCCTTTAATCCTCAGTTACTGCCCCCAGTGATTCAGAGTTTCTCATTGTTTATTTAGTTGTGTTTCTGTTGCCAAAGAACATTGTTAAAAATTAGGCTTTCATATTTTAAGTTTATTCTGCTGGACAGATGAAGCTTTTTGTGTCTTTTTATTATAATTATAATTATAAAGTGCCGTTTTTCACACTGTATTTTTAATTTTCTTTAGGATCAATAAACCTAAAGTGACTTTTTCAATCAATGTCTCATCTGCATTTCTATCTCAATGTCACACATTTTGTCAGAAGAGGGTATTTGCTTGTGAAAGCAAAATATCTTTTGCTTTTCCCAAAAACGATGTTTGCCAAGGTAGCTAACACAAAGAAGTACTATTATAGTGTCTGAAGCTTAAAAAATAAAAAAAATCATCAAGACAAAAGGAAGTATTTTTATTGCTCTTATTTGTATTTTGTGATATCTTATAGCAACTCACCACATTCAGCAAAACAATTTTAAATTATGACTGAATTGGGCTTTCTCTCCTCATCTGACCTTTGACCTTGTGGAGTGCTGCTTCCTGTGGGGCCTATGGCTGAGGCTTGGAGCTGACTGGCACAGGCAGATAAAGTGGAGTGGAAATCAGGTTTCCCCACTCATGTTTTCCTCACTCACATCAACAACATCCACAGAGGAAGGAGCTCCGGCCGCCACTGCAGGCCTGCCGGACTTTAACAAATGTTGCCCTCTCTTATGCATTCTTATGAATGTACAATAACGCGTGTAATATGGGTACATGAAAATGATAGGCTACATGACACTGTTCTTTATTGTTTTAGATCAGAGTCAGGGTTGTCGCAAACTGCAACAAGCTCTTAATTCTCAGAAATGTTTTTTTTTATTATCTAAAACACTGAGAAGACACAAGCAATGCTGGTCACAAAGGTTAAGTAAAACAAAAAATTACAATATTACAAGAATCTTCTTACTTTGATGAAGCACTATTCTGTACCCCACTTATCCAATAGTTGGTAAAAAGATTGAAAGAAAGAAAGAAAGAAATGTGGGTTTTTATTTTAGAATTTAGAAATCTTTCCTTTGCCACAAAAACGAGGTTAGTGTCTGCTTTTGGCACAGCTATAGTGTTAATTTGTTTTACACATGCATCATCATAATCGTTATCCCAAGACTTTCTTGATCCGGTGTACAATGGATCTTTAAGATTCATTGCAAACCTAAAAACCCTCACACTTCATGTGCTTTTTGAAAGCAGCAGTACAGGCGACTACAACCTGAGATCGCCAAACTTTCTTGTGTTGTCTGTACCACGAGTTAGAACTGAGCAGGAGAAAAGGGCATTGAGCTTTGAATGGAATTTTCCTGGAATAAACTCCAGTCTGACTTGAAGCCCAATTGGTTTCTTTTTATATGTTCAAGAAACTTTTACTAATTTGAAAAGAAATATCTCCGAATGCTTTGTTTGATTAATTGAACACAGTATAATGTTGATTTTGTTTTTATTCCTCAATTTGAATTTGAATGTAACCTATAAATAAGCTGCCTCTTGGCCAGGACACTCTTTAAGAAGAGTTTATTTTTTTATTTTTTTTATCTTAGAGGTTAAATAATAAACCGCAACAATGTGTCGTACCACAACTATACGCAGATGACACTCAGATCTACGTGTCACTGACGGCAGGTGAACAGGGGCCTGTAGATACTCTCTGTCACTGCATCGAACAGATCAGTTTGTGGATGCAAAACAACTTTCTCCAACTAAACTCAGACAAAATTGGCCCACAGACACAAAGACAAAGTGTTTCAGTCACCTTGAGTCTCTCTCTATAAAACCAAAAAATCAGGTTAGAAATCTAGGAGTAATCATGGACTCAGACCTGAACTTAAACAGCCACATTAAAGCAATAACATCATCAGCTTTTCATCATCTGAAAAACATTGCTAAGATCAGAGGAATAGTGTCAAAACCAGACTTGGAGACACTCATCCATGCATTTGTCTCCAGCAGGTTAGACTACTGTAACGGCTGCTCACTGGCCTTTCTAAACGAGCTGTTAGAGCGGCAGTACATCCAGAACGCTGCTGCTCGAGTCCTGACAAGATCCAGGAAATATGACCATATTAGTCCAGTGCTCCGGTCTCTGTACTGGCTTCCTGTCACTCAGAGAATAGAATTTAAAACAGCTCTGCTTGTGTACAAGTCTGTTCATGGTTTAGCACCAAAGTACATCTCTGACATGTTAGAGCCGTATGAACCATCTCGGGCCCTGAGAACTTCAGGGAGGGGTCTCCTGGTGGTTCCCAGAGTCAATAATAAACACGGTGAAGCTGCGTTTCAGTTTCATGCAGCTAAAATCTGGAACAGTCTTCATGAGGATGTGAGACAGGCCTCAACTCTGACAATGTTCAAATCTAGGCTGAAAACAGCTCTTTTTACCCGAGCATATGAAAACTGAAAGTATTTTATCTGCACTCTTGCCGTTTACTGTAATTGATTAATTTTTATGTTGATGTTTTAATGATTGATTTTATCTGTTTTCTTGTAATTTTATGCAACTGTGAAGCACTTTGAATTGCCTTGTGTATGAATTGTGCTCTACAAATAAACTTGCCTTGCCTTGCCTTGCCTAAATAAAACAAATAAAGTGGTTAAATAAAACAAATAAAAATAGTGATTGTCCAGTCACGTGGAACAGCTGTTTACATGGCCCATTCAATTATTATTATTGTGCATTAAATTAGAAAAACAAACACAGGGAATGCAGTGGGGAATGTGATTTGGAAATCTTTAAACACTGACGGCTTTTTTTCTTGAGTATCTGCAAGAAGTTGAAAAAAAAAACATTAGCCATAAGCTTAAACCCAATACTGACACTGATATTGGTATTATCTTGAGAAACACATTAAAGATAAACTAAATTTGATAAATCTCACAGGGAATGGAGCAGATAATGTATTTTCTGTGGGTGCAAATTTTGGCATAAATGTTGCCTTGGACCTTGTGCTTCAGATCATCCTGTTTGCCGTCCAAAAAATCAATATGAGTGCCATTTTCCTAAAAGGTTTGCGATTACTGCCAAAGTCGGGGCTTGTCTCCCAAAGTTTATGATTTGGGGCCTTATCCGCCTTCCTGTTATGTGACAGTCTCAGGCCACTTTCTTCAACGTTCACTTTCCAACTGTGTGACTGAGCAGATGGCCTTGTTAATGGCTGCATACCTTTTAGCCTGGAAACCAGTTTCTCTTTTCATGTGTGACCCCTGGCAGTAATGCTCCCCACACCACCACCCCTAATACTCTGTGCTCTCAGACATCACAGCACAGGTGCAGTAGAGCTGTCACTGACCTGAACACCAGGAAGGCACTGACAAATGTCCTGTCACGTGTCCACTATAGTCTGCTTCTATATTTTAATGAATGGTGGGACAGTGCAATAATACATGATTATGCCAGTAAATAACAAAAACATACGTATTGTTTAAGTCATGTAATTCTAGCACTGTGTGAACCGTCCTCAGTAAATGCAAGGAAACATGTATCTTTGAATCTTGACTGCAAATACATACTAATTAATATTTTTAGCTAATAAATTTTTTTAGCTATTTGCTTAAAGTGTTTAAGTATTTATTTTTTGCATAGCTGCAGGGGTCAATGAGTATTATTCCTTCATTCACTCGTGCATTGTTCTCTCTGTTGTTCACTTTAGGATGCAAATCCTTGTTAATTCTCTGTAGTAGCACATTTCTTCATGGGCGTTGTATGTGCCTCACTGGCGTGCGTTACATGTGATCCTATACGCAATAGCGGTGAATACAGAGAAGTAGCGTGAAGAGAGCGGTTTATGGTGGTGTGTCACAGTGTGCAGGGTGCCATTGTAGAAACGATTAGCCAGCTCTTTTCCTCCGCATGTGATAGGCTGCCCAGGCTGATGTGGGAGCCGCGCTCTCGCCCCCTCCTCCCCATCAACACCCCGAGCCCACAGCGCCTCGGGCTGCCTACTGAGTCAGCAGGAGGGAAAGGTGTCTGCACGGCTGTGGCATCGCAACAAGACAGAAAGTTAAAGAGCAGCCAATCGCTTTACAACAGACATGCTAGCACTTTCTCAAAAAGCGAAGAGATGGAAAAATGTCTCTCTGCATGATAAAGCAGCCAGAGGAAGCATCATCGCGCTCTCAGTCTCTTCATATCCCCCTCTGCCGATTTGTCGTATATATCTAATTAAGTCTCATTTAAAAAAAGAGAATTATAAAAAACTGATTACAATTAGTGGATCCAAAAATGTTTTTATTTGAACAGTGGATCAGTATGATTTGATATTTAAAGCTGTACGGCTTTTGGGGAGTATCTGTCGCAGGCCAGTCCAAGGCCCAGGTTGGAGACAGGAGGAATGCCTTTGTGTTGGCGAGTGCAGGAATGCAGCGGCAGCAGGCTGCACACAGCGGCACCCGAGAACACAGAGGAGGGATGAGGAGCAGCTCGGTCCAACAATCTCCACTGCACACTGTCTAAACATCTACTACCCATTCTCAGATTAGATACTAGGGCCTCACTTTGCCCCCTTAAAACTATTAGTTCAGTTAATCAGTGGAGTTACTGTTAGACACAGTTGATCAATGAGCCATCTAAAATAATGATTACTAATCTTTTACTGGTAAATGTCACTGGGTCAGACATTTGACCTCCAGTGACAGGACTTTTCCAGCCCAAGCCAGTTCTTTGTTGTTTTGCAACGCTGAAAGTTGATTGGCGTTGGTCTGAGCACAGCTTCATGTGAAGCTGAGAGCAGAGATTGGAATAGAGGACAGGATGGACGAGGACCTTCCTCTTTCACTTCCCATATGAGTGCGCAGTCAAGTGACTTGTGAGAGTGTTCCTTGTATGTGGCAGGAAAGAGGAGCTTTGACGGCTGTGGTTTCCGTTCAGGATGTCCACTGGCTCTGCAGTTGTGACACTCTGAATCATGCACTGACCGTACATCTCCATGGACAAACGAATGTAACATATTGGTATACATTATCTTATAGGGTTTAAAGCTCTTCCTTGTATAAGCTGATACCTCTCGTTGTCACATCCATGTAGTACCATTTAGTGATGTTAAGACAAGGAAAACCCAAAAGAATTCAATCTGCTATGCTTGAAGAGGAAGCTTTAGTTTAGTTTCAAAGCCTCTGGTTTACATTTGGCTATGTATACTTTCCTCTCAGTGTAGACCTGGATGTATTAGTTATGACTTTGTTATGAATAAAAAGAGGCATTAAAAATAATTTGATTTCTTAAATAAAGTGTAAATGTTATTCTCGAACAACCTGGCTTCTCCGTTTTGTGAAGTAATCTTTGACAGTGTTTTATTGCTCTATCCTAAAGGTCCACGGTAATTACAGGGAAACTACTGGTAATGAATAAAGTGATCACATGAGGAAGTGCTGAGGATCTTGTAAAGTGGATTAATATGTAGCCTCTCAGGACAATAAAGCTGGTGCTGGCCTCTGGTCGGCTGTGGTGTGTAGACCCGGCTGCTCCTGGGATGTTGTGTTCTGCATGTTTGTGTATGTGCTCGCAGGGACCAGATAGAACGGCCCTGTGATAAACTGCTTGTCACGTTTCAGTAGACTTCATTGAGCGATGCGTGTCAAAGTCCTGTCAAATTAAAGGCCCTGGACTTTGTCTGTGGAGCAAAGGGCTAACCACTGGATGTAATAATTATACAATCGTCGTCCTGCATGACAGAAACATAAAAGTCAGGCTGAACTTTAAGTAGAGGCGATAAACACCTCAACAGCAAATGCAACTTAAGTGACACTGATGTGTGAGTAATCATTTCATAAGCACTCCACTTACTACTTACCACGCCTTTAAGAGGGTATGTGAGTGACATTATTACTTTAAATATATCATAAAACCATTTAGTAGTGAACAGTATGACATGTCACAATTTGTATTGTGGACATAACCAAAGATAGTTGAATCTTGTGCGACTTAATTCTTTGCAGATTATTCAACATTTATGACAAAATTCGCTGTACTTCTTTACAGATGACATTTTTACTCACTGAACCCTCACTTACTGAATGGCTTTGAAAGGCCTTACAAAGAACAACCTGTATTTCTAAAAATACAGGTTTGTAAACCTCAGTTGTACTGTACAGGAACAAAGGTGGGTAGACTATGCAAAATATTACTCAAATAAGAGTAAAGTTAATTTAGAATAATTTTATTCTAGTAGAAGTAAAAAGTAGTGACCCAAATACTTACTGGAGTAAAGTAGAAAAATACCATGAGAAAATTGTACTTGAGTGCTGTGAGTCCTGCGACTGTTTGAGAGTAAAGTCTGATTTATGTTTCAGATGTTACATGAAATATGAGAAACAAAACATTAAATAATGCAAAAATAACAACATATAAATAAAAATAGATATTTCTAAAGAATAAAGTATTCTTCTCCATTTTATATGTTGACATGAAGCTTTTGCCACTACAGATTTACGAGTGGGACTCTTACTCAAGTTAGAGTACACTTACATATGTATGTAGAATTGCTCAACGGAAAAGTACTGTATGATAAAACTACTCTAGGAAGTGCAGTTACTGAGTACTACATGACTATTGTCGTTCTTTTGCGAAAGTGATACTGTAAAATCGAGTGGTCTTTGTTGAACATGAATTAAATCAATTTCTTGTGCCTAAACTTACCTGCAGACCAGCGGTAATCAGCAATAATTACGTAACAAGGAAGCCCTATGCTTAGGATGACACCAATAAAAGCGAAGGATTCTGAAGACATGCTTTTGTGTGAAGCTTTAGATGTGGACAATGACACTGCACTTAACTAGACAAATACTAGTTCTAAAGTGAAGAGTCTTCCCTTTCACTGGCTGCTAGGATTTCCTGTTGTGTTTTATGGAGGTCATGCAGCTGGCAGGCGCCCTCCTGTTTCTGTCCATAACGATGACAGGCGTCTATTAGTGCACTGTGGACACACGAGCCAGAGAGGGGTGAACCCAGGCCTTGTCCCCTCCCACCCCTTCCTCCTCCTGCTGCAGGTCCCTGTAGTACAGCTTCCTACAGGCCGGATAGTATGGCCCTCAGTTACTGTTGGCAGCGGGCGCCCATCACAGGTCAGCTCCTGATGACTTAGACTCAACCTGGAAACAGGTCTGAATATCTGCAATATCACACAACAGTGTCCAGGAAAAGTTATTGCACACTGGATTTTGGGAAAAACTTGGGGAAATTAGAAAAAAAGTGGGAAAAGAATATCATTTACATTCCGAGCGTACATTTTGTTCTCTGGTTTTGGACATTGTGTTCCAGGCCATCCAGTTTTCTGATACGTTTATTCGTTTTTAATTGATGTGGTGTTTTGTACATTTTTGGAATAACACAGCAATGACATACATTAGACAACAAACAGCAAAATACATTTGTTTCATTGCTACAGAAAAGTCATATCAATATCATTGCCTTCCCATCATTGTTCAGCAGAGCCGCTTAGAGTAGTAATTGTAATAGTTGTAGTACTTATCAAATCAAATCAAACTTTATTTATAAAGCGCTTTTCATAGAAAATGTAACACAAAGTGCTTTACAGTGCTTAAAAATCATTAAAATCGTCCCCACCAGCAAATATACGTAAATAACAACAACCCTCACCTCCCCCCACCCCACCGGCACACACAGACACACAGACATATGTACATACAGACAGCCCAGCAGTTAAACGTCTTTAAAAAAAATTGTACATAAAGTTGGGTACATAAGGCTGAGTACAGATGGACCGAATGAGGAAACTTATAGAACTGTGGAACTAAAACATGTACAATAGGCCAGGATGACGGAGAGTGCGAGTGTGGGGATGACGGATGGAAATTGGTGTGGTGTCTTTACATGCACGAGACCCATGTGTGTGCTCATTAACATGCACTGTCCCAGTAAAATAAATATAAGAGGATTATTTCTTTTAGCAATATGTGCAATGTTACCTTTTATTTGGAATGCATTTATTTCTAGGTGATTCACATCTTTAGGCTGTAAAAGTACCGGCTTGACCACAGATAATAGATCAGACTTACTGTTACTATAGTGAGCAGCACCCCTCAAATGGAGGTGTGAATGAAAAATGCACCAGTTTACAAGTGTTCACATATTGCACCACGATCTCACCCAGGATGCGGACAAAATAGTTTAGGTGAAAAAGGAGAATTTGAAATGTGACACTGCAGTTGTTGTGGCTTGGTCCGTTGGCTGCGGGTGGCGCTGACATGAGCACGAATGGTGCCGTGGTGTCATGTGTTCTGTTGAAGTCTCGCAGCTCTGCTTGGAATCGGGCGTGTCCATCTCCCACTAATGTGTCATGTTAACGTCTACCCAGTGACATAATTCAAGATGTATTTGTCCCAAAGCTTTGTGCCCCACTCAAGCCATGGTTTATCAACGCTTTTTAAAGTATTTGCACGACCTGTGGTGTGTTTTTGTACTGTATATATTGGTCTTACTCTAGAGGATTTATATAAGTGAGCAACAGTCAAATGTAAATTGGCAGTTTGAGTGTGAAAGATGACGCCCGGTGATTGGTCAACGCCATAAGGATTCTATTTAAAGAGTCTTTATTCGGCAGTAACCTTTTACTTGTGTTCTTGTCCTCGATGTCGCAAATAAGGAAGTACTTTGTTCTGGGATTCAAGAGAACAGAAACTGCCCCAAAGTTAGAAAAAAGGGAAACAAAGACAGTTTATTACAGGTCTAAGTTACTCTCTCCATCTCTCTTTACACCATCAGAACAGTTAGTTTGCAAAATGCACAAGACACACCAATAACTGTGTTGTTACTTGGGAATCATTGAACTTACATGGGCAGCTATAGCTAACTTGGGTTGGACAATATTAGAAAAACATGCACTTTAAGAAAATAACTAAATGAATAATTATTACAAAATGTTTCATAATATATAGTGTTTGGCTCTGACGGTACAGGAAAGAATAAAACATAATGTGAAATTGAGTTAAGTTTTAGGAGATCAATCTAATCTGTAAATTTAGTCAAAATAAATGAATCAATTGTTAATGTTTTATTTGTTTGTTTGTTGTTTTGCCTTGGTCATAACTCTTTAATACTGCTAAGTTGAAGACTAAATTTCAATCAGAAGAATCAGAATCAGAATAGGTTTTATTGCCATGGTTTGAGAACAGGTTCACAAACTAGGATTTTTTTTCGGTGCAAACATGCGACATAAAACATATAACACAGAGTTGAGATAAAAATAAGCTAAGAGTCCGCCCCATTCTCTCTCAAACCAACACGGAGACGCTAATGCATGCTTTTATCACCAGTCGTATCGACTACTGTAATGCCCTGCTTTCTGGTCTTCCCAAAAAGAGGAAGAATTTACAAAATTCAGCAGCTCGTGTCCTGACGAAGACCAGGAGGCGGGACCACATTACACCGGTTTTAGAGTCGCTGCATTGGCTCCCCGTGTGTTTCAGGATCGATTTTAAAGTTCTTTTAATGGTTTTTAAATGTCTTAATGGTCTTGGTCCTTCTTATCTTTCAGAACTGCTTTTACCTTATGAACCTTCACGGCCCCTTCGCTCCTCCGGCAGGGGTCTCCTAGTTATTCCTAAAGTCAACATTCGTTCATGTTATTAAGAGCAGGCTCAAGACCCACCTTTTTAGCTTAGCTTTTAACTGGCATCTATTTATTTAATTATATGTTGTGTATTGTATATGTATATGTGTGTTTGTATGTGTGTATATGTATGTATATGTGTGTAGGTGTATATATGTATATGTATATGTATGTATATATATATATATATATATATATATATATACATATACATATATGATGTTTATAATATATGATGTTTATATATATATATATATATATATATATATATATATATATATATATATATATAAAAAACATTTAAAACATTGTTTTAAATGTTGTAATCTGTAAAGCACTTTGTGATACCTTTCGGTATGAAAAGCGCTTTATAAATAAAGTTTGATTGATTGATTGAGAAGTACATACATTTAGTTCTTGAATCTGAATCAAAAGCTTTATTTTACATTGAAGCAGGGCAACCTTTTTATCAGTGTATTATCTCTGTGAAGGAGCAGCAGCCTGGCTATAGCCCCCCTCATAGCGTCTTGTTTACATGTCTCTCACCGCACGTACGTCTGTAGTTGCCTCGTGAGCCACTTGAGAAGGGTTGGCACTAACTGACACTATCCCCTCTCAGCGAGTGGTAAACAGAGTGCAGCAGCTTGTAGTTTGGCTTGGTCTGTTCGAAGTGAGAGAAAGTGAAGTGTTCAGTAGTATCACAGGGCCACGTCCGTCAGGGCTGTCAATTGCTATGAGAGCTGTAAACGCGTACACTGACCTCTGCTGTGCATCAGATGTTGAAACTGGAACCTCCTGCCACTTTCATTCTCGCATAATGACTGCTCTTTTGCTTAAAGGCATATGCAGCTAACCTTATTAGTAAAAGAAATGCACTTTAGAATACACTGTAGCTTCCAGAACAGTCCTCATAACCTTCAATATTCTTGTTCCAATTTTAAAGCAGTACTAAGTAAGTTGTTTACCTTAATAAATCCTTTTCGTGGTCCCTCTGGGGGTAATACAAGTGTTAATGGGATGATTGTGGGGTATTTCATCTCCCCCTGGTGTCTCTGGCCAGAAAACCACAATTGTAACTTTCCCTGCACTGGGTCGGAGGAGCAATACACACTAATGGAATCAGGAAGAAGAAGCTAACAGGCTAACGGGCAAAGCTAACTGCTCTTTATGCAAAATCTCTTTATGCATTTTCTTTTGTTCAACAAATCAATCTCAAACAACAATGAGTTTGCGTGTGTCTCTGCTTCACCAATCTCAAGGCCAAGGATTCACTAAATATTTTATGAGTAAATATGCTTACGGCCGAAATCATTTTTGATTGTAGAGAAGCTAAAGATCATCTGGTAAATAGCCCAGTACCCCTTTACCGGACACATTATGTAAATGTAGGTATATATTTTGCTTCATTCGAGCAGTTTTAAGTAATCCTGTTCACTGAGTCTTGAAGTGCTCAGATTGTATTTCCTGGATATTCTGTCATTGATTCGCATACCATTCGCTGAGTTTTCACTGTACTATAATGTGTAAATCCCACTGCTGCCTGCAGAGGACACGCCGCGGCCATTTGGAATCCTGACCAGCTCAGTCGCTCACTCCATACTGTGATTTCTTCATATTTCATCTTAAACTTCAGGCATCAATGCGGAGGTGCCCAAAATAGGGTTTTTGTATGAAATGCCTTTAACTGTAACCCCCCCTCTCTCTCTCCAGTGACAATGTCCCGCACCGTGTCCACTTCAAGCCTGTTTTTCAGAAAGAGAGGTCAAAAGGTCATTATTCTGAGTGACAGTAGTTATGGTGACCGGAGCTATATTTAAATCCTAAGAGCAAAGGAACAGTCTTGAATCATGTGTGGACCCGCATTCGCATCCTCTTTCCAAACTAATGACCTCAGCTCCACACTGCCTTAAATAAAACTGACAGCCCCCATTTGACTTATTGGATGAGGCTCATTGGGCAATACATTTTAATTTTAGCATACTGTGTCAAAAGGCTAACTTAATAGAATTTGTCTGGATGTGAAAATAGAAATGCATACTTAAATATCTGAGCTCACCAACCTGACAAGGCACAATATTAGGACATGTAAAATGTGCAGAATATGCAACAATAGATGAGTTCATTCAAATGTTTTTATTCTGTTGCAAGTTAGGAAATCCATCCAGACACAGGGAGAGAAACATGTAAACTCCACATCGAAAGGTCCGCACGGTCCCATACGAAGCATGCATGTTTTTGAAAATGCAATTAATTGTGTGACTTATTTCTGGTCGATTATGTCTCAACAAGGCTGTTTGTCACAGTCTTTCTCATTACTCCCCTACATAATAACCATACATTTGACCTATTTCATGAAACTGTGAATTATTCTGTAATAAATCATACTATTATGTCAAGCTATTGGCTGAATACTGCCTTCAACTTATCGTCTTAAATGAAAGCACAACGGGTACAGTGTCTATAATTTATATTTTACTTCCAATTTCACTTGGCATTATCACCACAAATCAAATGTAACGATCCCTTGATGAAGTGAGCTTTTTAAAGACCTACAATATATAGAGCAAAGCATTTTTTCTTGGTTTGAGTATTTGGTGTTGATATCGGTGTATTGGCCTGACTTGGGTGTGTAATGCAGACAGGCCTGAAACTCGAGGAGCTCCCATTATCAGCGCTGTTTACCTGAATGTGGAGGTGCCACAGTCCCTGCAAACCACCTGCATCTTTACACTTACACAGCAGACAAACCATTCTTTGAAGAACTAATCCCTTGAGCCTGCTCAGGGTGTCCATGGCACAAGAGACAAAGAGTTCAGTGTTAGTTTAAAGTGATTCCTAAATATTAGCGCAGTTGAAAGTGAGTTAATGAGAGAAGTGTGTCAGGTGCTGCTGCTGTTCTGATGTGTCGGAGATACTGTGCTTTTGAAAGTGGAAGCACTAATAATAATATCTTTGTTGAGCCATGTGGTCACTGTTCAATTCGTATTCACTCGTAACCAAGTTTTACAGTCTGCTTGGTGAACAGAATTAGTAAATTAATATTTGGCATTTACACAATTCGGTTTTGTGCTACACTAATTTTCCATACAATGCAAGTAATAAAAATGAACAATGGTTTCAGATTAGGTCAAAATTACTGTTAAATATAGGCTATAGGTTTTCTTGATAAATGGATTATTGCAGTCCATTTGAGATCCTTCTGATTCTCTAGTAAATGTTGACATATTCACTTTTGTTTCAGGTGTCTTGACTTTATTAACCTTTTAAGGAGCCACTGGTATTCAGAGTCCAATGTTAGGTCCCAGACAACGTGAAAACTCATTATACAGTACATGCATAAGACCACGGAACATATTCTGAGAGCATCAGTACCAAAATAACAATCTGTTCTGCACCCCACAGGACACTTTTCCTACGTCTACCATTCCCAATTAACCATGGCCCTGAGCGCTGTCAGTAAACTACAATGTCGTGGTGGTGCCTGAGGGCTGCAGTGCCATATACATGCATATCTCCCGTCCCATCTCCCCAGTACACCTGTGTCAGCAGCATCAGGGGCCTGGGAAGAGGAGGCTCGCGTTGTCCTCAGCACCACAGATGGGGGCGGCCCACTCAGCACTAAATAGGTGTGTAATGTGACTGTTTATTTCCATAGCCAGTGGAGAGAGCGCATGACCAGACTTCCCACATGAACGGTTTGACCCCACCTCTCCCGGGCCTCACCTGATGACATGGTCTTATCGCAAAGTGCTCCCTTCTCAGCCTCTGTTTAAGGATTACGAGCTGCTATTGAAGCCATTGTGGGCAGTAAAAGAATCAGAAGTGACAGTCAAACTATCATGTCAGATAATCTCCTGAACACACAAGATGAGAAGCCACTGGTAAAGTGATCCCATGCACTAGTGATGCACAGTTAACTAGCTGCCCCCTCCTCGGTCGACCCCCGCCGTCTGCTGAATTCATTGTGTAGATATTGACTTAGTGATGCACAGTTAAGTATAGATTTAATCTTTAAAGACTGCACTTCTGCTTTGAATAGGAGCTAATTTATGGGACCTAATATTTGGAGTAGCAGCAACATTAAAAGTGTTTTGAGATTTGATTTCTCACATGTAGTGTCACACGTCAATGCAATATATCAGGGTGTCGAACTCATTTGGGTCGTGGGCCTAAATTCAGCTCCCACATATAATGTAAACAGGAATATACTATTGAGAAAACATTTTTCAATACATTAATAATAATAATGAATTGTATTGCGCTTGACAAGCCTGTGTTGCAAGTTTCTCAAAGTGCTACATTGTCGTCAGTATGTATTCACTACTGTGGTAGCCACAGCCGTCCTGGGGCAGACTGACCATTTACCACTTGGCTATAATGAGTTGTTTATATCCTGATCTCTTATTATATCAGTGCCCTCTGCTTGACACGTGTTGTATTCTTTCCTTTTTTTAATTATTATTATTTAAGCTGCCCCAGTGACTGGAATGAGCATTCTGGGTATTTCTTAAACAATTAAAAACTCCGCACAGGAATGGGCTAGAGACTCACTTATTTTTATTTTACATACTCAGACATGTATGCTCTACACGTCAGGGGCCGGATTAAATCATCTCACGGGCCGGATGTTTCCGAGATTAAACTCATAAACTCAATGCATATGCATTGAAAACAGTTGTGCGTTAAGAGACGGAAACTGGTGACTGAGATGAGGGTTTTTAGGGTTTTAGGGTTATTCAGGGTCATCTGCAATTTTAGTCTTAATTTTATTGAGAAATAACAGGCTTTGCCTCCTGGTCTATTTTAGTCCCTGTTAAGTGCAGATTTTATGCCATGTGGTAGGAATGGCAAATATCTCATGAGGTGGTGTGAAGAGTTTGAGCACCACTGACACAGGACCTTTTTTATTATCAGGAGAAATAATTGTCATTATGATAAGATAAGATAAGATAATCCTTTATTTATCTCACAATGGAGAAATTCACGTGTTACATTCAGCAAACAAAAAAAGGTATCTTATGTACAATAGTAAAGCAAAAATATTAAGGGGTGGAATTAAAAATTAGAACAGACTATAAAAGTAGAATATCAAGGTTCAAAGTTTACAGTCCATAAATCAATAAGTGGCGCTGATACAGAGATTATTGCACGTAGTTTTGCAAAGGGGGGTTATTGCACACTTTACAGTCTTGTACAGTCTGACAGCAGTGGGGGTGAAGGCCTTGCAGTAGCGCTCCGTCTTGCACTGAGGGTGTCTCAGTCTACCACTGAAAGAGCTGCTCAGCTCCTCTACAGTCTTGTGTAGTGGGTGGGAGAATATTAGGCAATACTGGGGCCTGTTATCTACTTTTTTAGAGTTAGGTTTAGGCTTAGGCAGGAGAGCTTACGGCCTTTAAGCCAATGTGATTCCTTGATTTGAAAGCCAAGATCTTCTGTATTCTAAAACTATGTGTAAGATCTGTGTGAGTGAAACAAAACCTACATCACATTTGCCGTCCCTAACCCTAATCATAACCCTAACCCCTGACCCTAAACCTAACCCTAACCACCTGAGTGTAATTATAATATCAGTCGCAATTTCTGTCAAATGTTGGGATTGGATTAGGGTCCGTGCTGACGAAATGCGGGAGTGTTTTGAGAGGGGATGACACAGCGAAGAGTCGTGGCAAGCACGAGAATGATGCCCGACGATCTCTCCAAACTGGCAGATTGTCACACTGAGCAGATCACGATTTGAATTTCATTGTTCGATCGCCCAGCGCTATACGTTTCAATTATGTAACTTTTTGCATAAATTCAGCAGAAATACACATACCTTTTTGTTGTAAGTCCATTGGGCGACTCACCCCCCGACCTCACGTCCTAAACAGATTTAAAGCTCATCCCGTGCACACGTTAATACATAAGCACAGGAACATTTCAGTCCGAGTGTTAGTTTGGGAAGACTCCCCTAAATCCGTGGCAGCATCAACGCGCACCCTGCCTCCGCTCCGCCCGCACAAAGAGACGGTGACCTTGCCTTTGGCCTCCTGGCTGTCTGACAAAGCAATCCCTATGCTCTAGTGCGGTACGGCTGTCCTCTAAATGAAAGTAACTGAGAGGCGAAGGGCAAAGAGGCCTATGGAATATCAATGTGCGATGCTCTCAATTAAGATTAAAGCTTTTGAATGGAATCCTATGGAGCTGCCTCGGTAAGAAATACTTGACATTTTACCCTTGCTGACTCCGGTTAAAAAATGTGTCCCATGCTATACCAGCTCCACCATCACCTCCTCTGCCTGTGCCGCTAACTAGCTGCCCCCTCCTCGGTCGACCCCTGCCGTCTGCTGAATTCATTGTGTAGATATTGACTTAGGCTATAGTCACACTCTTCTTCTAAGAAATAAGTGAAATGGATCATCTTACTGCCAGGGGATGATAAGAATACTGAAATATGAAAAAGCGACTGGATCAGCAAAATGACAAACTAAGGGGGGGAAATATGAGGCACTAGTGATAAACCCTCACAGGCTGCAGAGATGAGCAGTGGAGGGGCTGGATAGGCACTGTGCTTGTGCAATATTTTTTGGGATTTGTCAAAAAAATATCTTAATGGGTGCTGCGGATTATTATTATTTTTCCCTAAAAATCTATTGCAAAATACCTCTCAAGATTTAGTAGTCGTTTTAGTCTTTCTTGATTTAATAGGAAGGTGAGAATTTAAAAGCAAGATTGTGATATTTCACCCGACAAAATACACACACTTACTTCATTGCAAATAAGTATAATGGAAAAGTACTTGTGACAAATACCTCAAAAAACATGCGACCTTTCTGTTAGCGGCTCATCCCTCCTTAGATCGGACTCATACACTGTATCATTACTTTGAGCGGGACATCACCAGCTCGTCTCCTCCTCTCCGTGGACATGTTGCTGCTTTGACCACAGATCGCCAACCTAACTTTAAAGAGCGACTGACTTTGGATACATCAGGTCACATTGTGGCTAGCTAAATGTTCATTTCCTTGGGGAAACAGATGAAGTATCACTGGAAGTCAAAATGTAAGTATTTTCCCTGAAGTCACTGAGCTGGGGGAGCCACATTATCACCTCAGATAATCTCTTGCACAAACATAATTAGTGCAGCTCCTCCTTTAGTGGCAGTGTTATAATTACCTGCTGTATGCGATGCTGTTACCGAGAGTAGCTTCCAATAATCGCCCTAATAGTTTACAATTTATTTATCCTGAAAAATTGTTTTAATAAAGTGCCAATAAAAATGAAATTGTTTTATGGAAACACAAAATTAACTGCTATTTGTGGGAAATCAATCACTTTTAAGTGCTTGCTTGTGACAATGTGGAACGCTAGATCAGGCAATATAGGCACCGGTTTTAATGCAAGAGATCTGTTCCTTATTCTTGATCCACCATGTTCATCCTAGTGGATAATGGAGTGGATAAGTGAAAAGGAATAACGGAAAAGAGCCTGGGAGCATTTGCAAATTGTGTCCAGACTCAAGACTAAGGAGATTTATGTGGCACATGCACTAACAACAGAGCTTTATCACTTTGAACCATCGTTGACACCTAATTACTTACTGAAGGCTGGGTTCCTGTCATAAATGGTTACAGAATATATAATTTTCCAGCATCATGGCAAGAATATAAACACCAGCCAAATTGGAATCATACATTAAGTTTGTTTCTGAAAACACCTATTATATACACAACATGTGGCATTAAAAAGGAAACTTGTGGTTGGCTTGACTGAGCCCGGCTAAACGGACGCCATGTTGTACATTTTGGTACTGCATCAATGAAGTTTGACGTGTGGCCTCTTTATTTTCTGTAGTAAAATTAAAGACAGCAATAATTTTTTCCAAGACTACTTTTCAAGAAAAGCTTTCATAGCAGCTAGTTGCTCTTCTCTTAAAAAAAAAAAAACAGCAGCTCAGGAGCCAAAAAAAAATAAACAGGTGCAGCCGTCATTTTCCCACACAAGGGTTTTTCTGGACTTAAGGCACCCGAGGGAATCTCATGGGGCTATTACATGTTAAACGTTTCTGTAATATCGCAGCATATAAAGACCATGGCATTCCTCATTTGAAAGCTAAGAACCTCCAGAGTTCAGTCAATGAGCTTTAAAAATGTTTAACACAATGTTAACACAATTTTGTTTAAAGGTGCATTATGCAACTTTTTAAGATGTTCCAGGATCAATTATTTGGGAGGTTTTCACTGCTGACGGACCCTCTCTTCAGAAAGCCTACAAAACAGTTGACCCTGGAGCGTTGTAGAGGTCACCGTGATTGAAAGTAAAGGCGCCACACTAACCACTCATACAGCCACTCACTACAAGGTTTTTCCACAGAAAAAGTTGCATAATGCACCTTTAAATTTAGTTTTCCCTGGTTTGACATTTTTGGTGATGTTTGTTATTTTACTTCCTAATTGGACACTGGGAGGAACTAACAAAAAATTTAACTGTTGCCGTGCTAACCATGTCATACCAATCAGACTGAATTTTATGTCACAAAAGAATCCAAATAAAATAAAATAAATTAAATTGCCACTTCACTGATATCACGATTAATACTTACCACAGATATTATCCATGAAACTAAGTCAAATGGATTAAAGCCTGTCATATGACTATTGGAGCACTGCTTAGGACTTGATTGTGGAAGTTGTGAGAGAGTCTCTTCATGTTCATGTCCAGCACTTAAATGCCCAATACCTGATTTTTCTTTTTATTACAAACAATGAATGAGGAAACCACTAAATTAAACATATTAGTAGTGGTCCAAACTCCTTCCTAACTTTCCTAACATATTCGTAGCATAGCATCCCACTTCTTCATAGGGACGAGTTTCTGAGACTTGCAGATTCACTCTTCAGCAGTGGAACCGTTTTCAGTGGGTCGTGAGCCATTTCTTTCAATATTTATCTTATGAAAAAGTATAATATCACCATCTGAGTCTGTTCACAAAAATGCAGCAATTAAACAGCGATGAAAAAGAAACAAAAACGTGTCAAAAAGGTTTTTCTTTCTATCTAGATGTTGTTAGCATTTAGCCTCTATGGGGCCAAACGGGGTTGAAGTCAGAAGCGAATAAACTCTTCCACATTTTCCCTGTTTCAATACGGTTGCATGAGTAGTTACACGATCCAAGTATAGTTACACAAAATTAAAAATGCCGATGTTCTAAGCAGCTAATTACTGCACGGATGTCGAAGTGCTCCTAACGTGTTATTACGCCTTACAATATAGTACCCTTTTTTATCCGCTTAGAAAATCCACATGTTTAATTTTCTGTAACTATACTTGGACCGTGTAACCACTCACGTAACCGTATTTAAATAGGAAAAACTTGGAAGAGCTTGGACGCTTCTAACTTCACCCCCGTTTGGGTCCATAGGAATATGCTGGGAGAGGCTAAATGCTAACAACATCAACTCCTCTAAGGTAAGAACATATCTCAGTATGCAAAAACGGTGGCCGGTTCATTTAAGATCAGGTGACCCTTAAGTGTGGGGCTCATTCTGTTATCCGAAACAGAAAATGAAATCATGTATTTATAAATAAAAGAAGAAAAAAACAATCTCACATGCCCTATTTTTAAGAGATCTATTTGCATCCGTGACAAAACTGTCTCACGGCTTTTGCACAGTTGATAATCAGATACAGCTCGAGACCGTATGAAAATGACGCACATGAAAAAAAAAAAAAGCCCTAGTGTTGACTCCACCCTCGATAAACAGAAATCCACATCACGCTCCAACTCTGCAGTTAACAGAATCAATGCAATTCCACTTGTGCTGATGTTGCAGACCGGGGCCCTTCCCCCAAACGCCTTCATCTCTCCCACCCCCCACCTCCGCCGCCTCGCTCTCTGATAGTCCCCTCTCTCCCGTATACGCGCACAGGTCTGCCCATCCAAACACATTAGCGGCAGAAGCCATCACGCAATCAAGACAAGGCAGTGTATGAGACGTCAGGCCAATTTGTTTCCTTCTCGCAGCTACATCATATTAGCAGGGCGGCTATACCCTTGAGCTAAATCCAAGTTCACACAGAGGCAGTGAGCGGCTGGACAGGACGGCCCGCTCTGTCAGCACTTTCCTGACTGCTGCTGCTGACATGTATCCAGTAAACTGGCGTGAATTGATATAAAAAAAAAGAAAAAAATAACATTCTTGGGAGTCTCAAATATGCTTCTTTAGATGTGGTCGGTTTGCATAATTTCTAGGGGTACAGTTACAGTCGGAAAGGGCAAGCAAGATCATATTCACGACGGAGCACGAGGCTGCTCTTTTTTCCCTCTGCTGCAACAGAAATGTGGCTTAAGATGGAAATTCAGAAATCAAACTGCAGTCAGTAATCACAAAGGCTGCGATTATTTAGGTAGTGCCCTCTGTTAACAACATTGCTCTTTGAATGTCGTCAACATCCTGTCTTAATTTATTTATTTTATAGGCCAAAATAAGATTATTGTTTCATTCTTTTCTACTCTCCAAACACTGCTACAGATTTATGAATCAGGGACGCTGTTTTCAGCCATCAGAATGAGTGTTACAGCCTATACTCCATGAGGATTTTGAAGTATTTTAGTAGGCTTGCGATGTGTAAAACCCACTGACCTAATAGTTTAGACATCTACAAACATGTTCTGTTATGCATGTGCTTCTTGTGTTTATAATTCAGTGTTTAAAATGACAGATAAATGAAAAGTAAATCCAACTTAATACATCTATAAGTAATATTTCAGCAAATGGATGATGCAGCATTGTTTAATTAGTTTGTGTAAAAGGCTGTAATGGACAAAAGCTTTATATTGTACTTACACTACACACTCGACTCAAAAACAATTATCAACACGTCAGCTCTGAAACGCTGAAATCAGATCTGTTTTCTCACCGCGTTGCCTCACACTGCGAGGAGACGGCACTATTGTCTCAGCCAATTGATTAAAATTAAAAATGATCTTAGACCACTATATGTAAAGTCCACAATTGTGAGTTGGTGCTTTCAGACACTGATTGTTGTTCACATGGTCATTGTCTAGCTGTCAAAATATGTTTCCCGAAAGGAGGACCAGTCTTAAAATCCCTTCTTCTTGATTCACAGCTTGGCTCCATTTTCTTACATACAGGGAGGGAGCTAAGTTTAGGCATATTGTCTTGAGACGCTAGTAGAAGTGCAGTCATGTCTATATATTTTTTATTTATCGTTATCGAATATACTTCCTACTGTACCACTGTCTGTGTACAGCCTGCGAACCCTCAGATACGAAATGTGGGGCACTGGAAACGATAGAGTCCCATTCTCTGTGAAAAGGAACTAATCTTTGGAGCTCTCCCCCTGCTGACGTACAGACTATAACAAGACTATGCAGTTTCAGCAACACTGTCAAGGGTGACCACCTCAAATAGGGGAAAGGATGGGGCCAACAGTGCAATTCGGTGGGACATGGAGGGACAGTTGTGATAAAGAAAATGATAACTCTTTAACTTGCTGCGGCAGTCTAATAAATAAAGGCTGTCATATGAAGTGCAAACGATTTCATTTACTGTTGATAGCCAAAAAACACACACTTTTTTAAAAATTGTATGGGTACATAGGTATAATTTGTTTCAATTTTGCTTCATTTTGCAATCCACCCAGGGCACCAGTGACAAAGTTGAACCTAAATTATTGGACTAAAGGGCGGTGCTGCACAACCAAATGAGAGGCATACCACCATAATCTTTTTGTTTTTACCAACACGCACTATACAAGAAGTACATTCTTTTCATTCACATATTTTGAGGCTATACTCCGCTCTCTCAGTCTGCCATGGCACCACTGTCCAACATAGAAAAAGAAAAGAAAAAAATCCATGTGTCTCAATAATGGCTTTTCTTATTTGGCACACAACGTCATGACTATCCATTGATCTGAGCGGCTCTCTGGGGAGGATGCAGTAATATTTTAACATTGGACAATTAACCTAATGAACTGTTTATAATGAGTCATTTCCTGTTTCCATCTTTTAAATGAAGGCCTTTATGTTCTGCATTTAGGTGTTAGTGGCAGAGAGCTATGCATCTACATGTTTTATTCAATTTGTATTTACTGAACTAAATATTTGCCTCTTTACCACATGGTTTATGAATGTCCTTTTATGAATAATGACTAAATCATGTTTTTCATTTTAGTATCATATGGACATATCAGCATCTTTTTTGAGCTTTAAACCATGTTATAATGTTCCCTCAGCAACAAAGACATACCTGGAGTAATATTTCACTAGTTCTCCTGGGGTAATCCTGTTTAATTTAGCTGTTTCTTCTTCTACGGCATCATTGCTAAAACCCCAAACTGCCCTCTACAGTCCTCTACCATAATCCAACATTTTATCGGTTCTGAGCCGTTCTGCGCTCAAAGTGTGTTCATTGAGCCGTGCTGACGCTGAAAACCACGCCGTAAACCACGCCGTAAACCACGCCGTAAACCAAAACTGAAAGTGTAATAGTTTATTCCCTTAGCTCTTTCAAAGTCAGCTCTAGCGCCAGTATAATTACAAATTGTAACATATCAATGCTGAGGCACCCGAAATGTCCACTTTAACAATCTTTCCTCCTATTTCCCCGAGCTCCAAACCAGGTGCTATTAGTAAATTTGTCTGTAGAGTTGACGATTACAAAGCCCCATGACGATAACTGAGATTTTCCAAAGTTGACATTGCAGTTTGAAATAATTGTTGATGCATTGCAGAGCCCTTGAAGCCAGCCCAGATATCATCTGAGAGATCACAATTACGATCATCTAAAACTTACCAAGGAACCTTTGAACTGTGTTGATAAAGTTGCTACAATGAAAGAAAACCTACAACTAGCTACAACAAAAGCAAATATTTAGTGCAAAACGCTTTCACTTGTGCCGTATGGCCCGCTCTGCTGTTATGCCGTTTCTTGTGCTACATCTGTTTGGCTATGGTGTTACCTACAGCAGCACATGAAGACAAATGAGCCACAAAGCGTCCAGTCAATAGTTCAATTATCTGATGTCTGTCCAGCTTAATTAAACATATAATTGAGCTGCCCAAAACTAATGATAGTCATCCCACTGCCCATGAATCGCCCGGCTTTGGCATAACCACCACTTGACCCCGGCGCGGATTGACTTGCGTTAAGTGCAGGGTCAGGGTGTATCCACTGTTGTTCACCCGGGGACACTCCCCGCTCCCCCGCCCCCCTCCGCACGGCACACGGGCTGCTGTCGCATGTCTCCCTATGTGGCTCTGAGCTCTGCCAAAAACAGTCGGGGAGAGGGAAAAATGCAATTACTGCCAGATTATCATACTGCTTCCGTTTGACTTTTCCCAGCGAATTCATGAATATATATGAATCCATCTCGCATCTCAATCTCAAATCCTTCCGTGTCTTGGTTTTCCACGTGTTTGCTGGCCGCCATCCTCTTTGTTTTGTTTAAAGTAGTGTTTCTATGTGAAGATAAAAAAAAGATAAAAGACGCAATGAAATATAAAATATGATCATTATTATCCTTAACCTTTTTTGTCCTATCTTCAATGAAGGTACTTGAGTCATCTTCTGTACTCAATCCTAATTTTAAAAGCCCATTTTAATGAAGTTTGCTGATGTTGTCAGGGGAAAACAATTGAGTTTGTTCAGGAATTATTAAGGCCTGGTCAACGGAACAGCTTAAATAGATATTTAGGGATAGGTGTTTACAACATTTGTTTTCTACATTACTTGATGATTCAAATAATTAATTGTATCTAATATGTAATTTATTTAGTGTGTGTTTGCACTATATAAATGCACTATTACTACTACTTTACCACTGTTAACGTTTGCCTGCCTTGTGACTACGTGTACATGAGCATTTTTGCTATAATCTAGCTCATTTACAATGTAACATTTGTATATGATTGTTTATTGATGTGAGCTTACCCCATCACATCAATAAATACGCAAATTGTGATATGAACAAAGACAATGCGTTGGACTTTTAAAAAAAGGTGAGAGAAGAAAGTGGTGCACCCCTTTATTAGTAGAGCTACAGATATAATGTAACTGTTTTACTGAGGATTTCTAGGTGTAATTGTGAGTCAAAGCCGGGACAATTTTGAAATATTGAAAAAGTAAAGATCATTACTGGACTAGTGCAATGTCCAAACTCTCACAACTTCTTTCCATTACAAACATAAACAAGTGATAGGGGAAACTGTTCCACCAACTTTAAAAAAAAAATTCTTACCCCTTTCATGCTATGCTTTTATGTGTACATTAATGTATTCTGTAAAATATATTTAATACTGTACTTTATTGAGAGTACGGTCAAAAAGAAGAGCATAGTATTTACATGGTTCAACACTTTTTAGCTCAACACAGAAGCCCTTAAGGAAGACTTGTGTGTTCCTTGATGTATCACTAACCTTTGGACTTCAACACTGCTCTTCTTAATAGCCCGATTCGACGAATCATTTAAAAGCTCGCTGAAACAGACAGATGGGTAACGGATTGCATGGCAAATCAATGTTTGGATCAATAGAAGACATGCATCAATACATGGATAGAGAGGTAGCTGCTGAAATAGACACCAGAGTTAATCTGCAGCACCGTGTACCATCATTGTGTGAGTGTAAGCTGGAAAGGCCTAATACAGGTGAACCCTGATAACATGTCCTCCTGAATAATGCAAGCTACTAACTGACGGCGATAAGCTAAACTTAAGCTAAGCAGCTAAAGTGCGGGTTGGAGAGCTTTTCAACTCGCCACCCCCATAACCAGAGGGTCCTATTTCTCTACATGAATTCAATTTACCTGTAATGGCATAATTGTACTCTTTTGACTGCAGTATTTGAAAAAGCTTAAAAAATATTGAAATGTACTTAGTTGCACACAGTTCTTCTATTTCACCTTATTTTCAATTAATAGATTTTTAAAAATATATTTATTTTTCTATTTATTTGATCGGGACAGCGCACATTCATGAACAGTCACATACAATTAGTGCACAAATTGTAAAAGTACCAGATTATAGCAAAACTGCTAATTTGCATCTGTACACTGTAAGTACAGCAGGCAGTTAGCATTTAATCAGAAGTGTTGAAAATACATAATCTATTATCAGTAGACAGATAAGGTCGTTTTAAGATGTGTATTTACACAAAATCCAGAAGATTACAGTCAAATAAACAGCTACATGTTACAGATGACTGTGTGGAACTTAGAAAATTTGGAATTTAGGACAAACTATTAGTTACTGCTGCATGCTTCACATTACACTGTGACGTGTCACAGCACAGAGTGGTTGGACTTGTTTGTTTCAGCTGTTTGACTCATGGCTGCAGCACTGGACACTCAAGTTGTGGTGGAGATGTTCAGCAGTGAGGCATCCCACACACTGATAAGTGCGTCTACTATCAGGAGTGACTGTGTCAGCTGCTGTAAACAAAATAAATATAATACCTCCAAGACCTCATACTGCACTCCTTGGAAGCAAGTGGCAAGACACTACAGCTGTTTCTCATGGCCCGCTGCCATAAATCTCCACTGGACGTCTTGCTTTAAGGGTGCCATGGGGCAGCTGTACTCGTCTAAATATAGAGCCAAGGCTGCAGCCCGGACAGTGTAAACGCAAGTCCCAACATGTAGCTTAGCATTAAATCCTATATCAACCATATCGCCCACCTGCGTTAGCGCTGGTATCAGCATTGCAACAGTGCAGCAGGAACTGTCTGAATGTTGTGCAAACTGAACATCTGCACATGTCACTGTCTGACTCACTCGGGCCTGACCGCACACTCACAAACACTTGATTTTCCAACAAACCCAGCGTTCGTTATCAGTGTGTGGTGGCCCGAGGCAGAACGCTCCCTGCCCGCTGCTGTGACATCCAGTGTGCACCTGTGATGGAGACAAACAAGGCTAATGTGGCACAACACACACGCGTCACCCTGACAGCAATCGCAAGAACAGTCAGTGCACCAGAGTAAGCACATTTTATCAGTGTTGTCTTTTAGTCAGAGCCGTCTTCTCCTAATTAAAGCCGCACGATGCAACTATTTGACATTACTGTTGTGGAAACAGAGCTGCAAAGAAGCCTGACAAATCTACTCAAGTACCTTTTTTAGATAATTGTATTTTGTTCATATATTGTATGTCATATATTTTGGGAGCCATATGAAGTCTCATTTTACTGCCCACCTTCTAAAACAACTTTAAATCTACTTCAATACATAATGTTAGATCTGCGCTACCAAAGCTAGACTGTAGCTTTTACTGTAACATTTTTACTGGTCATACAGATTTCTACACTTTCCACAGCATTACACTAGTTTACTGTAAGTTCTGTTATTTGGAAGGGAGGGACTGTACACAAGATAACATTTGTTGTGTGCTTGGTTTAGTTAGTTTCTCCTCCTTAAGTCCCCGGGCAGCTTGTTGTTGAAATACAGAAAGTATAAAATGTTGTTTTAAGCTCTTATCTGGATTGTGAATAAACATTTATGCAATACTACAAGGAAGACCAGCTTCAAAATACATAATATTTGATCAAAACTGCACTCCTGAGTTACATGGTGGATAGGAGTCGGTATAAAGACTATATGTTTGCTTCAAATGGAATCCAGTTGGAAAGATTCGAATGCGAATGTAGTGAGCGAGTGAGTGGTTGGTGGTGGTTGGAGCGGCCGATGGCACAGACTGGTTGCCTCCCTTCCGTCAGTCTACCCCACGGCAGCTGTGGCTACAATAGTAGCTTACCACCACCAAGTATGGAGCGAATGAACAGTGCAATGTAAAGCGTCTTTGAGTGTCCAGAAAAGCGCTATATAAAACCGATGCATTATTATTATTATTAAGATTCATTATTTTGCGAAAAGAAAGATTTGGAAATAAAGTCACTTGTTATAGTAGAGAAGCAAAAAACGTTGTCAATTGCAAATAAAAATCTTAATCTGTCGAATACATAATCAACTGCCTCATACTACGGTATATTTTGGTATAACTTGCTTCAGCCAATTCTAAAAAAAAACCCTGAAATCTCTAGACAGCCATGCTTACATAGGACACAATGAGTCATAATACTAACTACCTATTCCTGATTACCATACTGCTGCGCTCACCTGCTCATTTTACCCATGTCTTTTTCTATAATTGCAGATTCTCTACACGCCCGCGATGAAAAATCCCAAATGCGTGTTTTGCCTTTGCACTCTGCGGTCTTTAAAGCGCTCTGCTGCGGAGGAGAGTCTGAGAAGACCATGCATCGGGCCCGGCCTTGCTGTGCTGAAGCGCATCATAAATCCGGTTAGTGCTCATGCAGGGGCTGTCGGTCGGGGCAGGGGAACTCACACCTGTTTGGGCTGGAGTAGGCTAAATGTAATTGCTAAACACAGCAGCGTTTAGAGTTGCCAAATTGCACCTCTGGGAGTCACTATAGCTCACAATTTGACTAATGAAGGCCAAGTAATCAAGCCTCAAACCTATCAGGCATGTTGGCTGTAATTAAAAGGTTTATGCGCGGCACCGGGAGAGAGGGCTTGGACAGTCTATCTATGTCAGAAGCCAAAACTGCAGCTATTTAGTTTCAAAGCCAAAGCCAAAGCAGCAAGAATTCCACTCACAGTAAAGCTTAGATGGTCCATTTTGTTAAGCACTAATCACATCCATTAGAAATACAATGTCCAGTCATGGGATGCATAAACGCGTGCAGTGAGTGAAATGAACCCAATAATCAATATGATGATGAGCAGTTTGTCTGAACAGCCCTTATCTTTTGTGTCCCCTGCGACCCAGTGGGAGGGGCTATAGTGAGAACACACCACACTCTTTTAATTAAGAGAAAATGTGAAAAATACACAGGCGTTTTAGTTTGCAATATGAATATTCAATTTGGATGGAATTTGCACTGGGTATAAAGCAGAAGCACTCACCTAGACATGTGGTTCGTACCTGCTGGGTGCTCACCGGCTTCTCCGCAATAGGCAGCGTTTAGCCCACACTCGTGTAATTTAAAGGTTCTCTCACATCTGGAGAGCCCTGATTTGCGATTATGCTTCAGAGTGTGCTGGCTGACTGGATTAGGCTTTAATGCAATTTTGGGGGGATATATAACGTTACACCTTCTGTCAGACATGCTGACATCCGCAAGGATTTTTTACCCAGCATGCATTGGTACAAGTTCTGCCACTACGATTCTCTTCTGAATACTAAGTGACTAAGTGAAACGGGCATGGGGAGCTTATTAATTTTCATTTCACAGTTATTTTGGTACATTTAAATTTGGTGTATCAATGCTTCACATCATTAAGTGTATCGGCCTTTGTTTATTTGATTTATCTATTTGCTTTGACATTACTATCGACTTAATGTAGATGTACCATCTGCTTATAAAATAGATATATATGCTTAGACATTACATTAGTTATTTGTTTCACTGTTTTAATGTTTGGTGCAGCCCCCTTGAGGCAACTTATGTTGTGATATTGGGCTATACATAACAATCTGATTTGATTGATTTATTTATTTAGATGGAACCGTGCATGTAAATGAGACACGTGAGACTCATGCATGTAAACATGCCACACTGGATTGTATCCATGAATTAAATTTCTATCCGTTGTCTCACAGTTGCACTGACAAACACGCTCTCTTTCAACCTGGCCTATCTTACATGTTTTTTTATTATAGGGGAAATTGGAGAGAACATGCAAACTCCACACTAACTTTAGGATCTAACCCACTACCTTCTTCCATCCTTCAGGCTGAGGCTTTCTCTGAGTGACGGAGTGCACTACCCTCTTGTGGAATTGTTACCAGATAAATATGAAATTTGAATTATTGCTTAAACTACTTTATTCTTAGAGGCCAGGATGAATGAGAGTGCGTTTATTTGTGCGACTGTGGAACAACTGGAGCAAAGTAACCCTTACAATTCAGCGTGGTATTGTATACAAGCAAAGGTTTCCTGTTTGCCCTGTCCTGACCAAACAAACCAAAGGAAATTACGGCAAGATTGGCAGTTTAATGAATAAATTATAAACCTTTTGTCGGAGGGTTAGTCTTAAATTATTCTTTTGAAAGTTTGATGGCATGATTTTTTTATCATTTGTAAGTACTACTACCCCACTGATCGAAGTCTGAGGGCAGTCTCTTATGTTACAGCTCCCTCTGGTGGCTTGAATCTACACTTTCATACTTAACACCTATGTGCATGTCTGTACAGTTCATCCAAGTTAAATGATGACAGCTCTATGCAATGACAATGTTTACTGTCTCATTTGCCGCAATATGAAGTGGAATTAACGGGAGAGTGTTTAGCACACGAGGCAGTTAAATAGCTGCTCACTGTTGCATTGTGGATCCCCGCCGCTCCCCTGATTACAGCCAGTGGTTGCTTCACGGCATCCAATTAAAATCAAATACCATTCTCTCACATATTACCACCACTGTATTTACTGTGAGATCACATCCCTTCAGCTGCATCATTTTACATAATCAATGCACAAGCTTTTTGATGCGTCCGCCTGGTTGGGAATTCAGACTCTACAAAAGCCTGCTGTTTCTGCCTTATTGCATAGTAACAGTCTGGGGGTGCCTGATAATAATGTGCCACTGTTGGGAAGGAAAAAGGGGGGGAACTTTTACACCTCTTGTTTTTAATTACCACTTAAGTTGCCGTTCCCCTCAGTTGTGTCTCGCCAACGCTACTGATGTTATTCGTGATTAATGATTTACTTCCTTTCAAGAGTACGACCAAATTATTAACCACACACTTGTATAATTAAAATACAAAACTATTATTATTAATCAGAATATGAATTGTTCTCATTTCTGACCCTCGAAACAAAGAGCGGGCACTTGATTGGACTGGGATAATTGTTATTTAAATGACAGGCTCAGATAGCACCCTTGAGCAGGCCTAGTCGTTTTATAAAACTGTCTGGGGCTTTTTAATTTTTTTGTCACGAGTGCAGTCGGCATTGAGTGCACCTCTGACAGGCTGAAGGCTACA
This sequence comes from Proterorhinus semilunaris, assembly GCA_021464625.1. Classification (NCBI taxonomy): domain Eukaryota; kingdom Metazoa; phylum Chordata; class Actinopteri; order Gobiiformes; family Gobiidae; genus Proterorhinus; species Proterorhinus semilunaris. The sequence goes on from CM038344.1 coordinate 17,483,225, forward strand.
AAATATGAACTTTACTATTCCATACCGGTGTCATGAATACTGCAACACATTGTACATAAAGTATGGAACTAATCTGTGTTATACGTTTTATTATTTAAGCCTTCTTTTCTTTTTATCACACTGTACATTTTAACTGGGGTGAGTTCAGTTGGCTGTTCAAATCCTGACTCCCACAGGCGCAGACTGTTGTTATGTCCTTGGGCAAGACACCTTTTCTGTGTTTGCTTGAGCTGGTTGGAGGGGCAGATGGTGCAGATTGGCTGCCCCGCGCGAGTCATTCTACCCAAGGGCAGCTGTGGCTACAGATATAGCTCAGTGCGTGTGGAATGAATGAGTAATGCAGTGTAAAGCACAATTAGTAGTATTAGAACTCGTAGTAGTATTAGTATTATCAACTACTGGTTACTAAGGTGAGTTTCCTAAATCACCTACGCTGGATACCACCAGTAATTAGGGCTGAAGACACATTTTTTCACAAGTTGACACTTAAAAACAGACTTTTAGAGATTACTTTTTATTTTCTTATTCACCTTGGACAGTTCAGTTTGGCCAATTAATTTAGGCGTTTCTTTATTAGGGTTTAATATAAATGATGTTTTATTCAAAACAGGTAAGAGCTTCAAATGTTCTGGCCATGATTAGTATGGGAGCAGTTCTCCCTCCAATCTGATGGAAGTCTGTCAAAATCTTCTCCCAAAACATGGTGGTGTTGTAACGCCTACAACAAACCAACCACACGGTTAAGTATACGATGCTAGTACGCCAGTAGGTAGTAATTTACAGTTCGCACACCAGTTATACAAGTTAATAAGTAATTTCAGAGATGTTTATCGTCACGGGCCAGACCAAGGAATATCGTTTTGATAATGGATCATCGTGTGGAGGTTTGCGTCAGGCATAATGCAGTATACACATTTATCTTTAAGACACTCAATGCAATAATGATGGGGATAGATAATAATATAGATAATAATAGATGATTCCAGATATCCTAACATGTACATTCTACACTGAAGCTAGTACCTTTCAGCTTATACTTAACAGTTTTTCTCTAGAATTGTGTTTTTAGAGAAGAATAAAGATACATAAAGATGTAGCTTCAAGTGCCTATAAAAGATGATCAGAGGGCAATGAAGTCTGCCCATGATATAACATGTATAAAATAATAAAATCTGTCAATTTTAGCAAAACTCAACACCATACAGTGTTACAACAATTAGATTTGGTTTACAACACAGAGTTTGAGAGCTTCAAGAGGGAAGCAACATATTTATTTTCTTTTTATTTAAAACATTCATCAATATATGGTTGATGTTCCCTACTCTGCTGTGCCACTTATAATGATCTGTACATCTTTAATACATTTACAGCTTCTATTTGAACAAAGCATGATGAAATTAATTTTGGTGATATTTAGAGGTAATTGGTTGGTCATTTGAACCATTTGTTCGCTTTAAATTGACAAGATTTTGAAGACCGTCTTGTGCTGCAGTGATTAAAAGAAAAACGAACAGAGGGGGGTGGGGGGTGTAAATGAGCAAATTGAGCAAATTAGCCCTCTCAGATAAGGACCTGAACATTAAGTTAATAATAATGTTAATGCCTTGCACTTAAATAGACACCAAATTTCATGATCCTCAGTTTCCACACTTGTTTGCTGTAGCTTTTGTTTCAGAAACAGCTTTCCAGGGGTAGAGTGACGTGAGGTGAGGCTGCCAATCTGCACCAGCCTTCTCTCATACATTAGCCAGGTGGATGGAGTGTCTTGCCCAATGTTCAGCTTCTGCCAGAGCTGGATTTGAACGACCAATCTTTGGACCCGCGACTGATCTAACCGAGGAGCCACTGGCGACTGTGCGCAGCTTCCGTAACCAGAAAAGATTAGACATTCTGCCACCATCACATCAGTCTCATATTCATTATCCGTCGTGAAACGCACCTTTTTTCATGCGTCTATTTTGAATAGTTTAAGCTCCTTAAAACCATGTAGCTTTTAAATTAATATTTAAATTCTTTCTTTGCAGTGTAAGAAAATAACGTTTTACGCTGCAGGGTTTAGTGCTTTTGTATCTAAATTAAAAGCACCAGAATAACCACACAGCATATTAACAAACCAGCAGGTGCGCAACAATTTTCATTAATATTACGTGTAATTGGTTATGGGAGAAAACTTCATATTAGCATTTCTATCAACTTCCTGCTTTCCTGCACGTCTCCTCCCTGCAGATGTAAACAGTGGTGGTTCATTCTTATTTATGATTTCTAGACACTCATGTGGTTTGCTTATCATACTGGTACAACCTCAAATTAACTTCGTCTTAGTCATATAGTTAAACATTAGTCCCGTAACAATCAGAGGAGTAATCCATTTATAACGCGCCGCTTGTGTCGTGAGGCTGAAGCCTGAAGTGTTGTGATCACTCTCTGCGGGACCTTTGCGCTTAAGTGCATGACACGGGTGCCAGACGTACAGCCCCGAAGTGGAGAGGTGTAAATTCATTCTCATTAGTGCCACAAGGGGAAGGCTGCTGTTGAACTGGGGGAGTAGCTGCTGACCTGGCAACTTCACTATGAATCAGTGAATAACCATGAATAAGAGAAGACCAAAGCAGACCCTCGAGGTAAATTGTTGGTAATAAAATCTACAGTGCAATTGTATTATGAGACAAACAAAATCAGTGCTTCTTAAGAATTGTTTGTTGGCCATCTGGAAATATTTTTAAAGGAATTATGTTGACAAGACCTGATGTGTTAAATATATTTTTTTTTAAAAGGCACAGTTGTAAAAGCCCATCTGTCTGTGTAAATAGGCATTTCATTTAGCATTCACACTAATCTTTGCTTGCGATATAGAACAGCGCTCCTTTTCCAAATTCACCCTGGACAGCCCCCGTGATTGGCCGCCCAATCAGCCGAGAAGCCAGTATCACAGATGCTGTCTCTCTAACTAATTGCATGAAGGCAGCGCCGTGCGGAAGACGCAGGTGCTCGTTCTTGTTGTGAAGTGACTTTGGCGCTTTTTGCCTCCTTGTGTTTTCTGGAAGTTCTGAGCAAATATTTTCAGAGGCGTCCTTAGCTGGAGTTTGATTGCATGTTAAAGTACAATAGTGGCGAGGCCCACACTCAAAGGGTGTGTTAACAGTGGCAGTGAGGAGGAAAATCACACTCATCAAAAGGAAATGCTACTTTTTATTAGCAAGGCACAGCGAGAGCCAGCTGCTCTTTGGAAGGATGCTCAGAGGCAGTTACAGCAGAAAATTAGATTTAGATAAATGAAAACCTGCTATTTTATAAACCGTTCTTTAAAGTAATTCAGCAGTTTACTGTACAACCCCGAAAACACCTAGCTTCACTCGTCACATTCAAAATCTACTACACGGTATGCATACTTGTGCAACATTTGTAACAATAAACACACCCCAAAACAAAAACTGTCCCAAACAGGCACATATCAAAATACAAAACGCACTTACTGATAAACAACCAAAACCTTAAAAAGGTGCATTATGGAACTTTTTATGCCCCAACCCCCCCCCCCCCCCCCCCCCCCCCCCCCCCCCCCCCCCCCCCCCCCAAAAAAACACCTTTATATTTTTGCATAATTGGGTCTTGTGACCCCGTGACTGGATACTAAGGCGCCTTCCCTTTCGATCATGATGGCCTTTACAAAGCTCCGGGATGAATTTTTTTTTTTCTGGTGAGAAGGTCCGTACAACATACAGCAGATGGGTCACTAAAAGGATCCATCTGCACTTATAAAAGCCTTTAAGCATATCCATTTTACAGAGTCTTGACGAGAACATAAGATTTTGCTTATAGATTGAAATGACAACATTGTGCCAAGTCAAACGCACATGCTGCTATGGACTCCCAAAGGTTGCATACTTCTCAAATCACTATAATAACTGCGCCACATGAAAGTGCCCCCATTCCTCTTTGAAATCCCAGTTCAATAACGCTGCATAGTGTGAATGTGCATATGCATTTAGAAATCAATTACCCTAGTCAATAATTACTCAGCCAGTCTTTGCTTTCTTCCCTTGTTCCATCATTGTTAAAACAAAGGCACTGATTTAGATTTTGACATTCCTATATCCTATTTGTTAAACTGGCAACAGTCCGAGATGTACCATACAAAGTTGTCTACTCGTCATAACTCATTTTTTGCACAAATCTTCAGTGTTGCTACCTTCCCTTTAGATGGAGGCCGTTCTAGTGAATACATCTCGCCCTTGGCCATGTGCCCATCCCTGCACTCTCTGCCAGTATTCTAGTGTTGGGCTCTACTCTTGGCCCGATGTGAGCACCTGGATCTCGGGATATGTTGGATATGTCTACAAGCTCTCGCCTCTGGGACATGGCAAACACAACGTGCTCCAGCTTGCTGCGAATGGCCGAGTAATGACACTGGCGTTCTTTGGCCAGTTTATAGAAGCCCTCTTTTAATTCTTTGTCTTTGTATTCATGGTTGAGGAGGTGCTTGGTTGGAGGAGTTTTGCTCCGGTTTTGGTGGCTGGGGTTTTGTGGTTCAGGAGCGACTTGGAGCTCCGCACACATGTGGCTTTCTGCATTGGAAAAGCTCGTCTGGGTAAAAGCGTGGCACGGCACTTTATCATCACCCACTATTTTGTTGCTACCAGCCAGGATCGCCTCATTCTCTATGTTCTCACCTAAAGTGGATGCATCCGAGTCCAGACTGGCCTTGCGACTCACCTCAGCAATTGTTTTGCCTTGAGACTGCCCCAGTGATTTGTGCGGCGTGCGTGTTGGAGTGCTAGTGAGACACAAATGTTCAGTAGGTCTCTGCCTGGGCACAAAAGGTGACGTGGGCATCGTTGGTTTTAGGAAATGATGATCGAAGATGCCGCTGTTTCGGACGCTGGGGGGTCTGTGAGCGTTCAGAGCGGAGGACTGGGCGTAGAGGATTCGAAACTCTTCGTCAAATTTCTCTGATATCTGCCCAGAAAGCTCAACCAGGTTGCTGCTGTTGAGTTTGCCGTCCGTCCAATTGAATCTGAGGAGAATGCAAAGAGTTACTCTTTATGGGATGAGGATCGTTCAGCCAATCAGAGATTTATTTATGATGATTATGATCATTTTGAGGAAATGTATATAAGGTGAAGTCCATTTTTACAGTTTCAAGGTAGAATTTCTTCTTTAGGTTGGTCATATGAGAAAAAACTACGGTAGGTTACTTCAAATTGAATCTACCTGCAAGGTCTCGTTATGGTTCTACAAATTAGAATTGTGTGCTTTAGAAAAACAAGAATCTGTCCACTTCTTACACTCTAAAAAAAAAAATAAGCATGGCCTAGCAGAGCCATTATAATGAAACTCATTATTTTTCCATGACATATTTTTCGCCGGATTATTAAAAATAGAAGGTGCTCTGTGCTTTGTTTAAACCATTGCCTTTCTGTCTGTGTGTGTGTGTGTGTGTGCGCGCGTGTGTTTGCATGGGTTTTCCATGCCATCTGTGGTGCAAGAGTTAGTAGAGTTGTAACTTTCCTTATAAAGCTCAGTTAAATGCATTTGATTGTGGCGTCAATAAGCAGACATTGTCCCTTTACTTATGATGAAAGGGTGCCCGTAAAAGATCACAAAATTGGTCATGACATGTCACAGTGTAACACGTTTGAATGAAACAGGTTAGAGGTGAAAGTGTGAGAGAAACCTGCAGCTGTTAATGGAAATTAGCTGTGAAGCAGCCAAATTGTGGCTTTATGTTAATTAGGAACAACTTGTCAAATTCGATAACTTTGTTGAAGTTTGTCCTTTTAATTATATTCAGACATAATCACGTTCAGTGTTTTTGTGTGCGTCTGTTTTATACAGATCCATCAAGGTCTGTCCCAATAATTACTACTGACTGATTATTCAATAAACACAATAGATGAGCAATATCTTTTTGGGCCTCAATTTTTATCATCTGAACTGTATATTTGCATTTTGTCTGTGAAACATGGAAAACTTGGTTACTTGAAACATGTGAAATAGCAGATAAACCTGCCGTCACTTTTTCCAATATTAAAAGGACGTTTTTTAATTTCGGTATGTGTAAAGGTCAAACATTCTTGTGTGAGGCATATCATTTAGTGCACCTTTAGCATCATTATACCTGTAGGAACCTGTAGCCACTCTGTTTCCGTCAATCAGCATGAATCTCTCGTGAACTCGGCCTGTAATCCGTGCTCCCGATCTCATGTAATAAGTGGTGCCCGTGATTGTTCTCACTCTCATTTGCTTGAGGGATTAAAAATGAACAGGGAGAAAGAACAGTGAGTTACAGCAGACAGGCAGCCCCGCCGTGGCAAATCTCCCATCCTAAAGGACACATTTGAATGTGATGCCATATTAATGTTAGTGGTGTGCACAGAGCCACACCCTCCGTTAATGAACGCATACCCGAAGATCGTCCAAGTTAACGCCCAGATTTCGGCACATCTTCAGGAAAGCCGGGGCACAGGGTTGATCGAGGAGGAGGTACACCGGGACTTTGCGGTTGCAGCAGGCTTCCTTGAGATCCTTAAAGATGTCCAGGTCTGTGAGAGAGTCTGTAACTATGGCAATCACCTGCAGTGGAAAATTACAGAGACAATACAATAGAATTCCAGTCATGGCAGCCGCAGCACACTCCCAGATGTGGCACCTGAATGTGTTTTTATTACTATCAAATGCAGGGCCCTATTCAAACAGACACACTCTCAGTAATGTGAGTGCTGATGAGCTTTCGATTGACTGCGGTCTGTTACCATGGCAATAGGCGGTAACGCTTGGTCAGCAAACAAACTGCTCCTGTACGGGGTACAAGTAGGTGCACGAAAGAGTTCAACTCCATTCCCCTCGTTCGTTGTTTGTTATTTTTGCGGGATGTAATGGAGCGCTGCGTGTGACTATGAGCCTCATGTACATGTAGCCTACACTACAGCTATCTCAGTTGCTTCACACTCAAGGTTATGCCAAATTCTTCAGCATTATTTATCAAGTCTGTAGGAGCCATTCAGTACTTGAGAATAATGTGAAAAGTAAGTATGAGTTTTGTGAAAGATAAAGAGAGTGCTGTCCTGGTGGTGTTACCGTTTTGCTACAGTGGACAATGATAGCGTAGCAATGTGCTTAAGTTGGTTACATTGAAAAGAACTGCTAGCGAGGGTGAAAAGATTAAACTATTCCTATTTGATGTGCCTTGAAATAATATGCTCTACTAAAAGAAGCAACAAAAAATGGAAAATAGTAAAGCAAGTCATAGCACATCTGGTACGCAGGCTCTCCGCAGGCCTGAGGTGCTGCGCCTGCTGCACTCGGCTCAGCACTGGAATGTTGGAGCACAAAAGAAAAGGCGCAACTGACAGCTCCGCATCAAAAACAGCCCATGAATATTCATGCTTCCCCTCCCAAACCTTTCAAACACTGATTTCTTTAAATCAAGATTTAAAAAAGAAAAAAGAAAAACGTGAACTTCTAAAAATGGCAATGATCAAACATATTCCATTGGAGACGTGTGCCGTGTATTTTTGGAAGGTACATGATGGATTTTAATTTTCCCTCTGGTGACCACACACACACTTAACTAGCAGTTAAGTGTGCTGCAGTCCAGGAATAAAAAGAAATATGTTAATTTCATTGCAAATATATATGTTATTAGCACCAGGTACCTTTTTTTTTGCACATGAAGTGAAATTAACAGATCCTATTCATTTTCATCGCTGGTCAGCATGAATCGCTCACTCCATCTGAGTGACCAGTGTAAAAGAACAATATTGGCATGTTAGTGGTTTCTAAGTATATTATTTTGACTTATGGAATTGGAGATGTTTAGTTTACTTATCTGTGAGTGTAGACATGAAGCATCATTCACTAGTACCCACTGATACTTATGGTCTTCATATAGGTGTACTCACAATAAACATTGTGTGCCTTGGTGCTACAAATGCACTTGCTTTCTCTCTGGACAAAATGTTAAAGTGAGCCAACTCCATAATGTTTGGGGGCTTTGCTGCTGGGCCCTTTTAAGCTATGTTGGCATTAATCCTATGTAATTACAATGCTATCAGTTGGTTATAGTAAATTCAACATGGCCCTATGAGTTTTCATCTTATATTTATGTTTATGTTTTTGACAGTCTGGTGGACGCTTCACTTGTGGTGTCACTGTCTTCATTACCTCTCTCGCGCTCCGGATCATGCGTCGGGCCGCTTCTTTGCAGCTGTAGATGGATTCCCCGTAGCAGGGCTGGAAGTGCGCCACGGCCCTCGTCACTCCACGGTAAGAGCCCGCCGTGAACGCAGGCCAGCCGAGCTCCAGCACCGGGGGCTCCACGTCAGACACCTCGGGGAAATACGTGACCGATGAGCAGTCGAGAGAGCTGCTCACGGACACCTCCAGCTGCGGGTCGTCCCCGTTCACCGACACGCACCGGGGGGCCACCAATGAACGCCGCACGTGCTCGATTTCTTCGTCCGAGAGGAAGTTGGGGATTCTCTCCTTTTTGAGGAAATCCAGGAAGCAATCCAGACCCCCGGACAGCAGTTCCTCTAATGCCAACCGGTGTCTCTCATTGTAGACGTCCTGGAAGTCTCCGAGCGCGGCTTTAGAGGCTGTCGACACTAGAGGTGAGTCGTCCAGGCACTGTGACAAGGCCATGTTGCGATCTAAACACTGTCCCACGCAGGTAACGGTTGACCTCCATACAGATAATTCGTATTTGGCCCCGTCCCTTCGTCCTCCTCTTCCTGAGCAGGTATTGGCTGTAGGATTCCTGGCAAACGTGTTGGGCGTCCTACGGCTCGACGAGTGGCTGTGTCAGTCTAATGCAAAGGCGGGCTCATTGGCTCATTCGGAAACAAACAAGTCTCGTGTACGTCCCTCTGCTCTGCCCTGATCCGGTTACAGCACACAGAGTAGACGGGTGCGCAGAGGGCTCACTCTGCCGCGCGCTTTCGCACCAGACCACTCACCGACCGTGTCCGCACCAAACATGTGGCCCTCACTTGTTCTGTCGCGTCGAGCTGTGAGTATGTTACAGAGGACATTCAGTACAATGGCAACTCAACAGGGTTTTAACACTATTACTACCAAGCCAAGTATTAATTGTATCTCTTAACGCCATGGGCTGGGGAACAAAAGCAAGCTATGCAGAGCTGGAGTTATTTTTTATGATAGATAGATACGATCTTTATTGTCTGTCTTGGTAGAGACCGAAATTAATCTTTTTTATTCAATCATAAAAAACAAACACACCCATTTATTCACCACATTATACTATATTACTGATGCTTTGTGTTCATGATTTTAATTGATAATGCTGTTAGTGTTGCGTAGACAGGTTTGAGGTGTCTAATGTCCATTAAAGCACATGGGTTTATCCAATCTGGAAACTACTCTTCAATTATACACACAAATATGGACCATGCTAAGCCTGTTACATTGCACAGTTTCTCTTCTTTATTACAGAGTCACTGAGATCAAATGCATTATAATGCTCATGTTTAACCCTATTTCAAAATCACATTTTTTACTTCTCTGTTTCAATGTTGCTTTGTAGAATCTTTCGGCGTTGAAGTCTCATTGCTCCCTAAGACTATTCAAAGTCATCAGAGGTAGTAGAGTAGCAAAAATATTCATGTAAGAATAGTAGTTACGATATTGTTACTTTGAAATGATTTTAGAAAAAGAATTTCCCCTTGGGGACAATAAAAGTCTGAAGTGTACTCAGGACGAAGTAAAAAGGTAGTGACGCAAACATATAATTGCATATAAGATAAGATAACCTTTTATAAGAGTAAGAGTACAAGAGTAAAAAGGTATGTGCGTAGTAGCGAGTAACTTAAGTCTGACTTATGTTTCAGTAGTGATATATTACAAGAAACAACACACAAAAACAATATAAAAAACCTGAAATTTACCAAGGACATTCCATAAAAATACCTCAAAGAATATAATTCTGAAGAATAACGTATGTGAAACTCAACGTTTACAATTTCTATGTCACATAAAGCTTGTGTCACATAAAGATTTACTGTTGTGAGAGTAACTTCTCTTTTACTCAGTAGGCAAATATAGATACTTTATAATATGAGAAGGTAAAGGTAAATGTGTTTGAGTAAATGTACCCAAGTGAGTTAGTCTATTCTAGGCGAGAACTGACAACAATTGTTTCTGTTTTTATATTTTCAGGTGATTTGTAGCCCAAGGTTGATTTTGTATTCTTTTAGTGATGTTACATTGTTATCGGCCTCTGCTTGTTAATTGATTTGAAACATATGCTTATCTGGATATATGGATATGGATTGATATATTATAGCGTCATGTCTGTGTAAGTTCTCAGTCGTACAGGAGTTGTCCATCTTCAATGAAGGTACTTGAGTCATCTTCTGTACTGTACTGGATAATAGCATGATGTTACACAAATGTAATATGAATGTTGTTTAGAGAGTAGTGTAACTCATACATTGCCTTTATTTCTGTAAAATACATCAATCAATCAATCAAATGTTATTTGTATAGCGCCTTACAACAGCCAGAAGGTGCCCAGGGCGCTTTCCAGTATAGAAATACAAGATACAATAGACATCAATAAAACCACAAACAGCAGTTCTGTCTCTCTATGTATTACTGCTCATTTCTTAATGGACTATACGGTTTGACACTGGAATGAGGTTTAAGTGTTTGTGCCAAGACAAGTAAGATGGTCGAGAAGGTTGCATAATAATTTGTTTAAAAAAAATCTGGTATATCCTGTAACACAGGTGCAAAAGAGTGACTTATTCACTGGTAACAAGGAAGCAAACCCAAAGGTTGCAATAAGAGGTAGAAACTTTTATACACAATGAATTATGGATAAATGAGGTTCAGTATATCTGGTGAGCATTAAACTTTAACTCTTATATGGATACAATTACAGAAATAGATCCATCTTAGAGACACGTGTGCAACTGTTTGCACACATGAAGTGTGTCTAGCGAGAAACCATGTATTTTAATCTGCTTTGCTTTTTAATTTATCCCATGTGGTGTTTTTTCAGTCTCTAATGGTTGCAGTTGTCATAAAACTTGATGAACAGGTAGGGGCTGTACCAAGGACAAATGCATCCCAAATGTGTCCCTGGATGTTTAGTTTAATGGGATTGCAGGCTTTGATTCTCAGGCTTTGTTCGAAGTTTGTGTCCTTCTGGTTTAAAAGTGTATCGACCGTTTTGGCACAAAAATCTACCAGATGCACACAAAAAAAAAGTAACTTGTGCCCCAACCACTAGAAACACGGGCAAACCAGCAGCATGAAAGGATTTTATTTTTCGTAATGTTTTTTTTTTTTTTTACTCTATTATTTCAAGACAACGGTCTTGCTCTTATGACATGGGGTCTATTGGCCCTAGTGCCAACACTAAAACAAATGAATAAATAAAACAAAGCAAAGTACACAACACATTTGACGTTTGTCTACAACTGCTTTATTCCTTTTTATGTAGCCTAGGTAACGGTTGACATGAAACTAACGTTCCACAGAGGTGTGGCGAAGCTGTAGTGTCTTGCAATTATTGTTGAAAAACATATAATCTGATGTGTAAATATCTAAAAGAGTCACCCTGAAATGTTGTTTTAAATTAGACTAATGATTAAGTGGTGGGTGGCTGTTTCATGACATATTGCGCAATCTTTACATATATGGGGTCAATAGAGGCCTTGTACACATTACACAAACTAAGTAGCATATACCCACACGCTGCAATCGTGGCAATATACCACGTTTGGATTGTGCACATTCTCTGGCTATATCCTGGATATGGGTAACGCGGGGCATACGGGGGTTGTAGAAGAACTTATCAAGTTGGTGCCGACTGGAATCAGAGCTGGCCCCCTGCTTTCGCTGCTGAGTGATTCATCCTCTTGGTAGACACTCTTTGTTTGTCTTGACCCTACACAGCAACAGATAAAGGCTGAACTCTGGGAGGACAAAGTGGGAGTGTACAACCGATGCACGTCTTCCAAGCGCATGACATATTTACATCCATGTTCGTGGTGTCGGAATCAACCGCACAATATCAATTGGGTCCGCGTTGCGTTTTCTCGGTTTATTCATCTTCTAAATCTAAACCTGTGGCAGCTGTACTAGTGGGCCTATATGCGTGCTCTGAAAGCCTTAGGCATGTCTACAAGAGCAATAGGGCCACTATATATTTTATAATCTTTGTAATAATAATAGCCACGCGTGCCAGACAGAGACAATGCGACATCTTCCGATCTAGTATTAATCTAATACTAATCGCCCATCATCTATTTGTCACATTCCACATTATTTCTAAGCCATGCACTCTAGTGTAGTTTCAAAATGTCCCAATTTAGTATAATGGCATTATTGTTGTTACATAACCTTCTAATTCTTTGTAGCCTAGCCTACTTATGTTTGCCCTGTTTGCGGGTCTTGTTCGCTTTTACGCACAAGAGATAAACAAGCATCACATCAGTCACAACTTTTTCATGGCATCTAGCTCGTACCCTGTGCTCAATTCACTTTTATATTTGAGTTTTTATTTGATTTCGGACTAAAACATTCAGGGCTGTGGTAGATGGGTTGTGCGTAAACGTTCTGTGTCGTGATGAGGATTGTGCGTAAAAATAAAGCCATTAAAAGTCATTTGGATAATAGGATTGTGTCTAAAATGACTATTCCCACTACGATTAATATTCATAGAAGCCTATCAAGACTTGTGTCCCTCTGATGACTGCAACATTCTTATAAAACACACACGTCTGACCTAATTAAAGGACATTTTGGGCGCTCAATCCAGAGATCACTAAACTCTTCCCGAATCCCAAATTTACACAATGCACTCCATCTGTTCGGGCTGGTCCGCGGCGCCATTGTAGCTATGTATAACCCAATCTGTTCTCGTCCTATAACGACATACCCAAATGTGCGCTGAGCTCCATACGTCCGTCCGTCCCCCCCCCCCCCCCCCCCTCCTCCTCCTCCTGCTCTCTACTTCCACACATCACATCCCCGCCCCTCTCCAAATTTTAGATGAAAGGGCTTTTGGATTTTGGATGACGCTCCGAATCACGTGTCCATAGGAAATACACTCGCTATAATTTTTTTGGGAGCTGCCTCGTCCCGCACCGCGGAGTGTTTAGGCGTCTGCATACAGTGTGCCACAGGCTGGAGGGCTAAAGCAATGTAATGTACCTTACCGTGGTCACTGACGGGTTCACGCCAGTTCGCCGGGTTCACTTGAGGAGAGCTCCCACCCCCTGCTCGCCTCCTCTTCTCCTCAAAGCGTTGCGATCGGACCTAATCCAATATTATTCATTTATATTTTAATGTCGGAACCCATTTTTACCCGGCGACGGTTGAGGTAAGGACACTTCTGCTCTTGGGTAGTTATTGGTGAGCTTCAAACTTGTTAACTGGAGTCATGCCTTGCATCGGAATATAGCATTTTCATATGGTTGCTGTAGTGAAGGCAGTTTATATGAAGTCACCAATGTATAAAATGGCGACAGTAGGTGAAGGGGGGGTGGAGGGTTTTTGTGGGGGGCATATGCATAAGGTTATGCGGAGTGCCACACTGTAACTGGGCAAGTGGGCTCCGTAGCGAAGTGTTGATACCCCACACAGCCTTGTGAATGGAGTCAAACGGGTTAACTCAGTCAGTTTGTTACGCTTCCAACAACGTCTGCTCCAGTTCACGCTCCTGCTTGCTCTATACAATGTGGCGTATCTGCCTATTTTACTGCTCAACGCGCGTATTTCCCCCGCTGTGTTCGGCTGGAGAGAGTTGTGAAATACTTCTCAACACACTCCTACAGTTTCTTGTTCGGTAACGTAGTGAGTCCATAGGCGTCCTAAACGCAAACAAAGTATCTGTTTTCACCTTTTGATCGTTCTACTAATTTCCCAGAAAAGAAATGTAGGCCTGTATCTCTCCATGCCATAGGACTCCTTTTCTTTCATTTCCTCATCTTCCTCTTGCCAATGTGCAGCTGCCGACTCGCACTCGCTCACACATACTGTACAGTAACTCGTGCTGATTTTATACAAATATTAACACACATGGCGTATATGAATACACTCCCTGTAAAGTGACTATGAAGTTACAGTATCTTTAAGTTCCTAAATATTATTGGCCTGGCTCTGAAAGCCATGTGTCCTCCCGTGCCCCCGGGAGAGGGACCTCTGCTGACTAATGTGTGTCTGTGGATCATGTGTGCATTGCTGCAGGTCTGTAACATGAAAGCTCTGTCAAACAGCGCAAATGAATTGGCGCATGCTCATTTTGGAAATATATGTGTAGAACATGTAACATATATAATGTAGGTCACACAAAGCATCACGGAGAGCTGCGGTACTGTATGTTGATAAACGAGTGTGTTTTTGAACTCCAGAGGGTGTCTCCAGTGTGAAGTCTAGTTCAGTGGTACTTGTGCTCTCTGATAGTTCATTTGCAGGCGTGTGTGATGCACACAAACAAAGGTAAATGAGCTCTGGCCGAGGAAGCCTGGCTCTGCTCCGGCTTGGCCCGGTGAGAGTAGAGTGTGTGCAGGCTTTTAGTCCAGCAGGGCGCTTCCACTGGGGGAATGTCAATTCCCTTTGTGGAGCCCTGGGAACGTTCCTCCATCGCCCTTCTCGGAACTGCTCTAATGAGGCCAAGCATATTGCCTTTCATCCCTCACTCCCTGCACCAAACCCGGTTCCTTCCAGAGTTTTGGTTATGGACACAGCGGGCTGTTTGTGTACACAGACACTGTAGTGGGCCGACGCTGCCCACTGCCCTGGGCACGGCTATGTCCAGGTGGCACCCCTCCTTCTCTCAGAGCCCCGGCCGGAACACCTCTCCACATGCACCACTGTATACAGTGGATACAGCATTTACAGTTCACTTGGTGCAACACTTCTACCAGGACATACCACAGCAGGGCATATGGTCATGATTTGCAAATTTAACTGACATGGACTGTAACATTCCTGAAATTTACAGTATGAAATACTATGAAGTGCCAAGCACATCAATTAGCCAGACTTTTCAAAATACACAGGCATTCACTAGAGTGCGTATCCCGTGATCCTTGCAAAATATTGTGCTGAACACATTGCTTAGGCCTATTTTCTTTGCAGTAACCCAGTCCTATACAGGGTTCACTTGTATTTGGGTCTTTCAGACCTGTGCTATTGCTTTTGTCACTAGACCAATGCCGTATCGAAGCTCAGGACGCTCAAAAGCCTCCCCACAACAGCATGTTTGCTCAGTTCCAACTAAAAGAAATGCCTTGGGGGAAAGAACCTTGGGGCTAGTGTTGAGAGCCCCTGTTACTTTCACGGTCTCATGTAAGAAAGATTTGGTCAGCAGGGGTTGGCGTTTGCCAGACTTTGGCAGTTCGAGGAGCGTGTGATGTCAGCCATTTTAGGATGGTCACTACAATGTGCACTACGCCGCCATCTTTCTTCCTTCTGTTCTTAAGTTGCCAAACAAATGCTTGGAGTCTTGGGTACAGAACTGAAGAAGTTATTCATAAAAAGTTATGCAGAATGATGCGTGACTCATATTTTGTGGTGCTCTATGGTTTATTTGTCTACCAGTCCCTAGGCCACACATACTGAGCTTTGGACAATATCCATTTTTACCAGTATGGTCAAATGGGACACAAAATAATTTGGCCAGGTGTTAACACCCAGAGGTAGTGAGCACATAAGAGTGCTCCATGTGCCTTGTCTTTTCTTCTGCTTTTTAGCACCGCATTGGATCGCTTGAGCAGTACTTCACGAAATTAAATTTGATTGAAGGTTTGTTTTACCATTTATAACTGTGTAAAGAGACTTAAATTGTTTTGTGAAATTTCCATTCAAATATAATAAGATATTGTATATTATATACAGTAGCAAAAGTTGCATTGTTTACATCACAGCTATGTGGTGATTTTGACATTATTGTTGTTTTATGCTTTATTCTGTATTCCGCCGCGTCCCCAGCCCTTGTACAAACTGTTAGCCCTCACTCTGGTACGACTGGTGTTTTTTTCACCAACCGTGATGCAGGAATGTCTCTGTTGCTATGCAATTAAGAAAGCGAAGTAGTGGTTACGGACCTCACCCGAAGTTACTGTAAAGAGACTTGAACCATGACTAGACTTTTTAAAGATGGCTGTCAGGGATTAAGTTTGCTCCGGATGCAGTGTGAGGAGGAATTCACTTTGTTTGTGTCTTGAGGTCGGTGGGTGTGGGCAGGGGACTCGGTTGTGTGGCGTGGTGGGCAAGGGGAAGAGATGAGTTGCCATGGTGATGTTAACACATGAGTGGCACCAGCGCCAGGTCTCCCAGTGGACGCGGCTGCAGTAGTGGAGGTGAGGGTGTGTGTGGAGATTAGGCAGAGGAGGAGAGCGATGGCTGACAGCACCTGCGTCTCCGACATTAAGACATGAATATGCACACAGCACTCTGGTGTCACAATGGGGAGAGAACAGAGCAGCCATGTCTTGAACACAAAACTGGCCACGCTCAAAGATGCTGCTAAATCAGACATGAGCTTATGACCCTGTCAATCTTGAACGCTCCCTGCACATAACATTTACTATACAGCTGGGTCAAATGTAAAGAAACCAAAAAACACTTACAGCATTTTCACAAAAAACACGTGCACTGGGGTTACAATTTCATTTGTACAATATTTATTATCCTCCGTCCTTTAAGCGGAACTAAAAATGTTTCCAAATATTTGGGTTTAAAACCAATATCATTTGTAATATTGTAATATTTTTTATTACAACGTTAATGGCCAGATTTTGTCTTATATATAAGACAATCATCACTCTTGTAAACCATATATAGTTTGCTTTATATACCGTTTACATACATTATTTTGTTAAAGTTCACGCTGATTAATCTTAATATTATGATTGCTACTATTTTTATTTTATTGTTCGACTACTGCACTTGCCTGCATATACTGTACGCTCAAAAGCTTGTCCTTTTATTTCTGACACACCGAAGTCCCCTATTAGTCCCTGCTGGCAACCTGACGGACACCCCCGGACAGACTTACAAACAAAAACAATTTAAAATTCAACCAGCCATGCTTGTCTGTGACTACCCAGCGCCAGATCACATCGTTGCTCTTCTAAGTGAGACACCATTGTTCCCCATTCCCCATCTCTTCCACAATGCTTCGCGTTAATTGCTCTCCATGTCTGGCTTATATTTGGATGTCCAGCTGATCCACTCACATGACGGTAATCTATTTAATGGAGATTTGGCAGGAAAAATGCGACCGCCACATTGATTTTAAAAATACATATATTTGGAGTTTTTCCTTCTCGTTCCAGCCCAGACACCAGGTCAATTTGGGTGTTTTGAAGCAGGCTCTCCAGACAGATGCGAATCACTGTCAGGAATAATTAGACACAAAACAAATGTTGACAAATTCATGCCTCCTGCCTTTTTTTTTTTTTGTACCTTTTTTTTTTTTTTTTTAGCTCATCAGAGAGTCCTTGCCAGTGATGGGGTTCAAAGAGACGGCGCTAACTGTTGTGGATGTGCAATAGGAGTGTGTGTGCGTGCGCCAGTGTGTGTGTGTGTGCGTGCGCCTGTGTGTGTGTGTGTGTGTCTACGAGGTGTCAGCGGGGAAGAATATTGAAACAGCACACTGAGCCTGTCATCATCATCAGTCACTTTTCTCCCAAATGTCGGGAGTTTGTCTCCCTTTGTCCTTGTTCCTCCAGTCTGCCTTCCACACTTTCGTTCAAGTGACACAACAAAACGCCAATCTCTGTCTGCTATAATGTCAACTGTAGGTGACCTGGCCAATGGGAGTGGCTCAATCAGCGGACTGTTTTGAATTAAATTTTAATGTCTCCATGCTGCCTGCCTCTTCCCCCTGGTAGCGGGCTGGCGGTAGACTGGGCCATGTTTTTGTGTTGTAATATTGTAATTACTGCAGCAGTTTATGAGGTGCTGAAAGAAATACACGCTGCCTCCTTTCATTGGGTTTGAAACAGGAGCAAAACCCTCAGCTTTTTGTGCCTTTTAAAAGTACAAAAGGAGATAATTAAATATTAATGAGATGTAAATATAATATTGTTATGGAAATCGATGTGTAAGGGCACATAAGGGAGACCTCCTGCAAATCTTAAAGCTGCAATTTAATCATGCGTAACGCATAAAGCCCATCAGAATTTAAACTTGTCATAATCCTATTTGTTCTGAAACGCTTGTTTCAAAACAAAAATAAAAGGGAAAATATCCCATAATGTTTTATTGTTTATTGTCGAACAATAAATACACATAAATAAAATGAAATAATATATTTTTACTAAATGCATTTGTACACAGTCATATGATAAAAATATATGAAATAAAAAATAAGACTAAAAACACAGTTTTAAGGTCATACAAATGGGGGGGGGGGGAAGCACTCAATGTACCAGGGTTTAGAATCAGTGACACATTAGTCGTTTATGATCATATGATATTCATACACCCATACACACAACTGTGTGCCTGTTTATGAATGTGTGACAATGATAATGTGTGTAATTAATTAGCATATTTTTGAAAGATAATGTCATTCTACATTTTCATTTACGACTGAGAACGTACACAGACGTCATTCTACATTGTTTTGAAGTGTCCTAGTGTTGTACTCCTCTTTGTCTCTTTTAATCCATTCCGCAACGTAATTTCTGCTTGGAATGTTGATCAGTATAGTCGAGAATAGTATATAATAACCACTACTATGTCCTGGATAAAAGCTTGTTGAAGAAATGCTACATTTACAAATGACTTGTCCGCCCACACTCTTCTAATTGTTGTCTTTTTTTTTTTACAAGAATCGTTCATTTGGATAATTACTGTAGCGTTCTTCATTTTATTCATGTCTCTGAGCCTTCACTTATCATCGTCACGTGAAGAACTTGTACAGATGCCATCTCCAGTCCTGACTCGTGGGTGTTCTCTGGCTTCTCTTCTTCACACACCGGACTGTCTCCGTCTGCCCCAATCCAAAGGGCTTCCTCCCCTTGTGCCAACAGGCCAGTGCCAGCACGGGACATACGACACAGTTGGGACAGTGATCGTCTGAACCGTATCTACCTCTCTGCTGTAACACAAGGCCCTGCTTTTCAATACAAGCCATTCAGTGGCTCTCAGTCTGGGAAGCCTCAATGTCTGGTTTATGGGCCAGATAAAACAGCCTTTTCTTTTGATAGATGACCTGATTTTTTACTTAACCTTCCTCAACTTTTGGCTCATCTTTGGCTTTCTCATGCAGGAAGTGGAAAGCGGTGTCCCCTCCGGGAGCGCACCAGTCACAGCCTACCACCGTGACCAAATTACTTTGGGCATCACATTATTGTCTATCTGATTCTGTGTGATGCTCCTGGCTGGCATACAGCACACTGTACTGCTTGTTGGACAAATTCAATTGCTTCACATAGCTACAGGGAGCCACCATTGATTCGGCTGGTTCTACAGCGAAGCCAGACGTGGATGGCCAAACACGCTTTACTGTTACTTTAATGTAATAAAGTATGAGAACAATATTTCTGGAAACCTCAAAGTTAAAAAACGGTTCCAATCTGTAGATTTTACAACGGTATATACCTGTATCTTATGCAGAGAACATTCAAGCGTATAATACACAGCTAAAACAAGTTAAGTATGTGCTTTCAACAACAATAAACTGAGAAAGTTAAATCTCCTCTGCACCTCCTAATATAGCAGCTCGCCTCTCTCCCAGCTGTTTCCGATACATGCCGCTGTTGCGTGAAAGCACACTCCTAAATCCCTCATTCAGTAGAAGGCAGTTTTGAATGAGCATGGTGTCCTCAACAGGGGTTAATCGAGTGTGCCGTCAGAGAATATCATGACCTCTCTGGCGGCCAAACATACAGCACATGCCTGCGTCTGGATGCTCTGAACCGGGATTACTGCATAAGATGCTGGTGACCTAGTTTTATGTTTGTTTGTTTTGTTTTGTTTTGTTTTATGCCCAATTCTGTAGATCCATCCATAGAAGCAGGAAAAGAAGCAGGCTAGTTGTGTAGAGGTGTCACAAGCCTGTCTGGGAGTGCAGGGTGCTGTTGGGGCAGTCATTTGAGGGCTTAAATTCTGAAACAGATTCATCTTTTATTTACCATCCAGCCGGCCTCAGCGAACATACACGTGGACGCAGTGAAAGAAGACGAATGCGAAAACACTTTTAAGTGTCAATTAACGTTGTGTGACTTACCATCCAGGCAAAAGTGTTTCCAATTGTTTTCATTGTAACTGTCCAACTGGGTATACAGAGAAAACCGTTGTTGTTAGCTGTAAGGTATTGGCCAAGGATGTAAGCAGTACGTACATGTCCAGGATCAGAACATAAAGCCCGGCTCATATGACTAGATGGTGTTAGAAGGAGACTCATTTTGGCAGTATGTCACACATCAGTGCATTTTTCAGAACTGGCTTCTGCTGCGCTCTCACTGTAGTGTGTGTATTACACAGTTCACACAGAGGGCACAAGTCTCACTTTGATGTCTTACTTTTCCCTCAATGCTTCAAAAATACTCAGCAAAAATAGAAACGCAACACTTTTTGCTCCCATTTCTCACTGACTGAAGTGATAGACATTCTAAATGTTTTAAAGTAACTCATTTATTTGTAAACTTAAACTTATATATTTTTACAGTTAAGAGTTGTTTAAAAAAGACTTTATTATTATTAAATGTTTAAATATGCAGGGGAATTGATTGATTTGCATTACTCTGTGTCTTTAAGTGTTACCTGTGATTAAGTGTGGCCTGGATGTATTTGCCTCCCATCCAAAGTAGATGGCGGCTGTAGTACAATGGCCCTTAATATGTTGTAGAAAATGATTCAATGTATCAGTGGGCACTCTGCAACCATCCTCCTGCTGGCAGGTGATGCCATCTGAATACAACAGTGTCATTATTGAACAGGTGACACAATAAAACACCCGACCTCAACAAGACTGGCCCAGACACTGAGAGGGAGTGAGAACAGCAGAGGATAATACAACAATGTATCTTAGTATTCGAGTTTGGCCTTGAATCTAAATCTCTTAACACCAACTCAATTCAACTTGATGTGTGAAGGTCTAAAACGGACTCGATCATGTTGAATTGAATGTAATTAGCCCTTTGAGAAACTATAATTTTAACAATATTGTGCTTTCTTGTCTGGCGCTTCAACTAAATTCATATTTGACAGTAAAAAAAAAACCTAGCTTTGAAGAACACAAGTTGTTTTAAGGAAAATCTTATTTTTTTTAGTTCTGTGTATTCAAACAATTGGCTCCATTGCTGTTGAAACACTCACCAGTGTGTCCTCATTGTCTTGTTCAAGACACTGTCAAATATTTGTGGCTTTTTCAGAGAATAGAGTTTTTAAATTGGAGCCAAAAGCAGAGAAATATCCAAGACAGTAGAGACAATCCGTATCCATCCTTATGACTGGAGTATTGTCGTAAAAGAAAGCTGGTGGATGTGGCTTGCTAATGGATTTGTGCAGCCAGTAAGCTGTGTATTGTGTTCCGTATGCATGCACACGATGTCATGCTGCTCGCGAACAAATGTAGGATGAGGCGGTTAGAGCCGGCAGCTTGTAAATGGCTTCAGATGTGTTTGGAGTAACCTCCTTAGACCTTATGAGAGCGTTGGAGGCCCTGGAATAACACTGTTCTCGGCTCACAGCTGTGAAACTCTCGCACACATGCACCTCACTTTTTTCCTCTCTTGACACCACACTGCACCGAGAGGTGGCACAGTGTAACATCACATGCAAAAGATTTCTTCTCCGCGAGTGTCTGAAAGCAGTGCATAATTTACACACAATAGATTTAAAGAAAGGTTTGTAAGTAATTGAAAATACTTGAGGATGTAAATTAAACCAAATTAACCTCAAAATGCACGAATTATTGTATTAATGTGTGTGTACTGTACTACATAGTGCAATTGATCTGCAGGGTTCAGTGTCTTATTACAGAGTGGGGAAGTGCATCCCACTCAAAAGGTGCCAAACCTCTGGGGTATTCTGAGGACAATTTTCATTTTCGGATGTTAACCCATTCAGAGTGACAGACCAAGGCAAGTGGGAAAAATAGATTAGAATATCCCATTATTAAGCTGGCGACTATTCCATAATACTTCCTTCTTTTTTTTTTGCACATGTGGACGCCTTCCATTACATTTTTTATCTTTCAAACCTGTATACGAAAAGATAAAATATCATTAAGGTTAGCCTGTCTTTTTTGTCTTTGTTGCTTTTTCATTGTCACGCTTCTTTCTTTTTTTTCTAAATTCATAAAAAGTGACAGCTAGACAGTAGTCTGTAAATCCAAGTAAATAAAAGGAACACTGACTGAATGAGGCTGTGTAGGAGTATGTGTATCTGCTTTGCCCAGAGGTTTTCATTATTATGAAGAAAAAGTCATAGAAAGCCTTTATCCACATCTTCAATATTTTGACTGCAGCACAAAATACCTGAAATAGGCTTTTTACAATACTGGTTTTAGCAAATGATTGTATTAATTTCCGAGTTACCCGTTTAAAATACCAAGCATACTGTATGTGTAAAATAAAAAGCGATAATATTTCACTAGCCCGCTAATTGCCACACACTTCCCACTCTTCTAACACTGCTTTTCCACCTACACCTATTATCCTGTGTGGTGCTATTGGCATCCTTTGTATTCTGCTTACTGTAATTCATCTAATAAATAATTCATGCCATTAATTTCTTATCAAGTAAATCACAGCCAAGTAATGTACTATTCATATGTGACAGATTTCTGTTTTTTTCACACCAATCAAATTTGAAAAATAAATACACACACCATTCTTTATATGTGGACGTTCAGCCGCCTGCCAATTCTCAGTGAATGATTTAAATGAGCAAATTAGCATTTTTTTTTTGTCCTTTGTTTCTTGCAGGATTCTCCATGTGACAGGAGTCCTGCGTCGTCTGAAGGCATGAAGCTACACTGTGATATAGTGGCTGGTCCATGACACTAAAGTCAACTCTACCCTCTCCACCCACCCTCTGTTCTCATCAAGCCAGACCAACCACCCACTCTGTCATCTCCACAGAGAATCACCATGGCCAGCAAAAGGAAATCCACTGTACCCTGTATGATACCATCCAAATCCAAGCATGCGCGTGAGGAAATCATCTTGGGCTCACTCCCAGAGCTTCTACCGACAATCCCAGAGGACAGCATACTCAGCATCTCTGGAGAGGAGTCCGGCCACTGCTCTCACAAGTCTGAGACTGCCAGTGAGACGCAGAAAGGAGGCACCTACAGCTGTCACCCCTGCCATTTTGAATCCAGAGATCTGAACTACTTTTTGGATCACATGCACAACTGCCACTTAGACTTTAGAGCCCAGCCCACCTTCTACTGTCTGAACTGTGGGATGTCAGTAGTTCGCTTTGAAGCTCTTGCTCTACATAACGCAAATACCCACCCAAAAATAATGGAGGGCTTGGTCACTGCCTCCCTGACTGTCAACAAAAGGGATGGCATCACAACTGTAGAGCAGAGCCTATTCACTGACAATGGAGAAAATAAGGAATTGGGCATCCCCCTGACCAAAACACCCATTGCAAAGATTATTAAATCTAAGGGGGAGCACAAAAAGATTGTGATTTCTCACACTGTTGAGGTACGAAAGATAGATACTGGAAAGGATGTAAACCCCAGCATGCTGACAAATGTGCCTGAACTTCAAAATGGGGCTGCCAGTGTTACTGGAGCCTCAGCTATGCCGAGGACCACTGTCTCTCATGAGATTATGACAGTGTCCAACCAAGTCTTTCACCAGCACACTCCCTCCCTTTATTCCCCTGCCTCCTCTGATTCCAATAAGGACCTTCCAAAGGTGATGATCCCCCTAAGCAGCATCCCGACTTATGATGCTGCCATGGACACCAGCAGTTTTCTCAAGACATCCTTTGGCAAGTTCCCCTATCCGACCAAAGCTGAACTTTGCTACCTAACGGTAGTCTCTGATTTCCCGGAGGAGCAGATCAAACTGTGGTTCACTGCCCAGAGACTGAAGCAGGGCATAAGCTGGTCTCCAGAAGAGATCGAAGAAGCCAGAAGAAAAATGTTTAACACAGTGTTCCAGGGTGGAGCACCTCAAAAACGGCCTGCAGCACCACGGCAGGTCAATCACATTGTCCATCACACCGTCCATCACAACTCTAAAGGACCAAACTTCCCCATGGCCAAAGTTCCTTACGGCATTATGAAAACCAGACCTGTTGGAGCAATCGCTAAACATGCCAACATGTCCACCAATCCTAATGTCACGAGAGTCTCATATTCTACTTCAGTTCTGCCGCCAAGGTTTCCATCTGCTGTCCGAACCCCACAATTACTTAGCAAGAATACCCCAGCTACTGTGGAACTGAACAAGACTAATGGCCTTGACCTGCCTGTGAGCAGTGCTGGTCTCAGCAGCAGTCGGAGCAGCAGTTGCAGCAGTAGCATTAGTAATGGTGAGACTGTCAATAGGAAACTAGTTAACAACAACCAGACCAACAGTTCTGCCAACATTAGCAATAATGAGCACTGTGTCGCTGAAATCAATGGCAAACCAAACATAATGAGTTGTTCACCAACTGGATTGGAAGAACAAAATGGTACCAAAAACCCAATGAGTTTAATCAACACCAGCAAATCCCCTCCCTCCTTTAACAATCACATCAGCGGCACTAACAATCCACTAGAACAGCTCCACGATGATAAATGCGGTGTCAACACCCGCAAGAACACCAACAGAAGTGTTAACAATGAATATGCTAGAACAAGCTGTATCGATAGTGCCCCTAGCCTGAACCATGCCAGCAAATCTCCAACTGAAAACACCAGCACTACTGTCATCACTATGAACTCATCTAATGGAGATGAGAACAAACTCAACTTCTCTCTTAAAGGCATGTCAATCTTACAGCAGCTCATTAAGGATGAAGACCCTCTGGCTCCAGATACAAATGGGCCTGAGCTGAAAACACACCCCCTTCAGATTAACTTCAAGAGGATACAGATGAATGCGCCAGAGAATACCCCTGAAAGTGTTCACCAAGAACACAAGCCTGAGACAACTGAGGTGTCCACCCCTCAGTCATCCTTTTCTCCTCCTTGGAGCAACAAGACCCCACAGCAGCTGCACATCCTCAGACAAGTGTTCTCCAGCACACGCTGGCCCAGCAGTCAGCAATATGAGGAGTTAAGTGTGCAAACAGGTCTGCCCAAGTCTGAGGTTGTTCGCTGGTTCAGTGATAGTCGGTATAGCCACAAAAATGGGCAGTTAAAGTGGCTTGAGACTTATCAGCGCTTGCCTGCAGACCATGAGCCCCAGATGGGCCACGGTGATGCTGAAACTGAGCTACAAAAGGACCTTCTAGACAAAAAGAAACTTGCAGAGCAGGACATAATAAAGCACCTTGAAGGAGGAAGCCTGAGCCCAGCTCATCAGATGGTATGGCGGGATTCATACCCACCCCTGCTCGGTCTGATGGGGTCCAAGGAGAGCACCATGAGGGCTTCTCATGAAGAGGCTGCACCTATGGGAGTCCTGCAGGGGCCTTGGTCACAGAGTGCAGAGAACCACCAGCAGCCAGTGGCAAAACAGTCACTGATTGAACAACAGAATGACGCAAATCAGGCCAGGTACGACTGGGACACAATGAAAATGATAAAAGTTAGAAGTAGGACTAGGGTCTCAGTGTGTCTGTGATTCTTTTGATAGCTCAGTTTTGTTTATCAATTGGAAAACCATATGAGCCAGGTGGAGTGATGAAAGCATGACAGCTTGTGTTTGTAGTCAGTGAATTGTGATGTACTTTAGAAAGGTGACAGGAGATGTGCACACATACAGGTACTCAACACTGATGATGAGCTTATTCAGACAATCAAAGCCCTGTGTTTAAACAGCTATTTTTAGATGAGTGTGGGCTGTTGAATTATTGATCAAAAGTGCATGCTAATATATGTGAATTAATTATGACAATTGCCTACAATGATGGACTTCCATAAGGCTGTTTAACCTGTGCTCTCGGGTGGTACAGTCTGAGCAGTGTAGGGCACTGTGGTTCAGATCACATGTTGACAGTTTGTGTCTTCTCTGTCTGTTTGTTTGTTTATGTGTGTATGTCAGGGACCGTCTGAGGATGGAGCTCCTGGAGGTGTGAGGTAACAGGCTGGGTCTTGCCAGTGGAAGACCATGTCGGAAGGCTGGCTTGCTCCCTGGCTGTGGTCTACCAGAGTGTTCATGACAGCAGATGTGATTGTAGCTGGACTGTAGGACTCTGACTGTAACTGTGAATACCCCCCACCCCTCCTCCAACTCCATCTGCCATCACGTCCCGCCATCGTCAAAAGAAAGAACTTCTCACCTTCTGAATCCTGTGATGTTTAAAGCCTTTCATGCTTCTTTGTGGTTGTGTGGGGAGGGTGCACAATGAGGTCAGTACGAGGGATCAAAGAAAAGAACGAGAAAAGACGCACACTGACTGGATAACTGACTTGAATAAGCGAAGATAGGATAGGGCCAAGAGATTGTTTCTGGGTCAGATGGAGAAAAGCATATATGAATACAGTATATGATCGAATCTGCACTATACAAGAGAGTTTGTACTGACTGGACAAACACGTGTTGAGGAATTGTTATTGTTGGCTTTGTGATATTTTTTACTTTTTTAGCAACCAGTACTTCAGCACTGCCTTGAATTTTACATTTTCCGTTCTTTGGTTATTCAATTCTATTTACTCTTCTGTAGTTCACTGTAAGTCCAGATGCAATCAAACATGTTTTATTTAGAAATGTATAAATGTTAGTGATCACTTTGCAGTTCAGCTACACGCAAGAGACTATATACAATGCACTAATGAAGACAATGCTAAAAAAAAAAAAAATCACACTGCCCCACAGTAAAGGTATTGACTGCTGTGAAGATCAATACACTACACTGCCCTGCAAATGAACAGAGAAAAAAGCCTGTCACGCTAACGTTGCCTTACTCAGCTCTGTCTATGTGTTGATGACCGTATGTCCATCACTTTGCTTTTCGGCTATTGTGCTGTCTTTAAGAAGAGAAAAAAAAAAAGGAACATGAAAAAAAAATTGACATGCCAGTGCATTGATGGTCACTGTTGGTCTATATCTGTGAAAAAAAAAAGAAAAAAAAATCTTGTGCTGCTTTCTGTACACTTGGAGATGTTTTAAGCTGTAATTGTATCAAATATTGTTACAGGCAAAAAACTAATTATCAATTTGGTCCCTAAGCACTGACAGAGTGAGATATTGTGCTTGCTAGAGAGCCAAATGAGGAGAACTTTGCTCCTCTTTCTGAATTTTCTTGTGTTATATAAACATTCAGTCACTACATGAATCCTATTAAGCTGCATCTTTGTCAAGCTGCTAATAGCTAAGAACGGTGCTATACCATCCAAAGTGAAATTGGAGGTTGATCTCCTACCAGCAGTGTATGCACTTGTGTCGAATGTTACAAATTATTTTGGTTTTAAATAAATGGAATCTGGACTTACGGTGTTATGATCACTTTAAACTTTTATGAAATAGTCTGATCGTAATGCACTGTTGTATCATCCTTTCTACACTTATGAATCTTTACAGAATAAACAATACTCACCAAGTAACAATGTCGCATTTTCATCGTCAGGACACACACCAATGAGTAATTGAAAGTTATTCAGTGGGAGGCCTGACGGAGCTGGGGAAAGCGTGTAGCCTCATCTACTGGTGAAGCGCTGACAATGCAGCTGGTTCTAGTTGTGGAAGTTTGGAGAAAATGGAGCGCCAGGCTCCAAAACCCGCTTATACTAATCTAGCCATTATCTTTTGAGTAAAAAGTTTGGAATAAGTTATCTAAATATTACTGCCCTTGAGTCAAATAAAATCATAGGTCAGAGAATGAACTTTATTTGCAGGATTTTTATTAATTTTCAACCTACAATGAGCAATAAATGCAAAACATGATCAAAGGCTATGACAAAGGTTGAATAGCATGTTGACTTTACATCTAATTACAAATTTCCTATTGCAAGAGTGAAATAAAATGAACATAGTTCACATAAAATGTTACATTTCTTGAATCTTTACACAATCCAAAGTCTGTTCAGACTGTAACAGTTGATTTATTCTTCTTTTTTTTTTGGCAAGTGAAGTCCCTTCGCAGTTACTCGGAAAAACATTTCCATTACCAACTTTAAATACATCATAGCATCACTTTTCAAGTAACAATATATTCTTGTACAATTATCTAAATGTGTTTAAAAATTAGACCGATGCTGGGCAATGCAAGAGAAGTTGCAAGCAACACAGGTGATGAATGGTTCACATTTACAAAGAAAAATAAATCCCTGATTGAAGCTGTAAAAAGATATTCACATTCCGTTAAGTCAGTAATGATATGCTTACAATATTCTCTTTGCCTGCCCAGGCATCGTCTGTTATGTTTTACAATTCATCCAGTTTAGAATTTTTCTACAAGACAAATAAGTACTATCTCGAACACGCATCACTCAGTCAACTTGCATCAATTTTCTCAAAAAGGCGCGTGGGTGTATTTAAGGAATTCATTTGTTTTTCTTTCTATCAAAATATAGATCCATTAATAATTCATGGGAGAGCTAAAATACAAAGTGAACAATATAAAGCATTTGTTTTTGCTTGATACTGTAGCTACAGAAAGTTCTGGCAACTCCAGTGAGGGACAAGGACAATGAAGTTCGACAGTTGTCTGACTATGCCTTGCTCACATGTGGATTTAGTTCAGCCAAGATGCCTGATCTCAGATCAGATGCCCATCCACATTCTGCCACGTCATCTTGGCACATTCAGTATAGTTTGCCGATGCCTCTTCTGTTTAAACTGTCTAAAATTGTTCTTAGGCGTGGCCAACAATTCAGTTATACTAAAAGTAAAAAAAAAAAAAAAAGTGTAGTGAAAACTACAAACTTTAATTCAGAATTCGTAGTCATCCTCAGCCATGTCAATAGCCCAGGCAAACTTTTCACGTTGAGTTTTGTTGTAGATCTTCTCAACGGGAACTCCCCACTTCTTGCACCTGAGAGAAAGAGTTTGCTAAATGGACTAAAAAGTACAACAATTTTCACTAGTACAAAAGTCTCTTACCAAGCCACTGAAATACGTGGGTCCAAGTAGTTGAGCTTGGAAGTACCAAGGGCAATTTGTTTATTCTCTTCACGATCAGTAGCCTGCACTTCCAGCTTCATCAGCTGCTCCTCTATTCTTTGAACAGCCTTTTTCTTGGTCTCCACAGATCTAAAACAATAAATGTTAAAGTTATACCACGAGGAGTGTATGAAATGGACAATTTCTTAAAATACACACTTTTTGGTTCTCTCATCCCTCCGCACTTTGGCATCAGCTTTCGCACTTTTGAGTTCTCGCTTGGCATCTAAAAGCTGATCCTTTTTAGCATCGATCTAACACAAAAAGTACAGAACACATTTTTTATTTCAGTCGTTATAAAAATCCTAAAATAAAAGTACCTTTGCCTGCAGGTTTTGCATTGACTTCTCAAATGTTTTTGGTGGAGCCCTCTGGTGGTTACATAGAATAGCAACAGCCCGGTTTGCCCTGTTATATGACAAAATCTTGGCTGGAATGTTGTCTTCAGCTGCAGCAGAAAAAATAAAAAGTAATTAGAGCAAAAATATGGGGGGGGAGGTTAGTGATTTTTTTCCCCCACTCTTTACACACAATTAGTGAGCTGCTTCAACTGCTGCTGCAGAGTGATGGAGGCGTTGTAGGTACGGAACACTTTAGCCGTCAAACCATCCATCAGTTCTTGAAGATGTTTATTTAGAACTGAGGTCTAGAAACAAAGCAGGAGAAATGATACGTTAAGCAAAACTGTTCATTATCGGAGTAAATCTTTAAAGAACATTTCATATACTTACATTTAGGCGATCAAACAGATCATCATCAGGCTCTTTATTTTCCATAAACAACTGCAGATTTTTGAACACCTGGAGACAGAGTTGCATGTGTGAAATGAGAGAATGAGAAAATAAATTATATACAATTTTTTAAATACAGATGCAATTTCAATTTACCCTTTTCTCAACAGGAACCTGGTTGTAGTAGCGGATAGAGTCTTTACCAAGGAAGTCAAACTCAACCACAAACTCCTGTCCGTCTTTCTCAGGGTAAAGTTTAATGTGCTCAACTCTCAAAGAGCAGCAGCCAACAGTGTCCGCAGTCTCCCCTTCCTCCTTCTCATTACCCGCTCTCAGGGCCAGCTAGTGCACATCAGGACAGAGGGATTTAGGCAGGCTTACAGAAACATCATTGCTGTTATTTAAGCACTCAGTAAATCCACCACTACACTTTAAGCACTAACTTAGCGGGGCATAATGCTTTCAAACTGACCTTATCAATGAAGTAGAGCGCAACGGCTCTTTGCCTGATCCTCATCTCTTTAGATTTCCAGTCTTCTCTGTATTGGTTTCTGATACGGTCCACACACTTTTTCAGTCTACGGGCAGTTTCGTATTTCTGCCAGTCCTTCTCCCCCTAAAAAAAAAAGGAGTGGTCAAAATACATTACTCCATATACTGATATCAATGCCATAGACTTTAATGTTCCCGGAGGAAGCCCGTCCAGGCAAGGGGAGAACATGCAAACAAACAAAAAAAGGCCACACCCAGGGCCTTTCTAGCCCGGAGTTGAATCCAGGACATTCTTGCAAAAAGTACGAACTGTGCGCCGCCATGATTATTGTTCAATTACAGTGAATGTCCAAGGAACAGCAGAGGATGCATCTGGCTGAGCAGGTCAGTCAAATTAAACTGCTTTCATTTTACATATTTCAGATTTCCAAGAGCCCAAATCCTAACCTTGCCTTGAAGTAACCCCTATAATGGCAAAACAAAGTACAAGTCTTACCTTTATCCTTGAGCTTGGATTCAGCATGATGTATTTGATAGAGCCCTGAATGTTCTCCGTCCACGACACCAGCCAGGTGACTTTGTTGTCGTGACGAACCTCCTTCCATTTAGTGCCGGGAGGGGCCTCTGGGATTTTAGAGTCCCTACAAGGAGCAGATCGGTTACATGAAGATATTCGTAGCGAAGAGCTCGGATTCTAAAAACAAAAAACATACTTGCTGCAGTTTATGATTATGTCCTTGGGCCTAATGCGCCGCTTGAGCATCCCCATTTTAGGATGATCTCCACGACCACGAAAGAGACCCGGGGGCTCGATGCGAAAGTTCGCAATACGTTCTTTGTGGTTGTCCATTATACAAAAGCCATATTCCTGCAAAAGGCGCTCGTTTTCTTCTTTTAGTGCCTGCAGGACGCGAGAGAACAGTCAGTCATGGATAAAAGTCACATGATTAATGTTCAGCATTTTTTATTTTGTTTTAAGTTACCAGTTTTTGTTCTTTGGTCCTCGTCTTTCTGGCTTCAGACTGCGCCTTGAAGTATTCCGCCATTTCAGTGAAGTCACATTTCTTCAAGTCTGTGAGAACAGCCTTTTCCTCTGGTGTCATTTCCTAAACAAATCATACAGCTGATTTCATGCGTGAGGATTCAATTTAATTAAACAACTGTGGGAATGGCTATACCTTTCTCCAGTCCTTGAAAAAATTCTTGCGGAAAATGTCTTTAGTGGTGTACTCGTGTTCAAGCATTTTGGCAAAGAATGTGGCCACCTCTTCTGCTCCTGGACTGAGCTTCATGTGTTTACCTGCAGAACAATAAGTGTGCTTAAAACTCACACACAGCAAAAATCTTGCAGACACAGGAAACATTTTGAAATAGGATAAAAACAACGAATGTCAAAACTGAAAGTGACTGCATAGGGAAGGAAGTTTGAGTGCAGATATGACCAGGTGAATGGCCATGGAGAAATGTTAACTGTGCGCAATATGAACTTAAATTTTGTAAATATCATTGTTTGCCCTTTATATAAACCAGCAAAGTCCCTCGTTCAGGGTGTCACTCCCCCCAGAGGAGAACATATTGGTTTTAGTGGTAGAGTAAACCTATGCAGATGCCGGGAGAACATACAAACTCCAGACAAAAACACCACCCGGTCCAGGATGGAGAGAAGCGTGCCACATCAAAAGCAAGATGGAGGAACACTTACCATCATAGTAAAATTTGACTTTGCTTGGAAGAGGTTCGTATGGAGGTGCAAAGACTGGTCCTTTGTGTTCCAGAAATTTCCATTTGACACCATCAGTGTACCTTTCTTCCTCCCACCTGAAAATGGTACCCATCGATTATACTTCTCCAAAAACAACTGAGCCAAGAGCATTTTGACCCAAGCAGAAAACTCACCATTTCCACTTCTCTTCAGGCTCTTTCTTAACCTTCTTTTTACCATCGGCGACACCTTTTTTGTCCTTTGTCTTTTTTGACTAAGGAATACAAGGCAAGGTGAGGTTTAGGTTATTAAATTACTGAATTAATTGAAGTCAGTAGAATATGGTTATATACACTATATTACTCAAATTGGCCAGCTCAAAACGGTCAGTTTCAGTGCATAAATCTACAAAGAAGAATCTCCATTCCTTAAAAAGTAAATGTCACTTGCCTCATCGGGTTTTCTTTTCTTAGCTTTCTTGTCTTCAATCTTAATTTTCTTGGGCTTGAATTCCACACTACAAAAGCAATAGGCACATTTAATTGCGTCATGTCATTTTGAAAGCCTCGACTGGTGCAGTGCACACGTACTCTTCCTCATCTCGCCCTCTCTTTAGAGACTTCTCATATTTAGGAGAGTGGTAAATATCTTCTGGCTCAGACTTCACATGCATAGGACTGCAAAACAAGCAAACATACTCAGACATTGTTCTTGTCATTTGCAGAACATTTCTAATATGCAACCAGTAGTATTTGGAAGTGTCCTGCCCAACCACGTCCAATAAGCAATGACCTCAGTGTTTTGTACAAATACAATATGACGACTGTGCCACAATACAGAAATGGCACATTTCAAATGACCATACCTGCCAAAGCCATTCTCCTTTTCCTTTTTGATTTTGCCATCTAAAGACTTCACCTGTAACAGATATGGCTTAATTAGAAGAAGCGCTGACAAGCATCAGCATAAGTGACATTGTCCAGGCGAGACCGATAATCCTAGTCTGCAATTCACCTTTTCCTCCTTCCGCTTTTCTTTGTGCTTATCCTTGTGCTTGTCTGTGCTGCCATCTTTGTGCCTTAACTTTTCCTTCTCCCGATGCTTTTTGTCAGAAGAGTCCTTGTAGTCGCTAAAATACATTGATTTACATGAAATAAAATGTTCAATGATAGTTAAGATGGTAATTACCATCTCGTCCTCTATATAAAACATTGAAAGTGCGACGCATACCCGTTTCCATGCTTGGATTTCTCCCTCTCCTTGTCCTTCTTATGGTCCTTGTGTTTGTGCTCCTTGTACTTGTCTTTATGTTTGTGAGAGTCTTAAGTCCATCAAATAAGATTTAATTTAGAAAATTAAACATGTACAGGTTAATTATATAATACACAGTCAAGCTGCAAAACATTACCAGTGCTACTTTACACGTTTTCCAGCTGGATTGGACCTCTCTACTACCCTTCATACAAGGCAGTTGTTTACATACTTAATGCAAATTCAACTTGTTCAAAGAATGTAAGAAAATACCTGCCAATTAACTGACACACAAACTAAATTTAGTTTGATTAATCTCAGGACATGGAAGTTTTGTATCAATACTCCAGAGCATGTGGCTTTGACAAAACAGAATTCTAAATAATAATAATAATAAACAATTTTGTGCGTTCATAAATGTTCACGTTACGTCTCAGTCTTTTCTTAGCTCACGTCACTGCCTCCTGCACTTAGTGCCTGCATGGAGTTTCAGTGCAGTCAGGCAGGCCGCTACAGAGAAAAAGAAAATGGCGCAGAGACTAAGTCCTCAACCCCCAAACCCTCACTTTTAAGCTGGTAATAAAGCATCAAAAACCCACTAACTCTTGAAACAACCACAGCGGATTGATAAAACACGTCGAGATCTTTTATAAACATATGTCAGAGTGTTTTATTTATGTCAACAAAGGTCGCATCAAGGCCTCTCTTTTGAACAATAGACGCTTATGAGTGAGACAGAGGACTTAGTCTCTGGACGCCATTTCTGTCCTTAGCTAAGAACTACGCTGCGCTCGAGCTGATCAGTAAACAAAATTACAAATTTAACAAAGACTTGATTTCGTGCTATAAAGAACTCACCATTGACTCTGGAGCCACAGACAATCTGTAAAATATTAGGAAAGTGTTAAACCGTGATGAAAGCCAACTAGCCAGATAAGTAACTTTGAACTTGCTGGATGTCAGGATAGTCTGATAGCTTCCCGACTAGCTCGGCTAGCCGACTGTGCCATCTGATTAAATGGCTTAGCAGCCGCTAGCCGCTCGAGCTAACCTGGGATATCACAAGTGCTTCGAAACTCGAGAATCACATAATTATCATCTTTATCCCACATAAACATACTTGTCCAATAAACACGACACTGGCCATATGTTGAAATGTAAAAGAACGGCGGACCTGTGACGAGCCCTTATGACAATATGAGTTGGCACACAAACAGACAGTAGGCTAACGCGTGCTAGCAGCTACTATTCTGAAGTTAGCAAAGTTCCCTGTCAAAGCCCGACAGATAAGAGCAGTCCATTCGCTTATATATAACTTTGCACCAGTTGCGAGATAAATCAGAAATGTGTTGACCTGGTTTTCGTTGTGGCCGTGGTCCCCACTCATTTCCTAGGGGATCCTTTGTTAGGAAACTAAAAACCAAGGAAGATAACAAAAAAAAAGAAGATACCACGCCGGTAACGGGATGTAGCAGAATGAAGAAGCTACGCTGTTGTGTAAGGACCAAGTCCCAAATGTGCTGCAGAGCGCATGTGCGACAAATTAAATGGTTCAGAGAGCTCCTCCTTTTGAAGATGATGCCCTCTCCACACTGGGCAACCCGGCATGTGTAGGTTGAGGTTGAGATCATAGATTTAATAAATAGAGGTTCACCCATGGATTAACAACCAACAATAGTTAATATGAAAGATGACTGAAAGACTCAACTACCATAACTTTTGATTAAAAAAGAAAAATCAAAAAGAAAACTATGGTGGAGTGTGCATGTTCTCCCCGAGTCTGCGTTTCCGCTGGGTTCTCCGGTATCCTCTACCATAAAAACATGTACAATAGGCCTGTGTGAGAGAGTGGCGGTGGTTGGAAAGGCCGATGGCGCAGATGCAGCCTCGCTACCGTCAGTCTACACCAGGGGCGGCTGTGGTAAGAGTACGAGGATGGCGTGAATTAATAATGACTACAGTGTGGCGCTTTGAGACACTTGGTAATACAGCCTTGTAAAGCGCAATATAAACCATTATTATTAGACAGGGGATATTTAGCCTGGACCAGCTTTTCAATTGTTTATGGCAATTGTGCTGTAACTTGCTCCTAATTAATCAATTCGTATCATGTGGTAACATTCACATTGTTGCCCGGCAATGTTGAATCATACGCTAAGGTTAGAGCTATAGTTGGTTTGTCTGAAAATATAAAACAACCCTCTAATCCTCCTAATAGGC
Organism: Proterorhinus semilunaris; assembly: GCA_021464625.1. NCBI lineage: Eukaryota > Metazoa > Chordata > Actinopteri > Gobiiformes > Gobiidae > Proterorhinus > Proterorhinus semilunaris. The sequence continues at coordinate 17,518,831 of CM038344.1, forward strand.
CATCGGCTAGCTCTTAGAGAGTGCTTAGAAATTGACTTTTGTTCCAGGAAATAGGAAATACTTTTGATTTGGATGTTTATGAAATAAAATAGTTAAACCTCTTCCGCAAAAAGGTTCCACACGCAGACTCCCTGAGAAATGGGCTCCTAAAGCGGGGAAGTTTGTGAGAATTTTTATTTTTTTAATGGAGATTTTAGCCTCTACTGGCATTTTTGACTCTAATTATTTCAAAAACTATAAAAGCCACAGACTTCAGATTTTACAGCAATAAAGACAATACTAAAAATATTCAATATGTGGAAAAAGAAGGTTGACAGGAGTGCTAGTTTTTAAGAAATAACTTTCGAAAATATGCCTTTTTTGAAATATGTGTCCTATTGAAACAAGCACACTATGGGATTTCCACATTTTCAGATAAGATTTTATGAATATAAACATATTGCTCCAGATAAGTTTCAACCATTTTTATTGTTTGTGATTTTGGGGTTTATAACCATCAGAAGCAGATCAAGTGTATCTTGGCATATGGACGAAAGCTTGACTTCAGTCTTGCCTGTTAGATCTTGTATTACATTCAATATAAGACCTTCTAATGCAGCGGTTCCAAACCTTCTTTTTTGAAGCCCCTCCTGCGCATGCTGGAGTCCAATAAAAAATAAAATAAAATCAAAACATGAAAATATTTACTGATATGCATTTTTAACAAATTTTCTGAAATTTGATTGTTTTAAGCACCTGTACTCAGTTTGCCGTCGTGATTTTTAACCATTTCATTTGTGCAAATTTATGACCTGACAAAGCTCTGGGCCCCACCTGCCGTCCCAGGAGCCCCCGGTGGGAAGGTCCGCCCCCCAGGTTGGGAACCACTGTTGGAAGGTTCTTGTAGTTAGGGTCCTGGTAAAGACTCTGTTTCTGTAACTCCTGAACTACAGTCCTTGTTCAAAGTGTTTCAGCTACACAAGTTCACCATTATTTCTCAGATTAGATGGTGATCAGAGGAAAAGCAGCTTGAATCAGCCGGTCAGACCTGAAATTATAAAGTACTGTTAAGTTTAATTTACAACTAGTTCATTGTATGTTGGCGGTAAATACTTCATATTCCAATTAGTTTTTTTATTATTACGTTGTATGTACAGTTTTGGGGTCCATATAAGTAGATTATTAGTTAAAAAATAAAGTCTAGTATCTGGGATGATAATGGATGGTTGTGGAGCTGTGGCAGAGGGGTTAGTCGTACCTTTTCTGAAACCGCGTCCTCCTTCCTTTTCCTACGCACTAACCCTCAAAATGCGTGTTCCCTTGAAGGAAAGGTCTGTCCTAAACAGACCACGCAGCAGGAGAAGTGGCTTATAAGCATCGATGCAGACTCACAGGTGTGTGTTACACCAGAGAGCAGCCTCACGGGCGACACGCTTCAAACTATTTCAGAATTTGATCATGAAAAAGGAAGCAGAAATGAGACCTAATATAATTTCATGGGCAGGTTTGAAGAAGCTAAAATATAATGTAAATGTAAAAAATCTGAATCTGAAACTCTAAGTGGAAATTAATGTTCAGTTCAAAGTATTATCAGTCGAACATGTGATTCTTGTAACATTAGTGGGTCTGAAGCCACAGCTCCAAGTCTCTACTGAAGGACCTTCTGTAGGAGCCTTCTCTGAGGAATTAGTGTGAAGCAAAAGGAAGGAGGGAGCAGTTTCAGAAAGGGCCAAGGTCATATGCCACAGACATTTTTTTACCTAGGCCCAAGTTACAATTTGATGGAAAAAAATAAAAATCTCTGAAATCCATTTATGACAACTCAATAAATCCCTGTACATCTAAATGCATGACTTGATTATAAGACGGGGATAAACAGAAAAATACATTTACCTGTAATCTGAGGCATCTGACGAAGAGTGCTCATCAGAATCATTCCTATGTTGTCCAAAGTCCTTTAGACAATCACAGAAGATCTTGGATGTGGCCACAGATGGCGGGATTCTCCCACATCATCTTTTAATCATGTCGTTGTCGTGCAACATGAAACACTAAAACTTGAGGCACAACACGTGTGTAGCTCCCTCAGTCATTATTTGTATTGGCATTAGGCTCATGGATCTAATAGATTAGGCTACACAACAAATATAAACGTACTCACCACCTGGCTGCCGTTTTAGGAGTCTTTGCCTGGCATTCTGCAGTTTGCGGGAAGTTTCCAGTTCATTGTACTCGCTGTCCAGGGATTATAACAGGTCTATGGGCGATATCCACTCGTTTGCGATCTTCGTGAATGTTGCCCACACTGCTCGAGTTGTTCTCGTTGCACAGATCTAAAGTTTGCCTTCAGAAAGCAGGATTTTCATTACAATAGTTGCTAACAGCTGCGCTGTCTGTGAAGGCTCTCGTCTGGTCTGCGGCTGATGGTAAGCTACTATTGTAGCCACAGCTGCCCTGGGGTAGACTGACGGAAGCGAGGCAACCAGTCTGCGCCATCGGCCCCTCCGACCACCACCACCTACACACTCACTGCATTCGCTAGGCTTCCTGGTGTTCCAAAACGGTCTCCCATCCAAGTACCGACCAGGCCCTTCTCTGCGTAGCTTCCAAGGTCAGACGGGATCGCAAAGACGGTATGGCCACAAATATTTATATTTGTATAATTAAATCTAAAGTCTACACTCCTGAGCAGACTATCTGGCAGTAACAATGTGATAAATAGCCACTTCCTTATTATTAATTAGCAGCAGTTGTTTACTGTGTCAGTAGTGCTTCCCTAAAGTGCATGTGACACATTAGACCAATTTTTTGCTAAAACATAGTTAACACAATTTTATAGATAGGATTTTGCTCAAGTTTGTACCAAACTTTATTTGGTTTGACCATTTTTGTGATGTTTATAGTTTTACTTCCTTATTGGACACCGGACATGAAGTGACATAGATGAAGCTAAACCATTTTAAACTGTTGCTGTGTTAAGTCAATGGGAAACTTATGTGAAATAAGTCAAACTGCTATGGGATATTACCTTCGTCTATGTCACTCCTAGCCTGGGATTACCCAGGCTGCTGTGTGCGCTCGAATCATTTCAAACTGTACAGCAGCCTGGGGACCATGAGTGAAATCTTTCTATGGATTTGGGGGCCAATCATAGAACGAGGAGGGACGGCAAGACGATGACATTATTCGACATACAGAAGCTTGTAAAAAACACAAGCCGGTTCGGCCCCGAAAGACCGGCGAGCAGAGAACAACACACGGAGTGGCAAACAAAATCCGACGCGACCCTGCGAGCAGGGGGTGACAGCGGGCAGTGAAGCCAGGGCAAAGCGGCCAGCGAGTACAGGACATAGCAGGGACACAAGGCCGGACGACAGCCAGTAAGCAGGGAAACGGCCCGTGAACACGGGACACAGCGGCCACGAGCCCGATCACGGCGACCAAAGAGGCCTAGACATGTGGCCGCACAAGTCACAATGCGAGGCCGAGACACAGCGGCCAGCAAGGCAGGGGCACAGTGGCCGAGCGAGGCGGAGACACGAGGCAGGAAAACAATGGCCGGCTAGCCCGGGAAGCAGCGGGCGAAGTGAGCGTGACTAGAACCGAATGAGCGCAACCGCCAGTGCTGGCCCTTCTGGGGCCCTAACAGAAACACTCAGGGCCCTGCAGTTTGCATCCCATGCTGTTCAACGAAGAGCGAACCCGTTTACGGTCAAAAACGGTTCGCTGGCAGCAGTGCAGGGTAGAGTGGAACATGATGACCTCAATCCAGGCCTTGCCCCTCTTCGTGAGAACCACTTACCACGTAGCCACTTCAGACTAACAGTGGTTCTAAACCAGCCATTTCCCCACTTATATTATTTATTTATCAAATCATTATTTATTTTTTATTTGTTTTAAAGGGTGAATGGTTACATCTCTGACCTTTGGTTCCTGACCCACAGTTTGGGAACCGCTGAAACCTGCACCTGACGGTTACTCCAGTCTCGCCACTGAGATTTGTCCAAGTCGTTTCAGGCTTTATCCACACGGGGACAAAACGCTTATACTTTCAGAACTTACTTGTAAGCACGAAGCCAGCTTAGTAAATGTGTTCGTCTACAGGTTTGGACTCAGGTCTGTGAAAACGGCGTGATTCATCTGCCAGGCCTGTGTGTGGCGCTGCAAAGCTAACACAGATAATCGAACGAGATGTAGAGGGCGCGTGCGCAGTAAACTTTCGTGGAATGTAAACAGTGAAAATGAAACAAATTCAAGGATTAAGATTTATGGAAGAGACGAGGAGGCGAGTTTATTCTTCAGACGTATAGACTAAAGCAGACAAACCTGTCAGTAACCGGACTTTGACTGTCAGTCCAAAAACACAGACTCAGCCGTGTGTTTCTACGGTCACCTGACTTGCGGATTACAGTGAAGCACAGTAAGATCATGGATCCATGAGTAAAACTCATTCTAAGGTCAGTAGATTATGGATAACAGACACCACTCTGGTGCTGTGATGTTATCGTTTAAGTGAAAGTTGAGGAGACGTTGTACTACGGAGCCATGTAAACGCGTTTTGAGATTTTTCCACTCTGGGACCACGTTTGGAAAAAGTTTGTTTACAGACGCTCAAAACGCCAGACTCGTATGGACGATACACTGAATTGGTAATATATCTTTGTGTTTGGTCCTCGGCTTGACTTCGTATGGACAGGGCCTCAGAGAACCAGAGTTACTGTAGTAACTGCGCTCATGAGAACCGTGTGGAGTCAACTCCTCTTGAGACAAAAAACGCGTGAACGGCCCACTCTCGTCTATTTGCCGAACCACTGTCCTGATGCTCCGCTAGACACGACAACAGTTTAAATGCATTTGTGGCGATGCAGCCCCAAGTCCGAGCAGAGAAACAAGACATGCAGCCGTGGCCCACACAGAAGGGGAGGCGAGCACCGGGAGACAGACAGACAAGCGGGGACGCACGAGGAAAAACCGAGCGGCCCGGACCTTGACAATGGTGGCGCCTGGAGAATCTGGATGATTGGCTGCTAAGGAGGTGCGGCTCTGACGCAGATGTGGAGGTGTGGACCTTTCAGGAGCGATCATTGGCTGGAGGTTAGGCTCCATTTTAGCTCCAAAGTTTACAGCGGATACGTCATATGTCATCGGATACGATGATACGATTGGCTATGGCTACGTACAGACACATATGATAGACAATTGTAAACCACACCTCTCCTACGAGAAAATGAATTGGTGGTCCCCACAATTGATGGTATAAAAAGTGATATTTAGTCTGGTGTTAAAAAAATAAAACTTCAACTAAAAATAACTTTTCTGCCCAACATTTTTTCATTAAAATGGCTGCTTCACTGAAATATAAATTACAATTATGCAACTGATGAACTTGCAACTGATGTTATCCTTCAAAACAAGTCATATTTTCAAAAGCATTAAAACCTGTCATGCACTTTAAAGTTGTGAAACGTGCTTACAAACTCATCGCCGTGAAGAACTGGGATGTTGTAAATGTATCAGGAAAGTTATGAATGACATATGGACCACAAGCTTCCTCTTTAATTGTAAACAAACAAAATCAGGTATAGAGCCTCCACAAGAGGGTGCCATGTAATCAAATGAAGCCCTAACCTTTTTGAAAATGCAAGCAAAATTCATTCTAAATCTACAAACCATCTGCCAGATTTAGATTAGTCAAGATCATTTTCACCAGTAACTCTGTTCTGTACCAACTTGCATGATCAACTTAATACAATAATTAAGACTAGATTAGTAATTCTGCGTACTTTACAATTGTTTGAGCCTATAAGAGCAAATACAATGCAGCCCATAGCAATGAGAAAAGCAGTCAGTAAATATTCTTATTTGGGCCACAGCTTGCTATATGTTGAATGTGGGTCCAAAGCTAAACCTGGGGGAGTCTATTGATATTCTTGTTAGATGTACCACATCACCAAGAAAACTGGCCAACCCCACGCTAAAAGGTCCAGTTTCCTTGTAGACCTTGTCCACTGCGACTAATCTGAAGTAGACTTGGGCTACTTTGTGACTCATATAAGCAGTACCGTCGCAAGGGCTGTGCGAACTGTGCAACCACACAGGGCCTCGCGCCACTAGAGGGCCTTCGCAATTTTTGTCTCCCAGACTCATTGTGCAGAAAGCATTGTTTAAAATAATTCACAAGCTAAATCACCCCACTCATTTCGCCTGTATTTACTGTATATAGAGCCTACAAAAACATTCACAAGAGCTTACCTTAGATACTAGCCCGAGCCCCGCCGTCAGACACCTGCTCCAAGCCCAGCGTGCTGTGTGCGTGTGTGTGTGCGTGTATGTATGTGTGTGTGTGTGTGTGTGTGTGTGTGTGTGTGTTTGCGCTCTCCGATGCTGCACTGGAGACAGATTTAAAACGTCTTTTTACCAAAATATAGGGCTCACATCACAGATGAATACACGGCTTGTCGTCATCATTCAGCGTTCATTATCCATCCATCATTTCCGCAAAAAAATTTGAATTACTGACATTGCTGATCCCGTGCCAATGCACATAAAAAATACCTGATGTCCTAGGGTAATTTCAGTTTTACCCACGTCCCCAGGTAATTCTAATCCTGCGCGAATAGGGCTCTGGTTTGGGGGGATAAAAGTCTAGTGGGAGAGTAGGGCCTTGCATTTCAAGTTCGCACAAGGCCTCGCACTCCCCCTGCGACGGTCCTGCATATAAGTCACCTTTGAGTGGTACATGTACCACTGGTAGCTCTTGGGATTATTTTGCCTGGCCTGCCAGACACTCCTGCTTTCTGTTCAAAAGAAGAACCGTCTGGGCGAGTAGGGTCTGTCTGCAGCCTGCAAGACAGAGGCGTTTCGTGAAGTAGGTGTGGCGTGACGTCACTTCACGACACGCCCATCACACGAAATGCAGAGGGGAATGTACGGGCAAGTAGTGTCAGACACGATCTTTAATGCAAATTTGCCATTTTCTAACCAAGTTTGGATTTATTTTAATTCAATTTGATTTCTGTCTATTCATTTCTTCCTTAAACCAATTTGTGCGACGTCCCTAATCTTAAAATACTTGGATTTCTAATGCCTAATCACGGTCTCCAGCCTCATTGTTGGAGGGGACATTTTGAGTTCTGCATATATATATTTCTTGACTTTGCTTAAATGTTAGTTATTTTAGTGTTTAGAGCTCAGTTCAGGATAAGCCTTGGTGTCGACAGCGTTTACGTCGTGGAGTGTGCGTTGCTCGGCTGTTTGTTGTGTCAGGTTACGCGACGTCTCTTCACGACACGCCCACATTACTTCACGACACGCCCACATTACTTCACGACACGGCTACTAGTTCACAGGCCTGGTGACGTCACACCATTGGAAAACTTTAAAACAAATATTTATGAAAAAAAAAAGTATATGTCCTAAAAATAGTATTTTTTAAGAAATATATTAGCCTTAGTCTGAAAACTCTAGATGCCCTGTGGACCATTTTACAGGCCGCTCCTTTTACATGAGTGTCTATGACAAAAAGTGCTTTTTGGGCTTTGGGGCTGCAATACCACGGCCCGCCACTAGCACGTACTGAAATTCGGTGAAAAGGGGCGTATCCCCCCCTTGGTCCAATCACGCACCAAGAGACGGAAGCCGTCACCTGTCACCACCACGCACTCTTCCAAAAGATTAAAGATGGCGGCCGATACACGTTTCTTCTGCTCTTTCGTCTGTTTTAAATCATTTGGAAAATATGAAATCCCTTAAACCGGAAAAAGAAACAGCGTTCGAAGCGTTCCTCGTAAAAAAAGGACGTTTTTGGAAAGGTTTTCTTACACTTGTTACTGCAACGTATCTAGCTTTGCTCTAATTGGTTGATGCCGTCTGTTAATCACGCCCACCGGGAAATTGTTGAGATCATGCTCCCAGCAAGCCCCGGGTATCCAATATGGCCGCCCGTTGATTTCAATGGTTTGTGCTCATTGGCGCAGCGAGCCAGAAAAAATTCTTACGTCCGCGTTACTTCCGGGTCCATCGGGCCCAGAGCTTTTTTTAACGGCTACTATATACTTGTATAATTTATATTATTCATTGTTATGGCCATATTAGGGTCCTTACTCATTTCCAATAAAAAACACAAAGAAACGCGGATGTTTATTGCCAATCCCCATGATTCTCAGCGCGACGAGAACGCGCACCACAGCTCGGCAGCAGAGCGCAGCAGAGACGCAGTAGGTCTAGATCGCTCAACCTAGTCATTGATGCAATCAAAGTTATTCACTTTTGGAACCGTTTTCCAACGTTTAATTACAAAGTTAATTATACTTCTACAATTGACCACATGTCAAGTAAATTGACAGCGCAACGAGAGCAGGCAGAGAATCAGCCAGGGCTGCTGCCGTAAGCGGAGCAGTAGACCCAGATCTCCAAGTAGCTACTGCCCTACGCATGGATGTATTTAAAGATCTGTACCGTTTTCCAACATTTAAAAGATACATCCAACTTCTATTATTCAGCATAATGACAAAATCAATGTTCATTTATGCCTTTGTAAGTTTTTAAATACCGTAATTTTGTTCAACGCAGCATTTGATCCATTTAACTTTTTGCCGTGACATGAAATCAAACGTGAAATGAACGAGACCCATTTTTACACGTGGTGTGTAAATGAAATCCTACAATACAATTACCACAGTTTTACCTTTGGTTATTCTGTTTTATTTAAATGTCATATTTATAGTAGTTTGGGCATATTGCCTTTTCTTTTACGTACTATCATTAAAAATGTCATGTCATATATACCTTTGTTATTATAATGCTTCCTTATAGCTGAACTTGCATGGAAACACTGAAATGTTATCTTGTACTTTGTCATCTTAACAATCAGGCAATAGTGTGTAGATATAGACATTTGCATTTTTATGGATGGAACATGAGAACAAAAATAGCATTGCAATGCGTATATTCATAATTATCAACAATGGCAATGTGATAAATACCATCCTCTAATTATTAGGCTGACAAGAGCCATTATAATACATTATAATGCAAATTATAAGCTTTTGCTTATAATTTTGGAACCACATTACATTGTATTTCACAACATTTGCAGACTAGCAATTCATCACAAGTAAATCAGCAGAGTAGAAAATTGTACTCAAGAGTAGTGTTATTTTAAAAAATAATTTTACTGCATTGTAACAGAATTGCAAAATTAGTTAAAAAAATAATTCAAGTAAAATAAATCACCAACATTTATGTCAATTGTCTTTGGGATTTTCGCAGAAACTAATAGATGTAATTGAAATGCAATGAAGCTTTTTTTTATGTACACAATAAAATAAGGATATTGCAAAAAAGAAAAGTGCCCCAACATATTTGCATAGAAGGCCTACAACACTATACACACACAAAAAAACTGGGTTTTGCCCAAATTTTAAATGTTATTGGTTTAGACCCGATGACAGCAGTTGCAAAAAGAAACCACAACAGCGATCCTCTGCACTCTGAACATTATTGGCTTTATTTCCAGAAGTGCCGTAATATCTTCAGAGTGGAAAAGAATAATGCCCAAAGCTGTTCTACTGATCAACAAGTTCAGCCAAGACCACCTTACGTTTTTTTCTCTGCTGTCAGATTGGAAAGTAGATTCAACGACAGTCCCAGACTGGAATAGGTCTCCTTCTGGACAAGACAAACATCTATAACATATACATAACATATAACGCCTGCATTCTCACCACATAAAGGTTTAGCCGATAGCCTCTTGAGCTGCCCAGTCTGACCCTGACTCTTACAACAAGAAACCAAGGAGTAACTGCAGTTTGTAAAGAGGCACAGAACTGGTTTTAACCGAGTTTAAAAGCTAAATCTGGTCATCTTCCAAGGACACGGGCGTCACCAGCTACTGCAGTTCTTTCTGACAGCAAGAACAAGACTTTGTTTCCAGGGCTGCACAGTCACATTTTGGTGAAAATGGCAACTTCATACGGCACCATTCTTTTGGCTCCATCACTTAAGCTAAAAGAGAAACTGAGAAAATGACCGGAGAATAGGTTAGACATGACACAAATAGTCAAAGTTGGTTTAATAACTAGTTATTATTGTCTGAAACATGATAGACCTTTATTTTATTAACTTGAATATGTTCCCTTACATTTTACAGTTGAATTTGGCACTGTTGTGATTTATGAAGTTATAGCTTGCATGACTAATCATAATTAGAAAAGTATACTTTTTTGTGTGTGTGCATCTTACCTGTTGTCCCGTCAGAGTTGGGTTTGTCTTTGTCTGGTCTTGTGTTGCCATGGTGATGGGGCTTTAAACCGAGACTTGACATTTTCGGTTTTAATATAAGCTCTATATGCTGTGGATGACAAAAGAGTTTATTTTGGTGAAGTTGGGTCAACAGTTTGAATGTGACCTACATACAATGTAATTTACTTGCTACTGGTAGTTGGCCTCTGTTCGTTCCAACACTGCCATGTGCTGAGCACCTCACTCACAGCAGAACAGGAGACGGTATAATAAGAGTCTGGTCTGTCCTGTGTGGAGGAGATGGGACAGGACACGGCCGCATCTGTTCAATATAGGTACAATTACCGAGCAGCAACTTTATTACAGTTTTATTTGTGGCTATAAAATACATAACAAACTAATTGAACTTTAAGTAATAGCTAGTAATCACCTGTTAGCAAAGAAGTTCATGCTAAGCCTCATCTTCCATATCCATAGTGGACGCAGATCCCACTGCAGCAGACTCCTCTCTGCAGCAGGCGACCTAGGTGAAGAAAGGAGAACCAAAATATCACCCTCATTATACTTAGTTCATATTTTATTATCACACGACAAAATAAGAATTATATACATCTGACTACTGTGTCTATTACGGTTACTATAATCACCAGTCTTGATACATTAGTGAACAAGTATGAAAGCACGAATTTGTGAATTTAACAAACTTGATTAAAAAGTCACGTCATTATTATATAGTGCCCAATAAACCTAAACCTAACCTTTTCCTAACCTTAGCCTTAATTGTTTTCCTGTTTCTAAACTTTTTCCAACTCCTGCCCCTGCAAATAACCATAACCAGTAAGATACTGTCCAGATTAAATATGAGGCAAAATAGCTGGAACCGTCTGATGGCCTCGTACACTTCGATCATATTAACTAACCTTATTTTGTTAGTTTGTCTGGCAAGTTAAATAACTTCTCACTATGTGTTACGCTATGTAATTATTGTAATTCGATACACATACCGTGTATTTTAATGTAAAATATACTGTATGTGTATTTTACATTAAACAGGGACACTGTCCTCTAGAATAGCATTGTTCTGTTAGTTTAAAATGGTACTCGTTGTAGTAGTTTCTATTTTTCACGAAGCTACAATATATCAACTGTCTCATCGAAATAGTATTTACGTGGTGTATATTAACATTTACAGTTACGGAATACATTCTGTGTGATACAAACAGCGCAAACTTACTTGCAAAATTCCTCTTTTCTCTCGATTCCCCCATGCTGTTGTTTTCCTTCATGAGCGCGCCCACGGAAATCGAGGGCGCGCTCTGCACGTGCACGGCAACACGTGTTTAGTTCTGCCCAATCAGCGCGGCGGAAAGCTAGAGCGTGGCTAGAGTGGAGCTCGTCTAAGTCCATAAAAACGTATTTTTTAGGCGATACGCAAATTTTAAAGAGAAAAAAAGTACATGATGTTAATATAGATGATAATCGACACTAAATCCGACCTTTGTGACAGTTGTAGGCGTCCTGTCAGCCGAACACGGACAGTTTTTTCTTGCACAGCCGCTTATGGCAAAAATCCTTTCTGAGCCCGATGAGAATTTGCTGCTGTAGTACCATCTAGTGGCCGTCCGCCGACCGGCGCGCGGGGAAGGGGGGAGTGTCCTATCCAGTTATTATAATAGATCCATGGCTCCCAGACTATATGTCTTGAAAAAGCATGTCGTTTGACAGGCCAGGCAAGGGCTTCTTCAGGTGGTATTTAAGGTCATTTCCAAATTTCCGACTTTATTATTATTATTTTTTTAGAAATGATTTAATTTATGTTTTAGTAATACACTTATGTTTTTTTCTAGTTCATGTATGGGTTATCCAGTTTAAACATAATCTGGTTCATTTTAGATTTAATTCCCTTTTTAGAGTCTGTTTAATCCTGATTTGAACTTTATCAAGGCCTGGTGTAACTTGGAAGGTCAAATAACTCATGAGGTATGTTTAAGTTCAAAACACAACTTTGCCTGTTTCATTTCTTGTTTCTATGTAAAAGACCATGGACGAACCCCACAAGTTTGTACAAGACAAAACGCAATACATTTATTAAATAAATTCATATTCTATAATCTGTATAAATCTTACAATAAATAGACAAATGGTAAGGAACCACTCACCCATTCATACACCAATGTACGCAGACACTTTACAAAGCTGTTCTCGGTACACTGCGTCCCATCACTGTGTGTCATGCATTTAAGGTTGCTGTTACACATCTGACAATGGGAGGGGCTTGGCTGAGTTCTGATATAACAACATGTAAGAGTCACAGAGCAACCGTCTCACAAGTTCAGGGGCCTGAGAAGGGTTGGCACAAGCCAGATCCTCCTCTGACTGAGACAGAAAGTCGCCTAGTTCAGGACAAGCGCGGACCTCAGGGATATTGTAGCCGCTCTGATCATCACCTGCAGAAAATAAAATTGTGAAACACTCGGAGAAGTCAGAGTAGTGTCTAAAATTATCAAGGACGTTAGTTATCGTTATCAATACACATGCGACACAAAATCAAGTTAGTACAGCTATTAGCACATGCATTGTGTCATGAAACATTGCTTACCGCATCTGTCCGCCATGCTATCGAAAAAGACCCAAGATCGTGGGTCGGAGCCACATTTAACAAATGACACATAATGGCTTGTTTGAATACACAGAACAGCAAACAGTTCCATCGTACGTCTAGGCACTGGGGCATTGGTGGTCGCCTCTGTTGGAAGCACTAGAGGTTTTGGGGAATGACTTTGTCTTGTGGGATGAGTATGCACCTTTTAAAACCAATACAAACACCGTCAACAATTTGTAGCAGTAGGAGAAAGTTAACATGATTTAAAACAAAATCAAATTACCTGTGTATTGCAGGTAGCACAATACTGTTTTATTCGTCCTGGCTGCAACTTACGATCTGGTAAACACTGCAAACACTCAAACTCTGCCAAGTGCCCACAGAGAAAGCATTCCCTTGGTGCTGGTTGGAGTGAACATGGTACATTAGGCTAAAAGAATTAGCTATTAAGCTTTATTATTATATGTCTTACAGTTATAAAGAAGGTCTGTGATGTCTAGCTCAACTGAGGGGATGATGTGTGAAAACATCTTGTATTTGTTTCCAAATCTGGGCATCTGGACCATCAGACACAACGGCATCTGTGAAGTAAAATGTTATTTTAATGTAATGATCGTGATACATTTTACTACACTACACAAACATTGTACCAAGCACCCACTTCGTCAAACTTGAGATCACTAGACAAGCATGATGTGTCGAGGAGTTGTTGGACAGTCGGCATGGAACCCATTTGTTCTTTTTGCAAAAATATCTGGAAAGCGTAGGCCTCTTGGTATGTCTCTCCTTTGGATCTGAAATATGAGGGTCATTTACGTAACGACAGAAACAGGAAAGGAAATCTGACACTGGGTGAGTCTGTCATACCTGAGCTTCAGCAACGGCTCTATGCACAACACCTTCTGGAACAGGACCGTGATGAACTCCTCCGGGTCTAAATGAAAGCAGCTGATCGTTCATATTTGTGGCTTAGCCTTAAACATTGTTGCATAAAGACGATACCTTTTTCTTCAGTACTGAAAGAATCACATCCAAGCAGTTTACGGAAATTCATCACACTCTCTGCAGGAACAAACCCTTGTCTGTAACATAAAATAACCTGTAAGCAAGTCAGCTTCGCATGTCTAATCTGACCCGATCTAAAGCATGTTGTTGGGCTCTATACTGCACATTATTAGCTTTATGCCCCTATCACTACAATAACACAAAAAGGGCTTGTCTTGAAAATAATACAGCTTTTGCAGTGACGTTGACACCGCACGGTTAGTACCTGCGTAAACGGTTTATGATTTTCTTCAAAGTGCATGTCGTAGGTGGCTCGATGTCAGGAGTCCTCTGGCAGAGTCTGTCCAGAACCAGGGATGAGCTGAATAAACTGAAAAGAGACACATGCCGTGCATAAGACTCCGGCAGCGTGACGACAAATGAAACAATGCAAGAGCCAATGGCCAAAGCAGGAGCTGGTTTTACCTGAAGAGAGTGGCGTCAAGGTAACAAGAGTTGATGTGTCCCTGAATCCCTTTCATTTTGCCCAGTAACAAAGAGGCCCCGGAGTCTGTGATAGGTGGTACATGATCCTCTGACTCTTGAAAGGGAGGGACTGATAGAGACAAAAAGCATAATAAGCAAAGAAAAAAATCCCACTCGTCAATATCACAATTAAAATTTTAAATGCAATTTGTGAGCCGGAAAGACTGCATTTAAACACATATTATAATCCCTGAACGCCACAAAAAATAAATCCGTCTCCATAAATATTCATTATTCAAGATGTATAAACCCTGCTAACCCTGTAGTTTAGTTTAGTTTATCTATTTGTTTGAACAGTTAACCCGCTCAAAGGGAGTGGGCCATAACATTTACACTTAACATTTACATAAACAAATTATAAACAAAGGAATATATGGCAAATAACAACAAATAATGAAGAACAAAAATAATAATAAAAAAAACCCACCAGCAATTAAAGAAACAGCAGCAAAATAATATGCTACAACACTGACAATATTTGTTTATGTCTAAGAAATGTAAACGTCTCGTGGGACACATGCTTTTCATGGTTGTTCTGGAGTACTGTTTATCGAAACTCATCTTATCTCTCAAGGTGTATTTGACTTCTCGTTTGCAGAACATATTTTGTATACTTTCAGAAAGCAACTTTTGTGAGGCTTTGAAATGTATGTTTCCTGTGGTAGTTTAGCAGCATTTAGTCTTCTCTCAAATGGTAACGCTCCCGGACATGTCAAAAATGTGCCAAGTGAACTCAACTTCTATCTGAAAAGCACTATAGCATTACTGATTCAGAAAAAATAAAATAAAAATCTATTATTTTGTGTGTTCCAAACTCATGTAGCCCTAAGGTGTATAGTACAGGCCGATAGTCACATGCCTTGGAGAATGATTCATCTCTAAAGCAATAATAAACTGATGAGGGAACAACACACCAGAGTCTTGTATGGAGGCTGTTTAAGAAATGCTGTGTATTACGTCAGTAGCTGGAACGCTGTCGTCGAGTGGTAATTTCTAAGCATAATTTATAAAGAGGTGGAAATAAAAAGTCCCAGCTAGAAAATCCTACACAAACGCCTGATGTAGAGAGGCCAAAGTAACGGTAACCAGGATTTTGGGCCGTATGGAGTCGCCTGTCTAAATAAATAAATCTATTAAACATGCAATTCAACATAAGAAGAGTTGCATGAAGTTAGTCACAGTGAGTGTGTTCAACATATGATCTAAAAAGGAACAATGCTTAGTGCAACCCATCGGAGGTGACTGTTGAAAGCAGCCTGAAATGTAGAGAATTAACTGTTTTGGGAGGACAGTGTATCAATGAATTGGATGGGCACTACTTACAACTAATTATTTAATCATTTGTTGTTGCCAGTAACACCAGACAACTCTAATACCGTGATGTCACCATTCAGTTTCTTAGTTGTTTTATTGTATCTCTGTACCGGTTGTAAAGGTGATTATGTTACTGTGTCACCTGGTGGCTTTTCTGTTCTGAAGCTCACGTCCTCTCCGCATGAATAAAATCTACTGTCAGGACGGCACTTAGTCTTTGGAATGAACAGAGCCTTGTTCCCGCTGCAGGTGAAAAATCTCTTGCCGCCGTATGTGCCATCGGAGCAGCCTTTAATGTCGTAGTCCTTAATTAAAAACAGTGTTGTAAATAATCAAGCGTAAATGGATTATACGCATGTAAAAACAGCAACTTACTACTTCAATCCCAGCCCATTCGCCGGTCTTTCCCTCAAGAGTGCCGATCCAGCGGACGACTCCGTACACGGTGACGCCCGAGTTTGAGAGCACCTCCACCAGCGAGCCCACCTCCAGAGGTGCTTCAGGGATGCTCTCGCCCCCCATTTTCCTGTCAATTACCTGGTGACCACGAGAGCCCAGACTTGGCATGGAGTTGTTTCGATTGACGGTTCGGTGTTTTTGACCTGTGCAAATGTATGAGGGGTAGAGAAACTATTAGAAAGCCATATGACATATTTTCACAGTTGTGTCACATGCGGTTTCATCAGATTAACCTCGGGCAAAAATGCCACTTGTCTCCCGGAGGTATGTACTGTGAGCAATGTTCAAAGACATAAAACCAGAGCAACGCCCGGTTATTCAAGTTTGCGCATTATTATCCAAGCCCCCAAATTGCAAATGTTTTAATCGAGAGGGTGTTGAAACAATAAGTAAATCTGATGAAAACAGATCCTCCAAATTCTCTAAAGAATCACCAATTATAGACGGTCATGACACTCACCACCTTTCCACTGGACACCGAGGGGGACAGAGTGCGACGGGACCACCTGGACAATTTCTGCCGCACTGAACAATGGAGGAGGAATTGGTTTCTTAGATGCAAAGTTGTGATTAGTGTCCTGAAAAAACACAAAAACAGCATCAGAAAAATGGACGATGGCGGCGCCATCAGATGAGCATGGCTAAATGCAGTCAGATGTTATCTTTATCTTCAGCAACAACAAAAAAGTTGCTGTTAAAGCTAAAGGACAGTCAGCAACTGCCTTTTTACACTGAAATGAATAAAATAATACAAAATATCTATTTTTTTGTATGAATCTACAATTTGTACTATTACTGTTATACAATTTGTACGCCAGAACTGTACTCACCAACATTTCCACTTCGAAGCCGAGCATGTACAGATCTTCTTGACTGTCATTTCTCCCAATCTGCATGAGGTTTTTCACGAGCCCAGGTACGTGTCCCTTCTTATGCTTGACCACCACAAGGTCATCGTGAGAAAGCTCACAGATGGCAGAGAAGAGCTGAGGGTTGCACAGCAGCTCCAGACGTTTGCTCGCGGAGGACACAAAGAGCAGTAGCTGTGCCTGGTGACGGGTCAAAGGGTATGTGTCCTCTTTTTTCACAATGCCTCCGGTCTTGGAGTTCCCATCGTTGCTGCTGCCACAGTACAGCACTGCCATCAGCTCACCGTTCTGCAGCTCGCCCTCCACACAGCCAATGTCTCCTCTGCAGAAGCCTTTTCGGGACTTACCACGGATTACAATGAAAAACTTCTCCTGTACAGCAGGCTCCATTTCAACTGGATATGCTCCAACTGTCCCGACTGGGTCAACAAAGTGGGTAACCTGTCAATTATAAAACAGTAACATAACGTTGCCTGTCTATGCAATTACGACAAAACTAAGTGCACCATAAACAATCAGATAACAATATATATATATATATATACTTTAATAATAAGGAGACCATATTTACATACTGTAGCTGCATAATAACAGATTCATAATGTTAAGCAAGTTTTCAATTACGATGCTGGTCACAATAATGATAATAATAATACTAATACCCTTGGACAAATTGCAGCTGTAATAATTATCCCCATCCAAGGAAAATAAATAAATATAAAATTAATCAATCAATTGATGAATGAATACATTCAAAAGCAATAATGAATCCCACAGTTGTAGCTTTCACACTGTAGTGCATTTGTTACTTATTATTAAATACCATTTAGCAGACATGTATTTTAAAGCCTTTTCTTTCAACACTGCAGCTCATAAACTGCATTCCATGTTACAATACAACTTGCTGTTGTCTTTCAGCAGATACTTTCTCAAACATTATGGTGACTATGAGACAACATCCTTTAAAAACAATGTGTGGAAGCAAATTACTGCCTGAGGAGAATCTGAAAAGTAATTTCAACCGCTTCCTTACTTACCTGTGAAGTGTCCACAGAGAAATATCGAGAACAAAGGTTTAACTCAAAACGTATTCGCTTCTAGATCAAGTGCAGCCACATGGCGCAGTTCCGCAGTAAGGATGGATTAGTCTGCCCTTATTGCTCCTATTTCCAATGCAGAGGTGACAAAAATGCGCACAGTGAAATAGTGACCTGTGTGCGACCGGCCACACCCCCTGTGGCGCCCCGCCCAGAGACTTATGCCATCTGAAATTCAACATTGATTACACTTTATTGTTTCCTAGGGCTTGTGCAACAATTGAAAGTGTATCGATCTTAGCATGATCGTTGATTATTGTAGGCCTATTATAGGCTTTGTTTTGTGTTGAAGATTAGCATAAGCAGTTGCTGTAGAGGGTACGCACTTGTAAACAGAACCCTCAATGTCTACTAAACTTGCACAAAAATAACTTTTCCAGTAGATTTATTATGGAAATTGGGACTTAAGATGCTGTTTTCCTCAGGCTTTGGAACATTAAAGTAGCACAGAGGGAAAAAACACACAATTTTCAATATTGTAGGTTTTTGTTTTATTCTAATCTTGCCTAATTCCTATTTCAAGTAACTGTTTACAATTTTTATTAATAAAATCAGCGTCTTACAACCAGGATCCTTGCTGCTAACTCAATGTTACTGCATGTCTCTTTCAATGTGCACAGACCTTATTTACAGAAACCAGTACCGTCTCTTCTTGAGTGACATGTTTGTGGCAATGTGGACAAAAGCACGAGGCACTGAGATGCACCTGGTATGTACCTCTGATCATATCTGCACTTCACATCGACTTTATGTAACGCACAGTCCGTGTTTACTTCAGCACAAACACTTGACAGACGTCAAAACCCCAGCAAAGACAAAAATATAGAAAGCATATAGAAAATCTCTTCCATTTAAGTGGAAGAGACTTATCAGTAAAGACGTGCATTGAGCTCACAGTAATCTCCACTGTCATACAGTATCCTTGGAATTGTCAAAGAGCAATGCAGTACATAGATACTGTCCCGATAACATGTCTAAATAATGTTAGTCAGACACAGATGAGGAATGATTCGACAAATGTCGTGACAGTGAAGTTTTCTATTGAATAACGAGCTTATAGATAAAAGGTCCTAAACCTGTTTCTTTTTTCACATACTGGAATACAATTTGCTGTTTTTTCTTCGGCATATTGTAAATTTCATTGTGTGAATCTATAAAGCTTTTTTAACTATCAAACAAGCAGAAAATCAATCTTTCAATGTTTGTAAACAAAAAAATAAGTGTCCTTTAACTTGTGATATAAAGAGAATAAGAGACGTACTGTTCATCAGGGTTTTCACTTATCTGTTTATAGAAAGTATTTACATTCTGAGTGTGTACACAAGCTTTGTGGGTAATTGTATTTCAACAGGTATGAACTCTCCATCCATCCATTTTCTTCCGCTTTATCCGGGGCCGGGTCGCGGGGGCAGCAGTCTCAGCAGCGATACCCAGACTTCTCGATTCACGGGCACCTCCTCCAGCTGTTCTGGGGGGACCCCGAGGCGACACCAGGCCAGCTCGGAGACATAGTCCCACCAGCTTGTCCTCCTCCCAATAGGACATGCCTGGAGCACCTCCCGAGGGAGGCGACCAGGAGGCATCCGAAACAGATGCCCTAGCCACCTCAGCTGGCTCCTGTTGGTATGAACTCTACCTGACGTTTTGCAACGGCGGGGGAATGGCAACATACCACAAATAGCATCCTTATGAAGAGTTTGTCTGTGGCCTCATCATTATGGTCTAAGCGTCCTATGACCACCAGAACTGTTGGGAGGGACAGCTAGTGATGAGTTTGAGGCAAGAATAAACAATCATTGTAGACGACATCAGCATGACTCCACAAGAACGGGAAGTTCAAGTTTAAAATCAGCCACACACTTTGATTACAGTCTCAATTGCAAAAACATTTACTTGAGATATTGCACAGCAGCAAACAACACTGCCATGCGTAGTTACTTTTAAATCAAAAGATTAGATAGATATAAGGACATGGAGCAACTAATGAGTGTACTAAGTTTGCCAGGCAAGTACTAAGTGTGACTAGTGTCTTATGATTCAAAGTCTACTACTTTACAGGGGCTATGACAAAAATCAATACAGTACATAATGCAAGATCAAGGCAGGTTTAAACTAGAAAACTGACAGTGGAGGAAGAAGTACACTATTCAATTTAAAAGTACAGATACAGGAGCACAAATTCACCAGTTAAAGTAAGATCACATGATAATCCTACTCAAGAAGTATCCCCTTTAAAGTTTACTGAAAAATACAAATGAAACTGCGTGACATTTTGGATTCTATACCTGCAATACAAAACATGCTCCTCATGACCAGCTGGACACACAAAAAATGCCATGTTTGCAGAGAGTAATCAAAGAATGGATGAGGACCTAACCCATATAAATCTCATATTTGGCTGCCTTTAGTCGACATCTCCATGGAGACGAGCTGGAGACGTCCCGCTCCCGTGACAATTATTGTCCGATCTGAAACACGAGCCGCTGACAGCAAGACACATGTTTATTTGTTCATATATTAGGTATTTTCCAACAATATTTTTTTTTTTTAATAAAATACATTCTATTTATTGGGTGAAATCTTATGCGATGTGGCCTTAACCAAAAGTTAAAAGCGAGTAATCTTAAACTGAGCTGACCTGGTCAAAACGGGACAGAATCTGTATTTTCTGACTTTATCATTCTGATAAGACTTTCTATATATATTTTTTTATTGTATTCTTTATTTTTTATGTTATTTCTCTTTTACTTTTATTTGTTTTCAGTGTACTTTGTTTTGTGTTATTATTTGATGATAAATTGATACAATGATGCCCATCTCAAGGGGGATTGGTGAAATTCAACTTAAAATGTGAAACTAATTTATGATATACTCATTACATGCAAAGTAACATATGTCAATATGTCATATGATGATCATGGCTCACATTTTCAAAATATTCAAATTTTATGAGATTTTTTATTTGAGGTTTTTACAAGCTGAGCCATAATAATCAAAATTATAACAAATAAAGGCTTGGCATATGTCACTTTGCATGTAATGAGTCTATCATGTATTAGTTTCACAGTTTAAGTTGAATAAAAGAAACGCTTTTTAACTATATTCTAATTTTACAAGTTTCACCTGTATATGGCATCATAAGAACCTAAAATTAGCTTTTACAATTTATACTTCGATACTTTTCACCACTGGATTTTAAAAGCTGTGTTCAAGAATTACTTCACTTCTGCAGGAATGTAATGGTAAATGGTCTCAACTTACATAGCACTTTCCCACAAAGCTCTTTAGAGCAAGGATCCACTCACACACCAGTGTACGCAGACACAAGGAGGGTGAAGTGTCTTGCCCAAGGACACAACGACAATCAGGAGGCAGGATTTGAACCCCCGACCTTCCGATCATGAGACGACCGGCTCTACCATCTGTGCCACCGTCGGCCCGCAATCTATTGCTAGCTTTAAATTGCCCCTAGGGATAATTAAAGTTGTTTGAATTAAATTGTCTCAACACTAAAAACTTTGATGGCGCCTCACTACGTTTAGACCTTTGTACTGAACAAATGTCATTCTATTTCTAGGACAACAAACAAACATGGACAAGGCTTTTAATGGTATAAATTACACTTTTATTTCTTCATTTCAAGCTATACGGTACGTGTTGATACAAAGCTGAGGAACATTTCACATGTTCACTCACAAATGTGAGGTTGCTGGTAACAAGGTTCCCTTGTCAGATACAGCTGCTCTTTTTAGGTTAATGTCAATCCAGCTGTCATCCAAAATGGCCGACACCCAATATGGCGGACGGCGTTGCCGTAATAATATTTTTTGCTCAACTTGTCATGATGCACGTCTGTACCGATGTTTATGATTCTACGACAAACTTCATTTTTGCCCGCGTCCTATCTAATGTTATTTGCCACTATTTTGAAATTCAAAATTTGGAAATAGTCAAAAGTTGTGTCGGATCGGGTTTTCATCGATGTTCACTGGGTAAAAATTGCCACGGTGCGAAAGAAAGAATAATATTCCCATAGAAACCAATGTTCCCGCTTGTGCGGGTACCATAAACTATATATTTTCGGAAAGCCCATACTCGTGCATTCCTACCTCATGGTTAGAGGTCCTGGGTCACTGACGGGCACGAGGTGCTCTCAGTCGCCCATTGACTTTTATGGGCTCTGTACAATTACATGTTGATTTTTGCATTAAATATGTATGTGCACGGGACGTGCACGACGAGAGGAGCGCGTTAGTGAGTGTCCACATGTAATTGGACAGCAGTTTGTTCCGCTGTCCAATTACAATGTTCGTTTTCTGATACATGTGCACGTGCACAGAACGTGCACGACGAGTGGAGGGCATTAGTGCATCTGAGAGGAGGCACTCTATACGATTACAAGAGCCCCTTCGCCAGCCCTGATGGCGCTTGAGCCTAATTAGATTTACTTTCAGCAGCTGAATAGGAAGCAGAGGAAGGCATATATATATATATATATATATATATATATATATATATATATATATATTGGACCTATGCAAAATTGAGATTTGAAAAAAATTATCTTGGGTAACTTAGTCATATTTTACGTTTTGCGGTTTGAAATCACATCTATAGGGAACAGACAGTAAAGAGACACTGGGCTGGTTGTCAGGATTTACAATTGGCCTGATGCACCCTCTACAGGCTGCATTGAGAATGACACGTGATTGAACAGAGGCTACAAGCTTTCAGTTAATGGCATGCGAACAAATAGCGTCACGATGAACACACTTTGAACCCAGAACTGCCAGAACAGGTTCGTGGACTTATAAAAACAATCAAAGTGAACTTCTTTCTTAATGCTACGTAAATTAAGTGAAATAAGACTTCAGGTATGTATTTGTTGAGGGAACAACATGGATTATAAAACTTGATTAAAAGATAAAAGGTAGAAGCATGAGACATGATATGTCTCCTTTCAGTTAAATACAAAAGGGGTGTACTTTTTTAAGCTTTTGTTTGACAGACAAGTGAGTTGTTTGACTCTCTTCAGTGACAAAGGTTGCGATGACCAGGCTGGTGGAGATGAAAGGCCTGTTGCTGGATTCCTTGGCGGATGCGGTTCTGCCGTTGAATAGCATTACGAGAGGAGTTAAGTTTCTGTGCCCAGGCTTTTTCTTTCTGCGCACAAGCAGACAGAGGCGCATGAGCAAGACCTTTAGGTTGAAAGAGGATGCCATGGATTGATTCATCTTCATTGTTCTGTTGATCCGGAGCTTCTGGAGAGGATAGACTTGAAAAAATATACTGTATGAGTAACACAAAAAATAGACTGTGGCTGGACTTATTTTAATTCATACCTGATGTCCTGCTGTGAAATAATGGGACCATCACGAACAGCTGAGGCTGGATGGTAATCGAGCAGCACCACCTCTTGGTGTTCTCCTGTAATTGCATCTATGTAAAAGTAAGAATTGGTATAATCTTGTAATTACAATAATAACAACAGCAGCATCATCAGTACCATCATTAGGATGCAAATGACCCACCGTGGTGACTAACAACATGCCAGTCCTCATCCTCTGCTTCAGTCGAGCCCATGTCCTCCGTGGGCTTATCTTTCTCCCCAAAAAGCAAACTGGTGATGATTCTGAACATTTGTAGTCGCCGTGTTCTTTGGTTTAGACTTTTTTTTTTATTCTTTCTTTGATCAGCAGGATGACGCTGAGAGAGAAGTGAGTAGACAGTCTAGACTTTAGTACAAGCTTAAGAGTAAAATAGAGAACAATTGCATTCTCATTTGGGGAGGGAAAACACATTCTTCAGTCAAGGCAACTCACTAAACAAAAATAACAAACAATCACAACCAATATTTTACAGTGGAAATGGGAATGACAATAATAATGGGTAGTGTTGATTATGTAATCCTTAATATTAACTAAATCAATGGTCATGTAATAGAATGGTGACTGGTGTTTATAAGTAAAGATTGGATATGGTTATTACGTGAATGGGAAAGAGGCATGAATGCTTTTCTTTAGCAATGCTGCTGTTTCGTGAGGTTCAAGCGGACATTCTCAAGTGTGTAATTCAGGAATGTGTAATGTAAAGTGTTGTATTGTATGAAGGCGCGAGATGCTGCTTGTAATCACTGTAACCGGGATGTAAATTAATTTTGAATATGGGGGTAGGCACTTATAAGCTTTCTTGCTTCGGCCTACTCCTTTTGAGTGCGTGTTACTTTAATTCTCCACTGCAACAATGCTAATGTAAATAATCACTCAAATAAATCAAAGCAAGCAGACTGATCTTATGGAGGCATAAACTGAATGAATAATGTACACCCAGTTTATTCCTCGGTCCATCTGCCTCACGTGGGGGGAGGGGGCTTCTCTGTTAGACATGTCAGAGCAAAGACTCTTCCAGTGGTCTCTGGTCTGGTAAGTCCGATTGTTTACAATGGGCCAGTCCAGTTAATTGAGAATGGACTGCAGATAAAATATCATTGTAACAATTATTCAATTATTGTCAAGACCTACATTTCCAATTCTTCGTTTCATTTAAACTGAACAGCCCAGATAAAAGAAAAGAGACACAAAGAATAGGATCGTCCGTGTAAAATACTACATTGTAACCAATGATGCAACCACATCAGTTTTGGATCGGCTTAAAGGCTAAATTAATGCTACATGACCTTTTACAGCGATATGGCCTGGAATAGTTCATTCCCGTAGCCCAGCGCTTACCTTTACCGACAAGATTCAGGATGATTTACAGCGCATAATAAAGTGCCAAATGGAAAATATCTTTAATATCCAAAAGCGTCTGCGGACTGGACACAAAACACAGCCCGTTGTTTTGTTTCTATTTCAAACCCTGAACGGAACGGACCAAAGAAAGCGCGCGCCCCTTTTCACGCCCACTGAAACTAACCCACCAATCAGCGGCCTAGAGACGCAACACGCGCATGTATTTGGTACAGTGGGCTTGACTCAAGTCCAACGGTTCCCAACTCCACCGCTTAATCTCTTAACCCCCACCTGAACCGAGCACATTTTGTCCAGTTTGGCTTTACCCAAATCTAAAAACCCTATTGGAAAAAAAGCGTCAGCAGAGCGACAAAAACGTGGCTTTAAGAATGAATCTTAAAAGTTGTATAATTCTCACAAGTCAACGCAAGATATGAAAGCTACTAATTAACCTCTTAACCCCCACGTTAACCAAACCCATTTTACCCAGTTCGGCTTTACCCAAATCTAAAATCTTCCCGACTGGCGCTTGCAACCTATATGAGTGTAACGCCGCATTTGAAAACTAAGACCAACAAAACGGATCATAACTTTTTTGTTGCATTTTTTAAGCGTTCCTGTCATGTTTTCGTAGTTCCTTTTTTGTCGTGTTTTGGTCACTTTTCCCATCGCATTTTTGTCGCTCTTCCGTGGTTTTCTTGTTGATTTTTTTTCATCACTCATGAGCTCATAAGTCGTGTTTTTATCACTCATTTGCCATAATGCCAAACTGGAGCAAATGCGCTCGGTATTGGACAATTAAGCCATCAGTCCCCACATCCTCCGACAGATGTCGCAGTTGACTTGCGTGTAATAAACGTGTGAACGCAAAGTGCAGCAAAGGTATTGTACAGAACCCACTCCATCTATGTTTTCCTTCAGCCCAGGAGTAAAAGAAAACTGAAAATATTAATCATTCAAGTGTCTATTGCTGGAGACACAGTGGAGAAATAAGCCATTATCCTTAATTTGCACGTCATCATGAAATGGCATGTGGTCACGGATTTTGAGCCTTCTCTAAAAAAAAAAAAAACTAAAAAAAAACGTTGCCAAAGTGTGTGAGCGTTACTTCTTCCTCCGCGCTCGAGCAGAAGTGTGATGTGGGGAGGGCCCTGAGGCGAGCACACCCCTAGAGCCCGTGAAAGGCACTAATCAGAACAGAGGCCAGCATTTAGTCAGAGTGCATGGACGCCTTACACCCACTTGTCTGCTCAAGTCTTCTCCAAGTTTGGGAATAACGCAGGATATTTTTCAAAGGACCAGTGGACAGCGACTTACTTTATAAAGTGGAAATATTGAGCGTCGTGCACCCGGAATACTTTTACGCACAGCTGTTACACCCTAAAAAGGACGATGCCTCGATCATTCCTTGTGAAAAACTATTTCGTTAAACAAAAGCCAAATTACAGTGAACTTGAATGTCAAAATGGTGAGTTAAATATGTGTCTGTTTTCTTGGTTATTTTTCTTTGCTTAGTGTTTTTCTTTTGAGACAGCTTTAAGACAGTGGTAAATTAGCGCAAATGTGAGTCTTGAGACTTGGTTACTCCCTGTACAAGCCATAGGGCCCGTTAGATGGACTTTCCCCATCTGTACCAGCACACAGAGCTCTATTCATGTCACAAACTCTTGTGAATACGTGGGAGGAAATGGCCCATGAAACGTGGATAGAAAATGTATACAAGCATAGACTGAGTAGGTGCTTCAATCCTATTGTGTTCACTCTAAAAATAAACGGAAACCTATTGTAGTTGTTGCTCTATTTCTAATAATAGCCTCCACTTTTAATTTCAGACACTTCACTGGACAGATATCCTGTTGCGGAGTTCTCATCAGGAGACACTACAGCTGCCACCTGCTTCAGTGCAGGCCTGGTGTGGGACCTGAGTGTACTGCCCACCTTGTATCTGCCCACACAAACTGAAGTATCCGTGCCCTCCGGGCCCCTGGACCTCAGCTCGCCCTCTAGCTTCAGCAGCAGTGCCAGCAGCAGCGGAGAGGAGGACGAAGGCCGCTCATCAGACCCCCCCAGCCCGGAGCCCGTTCACACGTATGCCCCACGACAGCGGATGAAGTGCACTGGTGTCATAGCACACGCCAGTCCCCCAGAAGAAGAGGAGGAGAGGGGAGCCCCAGTGACAGCAAACAGGCCGGCCTTTCTCTGTAAACACTGTCCCAAAGAGTACACGAGTCTGGGTGCTCTCAAAATGCATATTCGCTCCCACACGCTGCCCTGTGTCTGCACCACCTGTGGAAAGGCCTTCTCCAGACCGTGGCTCCTCAGAGGACACATCCGCACGCACACAGGTTTGTTTGTTTGTATACTTTATTGTTCCCGTAGGGACATTTTTTCTTCTGCATTTAACCCATCCGGTGATGCCTCACAGCCTGCATCACATGAGTTCGATGATGGCACCATTTAGAAAGAACAACCACATCAACTCGAGACCAACATTTGTCATTATGAAGAGCATAAAGAAGTTAACCCTTAAAAATGTAATAATATGTTCTGTGATATAATCCGTACCAGCGATCAGATATTTTTCTTAAGAATAGGGTAGAAGCAGTGGATACAATCAAAGCGTGGAAAGTATACGGCTCAAAGTTTGCTATTGACTACTTTGACGGTGATATTGACATCGTGACATGACAAACAGCGCATTGGTGGTGTAGTTGCTGACTCATGACTTGGGAAATGTTTGCCTGCAAATGGCACATCCATATGCCGTAGTGAAGGTGTGAGTCAGCAGGTTACTTCATCAACAGGGCAGTGGAAATGGGGAGTCAGATGCTCTCATTCAACAGTAAGTCTGACCATTGATCAGTTTGTGCGGTAGTAAACAAAGCCTGGCTCATTATCTGAGGAGGATAACTGAATAGGGACATGGAGGTGACAAAAGGTTTAAAGTGCCTGAAGCCTCTTGATTATCTCTGAGCCCTTACAACCTGCTGAAACTTGCGCTAATCTAATTTGGCTCTGATTGAATCATGCAAATTCACTCAAGGCTCTACAACCATGCGCTTCCTCATTATCTTCACACCGTGTTATGTGTGGAGCATGTGAGGTGTTAATGATTGGCTCCTGTGAACCTTTGGAAGCACCCCAATGAGAGCTAACACTGTCAGCCCCATCTTTTGAAAGTCATGTGACACATTTGTCTCTTTGTTTCTAGGTGAGCGGCCTTTCTCCTGCCCCCATTGTAACCGGGCCTTTGCTGACCGCTCCAACCTGCGCGCCCATCTCCAGACCCACGCTGAGGTCAAGAAGTACCAATGCGGGGTCTGCTCACGCACATTCAGCCGCATGTCTTTGCTGCAGAAGCACAGCTCCTCTGGGTGCTGTTCCACAATGGCATGAGGCATCAGGATTAGAGCTGTGTGGACACTGTGTATAGAGGCTCACTTGAAGAAAAGCATGGAAAGGCCTGCAAAAGGGACTTGGAGAGAATCCAGTCTCCGTGTGGATTTACATTTCACAAGACCAACACTAAACTGAGAGATGCTGACAATCACGTATAATGACTTGTTGCTGTGCCCATTCACAAGAGCAAGTCTCTGTTGAACTCGATGAGGAAAGAGGTGTGCTTTCCTGTCTCCGTCCTGATGGCAGTTCTGGATCAGGTCTCGGAGCCAGCTGTGGAGAGGTAGGGTGGCGTGGGTGGAATAAATCTCTCAGCGTATCTCCCTACGACACACACACACAATAGCATGAGCACACACAGCTGTCCCTGGTACGGTGCTGTAGATAGACGAGGCGCTAACAGGTGCTCCAGCCCTGACCCTCACTGGTTAATAGCAGGTGACATCCACTGTCCTTGGTTTGTATAAGAAAAAAGAGGAAGTGTGTCATCAGCAGAGAATGGCATCATGCAATCTTTTGTTTCTGTAATGGGGACCATTTTAAGCCACTATTTTGACTACATCTAAAACCCATGCTTTAATCCGATGGCTTGTTGATATGGATGAGAAAAGCCGTTGTGCCGTTTGTTTTTATTGCTCCAAAGAACGCAGGTGACAACGCGTGTCATGCACTCAAGGTTACATCAGTGTTAATAATACTAGTAATACCAGCCAAAGCCATATTTTGTTAGAGTAACTTGTGCCTTGTTAAAAATGAAAGTATGTTTGACTTTTGAAACCAAAATGTGCCTGTCTTTACCTCAGTGATGAGCTGTGGTTTTAAAAGACAAATATTGTTTGCAGTATTACTAGATTTTGTGCTCAATAAATGTAACATGAAAAAAAAGACAACTATAAAAGGCTGGGACCAAAGATTATGTAAAGTTTACAATATGAAGCCATGGTTTTTCTGATATTTAATGAAAAACTGCAGATGAATTTTTAACGTTCCTAAATGTTTGTTTTATGGTGCAATTTTCCAAATGTGTTTTGTCAATTTTTCTACAATGCTTGTGTGTTCTCTTGTATTTCTTGTATGTAGAAAATTTTCATTCAATAAAGTTAATTTATGTTTATTAAGATTTGCTCATTCTTGATACAAGCTTTACCTTTTCCAATACTATGCATATTAAACGACACCACCTCTGCGTGTCGTAGAAGTGAGCAAATACATTTGTTAATTATTGCGGTTTGATGATTAACTGGTCTCAAAGCCACAGTGAAAAGGTTTCTGATTAAACGGTAGCACAGGTGAAATCTATGGGTGCACCTGCCTCAACCCTCCTCCTGCTGCTGCATGGACTGTCACTGTGCAAATACAGAGCACTAACCGTTAGGACCGCAGCTCCACTTCAGCTTTCTCTTGCCGTTCATTCCTACATGATCTGCTTTCCACATCTTAGGAGGGAATTTGCGATTGTGGTTTAGGTCTATGTTATGTTATCCTGTATTTCTTTCTGCCCACATATGGTTCTTCGGACTCAAAGATTCATTTGTTTTTTTCTATATTACTGAAGATGATCTTATTGTTATGCTGGGAAGCTCAACTGCATGTTTGTTTGTTTGTTGTCTTTGACTTAATTTCAATGATGAACAACTTTCTGAAAGCAATAGAGTGGAGTTTGTGTCCTAAATGTACAGACAATGGGGAGAAAAACACTCAAATGTGACAAATTATCCAATTGCGATAAGAATACATTATTTATTGTTAGCTAATTCATTATTTAATTTGTCATGGTGTTCATCTTCCAAACCATTTCTTCAATTATATCTCAATCCATAGTTATTCAATCCCTATAAAAGTTTTTTTTTTTTTTATGTTTATAATCAATGAAAAAGTGGGTGCACGTACATTTTATATTGTTACTTGTGGTCAAATTAATTTCTAACCTCCGTAACACATTTCTAATGAGTTTGTAAATAAGTTTCGCAACATTCAAAGAGCAATACTGTCACGGTAATGTAAACTCCGATCACATCAATAAAAAGCTGTATAATCACAGCAAACGAAGGGCCTTTTTTCCCTACAAATGTCTACTTTTATAATATTGTGAAGGATGGAACACATTTTATTCCACTACTAGAAAAATATGGTAAAATGGTACATGATCGCGATTTATACAGCGCATTTTCCACCTACATTAGGCACTCAAGGCGCTTTTCCATAAGCGAGTGAATGTACTGTTACGTGAAAGTCCACACGCATGTTCCTCTGTGGTTTCTTGCTGTAGTGTGTTGTGTGTTGTCTTGGGCTGCTCTTGTTGCGAGACAGTGATTCAGGCTGCACTCACACTGGAGTGAGTTCTCATGGCTCCTCCGTGGGCTCTGTTTTCAGTCAGCGGATGGGGCCTCTCTCGACAGTATGTCTGCAGCTCTGCGTGGGCTGAGGCCTGGCTACAGTGGAGTGAGGTAAGCTGTTCCACAACTCGGCACAGTTCCTCATTTCCCCCCTGAGTCAGGAAAATGTGCGAGAAGCCACACACTCCTCACTGCAAGCTGAGATCTCCAGAATCTGACCAGCACTAACGTGGAGCTGATGCCACAGTGGTTCGTTTTGACCATTGCATTTCATGCCCTTTACCCAGGATGCAGTGGGATGAAGGGGGCTAATAAAAACCCAGCTGTTAGAGGTTAACTCAGGACTATTTTGATGATGTCAGCTGATAGCATTTCCTGAGGTCAAACCGTAAAGTCGAGCAAAGACAATTGTGCCAAGGACCTAAATAAACCTTTTGTGTGGATCCACTTTGTCTCGTTTATGTTTGTTTTTCCACAAATGAACAGTGCTCTCTCTTACAAGTGTGGCCGAGTCTTTCCAAAGCTTTGACCACAAGAGCAAGAGCATTTTTGGGCTCTGCTTTCTGCTTTATATACAGAAATGAAAACATAACATGTGTCTTTCTTGTTCCTCGGAGGAAAGCGGAGGCCTGGATGTGAAATTTGAGAACATTTTCCTGCTGTGTGCTCCACAGTGCCAGAGCACTCACTGTAATTTACCAAAAGTGGCTGCTATTTATGCCATAAAGCATGTGTTTAACATTCCAGCAGCCCGGCATGTTTGTGTATTGCTCTCTCTCCCTCACGCTCTCTCTCTCGCTCTGTCTTTGGCAAAGTTATATTTGAGTGGAAGAAAATGTCCCCACTGAGCAGCGGGCTGGGCCTTCTTCACAGGAGGATCATCTCACCCTCAGAGACAAGGCCGACAGGAAGTGGGAGTTTACATTGGCCTACTTTATCCAAAAAGAACTCTCCTCCACTCTACTCCACGTTCTGCCTACTGCCATCACTATCCCATCCCCCCGTCAGCTGTCCCACCACTGGCTACTCGCTACAGAGAACGTTTTTTCAGGGTGGAGCAGGGTGGCCATGGGAAGACTGTCCTTCAGCGGGACAGCAGTTATAGTGCTCATGGCCTGGGAGACAGGAAAGGGCTGTCAGCGATTCATAAACACCACTCATCCTGCGCTCATGACACACAACACTCAGACGATGAGCACTTTCAAACATAAACTCCGGCCACGGGATGAAACGAGGGTTTACTCAATTGGCAGGTTCACACGAGCCTTGCATCACATCCAAAGTAAACAAAATAATCCAATCATACTCATCGTCTTTTTTTCTTTCTTTTTTTCTTTTGTCTGCTTCCAGTTGAGTTGCCTATAAATTATGGAAAGCCTGAGTTCACTGAAATGTTGATCTTGGAGTGTGACAATCAATTAAAAATGAACTGCAATAAATTTTATTCTACATTAAGTGACATCAAATATGATCTTGCTAAAAACAAATCATGGAGTGACTTGTGAAGAGTCAAGTCAACCCCTTTTGGACCTCCTGCTTTGGGACTTTCGGACTTTGCTATTAAAAGATTCATAAATCATAAACTTCATACAAGTTAGTGTATAATAAGCACAATGTGTAAAATCAGCTTTTAAAAATGCATATGACCATTGCAAATCATCTTGGTTTGAATAACAGAATTTCTATTTTTTTTGTTTAAATCCTAAATTCTTTATAATTCTTATTACTGCACAAATCTGATAAAATGAAAGCAATTTTGCACAATGACAAATAAGCACTTACTTACTTATGAAAGAGGCAAAGTGTGTGTGTGTGTGTGTGTGTGTGCGTGTGTGTGTGTGTCTGTATATATGGTTTATGGAGCCAATTGACCTGACTACTCACCAGCACTACGAGAACCTAAGGGGATTAGCAGGACTATGCTACGGTCCTCATAAACCAAGATTTTGTATTTTAATTTTTAGCATATAAAGAGCATAATTTCATTGTTTTTCTGAAGTCCTTTTAATGCTCAATGATAATATATCATGCACATATCAAGTTTTTTTAAATTCTTAGCTTTTAAAGACCATAAATTGAAAGTTTATTTGACGTCCATATAATACCCCAACCTGACTTCTTGTGTATGGAGTGTATGATGTGCTCCCCCTACCCTACTCTGGCGGTATTGAAGGCTCCATTGTGATTGGTTCTTTATGGGGACACGTGCGGGATATGTGTCCGGGCATGTTGAGTGATTTCGGAAGACATCTAATGGTAATGCGAAGAAGAAGGACCAAGAGAAAGTTCACTCCAAAGAAGACAAGAAAATATATTGGTAAGTATCTAGTCCTTGTTAAATATACGTTATCAAGTATTTTCTGAATGGAACTTAGCCCCGGCCTGGAGGATTTATCCCCGGGCTGGATGATATGGGGACCGGGCTATTGGGTTTTGGAGCTGGCTGTGGAACTTAGCCCCAGCCTTGGTGAGTTTTCCCCGGCCTGGATGAGTTGGGGGGTGTAGTCCGAGGAGGGGTGCTTAAGAGTGGGTCCGAGATGTGGGCTGTGTGTCCCCGGAGGTCCAGAGGAGTCAGGGGGGCGAGTGTGTGCAAGTAGGGCCGGGGTAGGAGTGCCCTGAGCCGGGTAGTGTAAGTGGAGTAGAGGGTGGGTCATTGTGGTGGATGTCGGTGCGGAGCTGGTAGCTTTAGGAGCAGGCTGGTCAGAGGAGGTCCAGAGGAGCCAGGGGGGCGAGTGTGTGCACGTAGGCCGGGGTAGGAGTGCCCTGAGCCGGGTAGTGTAAGTGGAGTAGAGGGTGGGTCATTGTGGTGGATGTCGGTGCGGAGCTGGTAGCTTTAGGAGCAGGCTGGTCAGAGGAGGTCCAGAGGAGCCAGGGGGGCGAGTGTGTGCACGTAGGCCGGGGTAGGAGTGCCCTGAGCCGGGTAGTGTAAGTGGAGTAGAGGGTGGGTCATTGTGGTGGATGTCGGTGCGGAGCTGGTAGCTTTAGGAGCAGGCTGGTCAGAGGAGGTCCAGAGGAGCCAGGGGGGCGAGTGTGTGCACGTAGGCCGGGGTAGGAGTGCCCTGAGCCGGGTAGTGTAAGTGGAGTAGAGGGTGGGTCATTGTGGTGGATGTCGGTGCGGAGCTGGTAGCTTTAGGAGCAGGCTGGTCAGAGGAGGTCCAGAGGAGCCAGGGGGGCGAGTGTGTGCACGTAGGCCGGGGTAGGAGTGCCCTGAGCCGGGTAGTGTAAGTGGAGTAGAGGGTGGGTCATTGTGGTGGATGTCGGTGCGGAGCTGGTAGCTTTAGGAGCAGGCTGGTCAGAGGAGGTCCAGAGGAGCCAGGGGGGCGAGTGTGTGCACGTAGGCCGGGGTAGGAGTGCCCTGAGCCGGGTAGTGTAAGTGGAGTAGAGGGTGGGTCATTGTGGTGGATGTCGGTGCGGAGCTGGTAGCTTTAGGAGCAGGCTGGTCAGAGGAGGTCCAGAGGAGCCAGGGGGGCGAGTGTGTGCACGTAGGCCGGGGTAGGAGTGCCCTGAGCCGGGTAGTGTAAGTGGAGTAGAGGGTGGGTCATTGTGGTGGATGTCGGTGCGGAGCTGGTAGCTTTAGGAGCAGGCTGGTCAGAGGAGGTCCAGAGGAGCCAGGGGGGCGAGTGTGTGCACGTAGGCCGGGGTAGGAGTGCCCTGAGCCGGGTAGTGTAAGTGGAGTAGAGGGTGGGTCATTGTGGTGGATGTCGGTGCGGAGCTGGTAGCTTTAGGAGCAGGCTGGTCAGAGGAGGTCCAGAGGAGCCAGGGGGGCGAGTG
The DNA here is from genome assembly GCA_021464625.1 of Proterorhinus semilunaris. Lineage (NCBI taxonomy): Eukaryota > Metazoa > Chordata > Actinopteri > Gobiiformes > Gobiidae > Proterorhinus > Proterorhinus semilunaris. The sequence goes on from CM038344.1 coordinate 17,553,160, forward strand.
TGTGCACGTAGGCCGGGGTAGGAGTGCCCTGAGCCGGGTAGTGTAAGTGGAGTAGAGGGTGGGTCATTGTGGTGGATGTCGGTGCGGAGCTGGTAGCTTTAGGAGCAGGCTGGTCAGAGGAGGTCCAGAGGAGCCAGGGGGGCGAGTGTGTGCACGTAGGCCGGGGTAGGAGTGCCCTGAGCCGGGTAGTGTAAGTGGAGTAGAGGGTGGGTCATTGTGGTGGATGTCGGTGCGGAGCTGGTAGCTTTAGGAGCAGGCTGGTCAGAGGAGGTCCAGAGGAGCCAGGGGGGCGAGTGTGTGCACGTAGGCCGGGGTAGGAGTGCCCTGAGCCGGGTAGTGTAAGTGGAGTAGAGGGTGGGTCATTGTGGTGGATGTCGGTGCGGAGCTGGTAGCTTTAGGAGCAGGCTGGTCAGAGGAGGTCCAGAGGAGCCAGGGGGGCGAGTGTGTGCACGTAGGCCGGGGTAGGAGTGCCCTGAGCCGGGTAGTGTAAGTGGAGTAGAGGGTGGGTCATTGTGGTGGATGTCGGTGCGGGGCTGGTAGCTTTAGGAGCAGGCTGTGGAACTTAGCCCCAGCCTTGGTGAGTTTTCCCCGGCCCTGATGAGTTGGGGACCGGGGTATTGGGTTTAGGAGCTGGCTGTGGAACTTAGCCCCAGCCTGGGTGGTTCTTTGTAGGTTCAAGTATTGTCTGTTTATCTTTCAGAGTGACACTGGGAAGGACCAAAGGCAGGAGATGGCACAAGAAAAAAACAACCCAGACTCAGACCCAGACTATGTGGGTGATGAAGATTTAGATGAGCTCCCCCATCCAAATATATGGCTGACACAAAAGTCGGATACAAGTCTTGCTCCTGCTTCTAGTGCACCGGGAACCAGCCAGCAAGGTAGTTCTTCATACACCTCAGAGTTGCATTCAGAGAATGGTCCACGAAGAGGAGACCCACAGCGGACAAGTTCCATAAATTACTGCTTTGTCTGCGGTAAGCCCCAGAAGAAAATATCGAGACATCTTAAAACACACAAGACCAATGCAGAGATTGTACAAGTCTTTTCCCTTACTGATGTCAAGGAGCGCAACAAACGGATTGAAAAAATTAGGAATAAAGGGAACTTTTTACATAATCAAGCAGTATTACAAAGTGGGAAAGGGCAATTGAAAGTGAAGCGACGATGCAAAAAAAAAGCTTTGGATGGAAAGTTTATTCACTGCATGTATTGTCAAGGCATGTTTCTCCGCAAAGAACTATGGAGGCATACTCGCAGGTGCCCTCACAAACCCGAAGATGCAAACCAAGAAGAGACGTCTGGAAGGAGAAGGATCCTCGGCTCTGCATCAGCTCAGGATGCCGCCTTATGTGCGCAAATCTCGGGTGGGGTTTGGAAGCTTCTCAGTGTTATGAACGTGGATGAAGTTGGATCAGTTGTGCGAAATGACTTCTGTATTCTCCAGTTTGCCCAGTCACTTTACAACATTCATGGACAGGATACAACAAAGTATGAATACATAAGACAAAAACTGAGAGAAGTGGGACGTCTGCTGCTGTGCTTGCGGACAGATTTCTCTGTGCCGACCCTGGAAGATGCTGTTAGGCCTGCAAACTTTGAGAAAGTGGTACAAGCGGTCAAAAAGGTAGCAGGTTTTAATGATGACAATCTTTCGTACAAAACCCCGAGCCTTGCTCTTAAACTCGGCCACACACTGAATAAGATCTGCGACATCATCCACTGCCGGGGCTTGATGGCAGAAGATGAGAAGCTGGTGAAGTATACTGAAACATTTAAGAAGTTGCTCAGTACCAAGTGGAAAGAATATGTATCTCACAATGCCCTTAACACACTGAGTGATGCCAAGTTTAATAAACCGTTAACCTTACCATTCACTGAAGATGTTGTGAAACTTCACAAGTTTTTGGAAAAGGCAGCAGAAGAGGCCACAAGCAAACTGCAAGAAACAGATGATGCTCAAACTTATGCCCGTCTTGCCATGGTGTTGCTCACACAAATCATTGTGTTCAACCGTCGGCGAGCTGGAGAGGTTTCCAAAATGCCTCTGAAACATTTTCTGGAGAGGGATAATCAACAACTTCATGCGGATGTAAGCCTTGGTTTATCGGACACAGAAAAGAAGCTCTGCCGGTATCTAAGTCGCGTGGAAATTATGGGTAAAAGAGGGAGAAAAGTTGCAGTTCTTCTCCCCCGACCTGTTGTCAATGGTCTTACACTACTCACAAATAAGAGGAAAGAATGTGGTGTGTCTCCCTCAAACCCATTCTTATTTGCACGACCCAAAGCACCAACCCATTATAGAGGAAGTGACTGCCTGAGACGTTTCTCCACACAGTGCGACACAAAGTACCCCGAGCACCTCCGGTCGACGGGTCTCAGGAAACATGTGGCCACGCTATCTCAAGTCTTAAACCTCCAGGAGAATGAGCTGGATCAGGTGGCAGACTTCCTTGGACATGATATCCGCGTACACAGGGAATTCTACAGACTGCCTGTTCCAACAACACAACTTGCAAAGATATCCAAAGTATTGCTTTTAATGGAGAAGGGATCCATTTCCTCGCTAAAAGGAAAGACGCTGGAGGAGATTGAACTTGAAGGTTTGTTAAATGTATCTCTTATCTGGGTGTGCATGTAGGGCCGGGGTAGGAGTGCCCTGAGCCGGGTAGTGTAAGTGGAGTAGAGGGTGGGTCATTGTGGTGGATGTCGGTGCGGAGCTGGTAGCTTTAGGAGCAGGCTGGTCAGAGGAGGTCCAGAGGAGCCAGGGGGGCGAGTGTGTGCACGTAGGCCGGGGTAGGAGTGCCCTGAGCCGGGTAGTGTAAGTGGAGTAGAGGGTGGGTCATTGTGGTGGATGTCGGTGCGGGGCTGGTAGCTTTAGGAGCCGGCTGGGGATCTTAGCCCCAGCCTTGGTGAGTTTTCCCAGGCCTGGTGGCTTTAGGAGCGGGCTGATTGAATTGAATCCCCCTTTTGTTTTTAGATGAAATTCCCATCAGTGCAGATGAGGCCGAAGAGGAGAGTCACAGTGACTCGGGGGACTCTGCTGAGAAACAAGCGGCAACTGTGGTTATAGATGATGACCCGATCGACATAGCTGATGGAGATACCTCTGATTTTGAAGGCAAGTTCTTCTGTTTACTCTTGTAGTAGTCTTGCTCTGACTTATTCACATTGTTTTGTTTAAATTAATTCCTAATTTTCCTTTTCAGAGGCAGCACAGAGGCCTGCAAAGCAACCTGGACCAAAACGCAGAGTGACAAAAAGAGCATGGTCAAAGACTGAAGAAGCAGCTGTAATGCGGCATTTTAAAAAACACATCAAGAGAGGAAAACTGGCCACAAAAAATGAAGTAACTCAGTGTAAGCAAGCAGAAATGGCCTTAAGTCAGAGAACACTGCAGAATATAAGAGACTTTGTGAGAAATCGTGGACTAGCACATAAAAGACAACTAAAGGTAAAAGATGGATAAGCATGGAGTGTATGTATGAAGAACATTAAAACTTTTCCAGCCTCTAATTGTGGTTCATCCATCCATCCATTTTCTCCCACTTGTCCGTTGCCGGGTCGTGGAGGCAGCCGTTGGAGCTGCCCAAATCACATAGCACCAGTCCCCTATGGCTCCTCCTGCAGGTGGTGGGTCCACGGAAGGACGGCCTCATGGTTCCAAACGGGCCTGTTGGTCTCTCATAGGGGAATTGTGGTTCAGTTATGTTTAAAGTCCTCATAATTCATCTTTGGTCCTCATGAACCACCTTCTGGTCGGTGGCTGTGTATAGACAACCGTAGCTGATACAAGGATGTTAAATAGACCTAAATTTTTTTCAGATTTTTTACAGTTAGTCTATCCAGAGCTTATCTCTCTAGGACCTTGGGAAACTCTTAAACCACACCAGGGTTGGTTTTTCCAAAAGGTCAACATAAACCATAAAACCACGTATGTGTGTGTGTGTGTGTGTGTGTGTGTGATGGAAAATGGTTCTGGGACATGACCCACAGTGCAATGTCTCACTGTAGCTGGACGTAACGCAGCTGGTATTGTCAGTGCTGCAATATACATAATCAAGGAAATTAATACTAAACAATGAGCTTCTGCCAAAACATGCTTTCTCTGAGGCACACAGCGATTAACTCCCGAGCACTGACCTCCTCGAGACTGGCTCCAGCGCACGGTAAAAAAGGGCCCGGCCTCTCTGTGCACTTGTGACTGTCACCTGAAAGTCACGGTTGCCTCCACAGACACATCGCGGTCACTTGACAGTAAACTGATTATCAGCGCAGGACCATCCGAATGCAGCGTGACCTCATGGCCGTGTTACTTGGGGAATAAGACCATGGTGTGTAAAATATAACTCTGGCGGCACTGGGGTTGTGTTCAAAGGACGGCATGTGAGGGAATGGAAACACTGCTTTGTACTTAAGAATAGATGCACAACCCTGCCCACCCAATCCGCTCCCCAAGCCCCCTTTTTGCTCCTCATACACTTGCTCCCTCAGCCTCCTCTGCCAAAAATAGCCCTTCTCAATGTCCTTGCTTCAGAGCACCACATCAGTCTGCTTTCAAACAGCTGATCAATTGTGGTAAAACTATAGTCAAACGATTTAGCTAATACTTTTCTTTGTTTACATTGTTTTCCCTGGTTTGACAGTTTGTGATGTTTATTACTTTACTCCCTTATTGAATATGGACACAATATGTCACAAAGGAAGAGGTTGAATTTCCATGCATACTGTACAAATGGGCCGTGAGAGAGTTTTTGGAACTCTCCCATCAGAACATTTTTGCAAAAATTTGTGATATTTTACGTTTTATAACTTTAATCTCTTAACCCCCCCACTTTGTCCAGTTTGGCATTACCCGGATCTAAATGTTTCTTTAAAAAAGCGCAAAAAGAGTGGCAAAAAAAAAGCGTGGAAAAATCAAGTGATGAAAAAGCAACAAAAACACGATTTAAAAAAAACCTATGAAAATGTGACCAAAAAAAAGATGAAAACACGACAAAAACATTTAAAAATTTGCCAAACAACGTGACAATAAAATTACGATCAGTTTTGTGAGTCGTAGCTTTCAAATGAGGCGTTACTCTGGCCTATAGGGCTCTACGGTGTTACGTCACAAATGAAGCGGAGGTGAATACAACGCTCTGGCTTCATTGAAAACAATGGGAGATCGCTGATATTTGGTGGTTGTTTGAGAGGATTTGGTGAATAATTGTCGGATTGTGATGAAATGTGATTTGATTACCATGATAACCAGCCTATTGAGGCAAAAGTTTAATATAAACAGAAATTAGACTTATTACACGTAACCATCGTAACTTTGTGTAGAATTTCACACATTTATGTTTCGCCTTACGGGAAATAATCATGATCTAAGTTAAACGTAATGCTGACGAGAAAATGTTTTAGAAGCTTTTAGGTAAAGTTCTGTCTAGTTTATTCAGCTTTAGATTTAGCTAACACATGTCATGGCATTAAACATTTGATTAACAATTTATTTTATGTTTAAAGCAAAGTAAATGGTAGAATTTAGAGCCTGATGTGTCCGGCACAGTTACGTTAAACTTTAAAACATAATCCACACAATGTGTTCAGATCTGCAGATGTCGATTCTAATCATAAAACTTACTCAGTTTACAAGATCGAAGCTGTAGTTCCGACAACATGGAACATCCGACCGCACAACAGCTTTTAGGCCGGCGAAAAAACCAAATTTGTCATTCACAGGCAAAAACGCTGTTTAATACCGCCATTGTTTTCACCTCCACATCTGCGGCGCACTGAAAGTACCCGGATGGTAGAAGAGCCCTATAAGCTGCAAGCGCCAATCGAGAAGATTCTAGATTTGGGTAAAGCTGGAGAAAATGTGCCCGGTTAAAGCGTGGGTTAAGAGGTTAAATATCACTTCTGTATATGGAAAGGAAACTTTAACACTGAGGACGGCGGCGGTGGCTTGCATCTTGTTGATTGGATGGACCGCCCTCTATAAAAGCATACATTTTTAGCGAACAGTGAGCTACCAAATTGGCAGAGCTGTAGTTAATGCAGTTTAAGAGCAGAGTTGCTTTGAACGGGTCCGGTGACACAAATTGAGGGTAAACAGGATCACTCAAACATGTGTGTATGCAGTTGCGCGCAGTATGTTTACGATCAGGGGACGTCACGTTGAAACAAGAGCTCACAAAAGTAAATTCTGTACGTCCCCTTTTAAAACTGAGGCGCATAATTCCACCAAACTAAGTAATAACTAGAAAAACCTGTCAGATGCACTTAAATGTCAGAACGCAGAGCTAATTTCTAAAGGCGCACAACCAAATTCCACATCCGGTAAACAATGCGATCAACACCGCAAGAATGCCTTAATGAAGGATTCGATCGGCCTGTGTGCAGTAACGTTGCCCCGCGGCTGGATGGGAGAAGTGGTTGGGTGGGTTTGGTGGCATTAGAGGAGGAGGGTGGGGGCGCATATTAAAAAAGAGTAATGAATCACATACTCAGTCACAGGGTTGCCGCTTATGAATGTGCTCTCTGTTGGTTTTCCTGGAGCCTGGAGTTTACTAACTGATGACGCAGGCTGGACTTGATCGGAGACATGTGTTGCTGTGGACCCGATGCCAGCGAGAGAACTGAGTGCATGGGGGGAGAAGGAGGACGGGAGAAAGGAAGGAGAGATAGAAGGGTAGATGAACGGCGCCTATAAGACTGTTCTCCATGTCTGAGCAAGAAACCAAGGCCTCGCAGCCCCTGACAGGAGGCTGGAGATTCTCAGAGCAAGTTGACCCAGCTAACTATCATTAATCCAGCATTCTTATGTGGCATCACTGTCGGCCAATGCATTTGCGCACAGAAATGTGATAACTACATACATACTTTTAAGGCCAGTTGTTATAACTGACCTTAAAAGTATGTAAGGATGCCAAATTTGACTGGAGTATTGTGTCAAGCGTTGCAGCCATTTGGCGATCCTCATACCCAATGTGTCTTTTATGGCCTAAGTCGCCACCATGAAGGTTTCTCCACTTCAGTTTGTGAGTGAAAACCCACTCAAAATACAATGACTTCTGATTATGAACATACCGCAGAATAATAATATACATTTTAAGCCTTCAAGATGCTGTTTAGTTCAGATAATATCGAGGGGAAAAGACAAGGAAGCTTCTGTTCAATAATGTTCTTGAGAAAGTTGGTGAGTGACATAAATAGTATATATTTAAAGGCATGTATAGGTAAACATGTTAGACTAACTGGACCTTCTTATGAGTGAATTTAGCCGCTTCATGATTTGTTTTTTACTTTAAACTATTGCAACATTGGCAAGCATTGGTATTTGTTTCACAGTCTCCTCCTGTGTTCTGAGTGGGAAATATCACCTGCTTGCTGTATCAAAGTGCACCTGAGCATATTTTCCCAGACAAGGTGCAACAGGACGTTAAGCTATTGCCGCGGGCTTTGAAATAGTATTATGAAAGAAAGTAATGCAGATTTGTAGCCACCTGTTAGGGCATGTCACAGTGTAACCGTGTGTAAACAGCATCAGGTGGTGCACGATGGGAAAGCGACTTAGTTTCCTTAAGTTTCGGAGATTGTCATGTGTTGAAATTAATAAATCCGCGTGTTAACGGGAAATCCTAAACAAGCCACATCATGCCACGATTCTAGCCATCATAACACTCACAGAAAGTGATCACTGAGTCACAACGGCGTCTATTATTTGTAATCTCCCATGAACAACCTGACAATTTGTCAGTCTCCGCAGCCATGTTTGCAGCAAGACTGAGGTGTCAAGTAGTTGCCATTTGTTCCAGGGCCGAGATCAAAGAGGGTTAGGGCTCACCCCGGGAACAGATGCACTGCTCCATGACACTCGGGGAGAAAGTAAACTGCCACTAAAGTCATGTACACACATGCACATGCTGCACCTGTCATATTCCCATCAATCCCCACCACTCACACTGTCTCAATCTCTCCCATACGCATCCCTGCTTATAAACATAGGTGCAAACTTTGAGATACATGCTCAGTCTTCATCTGTGTGGGAGGCCCTTACAACAGCTGGTTCTGATGGAAAACACCCCTCTCTCCCACAGGCCTGTTCTGTCACACTGACGCACTGCCTCGATCTCAGAAGGAGCCGTAGACCTGGAGGAGTCAAACCAACAGTGGTCCAGCTTTTTAAAGATGTGCAACTCAGCTCACAAACAATAGGCACACTCACGAGCTGAGAAACAAGCCAAGCTCAGTGCACTCACGCAGCCATATGCACACAGCCCCGCACATGTTGAAGCCATTATCCTGCTGCTTGTTAGGTCATTACTCTATTCCTTGTTATTTTCTCAAGCAAGAGAAAGCAATCTATCCACAAAGACGTGCTGAGAGATTTGCCACCCGAACGAGCCTAGGGATATGGGAAGTTACCCTGAAATTTGAGGAATGTGGTGAGTTTGAAACCCAAGGAACAGAAAAAAACACGAGAGGAGGCTAATTTAGCGGAGTCTCAAAGTCGTAGCTGTGGCCAGAACTATATACATAGGACGTCCACAGGGAGCTTGCTTTATGGACAGTACTGATGACAGTGCAGAAAAGCTCCAGTCCACCAATAAGACACGCAGGAACTGACATCGTCCGAGAGAGCTTTGACTTATTCACAGAGGATCTCGGACATCTGGTTTCCATTTCCCTCCTCTCCCAAGACAGTGTGTGCTGGCAGCGAGGCTTTTCAATGAGCTGGTCTATTCTACTTCCTGTTTGGCAAAAGTGTGCGCAAAGTGCAGTGCAGATGCTCATTACAATACATAGACAGTTGTCAAAACGCCAGATTTATCTGATTCCTTTTTTTGAATCTGACCCCACCCCTCTCCAGAAAAAAAATCAAACGTAACATTGGCTGAATGCACGCTATTAGTGGTTTATTTAAAGGCACTAGGAGTGAGTTGCCTAAGCTGCACAAGTTTCACTAGCATCATTTAAAAGCTATGAACTTTAACGTACTAACCCTGCACTCACTAGCTCGGGCCTCATTTGGTGACATGTGCTGTGTATGTGGAAGTAAGAGAATGCCCCTTTATGTTAATTTTCAAACTGCTTTCAGCCATAAGATCTGGCAACCTTAAAAGAGGGGCACATCCTGCTGTCTGATTAGAGAACCAGGACATAAAACGTAAACATTTAAACAACCTTTATACCATGTGAAACGTTTTTTGTAATTTGGAATAAACCAACATCAAAACAAAGATGTGATTTGAACATGTTTACCTCATACCTGTTAATACAGACAGGTCACCTTTAACCACATTTTACAAACCATATTGTTAAGTTCTCCGCTCTGAAGCCCTGACGCCGCAGCTTTAGCCACTTCACAGCATCCACTTCATTACCCTCCACGCCGGGGCGACCTGCGAGCCACCACACTCTCAGCACTCTGCTAATGAGTGACACATGCCCTCCAGCTCTGGCCACTCGCACCTCACTTCAAAGCCCTGGAAGAGCAAGGGACAGCACCCCCTCTGTCTGCTCGCCCCACACCCATCTCCTCTTTGACACATAGTCGAAAGGTCTCAAGGAGCCAAACGGTGACGCACCTGTCTTGCCTTTTGTTTTTATTTCTAACATATGCATTGGTTTAAAAGCCTTTCACCTAGACTGCTTTTTAACAATGTCATAATGTCCTCTCATGAAACACATACCCGGAGTTACATTTAGTTTCATTCATATACGAGGGATCCTGTATATTCCATCACCTGCTGATGTCATGAGTTGGTCATTTCAGTGCTCAGAGCCTCCACAATATGTTCTGTCTTGCGAGTAACAGCTGGCAAGTATACTCTTAACTGTATGCAAGTCACGACGAGCCCAATTTGGTCAGACGTCACTTGCCTGTTGTTATTTTCCCACCATTTTAAATGATGAAACACACGTTTTAAGGTGTCTGACAGAAGCCTAAAAACCCTGAATAAATAAATGTAGGCCTAAGTGGGGGCAGAGTAAGCAGACACTAGATGCCACATTTCATGGAGAAAGTCAAAACAGATTAACTGGGGAAATAGAATTACGGCAAACGGGATTGCCAAAGTCTGGATCAACACTCAGAATTTCACCCACAGCCTCTGCAATGCCTTTCATTAAATCAACTCGCTTCTCTCATCTCGAGCTAAAATATTGCCGGTGCACTTTCCATACACTGCAGCTCATGGGCGGGTAGTCTGAGTAGGAGGGGTCTAGCCAGGCCAAAGACAGGAAATCCCAGTGCAGCATGAACTATTTTCCTCCATAGTTTCAGCAGAACAGCTCTTTGTACCAGCCCCACACCCCCCTCTCCCCTCTTTTGTATCAGGCCAAAGTGTCTCAGGACCGCTGTAAAGCAGTGGGCCTATACATTTCCAAGTACAATATGATATATATGAAAATATTGTAATAAATGTGGACCAGTGGTGTTCAAACTTTTCACACTATACCACCTCATAAATCATAAAAAAGTATTTTGATTCCAAACACAACATTGGTCATTTTACTTACAAATAGCGCTTTTAAGTGTTTGCTTTCTAAATAAACGGCAACGCCCTTGAGGTCGGGGGTACACAGACAACCACTGAAAGGTCCAAGGCAAGACAAAAGGGTTGGGAACCGCTGGAGTAGATTATGCCTATAGTGAGTGTAAACCATGAAAGACACCCAACTTAAATCCATTATGAAACCATCTCTGGTAAAACAAATAATGTCACTTGAAGGAGCCCACACAGTGCACGGACCACAGTTTGAGAACCACTGATATATACCATTTGTTGCCACTCTGACACCACAGCCCTGAAGGGACCGGGGACAAATGAAATCAGACATAGGACAAAGCAATGTTTGCAGCAGATGTGAAGCACAAAGACTTAATAGCCAGTAATAAGTCTCAACTCCTGTCCTTGATTGGGCCTTTCTAAACTGTTTGTTTACAATAGATTTGTATGACTTCAAACACTGACTCATCCATAAAAAATGTTAAAGCCACACTGCGGAACATCCCAGGTTAGATGCTTCTGGTCACAACCTCAACTAGTTACAAAATGCTGATACATAAATTAACATAAGAAAACTCCAAGCTCCAAATGAACAGGTTGTATTTGCAAAATAAATCAATATGAAGAGGACGTAACGTATTTAAAGCAGAACTAAGGAACTCATACCCCTAGAGGCCATAAGCGCCACTGCAGGTGTCGTAGCATGTTGCGGTTTTCTACTCATTAATTGTCCGTGAGGGAGAGAGGGATATTGTACAATAACACAATGGAGATATTATTTTTCACTCAAACTTGGCTGTAAATGCTGTTTAAGTGGCTTTGCCCGTTAGCCTTCTTCGTCGTGATTCCATTAGTGTGTATTGCGTCTCCAACCCGGTCAACAGTTTACGAAATGGATTATGTGACATTTCGTAAACATTTCATAAACATAACATAACTGTTGACTCACGAAATGTATTGTAGCAGGTCTCAAAACTGATTTTGTGATTCTATAATGCATTTCGTCCACGTAATGTATTATCATGAGACATAATTCATCCCGTAAACTGCTGACTCACGAAATGTATTCCATTATGAATTTCGTCCACAGAATGAAAGCATGTGTCACTGAATGCATTTCGTAAGTGATGAAGTTACTATTCCGTGGACAGAATGCCTTCTGTAACTACAGAGTTAGAGAATAAATCCCTTTTGTACACATCATAATTTCTGTATCACATCACAATACTTTTATGACGAAAGTTTATTTAGTCTACGACAGTGAATAGTGTTGGAGTCAGGTTTGAGTCAGGTTTGAGGAAGGGCCATACATAATTGCTTCTATTGGATTTGTTTTTAATGAGTAACATGATACGTAGTGTTGCTTAAGGTCCAAATAATTGAAAATTTAACGATAATTCAATATGGTAATTATAGTGACTGAAATTAGTATGAGGCAAGCACAGCTCTACTCGAACCTCTCCAGCCCACACAAAGAGAGCGGTCCAAACTTCTGTCACACGCTGGTGGAGGCTGATACACAAACCCTGCACTCTTGTGGGCTGTTAGTCAGTGGAGTCAGGGGGCTGTGGAGCAGGGATCAAACACTTGGGGTTCCCCTCCATCGCAGTCCAGAGTCCCGCTGCGGTTAGCTCCGAGACAGACAGGCACCTCACTCTGCGCAGAGCCCCCAAATGCCAAAAATCAAAAACGCCATGTGCACCAGACGTTTGTGCAAAGACAAAGACAATTGGATCATTTTAAGACTCTTTTTTTGGTTCTTTGGTTTTCTTCGTCAACATCTGACTTCTCTCACTGTCACTTGATCAGCTTGATGCTCTTCATGTGACTCCAATAGAGAGACAACAAACTGTACTGTCTTACTTCTTGGTGTCACACATTCCTTTTTATTAAGAATGAATGGTGGGAGGAATGAGAGAAATGTAGGTAAGTGGAGGCCAACTTATTGCAGCAGTATGTGTCTCTACACTAATGTACACATGCTGATCTGTCGCATTGCAGGATCCCAGCCACTGATTGACTTATGATTGACTTGGATTTATTTTACGCACAGTCGGACCCCATGCAAAGCCTCCAAGCGAGCCTGCTGATACAAAGTCAAGGCTGCGGATCAGGCAAGTGTATAGCGTGGGTGGGAGTAGGAAAGGCACCTTACAACAGCTGGTCTGAATTATCGGAGGGGTCGGGGAGGGGGCCGGGGAGGTGGAGGGGAGGCATGGAGACTCCTGGCGCCAGGATCGGGCCAGCAGGTCAGGGAGGATGACGATTACCAAAATACTAGCAGGCTGCCGTGGCCCTGCGAAGAGAGGAGGTGTTCCTGGCTCACAGCGTCCAGCGGCAGGATGGGCAGGAGAGTGGACCGCTGTAGAGCAGTGTTTGCGATTGAGAGAGGGACGCTCCTACTTCCACTTCCTTTGAGATAGCCCCTTCCTGTCATTGAGAAGCATACAGAAACGACGTTGGTTGATTTTAGAGTGAAGTGACCGAGTGAATATGGGTCACAGAGGTGGATTGGAACAGGTTTGAATGTGCTTGTCCATATGCACGCTCTTTACTTTGGACAAGTGTAACTACAGCTCTGTTCTCTGGCGGATCCAAAAAAACAGCTGCATGCAAGGTGCACTCCAGTGAGAACAGCCCCTTTTTGTGGGACCTCCCAGGCCAGGCGTTTGTTTTGACTCACCCAAAACTAGCATTGGCAGGGAAATGGAGCCCTCTGCTGGTTTAAAACGGCCCTACAGCCAACAGCTCCTGTTGTAAAGACAAACCATTTTCAAAATTCACATCACTATTTCATTGAACTGGGAGACATGTTATTTATAATCGAGAAAACATCACTTCACCTGCAGTATTAGTGAGAACAAATTAATGATAGTGTGTTTTCTTCTCACAAAGACGATAGACGTGAGCGCATCAGAAAGGGTCCACGTTGTATGTTAAAAATGTGTGGTCCACGGGTGCTCTTCAAAGATGAAGGCCAAAGCAATTACCATAAAACAGTGGAGAGCGACTTGCTGTATGTTCCTTGTTGTATTTTAGCAGTCAAAAGAAAGGCATCCGAGGCACTCGGAAAAAAAATTAAAAGTCCTTTATTGTGATATCTGTCCAGATAATAATAATAATGCATCGGTTTTATATAGCGCTCGCTCGGAAGCGAGACAATCAGTCTGTGCCATCGGCCCCTCTGACCGCCACCAACCACTCACTCACACACTACATTCCCCAGGCTTCCTAGTGTTACTAAACGGTCTCCCATCCAAGTACCGACCAGGCCCTTCCCTGCTTAGTTTAAAGTAAAAAAAAGTAAAAAACTTAACCTATTTAAGTCTCCATATATGAGGTCTTGTTTTTACTGATAACAATTGTAATGTTGATTTATTCATAAATAAAAGTTGTTTATGTTTGCATTTACAATTATCCAATCAGAAATCAGAATGTATTCCACATGAAAGAGTTTCCAGATTATATGGTTAAAAACAGTTTGTCATAAACTTTAAGGGACTCGTAGTTAAATCTCTGTGAAATATGGAGGTGCATTTGCTCTTGTAGAGCCTTATAGATAAAATAGACGTTGCAAAAAGTAGGAGCAGCAGCTTTCACGCTGTAGTTCTGTGTTAAATTGTTGTTGTATTTGATCTATTTTATGCATTAGTTTAGTTTAGTTTATAGTTTTAAAGTTTATTATTTATCTCTACCAAAATTACTAGTTTGTGAACCTGTTCACTGTTAATGGCAATAAAACCTATTCTGATTCTGATTTGCATTTCCAATAAACACTAAAAGGTCACAGCACAGACTCAATTATGTATCAGATTTGCCCCACAAAATATTAACAGTCAGGTGCAGCATGTGCTCATTTTAAGTAATACTTGCAATTTAGCACCTGGCTTAGCCCTAAGCTAGAGGTCAAATACGGACCTCTAGTCCTTCAATCCGGCCTGCAAAACATCATCAATCCCGATATGCATTGCCTGTAATGGGTTAAAACCACAAAGGTTTGCACAGGCATAAAGAATGGTGGCAGACTGGGCGGCACGGTGGCGCAGCGGTTCCCCCATCCAATTCCCACCTGGTCCTGGATGGGGCCTTTCTGTGTGGAGTTTGCAAGTTCTCCCCGTGTCTGCGTAGGTTTCCTCTGGGCACTCCGGTTTCCCCTACGACTAAAAACATGTACAATAGGTCAGGATGAATGAGATTGTGTTTGAGAGTGTGAGTGTGGGACAACAGATGCAAATTAGCCCATGGCTACAATCTAGTGTGAATATGTATGATTGCAGCGATTCTGTTGCCCTTTCTAACGTGTTATGGTTATTACAGTATATATGAGAATTGTAATTGTTTAAAACAACCCGATTCGCAATCCAGCCCTTGTGGGAAGTTCAAAACCCCAATGTGGCCCTTGCATCAAAAGGTTTGCCCATACCTGCCTTAAGCATTACTATTTTTTACTGTAATATAGACTTTTACTGTAATATTGAAACAAGGCAGTCATTGTAATGACAACCAGGTGGCAGTAGAGGGCAGAACAAGGTTCAAGATCCTATCAAGCTTTAGTATCTCATTTGGGACGTAATTGCAATGAAAACATTAATTGTTTATTTGTTTCATTTTTCTGAATTTGCCACAACGTACTACTTCTCTTCTCTATTGAGATGTTGACACTTCTTGTCAGATCCATTAGAGGATGACTACAGATTAGTAAGACACTGTAATGTAATGTGTGCTAAACGCTGTGTGGGACATGAGGAGGGTTGAGACGTAGACGCTGGCAGCTGTCTGAGTGGCTGGCCTGCTGCCGGGAAGTAGCACTTCTCTGGATGCCACGCTGATCCTTCTGTTTCGTCTTCAAGAGAGTCTGAGGAGCACAGCTCTCCCATAGGACCTCCTCACCTGCTACTTCTGCACTTTCTCACTGCCCCATGTCCCAGGCCATGCATAGCTGTGACGAGCTGTTAAATGTTGGCACGGCCCTCTGAGGTCTACAAGGAGCCTAGGTGTCCACAGCCTGTGTATGCGAAGACATCGGGACACCAGAAATGCTACACTATAGAGAAGAATAAATCAATAATGCAATGGTAAATAATACAAAATGACCAGTCCCCCAAAAAAACCTACATTTTCTAGAACAGAAAAAGAAAGAGACCCGGTGGAAATTTAGCTTCAGCTCCAGTTGTCGAGGTTATGTCAAGGCGAAGGGAAAGGAACTTTCAAACATGCACTTTCAACATAATTTCTTATTAATCTATCGCACCAAAGTGAGTTATATAAAAAGAACAACCTCTCAAATCCACACTGAAAGAAAACTAGATCATCAAGTGTATTTTTTCTTTCTTAAACCAGGATGATTGAGAATGGAGATTGCTTACTCTCAATTTTTCTGCAAAGGTTTCCTCTTTCACTAAAACACACAATAGGGTCCCCCCACACTTGGTGGGGGTGAGTTATGCAGGTAGCCACTGTTGCCTGGGGGTAGACTGACAAAAGCACGGCTACAAATCTGCACCATCCACCTCTTTGACCACTCACTCATAAGATACGATTAGCTTGGTAAGCTTCACTCACAATCTGGCATTCAACTACAGGGAAAACACATTTTTTTCAGGTTTTGGGCCAAATTGGTCTCTTCACCTGGAAACAAAAAACTAAAAATATACCAAATCTTCACAATAACATGTTTAAATATTGCACTGATTCAATGTTTCTCCATAGATTTATATAGGAAAACGTAATTTCAAGGGCCATTTTCTCAAAAGCCATTTTGCTCTCATTAGGGCAACAACATCTCCACGTCAGTGGCTCCTACAGACCAATATTTTGAAGATTTTTTCGGAGGGATTTTTCAATATCTAATTCCTAGCCCAATTTATTGAGTTTTGAATGTTAAAAAAGATATCCAAAATCCCACCTGAAAAAGTCTTTGTACCTATTATATCAACAAAATAAAAACTGGCTCAATCTGGCTTAATCCATTATTCAGATTTTGTCACCGGAAAACTGCAACATTTTGGGCATTTTTAGGAATAAAACACCTGCTTTTTATATGAAAACATAAAATGACAGAAAACTTGCTATATATTTTTTCTTCATAATTATGCCAGTAATCTACAGCAGACGTTTTAAATTGATATCTTCTAATAAAAAAAAAAAATCCCTAATTCACCTGCAGTGTCTCGCCTTATAAGGTACTTTTTTCCTGTTGATATTTCTTTTACAATTAAATTTGAAACTATTGAGCTACCCTTATCTGTGCAGTATTGTACTGGCATTATGTGTCTATTTATTTGTTTATCTATCTTAAGTCTTTATTTTTATAATTCATTAACTCCATAGTAATAGCAGCTAAGCTGCTATTATAGTCAGACAGAGCTGCCGTGGGACAGACTGAGGGAAGTGAGGCTGTCAGTCTGCTTCATCCAACTCCAACCACTCCCTCATCACATTTACACAGGCAAAGTGACGGTAATCAAAGACCACTGTTGCCCCATAATGTGATATAGTGTTTACTATAGACAAAAGTGGTTCTGAAACTTTTAACACAAAGTACCAGGTAAAATGTTGGACTTTCTGAGTTTTAAAAGACTTAAACTATAAGAAAAACAGAGCAGATCTGGGTCTGTGTTAAAACCGGTTCTTAATCGCACCATGAAGAAAGCAGGTCGTAACAAGTAAACAAGGACTAGAAGTGAAGAGTGCCCCCAGTACCATCTGAAGCAGCTCACACAAAACAGTGTTACCCATAGCACAGTTCGAGAAGAAAGCTGTTGTAATACTGCTGTATCCTGGAGAGGCCTCTAAACTGTTTTCAATGATGACATTGCAATAACACCTGTTGAATAAACTATTCTAATCTGTTCACCGCTGACAATGTCACACACTCATTTTTGTCGGAGGGATTTTTCAATATCTAATTCCTAGGACATTGTTGCTTGGTGAAAAATACAAATAATAAAGCTATATATTTTACAAACAGGGAATAATTTGTTCTCGCTGTACTCCTCACTAATACTGTCTATGCCTTTATGACCTTTGGCCTTAATGTAACTTTGCTTTGAACCTGCCTGGCAACCAAGTGGACTAATTCAGCTTAATTTGCACACATACCACACAACAGTGTGTTTGAGCAGTTGCCCTGAACAACAGGTGACAGTCGTCTGCAGAGGTGCTGATGGTGCTTGTGTGGAACTATGCGCTTCAGTGAATGCATGAATGCATGTGCACGTGGGCCTATATGACGGCTGGGAGCCTATGTAAACTGTGAAAGAGCTGCCACGCGTCCTGTTTGAATGCTTGCCATTGTGATAGCAGCTCTGTCTAAACTGCCATTATGAGCAGAGCTGAGTGGAGCTGCCTGCAATACAGGACATCTTTAACAAGGCCCCATCAGCACTGACTGTAAATTAAATGCCTGCTCTGAAAGTCAGACGCTCTTGGTCACTAAACGAAGGTCTCTCCCAGACACAGGGTATGTTTCCCATCCAAGTCTATTTAAAGTCAAGCACAGAGGCTGCAGACATGGCTCATTATTATCAGCCAGCCTAAAAACTGCTAAGCGCAAGGAGAGCGTGTGAAGTGGCTAAACATAAACCCACCCTCTAGTGCTAGTTGATTCTCATCTGTGATTTTGATATTTCAAAACTGAATATTTCAGTTGGATTCAAAAAGATTGTGTGATCTCACATGAGCAGGACTATGTCGCTTGTATGTACTTACAGCTACACAGTAAAATACTGAAGTTTAACTTCAGACTGATGTGTGCATGGCCTTACTAACTCCTCAGCGGTACTGACTGGATGGGGCATGAGCAGCTCTGGCACAGAGGCTCTATCAGGGATCCTGGAGTGCGTCAGATTGTCTGCGGGCCTGTGTTTGGATAAGGCCGTCCACCCATTGTCTCTGATGCCCCAGCTGGGTCGAGGTATGCCTCCATGCTCCTGAAATAGAAGAACAGCTGAGGGCTGCTATGCATTCTGAGAGCAGGGCTGGTCAGGCAAGCCAGGCCCACTGACTACACACACCTCAACAACAATGAGCCGGCCCTATTGTCTGGAGCCACAGCTAATAGCAAAGTATCAAAGCGTAGCGGCTAACAGATTGATTAGGGGCACGTTGTGTTGCAAATGCCTGTGTATGGCTGTGCATCAGCAGAGGAGTAATTGGTGGCTTTAGAGAGCGTCAGTGACATGCGTCTGTCTCCACTGTGATGAACCCACAGCTAAGACCTGAGCCTACAGCTGCTACAAAGTATTGGGCACAGGCAAAAGGCGATTACAGAAAAATCCAGAAGCTATGAATGCTTTGATCCAAAATTAATTCTGGTTTCATTGGCCAATTTTAACTCCCGTGCCTTGTACTAATACACCTTGAACTTTTGCACATTTTGTCATGTTTACAACCATAAACGTAAATATTTCATTTTGGTTTTTTTTACTGAAGGTTCACACACAAGTAACTGACAACTGTCAAGTGAAAGCAAAATAATACATGATTCTGTTATTTTTCAAAAAATAGAAAAGTGAAAAGTGGGGCGTGCATAAGTATTCATACAGCATTAAATTGCCTTTATAACATTCCTAACCATTAAATAGAGGCCACCTGTGCGTAATCTACTCTCAGTATAATTCCAGCTGTTCTGTGAGGACCTCAGAACTATGGTCAGAGTGTATTGGTCACTAAACAACATCATGAAGGCCAAGGAGCCCAGAGAGGTCCGGGATAAAGCTGTGGAGAAGTTTAAAGCAGCGTTAAGTTATACAAAGATTTACCAAGATTTTAACATCTCACGGAGCACCGTTCAATCCATCATTCGGAAATGGAAAGTGTATATCACCACTGCGAACTTACCAAGACACGGGCGTCCACCTAAACTAACAGACCGAACAAGACGCTTCACCCACCTTGCCTCCAGTGTCTGCGTACATTGGTGTATGAATGGGTGAGAGGTTCCTTGCTGTAAAGTGCTTTGAGTGCCTAATGTAGGTGGAAAAGCGCTATATAAGTTGAGACCATTTACCATTTACCATAAGTCGTACTCTACACGAATCTGGCCTTCATGGTCGAGTGGCAAGAAGAAAGCCATTATTGAAAGGAGGCCATAAGGAATCCCGTCTGAAGTTTGCTAGAAGTCATATGGAGGACACAGCTACCATGTGGAAGAAGGTGCTTTGGTCAGATGAGACAAAAAATTTAACTTTTTGGCCCAAATGCAAAACGTTATGTATGGAGCAAACCTAACACTGCTCATCGTCCTGAGTGCACCATCCACAGTGTCAAATATGGTGGGGGGAGCATCATGCTATGGGGCTGCTTTTCCCCAGCGGGGACTGGGAAGATTGTAAGAATAGTTGGGAAGATGGACGGAGCCAAATACAGGGACATTTTGGAGGAAAACCTGCTGGAGTCAACAAGAGAATTGAGGCTGGGGCGGAGATTCACCTTCCAGCAGGACAATGACCCTAAACACAAAGATAAATCTACAATGGAATGGTTTAAAAACAAACATTAATGTGTTAGAATGGCCCAGTCAAAGTCCTGACCTAAATCCTATTGAAAATCTGTGGAAAGACCTGAAAACTGCTGTTCACAAACGCTCTCCTTCTAATTTGACAGAGCTTGAGTTGTTTTGTAAAAGGAATGGGCAAAAACTGACGTTTTTCATTTCAGACAACTAGAAATATAACTGTTTCTAGTTGTCTGAAATGAAAAATGTCAGTTACAATTTTAATCAGTTGTGTCAACCTGAGAATACAATTCAACTAAAATTTCAAATCGATTACATTGTAAACTGGTTATTGGTTACACATACAATTTCTTGGCAGCCCTTGGATTTAGTTTTTTGAGTTGAAACTATTTTACATTTTACAGTGTATATAATATAACACAGTGGTTCTCAACTGGTGAGTCGGGACCCAAAAGTGGGGCACGGAACCATCTTCAGTGGGTCACGTGCCTATCTGGAACTTTTATTCAATATTTTCAATCTAAAACTGCATGGAATCACTAACAGAGTCTGTTAAAATTAATGTTATTGAGTTGTTTTGATCCTAATTTCAGTCTTAAAGGCAGATCTACTGCTTGTTCAACAAAAACGTGTGTGGAAAATAAAATATTTTATAGGATATATGACAAATTACATTTTAATTCGGGTCGTGGCTGGTCATACGAGGGTAATGTTGGGTCCTGAAGCCAAACTATTTGAGAACCACTGATGTAAAACATTGGTATTTGTAGAAAAGGTTTATTTACTTTGGGCTACAATGGTGAGGTTCGGCCCTTGGTGTTCTGGCAATAATGAAAATTGGCCCTCCATGATGCAAACTTGCCTACCCCTGATCTACAGTTTCACAGAAGGGAATCGTTGATACATTTATCTTTATCTTCACTTTTATTCTACTGTGGATGGTGCCAAATGATGTGACATAAAATAGTCTATGTCAATAGTCTGTAGGCGATAGAATACAAATAACTCACACCTGATTTGACAGGCTGTAAATGTACAAGCTTGATTTGCATTTACTGTTACTTTTGTAGCCACCGCTGCCCTGGGACTGAGTTACGTGACAGTACCTATGCACCAATGGACTTTTCAACAACCACCAGTGGAAGGTTTCGTGCTTCGCCTCAGAACGGAGCAGAGGAATAAACGGACACGAGGACGAATCTATGAACGGATTAATTGGCTTTCCCTTCGACAATTGTCATTGCAAGTCATCTGCCTCCCACATGCTGTGCTTCACATGATTCGCTCAAAATAGGTATAACACTTTTATTCCTGTAAGCTAGCGCTGCCCCCAGAGCTCCCCTAAACATTGAGCGAGAGATAAAGTTGATTACGCTGTACCTAGAGTCACTTCAGCCATATTTCTCATTCGGCGTGCATCTCATTGCCTAAGACCATTGGCATTCAGTGCATGATGATCTAAAACAACTGTGACTGACCCCCAGATCCAACTCTGATACCCAAAATGTATCCTCTCCACCAGCGCTGCTCTGTGTGGCAGCATGTGATCCCTGATCTATCAACTTATTTTATCTGGGTCCATCATTAAATTGTGTTTAACAGTACATGTGACGGGCGGCAGAGTCACGTTTGAAGCTAAATGATTTTGTGAAACACTGGGGACGTAAGCAGAGCTGTTTCTTGGAGAAGTCAGCTGTTGAAGTGAGCAGCAGTGTGGCGGTGTGGAGAGACGCGGCGCGGCAAACACTCCACTACACATGTGTGTTTATGTGCGCTTTTTTAAAGCCAGCGGCTCTAGGGCTTTGGGATTCATCTTCTCCTCATGTGTTATCAGCATGCCAGCTTTTCAAATGTGTACCAAGTGACATAGTACATAAAGCAGTCACTGGCCCACTCTGAAGAGCTCCTTGTCCCAGAATAGCACGGACCCACTCCTATCTCACCGATGCCCGAGAAAGTTTAGGCCATCACTGCAACACCTCTCAGTCTGCCAGGCACACTGATAGCAAACAAAGATGGCCAACACAGGCTTTGAGGTGTGGGGTTGGTTTTTCTTCTTTCTATACAAACTATAAGTGATTATTCAAACAACAGAGGCCTTTCAATAATATCAACCGTTATCTATTTTTAGAAATATTGAAACTGTAAGCTCATCAGTAAAATGCCAATAACAATCAGAAAATAAATTAACTATTGCAAGTGTCCTCTACAACAATTTCAATTTGTGTGTGAATGTTTAGTTTTGTCTTTGGAATATAAACCTATAATTTATTAATTTTTCAGGTTTTGTTTATATAAACTTTGAGTGGATATGTTGGGTTTCCCATAAAAAAAAAGTTTAATAAATCTAGCACTTACTGTTAATTTCCCTATCAGGAATGCAGGACTCTGGCTTTGTCTATTCTGAGTAACTGTGGTCCCCTGCCCCTCCCCCTGCGCTGCACTCTCCCCTCACTCTGAAGGTCAGTCCATTGGAGCCACAGATCTGTACCAAGAGCTCAAGCCCGATAGAAGTAATCTCAATGTAACGACATACCGTATTTACGTGAAGGCTATTGTGATATAAGCAAAAAACATTATAAAAGAAAGTGTGTATAATTGTCATTGTAGGCATAGTTGTTTTATACCATTGTGTGTACCACATTTCTTTATCTCTATTAATATAATACTGCTTGTATTAACTGTAGCTGCGTTTAAAGCTGTATGGCCCCTTAAATAATACACACATCCACCTGTAAGTTCTAGGAAAAAAATCTGAATGTTACTGACAAGTGGACAACTGATTTGATGATATGCTGCACCGAGTGGTTGCAAAGTAAAATAATTTGCAGGGATGCTGCCATTAAGCCCCTATCTCCCTCTCCCTTGCACTGTGTACAGTGAACAAAATAACTGGGATACAAAAATAGCCGCCTTGGGTTTAGCGCAATGACAAAAACGTAGCTTTCCTTTTGTGTCAATTGAGACGGGTGCGAGGCACCAATGGGCGTTGGAGGAGGTGGCTTATGCTAATAAGAGACAAATGTCCACTGACCGTGACCTTGAGAGTCACACTATAAAGCAGGCAACTTCTTAACGGGGCTGTTGTTTGGTTGTGGTCCGGGGGTCAGTGGAAACTTCGGTAGGTTTTACGAGGCTTATTGCAGAGGCTCCATTGGCAGGCAGTAGAGGGACACTGACCGGAGACAATTTCATACAGCTGACTCATTCATCACTTGTGGACATTTTGACGTTAACACTAGTTTCCATCCAAAACCAACTGCTGACTTTGTTTTCTTACCAAAGGACGTCCCGTCACTCCGCGTGCCCCGTGTGAGTCCTGTGGTGTGTGCCCCGTGGCTGAACCCGGAGAGAAGCCACCATGTCCCGCTTCGACATTAAGGAGTTTGGGGAGGCTGGGCCGTTTTTGCGCAAACCCGACATTGAGCTGCTGGCAGCGCAGATCCTCGCGTTTGATGGTAAGCTCATCTGACAGTAGACAGACACGGAACACATTAAATGTGCATTTTTTTATATCTTGAAGTTACATCATGAATAACTGTAGATATATGGTCCAGGCTAATATGTTTGTTTTCTTGAATTAAAAAATGAAACTAATTTACCTATGTTTGCAGTATTTTTTAAACTTGGTCTTCAACGATTTTTGATCAATCTAAACGTGCGCAATTTCTTAGGCCTGGGGTACAGATGCAGGTGGATTTGTGGGTTTAGTTTTTCCTTTCTGCTCAAAAACAAAATCAAATTGATGCACCATTTTGTGTCACATCTTTCCGTTTTTTGTTGTGGGCCATTATTTAGATTTATTTATTTGTTATGTTGTAGATATTGGCTAATTCATTCTTCAGTTTTGTCTGGCCTAACCAAGCAGCTGTTACAGGGAAGAAACGCGCGTGGATCCCCGATGAGAAGGAGGCCTACATTGAGATCGAGATCAAGGAGCGCAGCGGTGACCAAGTCACCGTCGAGACTCAAGACGGGAAGGTAAATTCAACTCCAATTAAGACAATACTAATGATAACACGGGTTTACCTGTGCCGTGCGTTTAGACCCTGACCGTGAAGGACTCGGACATCCAGCAGATGAACCCTCCCAAGTATGACATGATCGAAGACATGGCCATGCTCACTCACCTCAACGAGGCCTCGGTGCTCAACAACCTGCGCAGGCGCTATGCGGCCTGGATGATTTACGTGAGTTCAAACCGCTGACAGTGATAATGAGACAGAACTTGTGCTCCTTACTTTATTTCTATGTGAACAGACGTATTCAGGACTGTTCTGCGTCACGGTGAACCCGTACAAGTGGCTGCCGGTGTACACGGCCCCGGTGGTGGCTGCGTATAGAGGGAAGCGTCGATCTGAGTCGCCGCCGCACATCTACTCCATCGCTGACAATGCCTACAATGACATGTTACGCAGTGAGTAACGTTCAGCAAAATATGAGCC
Source organism: Proterorhinus semilunaris (assembly GCA_021464625.1). Lineage (NCBI taxonomy): Eukaryota > Metazoa > Chordata > Actinopteri > Gobiiformes > Gobiidae > Proterorhinus > Proterorhinus semilunaris. Next base: position 17,577,561 of record CM038344.1, read on the forward strand.
TTAAAACAAAATACAATTTCAGTTGTTCTCATTTTAGTCATTTAGTTTAATCAAAATGTGGGCTATTACTCTGCACTGGCCATCAGATACTTGAATCATCAAACACACAGGATAGCCTTGTAATGGTCATGAAGATTAATTTTAACAATACTGTAGAATCTGTCTACACATTCAGTTCAATATTGTTTCTGTTTGCTAGATCGTGAGAACCAATCCATGCTCATCACGTAAGTAATAATCTTTATGAGTATGTAATTATTACATGTGTTATGTAAACCCACCACACAGAGGTATTTCAGCACAAACAATTTCGCTTTTTTGTTTGATGTATGTATTTTTTTAAATATACTTTTTATTCTAGTTTTGTGATGGATTTTGCCTTTTTTCATGTCCACACCACTTCAGCGGAGAATCCGGTGCTGGCAAAACTGTCAACACGAAACGTGTCATTCAGTATTTTGCCATTGTGGCAGCTCTTGGGGAAACAACTGCTAAGAAAGGAGTAAGGCCAAAATGGCATCCTCTATTTTTTTGTTTCCCATTCCCCTTTTCAAGTTTTGCCTTTTTCTGATTTGATTTTTGTTTTCATTTTTTATCTCAGGTATCATGTTCCCTTAAAACTCCTGTCCTTATATTCCTGTCTCTGAGACCTTTCATGTTTGAGCCTTCCCTTCATGTTTTGTGTGGTCAGCCACATTACTCTGCCTCCTCCTGTTTTTTCAGTTCTCCTTTTCATACCTTTTTGGAAATCTTTTATAACATATAATATATAACATGTGATTTTTTATTTTTTTACTCATGATTTTTCCCTTTGGCTTTTTTTACTTGAATTTGTGGCGTGATTCCTGCCTTCTTTTTGCTCCATCTTATTATTTGATTACAACTTTAACAACCATCATCTCATTTTGTTTATGGCAGTTTTTAATGTTTTCAATTGTAAACTTAATTTTTTTTATCACTTGCAGCACGGTCCTGCCACTAAACCAGGGGTAGGTTCCATGCTTATCCTCCCAATGACTACATTTTAACAGATACTGACATGATGCCTGTCTTTATTAGGGGACTCTGGAAGACCAGATTATTGAGGCGAATCCGGCTATGGAGGCGTTTGGAAATGCCAAAACGCTGAGGAATGACAACTCATCTCGCTTTGTAAGCTTAGCTTTAGTTCACATTACTGCACAGCTATTGGCTTTGCACCACTGCTTTATGAATATGAATTTATGTTTCTATTGTCCTGCAGGGCAAGTTTATCAGAATACACTTTGGCCAGACTGGGAAACTGGCCTCATCTGACATTGATATATGTGAGTTTGTCAAAGGTGTACATTCATTTGCTACTTGATTTCATAACAATATTTCTGTTGATTCAGATCTTCTGGAAAAATCCAGAGTAATATTTCAGCAGCCTGGGGAGCGCAGCTACCACATCTACTACCAGATCATGTCACAGAAGAAACCTGAGCTCTTAGGTCACTACATGGTTGTATCATGACATTCACTCTCTAAGTAAACAAATATTAATATAATGTAATATGCAGACATGCTGCTGGTGTCCTCCAACCCCTACGACTACCACTTCTGCTCCCAAGGAGTGACCACAGTGGAGAACATGGACGATGGGCAGGAACTCATGGCTACTGATGTAGGCACTGTTGTCTACATTATATATAATTGTTGTGCAATATTATATATAAAAAAATGACTTGTTTTCTTCGTAGCATGCCATGGATATTCTAGGTTTCCTGCCTGATGAGAAGTATGGCTGCTATAAAATAGTTGGTGCCATTATGCACTTTGGCAACATGAAGTTCAAACAAAAACAGCGCGAAGAACAGGCGGAGACTGACGGCACTGAAAGTATGAAACCACTAATAACTTTTCCATTGACCCAGCTGTGCATTTGACCGTCGTCCTTTGTGTTGAACAGGTGCAGACAAGGCCTCTTACCTAATGGGAGTCAGTTCAGCTGATCTCATCAAGGGTTTGCTTCACCCTCGAGTGAAGGTCGGCAATGAGTATGTGGTAAAGGGACAGAATGTAGAACAGGTAAGTAACAAATTACATCATTCTGCAGTATAAAAGACTGTGAACTGAATAAGCAATGTTGTTAGCCTTCCCTGATTCATATTATTTAAGTAGATCACTCAATATCAGAGAGCCAATGAGACATATTTTCTAAAGGTTTGAGAGAAACTGTAAAATGTTTACAGAATTATAAAGTATCTCCCTCAAATTTACATAAATATCAGATTATTTAATATTTTGTATCTATATTTACCTATGTTTTGGGGATCTGTCTTGAACAACATTATTTATCTGAACAAGGAAACGGTGATCGCTTCAGTGAGTGAATTGGGTTGTGAAGAAGGTCAGGTGCTTTTCCGGATCAAAAATAAAATGTGCAGTTACCAAAAAGAGAGATCTGGGGCACTCCGATACCCAATAAAAGTCCTTTATTAAATGATCGATCATGTCCATAATTCAACATTATTCATCTATTTACAGTGTGATTCTGCTTCACGTACCATGAACTTTATAGCGACATTATCCATACATGACATCTGTGGGCTGTGTGTGTAGGTCAACTATGCGGTGGGCGCTCTGGCCAAAGCCACGTACGACCGCATGTTCAAGTGGCTGGTGGGACGCATTAACCGCACTCTCTACACTTCGCTGCCTCGCCAGTTTTTCATAGGAGTCCTGGACATTGCTGGCTTTGAGATATTTGATGTGAGTGAGGGAGGTTATGCTGTTTAACATTTTCTCTGTCTCTATTTGCTTGTAATACTTCCTGTCACTCTTTGCTGTAGCTCAACAGCTTTGAGCAGCTGTGCATCAACTTCACAAATGAAAAACTGCAACAGTTTTTCAACCACCACATGTTTATCCTGGAGCAGGAAGAATACAAAAGGGAGGGCATTGAGTGGACTTTCATTGACTTTGGCCTTGACCTTCAGGCTTGTATTGATCTTATTGAAAAGGTAAGTTAGGAGTAGACACATGTAACATTATTGTCTTAAAAGGTAACCATTTGTGCTTGTGTAAAGAGTATTTGATCTTAACTAAACCACGAGTTTTTTATTGTAAGAAAAAACTAAATTTTTCCTTGCAGCCGCTAGGAATTATGTCTATCCTTGAAGAGGAGTGCATGTTTCCAAAGGCCACTGACAGTAGCTTTAAAGCCAAGCTGTATGACAATCACATTGGGAAATCACCCAATTTCCAAAAGCCACGACCGGACAAGAAGCGCAAATATGATGCCCAGTTTGAACTTGTGCATTATGCTGGAGTGGTGAGATAAAAGCTTTTCAGTTGCTCAAAAACGTTTTATAAACATAGTTTATACAATATATTGTAATACCCTCCTGTGGTTGGTTTTGCAGGTACCTTATAACATTGCTGGTTGGCGGGATAAAAACAAAGACCCCCTCAATGAGACGGTTGTAACATGTTTTCAGAAGTCGGCCAATAAGTTGCTGGCCTCACTGTATGAGAACTATGTTGTCTCAGACACAGGTACAAGAGTTAAAGATGTTTGAATCCTGTGAATGAGAGATACTTACACTGATAAATCTACTAAAACAGCGACAGGTGAAGCCAGGCCAGGGGGCAAGGAGAAGAGGAAGAAGGCAGCCTCGTTCCAGACAGTGTCTCAGCTTCATAAGGTGAGACATGGACAAGAGCGGAATACTGCATTGTTTTGGGACCGGTCGAGGAAGTAGCTCTGATCTCTGGACATATGGGACGGAGGCCGTTAAGACTTGCAGTGATGTTTAGGGCAATGATCACATGAACATCACTTTAAGTCTGTGCTGTCTCCCTTCACTTAACTCCAAGAGTTGTCTGTAGGAAGAATGTAAGGAATGCAAAGGATGATTTACTATAAATAAAAATGGTTGCTGTATTTAGTGAATTGTTTACTTGTTCTACATGTGAAGGTTGTATATTTCGCACATATATTACAACTACATTTATTATTTAAATGTTTTTCTTAATTGTTTCTTCACTTTTCATGTTTTCAGGAAAACCTTAACAAGCTGATGACGAACTTGCGAAGCACACAGCCACACTTTGTCCGCTGTATCATCCCGAATGAGACCAAGACTCCAGGTAGTACCTCACCACATAAGTGTGTCGCTCGAGATGACAGTATGTGTAAAAACAATACTGTGTCTTTAAAGGGATCATAGACGCATTCCAGGTGCTCCACCAGCTGCGCTGCAACGGTGTGCTGGAGGGCATCAGAATCTGCAGGAAGGGCTTTCCCAACCGCATACTCTATGCCGAGTTCAAACAGCGGTAAGACTTGCCCCATATGTTGCCTTGATCTGTGCCCTAATTATAATCATAATATTATGTAATGTCATAATAACATTGTAATGATTTGTTTCGTATTACTTTTGTGTTAGTCAGATCATTATTAATGTTATTCTTGAACATATTTTTCACTCAGTTATCGCATCTTAAACCCTCATGCCATCCCTGATGATAAGTTTGTGGACAGTCGAAAAGCATGTGAGAAGCTGCTAGGTTCATTAGACATTGATCACAACCAATACCGGTTTGGACACACCAAGGTATGAGCCAGGCAACTCACCCTGTCTGAAGGTAGACTTTGTTCAAAACAACATAATCCTTTTGTGCTGTGTTACAGGTCTTCTTCAAAGCAGGGCTGCTGGGTCACCTAGAGGAGTTGAGGGACCAGCGTCTGGCCAAAGTCCTGACCCTGTTGCAGGCCGTGGCTCGAGGGAAGATCATGAGGCTCGAGCGATTTAGGATGACAGAGAGGGAGTAAGGAGTTCTGTTACCTATTACTCAAATAGATTAGATTAGACATTTATTGCATTTGAATTGAAAACATGTGACATGCAATTCACTGCAAATGCTGAAAAACAGCATTCATTGTTAATTAAGTGTTAATGGTGTGGTGCTTTTGAAGCTGTTCAGTCTGTATCATGTCCACTGAGAAACTGCGCAACGACTACTAAGTGATAAACAGCTCGAATTACCTGAAAAAATGTCTCAAGACGTAACAAAGTTGTGCAATTGGCACTTCTATAGCTACACAACGAGATTAGTATATTAGACGAGTGCATTAAAAAAAACTGCAGTTGTTTGCTGTGACAGGTTCAATAGCAACTTGATCAGCTGCCAGTCTTTCTGTGTGATACCCAATACCCCAGTGTTCACTCCCTGCTACAGCTTGTCTGGAATTGGCAGGGCAGCGTTATCGGCGTGTGCACGGCGTGTGTGTTCCCTTCTATGGTCCGCAGGCGTGTGTGTGGCCGCGTTGTTAATAAGACTCACAGTGGGTTTAGTCCATTCTGCGCAGCACACTTTAAATGAGACAAAGCTGACGGTGTCCTCAGAGCCAGGTGGTGACATGTGTCAAGAAGCAGCTGCTGCTCGGGCCCACCCTAAAAATACATGCACCCTCCCTGGACTCCCCGCAGCCTGGGCCCTTTTGTCCACGGCGCCTCCGCTTCTGAGCGAGTGCATTGGCGGGATATGTGGCGGGTGACAGAGGATTAGAGGCCGCGGCTGGACAGAGGGCTTCGGTTCCTAAATAAATGCACATGCTCACCTTAGAGAGGCACACAGTGTGGAGTCATGTCAAAAATGCAGTCAGCTCCCCACCCTCTCTCACTCGCAAAGGTTCCCCCTCAATCTCTCTCCGATCACACAAAGTCCTTGAGTTTCCATATTTAGGGCGACAGAGGCTAAATCAATGTGTGCACCTGGTTTTGGAACCCATGAAATATCATTGGGTGTATGATTAGCTGTACCGCAAGGATAGTTGTGCCAAAAAATCAAAAGAGCAAGGACAAGCGGATGAATATATAAATGGGGAAGTCCAGGATAAATCCATCTGACCTTTGCAACCTCATCCAGTTACTCCAAACCTTTAATAAGAAAGCTTTGGACATCAAAATCAGGTCTTGCATCTAGTAAAAAGAGAGGAAAATTATAAATATATATATATATATATATATATATATATATATATATATATATATATATATATATATATATATAAAAATAAAAAAAATCATGATGAAAACATTTATCATTTTGTTTTTATTTTGCTTCTTGCAGGCAGGCTCTCATGATCATCCAATGGAACATTCGGGCATTTAACGCGGTCAAGCACTGGCCGTGGATGAAACTCTTCTTCAAAATCAAGCCCCTGCTGAAGAGCGCTGCCACAGAGAAGGAGCTGGCCGCTCTGAAGGAAGAGCTCAATAAACTCAAAGAGGCTCTGGAGAAATCGGAGCTGAAGAGGAAGGAGCTGGAGGAGCGACAGGTCAGCCTGACCCAAGAGAAGAATGACCTGTCCCTGCAGCTTCAGGCGGTACGCCACACTCAAACACTCTCCCACATGTAAATGCTCTGAGCCATTTTAGTGCGGTTTAATTCAATGTACAATTTGTATTTTGGCCTCATATGTATCTATAACATTACTAAATTATGAACTAAAAATCACGTTTTGTTCAATCAGTATTAGTATTATTGTGGAAGCAAATATAGTAAAGCGAGTACTATTATTTTATACTTTCAAAGCATGTGGATCAACAAACTGGATCTATTGAATTAAACATAATGATTGTTCTCGATCATGTGACGCAGGAGCAAGACAATCTGGCTGACGCAGAGGACCGATGTGACCTGCTCATCAAGACCAAGATCCTGCTGGAGGCCAAAGTGAAAGAGCTGATGGAGAGACTTGAGGATGAGGAGGAAATGAACGCTAACGTTCTTGCCAAGAAGCGCAAGCTGGAAGATGAGTGCGCTGAGCTGAAGAAAGACATTGATGACCTGGAGATCACCTTGGCCAAAGTGGAGAAGGAGAAACATGCCACTGAGAACAAGGTAAGAACATATTTTTTGTGTGTGGAAAAAGTAGAATTTATGTTTTTATTCATTAATACATTTTATTTAATTTTGGACAAATTGTACAAGAAAATAAGAAATAAGAAAGTGACACATTTTTTGATGCAGTGTCTGAACATTTATAGATCAAAAACCTTATAGAAGAGATGGCAGCTCTGGATGAAACCATTCTGAAACTGACCAAGGAAAAGAAAGCTCTTCAAGAGGCCCATCAGCAGACTCTGGACGACCTGCAGGCTGAGGAGGACAAAGTCAACTCCTTGACCAAGGCCAAATCTAAGCTGGAGCAGCAAGTGGACGATGTGAGTTTAACTCTTCTTATCTTTCAGAACTGAAATGACTGGTGACTTCTCAACCATGCCCTTTCTTACTTTCCAAACCAGCTGGAGAGCTCTCTGGAACAGGAAAAAAAGATCCGTTTAGACCTTGAACGGATTCGCCGCAAGCTGGAGGGTGATCTGAAACTGTCCATGGAGTCGGTCATGGACCTGGAGAACGATAAGCAGCAACTTGAAGAGAAGCTGAAAAAGTATTTACTCCGTGAATATTTATTGTCTCATTTTTATCACATTATGGCCACATTTTTGTCACGTTATTGTCACATTGTCGTCACATATTTTTTTTTATCTCGCAACAAAAAATGTATCCATATAATTTTGTTTCTTTCCAGGAAAGACTTCGAGATAAATGAAATGAGTGGGAGAATTGAGGATGAGCAAGCTGTGGTCAACCAGCTGCAAAAGAAGATAAAAGAACTACTGGTGAGAACTTATATATAAAAACTCCTGTGCCATAAGTAAAAAAAAATAAAATAATACTTTTTATATAAAAGTACTGACCACTGGTGTTGCCTTACAGGCGCGTACTGAGGAGCTGGAGGAAGAGTTGGAGGCTGACCGCGCCTGCAGGGCCAAAGTGGAGAAGCAGCGCGGAGACGTGTCCCGAGAGCTGGAGGAGCTCAGTGAGCGACTGGAGGAGGCTGGAGGGGCCACTTCAAGTCAGATCGAGATAAACAAGAAGAGAGAGGCTGACTTCCTGAAGCTACGGCGGGACCTGGACGAAGCCATGCTGCACCACGAGGCCACCACAGCCGCCCTGAGGAAGAAGCACGCGGACAGTGTGGCCGAGCTGAGCGAACAAATCGACAGCCTGCAGAGAGTCAAGCAGAAGTTGGAGAAGGAGAGGAGTGAGGCCAAGATGGAAGTTGATGATCTGGCCTCTACAGTGGAGCAGCTGTCCAAAGCCAAGGTCAGAAGAAGGAACATCTTCGTTCAAATGTTTCGAGCAAAAGTTGGAAATTTCAAACACTATGGAACATTGTTCCAGCCTCAGCGTCATCTGTTTAATTCCTGGCTCTGAACATTTTCATTATAAACTGCCCTGTCTAATGAAGCCAACACGCCAAAATATTTACTACGGATCAATAGACTAACACAAAATGTATGTGTATTGTGCAGGCCACTTCTGAGAAGATGTGCCGCTCGTATGAGGACCAGATGAATGAGGCTAAAGCTAAAGTGGAGGAGCTCCAGAGGCAGCTCAACGAGACCAACACGCAGAAGGCCAGAGCTCAGGCTGAAAGCTGTAAGAAGATGATGACATTCCTTTTCTCTTATTGCTGCACCGCTTTTATCATCTTTTGGATAATTTTACATACAAGCATTATATCTTAAAATGATTCAAATACAAAAGGTTTAAATGTTAAACATTTTATCAACATGATCTCGTGATTACCTCTTGAGTGTTGAGTTATATTTTAAATAATCAATCTCATCTGTTTAGCGGAGCTTGCCAGAAAACTTGAAGAACGAGAGTCCCTGGTATCACAACTCCAACGAGCCAAGAACTCTTTTGGTCAAAATGTGGAAGAGCTCAAGAAGCAGCTGGAGGAGGAGAACAAGGTCAGGTCCAGACACAGTGATGTGACTCTAACAGCAGCAGGTACTTACTGACATGTGCGGCTCTTTAGGCCAAGAGTGCCCTGGCCCATGCTCTGCAGTCGTCTCGCCATGACTGTGACCTCCTGAGGGAGCAGTATGATGAGGAGCAAGAGACCAAGGCCGAGCTGCAGAGGGCTATGTCCAAAGCCAATGTGGAGGTGGCTCAGTGGAGGACCAAGTACGAGACTGACGCCATTCAAAGAACTGAGGAGCTTGAGGAGGCCAAGTGAGTCCAGGTTTCTAAGAATAAAGTAAAAGTTATTTTATACTTATTCTTAAGAGATGTTAATTGGCACTGAACTTTTATTGCAGTTTTTTGATAATGCACTGCTTTGATGGTTCCTCAGGAAGAAGCTGGTGGTGCGGCTTCAAGAAATGGAGGAGGCTGTTGAGGCATCAAATGCCAAATGCTCTTCTCTAGAGAAAACTAAGCACCGGCTCCAGACCGAGATTGAGGACTTGGTCATTGACCTAGAGAGATCTAATGCTGCGGCCGCTGCCTTGGACAAGAAGCAACGCAACTTTGACAAGGTAGAGCTAGGAGTATCAGCTTCTAGCTACAGGCCAAGGTCCCTGTAACTGGATGTGTTGTGTGCAGGTGTTGGCTGAATGGAAGCAAAAGTATGAAGAGTGTCAGACAGAGCTGGAGACATCTCAGAAGGAGTCTCGCAGCCTGAGCACAGAGCTCTTTAAACTCAAGAACTCCTACGAGGAGACTCTGGAACATCTGGAGACACTCAAGCGCGAGAACAAGAACCTTCAAGGTACCACCTCTGAAGAGGGTGAATGAGATGTTTGTTTCCCTGGGCTCTACTAACCACTACTAATGTTCAACAGAGGAAATCGGCGACCTGACCGATCAAATCAGCCAGGGATCAAAGACTATACATGAGCTGGAAAAAATCAAGAAGAGCTTGGACCTGGAGAAGAGTGAGATTCAAGCTGCACTGGAGGAGGCTGAAGTAAGGATTCTTTTGTGCGTGTAATTTGGGATATTCAGTTATATTTGCTTGTGACATGTGGTCCACTTTAACAACATAGTTACCCGACTCTAGAATTGCTCATTAGTGAAGTGTCTGATTTGTTTAGGGCACTCTGGAACATGAGGAAAGTAAAACTCTCCGCATCCAGCTGGAGTTGAACCAAATCAAAGCAGATCTGGACAGAAAACTGGCAGAAAAGGAAGAGGAGTTAGACAACCTGAGGTGCGCATCACAAAGCCACACACCAGAAAAAACAAAGATCGCAGACTAGTCTAAATCGCTTGAATTCTGCTCTTGATAAAAGTAGATTTTTACAATTACAATTTTTTTTTAACGTTGCTATTGTTCCGTCAGTAAGAGAAATAATGTCAGATTGTAATTTTACTGACCTCTGTACCTTGTACAGGCGTAATCACCAGAGAACACTGGAATCCATGCAGGCCACACTTGATGCAGAGGCCAAGTCTCGCAACGAAGCCGTGCGCCTGAGGAAGAAGATGGAGGGCGATCTGAACGAAATGGAGGTGCAGCTCAGCCATGCCAATAGACAGGCTGCAGAGTCCCAGAAGCAACTTCGCAACCTGCAGGTCCAAATTAAGGTGGGACTCCATTTTTTTTTTTTAAAGCTGCTAACTCATCTCAGTTCTTTCCCTAAAAACTCAAATAACACCTACAGTATATTGTAAGTGAGTAAACTAAATATATTCTACTGGAAGTGGATGACTCGTATTTATTTTCATGCAAATATAAACTGCCCTCTTAATTTATTGCAGCAGCATGTCACATTGGAGTATAAGGCTATTCTGTTTTCCTCTCTCAGGATGTTCAGCTGGAGCTGGATGATACTCTCCATAAGAACGAGGAGCTGAGGGAGCAGACGGCGGTGACTGAGCGCAGGAACAACCTGCTGGCTGCGGAGGTGGAGGAGCTGCGGTCACTGCTGGAGCAGAACGACCGCGCGCGCAAACTGGCCGAGCACGAGCTGCTGGAGTCCACCGAGAGGGTCAACCTGCTGCACTCTCAGGTAAATGTGCAGCGTGTGATACAGTATGTCAGACATTAAGCACAAATGGAAATCTGACATGTTATTTGCTACTTTAGTACAAGTGTTTTGGGGGAAAAGAGGGGGTTTATTTATTTTATAATGCTTTACCATTTTTATACTTTTGCTGTATAGAACACTGGGCTGATCAACCACAAGAAGAAACTTGAAAACGATCTGTCCATGCTGTCCAGCGAGGTGGATGAAGCTGTACAAGAGTGTCGCAATGCAGAAGAGAAGGCCAAAAAAGCCATTACTGACGTATGAACTAAATTCAAAAAATTTTACCATATAATGAACAGGACACCCTCAAAGCAGTTCAAAACTTGCTCTGTGAACCCAGGCGGCCATGATGGCTGAGGAACTGAAGAAAGAGCAGGACACCAGCTCTCATCTGGAGAGGATGAAGAAAAACATGGAGCAGACCATCAAGGACCTGCAGATGCGTTTGGACGAGGCTGAACAAATTGCCCTCAAAGGGGGCAAAAAGCAACTACAAAAGCTGGAGGCCAGGGTGGGCATCACAACACTTCAGTTACTAATATTTACACTGACAATTCCTTACAAGGCAGTGTTGTGATTTGTGGTTTGATAACTAGGTCAAAGAGCTTGAAAGTGAAGTAGAAGCTGAGCAAAAGAAAAGCCAGGAGTATCAAAAAGGAGTACGCAAGTATGAGAGGAGAATCAAAGAGCTCTCCTACCAGGTAAACCAGCTGATACAGAAAGTTATGCTTCGGTCTACGATGTTTACGATGCTTGTAATTGTTGATGCAGGCTGAGGAGGACAAAAAGAACATGATTCGCCTCCAAGACCTCATTGACAAGCTCCAGGCCAAAGTCAAGAGCTTCAAGAGGCAGGCAGAGGAAGCAGTGAGTTCCCCTTAAAGACCATTTTCACACACGTTTAGCGAAGATTGATAAATGTGTCTGTGACTGTTGCGTTCAGGAGGAGCAGGCCAACACCAACCTGTCCAAGTACAGAAAGCTGCAGCACGAGTTGGATGATGCAGAGGAGAGGGCTGATACGGCTGAATCGCAGGTCAACAAGCTGCGCGTGCGCACCCGTGACCCAGGCAGCAAGGTCAGTGCACAGGTCAATGGAAGTTACAGTTACATGTCCAAGGCGCATTTGGTCAGCCTTTATTAAAAGCAACCGGTTAAACTTAGCAGTGTTATATGACTTCATTCAGTAACTGTGTATGCAGTTGCTAACAAACATCTACTGGTCGTGTTTTTCAGCACGCTGAGTGATGCTGCGGACAACACGTGGGCTGAGCATACCAGAGGCTGCCAACAGCTGATTGTGACTATGAGCGTGTGCCAATAAAGATTTTTGAACTTGCAACCTGCAATTTCATCATCGTTATTAAACACACAGCGTCAAGGTTTTATTCTTTTATTAACAAAGCTGTAAGCTACAAAGAGATGTTTTCAATTATTGATCATTCTAATCGAAAGTGATACTACAGTGTTAAATAAATATCGCTGTGATTCTGGCAGTTATTATACAACAGGAGAACAACGTCTGGTCAAACATGCACTCACCTAATGCTTTGAGTAAAATGTCTCAAAAAAAGCCCAAACAAAAGGTAATAAATAAAAAGAATGGAGCAATTAAGGAGAATGATTAACAGATTAACGAACCTTTTCCAGTTCGGTCTTGTGAAAGTAAGCCTTGTAGTTATATCCCAAAGAAAAGCACCACTTGTTTGTAGCTTATGGGGAGCAAAATCTGTACTTTGTTAGGGACAGCAGTTCTACAGCTCACTGAACAATATTAAGACTAAAAGCACCTCTTCACAATATGCAACGTCGAGCCAAAAACCCAGCTTAAAAAAACTTTATGCGTGACACTTATGACTAGTGAATTAGAATGCATAAATGCTGCCAGAGGTAAATACCAGTAAAAAGTACCCTGTGTCAGTGTTCAGTATTACAGCATCAGGCAGCTAGTTGGAAATAGTAAAGCACTTATGAATATTTTGAAGTCTAGGATGTGCACATTACCAACACAATGACCCAAGACATGCCAAAGGGATAAACTGCAGCAGAAAAATAAAAGGGATGACAGTTCAGGTTTTAAATACAGACAGAACATTCAAGTGTAGATGTGCGTGGTGCAGGACATGCAGGAATTTAGCACAAGTGTCAAGATGCAGCATGAGGTAGCTTTTTGATTGGGCTGTGTGTTAAACAATGGAAACCACGGTGTACAAAGTGTAAAACACATTTCATGCAAAGGCAGATTGTCATTCTTCACCTTTATTTTGATGGGGTTCGACCTTGTACCTTCCTAACCTATTGTTTTTAGGTCTCAATAAGCATGACAGAAAACATTTTACAGAGCCAAATAACGTGTGATGTACTCACACTTGAGCCTGCATAGTTTATTTTCTTCCCAATGAACATCCTTTACAACTTGAACACATTCTGTTACAAAATAAAGATATTTTAATCATTAGCCAGTTAGAATACAATAAACAATAAAAAAAAGAAAATGAATCTGTGCAATGGTTTATTCTAGTTTTACCAGAGCTAAAAGCCTTTGTTTTAAGATAAAATAAGTCAACATAAACCTGACAGTACAGAGTCCCTGGGTGAGCTTTCGAAGCTGAACGGAGTGGTTATCTCGATTGGAGGAGCACATTGAACCCGTGTGCTGACTATAGACAGATGTCCACATAATATAATAACCCACAGAGATTAAACATCATGGAGCAAAGACTTCACAGCCTTTTCACACAGACCACAACCAAGAAGTGACACAGAATCCTCTAGGCCCGTGAACTGAACGTCGATGAACATTGGAACAAATATTCAATAGTCTGTGATATTTCTCTTTTTTTCTATAGAATGTAAAGACTATTAAAGGCTCCACTGTAATTCCCCGAAAAGCACACAGCCACCGCGTTTTCAGATTTCCAGAGGTTCACGGATGTAATGTGGTTAAAGCGTTTTGTTTTAGGCTGGGCACACAAGTTTCCGTCTTTTTTTTTGAAGAGTGAAGTTTTCGTTCACAACAACCGCAGAGCACCTGGAGGCTCGCTCAGAGGAGTCCTGAACATGCTCCCTGTGACCGCATGCCGGCTTCCACCCCCAGCAGCCTGCGCACTCCGTTTTACCCCGCAGGGAAATGCAGACAATTGTCAATCTTCCAGGAGGTCCTTGTCCAAATCCATGAAAGGCTCATCGATATAGCTGGTAATGGCACAGAGAGAAGTCCTATCGGGGCCCAACAGAACTGACACCGTCTCCTTCCAGTAACTGAACGGGATACAGGAGCTCTGAAGGAGAACGAAAGGACCGTGAGATATCGGTTAATCTACAACACACAAATCCACATAACAGACGAGCAAAACAATTTCTGCCAAAGGGTCAGACGTGAATTTTATTGTTCGCCAATTTTTCGTTGGAGCGTCTGTTTTTTCCTAGGTTAATTTCATCTCGCCTCCCGAAAAGCACTCTGCTACATTTGCCACTTCTGAACACCTTGAACAACCAGTCATATCCTTTGTTAAGATCAACCCATTTGCTTAGTTAAATCCAGGCAGTGACCTTTTTTTGTTGAGGTCATCCAAGTGACTGAGATTTTTACATTTAGTATTTATTTTTGCTATTTATAATGGAGAGCGATGTGTTTATTGTGTATATATCTTGAACATTGATACTGTTCACTCTTTTAATTCTGTGTCACCTTGGGGTGCCAACTATTATATTCACAAGTGAATATTTAGTCTGGGAACCACTCATTCATTTTCTCGTAGGAGAGGTGTGGTTTACAATTGTCCATAGGCGTTTATTGGGCGCTATGTCTGTCATATGCGTCTGCACGTAGCCCATAACCAATCGTACCCAATGTCAGCCAAACATTGCTGAGCTAAACTATTTAACACGGTCTAAAGCTTGATCGAAAGATGGCTTTGCGTCTGCTGCAGTCATGTTGGAGCCGTAAACAAATTACACGCGTCCGTCTATCGAATAGTGCGTCATCGTCTTGCCGTCTCTCCCCGTTCTGTGATTGGTCCCCAAATCCATGCGAAGATTTTGGCCATGGTTTCCAGTGCGCGGGATTTTTCCTGATTGATGCAACATGGGTTGCTCCCTCGTCGCCTATGCACCTGCCCTAAGTATTTGATGTGCAAAGTCCTCTTCTCTATGTATAGTAATTAAAAATGTGCAAATGTTCAGATAGATTTTGTTCCATTTAGTTTTTAGTTCTCATCATTTTGACCAAAAAAAAAAACATTACATAACATTTAGACAACAAAAATTGTGCAGCCCCACCGTACTAATGTGCACTTCATGTTGGCTCATCACTCAGTAATGACTGAGTTCTATTACTTGTGCAAACAGGAGTAAGTGAAAAGGACTCACGTTCTCCAGACATGTGCTGTCTTTGTCTTTGTTGAGGTAGTGGCGCTGCCAAAAGCGGAGTAAGTTGTGGAAATTGTTGAGCAAACATCCTGGATACTTCTCCGCATACTCCTTCTCTCGCAGAGCGTTGAGGTAGAAGGGCAGCTTGGCTTTCCTCCGGGCCAGCATCAGTATTACCAAACTGGTGTTTAAACAACTCACATTTTCCTGAAGATTCATTTCACAGAAGATCGTTAGTTCACATAAATAATTTGCTGACTTTATCAAATTCAAGACTCATTTGATGTTTTTGAAGAGGAAGATCTGTACCTGTGTGAGCGTCTGTACATTGATGATGTTGACAAGACGAAAGAGGAAGGACAGTCTGTTTTCTACTCGAGCCATGTATGAAAGCAGGCAGCATTCAGACAACACCTCCACCACTGCAACAAATCAAACTTCATTTATAAAAGCACGTTTCATACCGAAAGCTATCACAAAGTGCTTTACAGATAACGTTTGAAACAATACGCCCAGCATCATCCATCCATACACACACACACACACACACACACACACACACACAATATATGATTAGGACTAATTAAATAGATGTCAGTTAAAAGCTAAGCTAAAAAGGTGGGTCTTGAGCCTGCTCTTAAAACATGAACGTTCTCTGCGGTCCTGAGCTCCTCCGGCAGGTTGTTCCAGAGGCGAGGGCTGTAATATTGAAAAGACGCCTCGCCGTGAGTCTTTCTGTTGACTTTAGGAATAACTAGGAGACCCCCGCCGGAGGAGCGAAAGGGCTGTGAAGGTTCATAAGGTAAAAGCAATTCTGAACGATAAAAAGGACCAAGACATTTAAAAACCATTAAAAGAACTTTAAAATCGATCCTGAAACACACGGGGAGCCAATGCCAATGTTTTAAATCCTGATTTTAACAGACCTCCTTTAAACCCCACAGACGCTCTCTGTGAGGCATTTGCAGACCACTTCAGGGGAAAGATAGACACTATCAGATGTAATATTTTATCTAACCAAAGTAACACGGCTTTAAATACATCTCGTTGTCTACTTGTTCCAGATGAAACACTGCACAGTTTTGTCCAGGTTAATGCTGAGATGCTTGATAAAGTTTTCTCCTCAGTGAGGCTCACCACATGTCTTTTAGACCCGGTCCCCACCCCGTTTTTAAAACATTGTACGAATCCTTTAAAGACGAACTTTTACACATGATGAATTGCTCTCTTCAGACGGGGGTCTTCCCTGCTGCCTTTAAGGGGGCAGTGGTGAGGCCTCTGCTGAAGAAGACCAATTTAGACCGTAATAATTTTAACAACTTTAGACCGGTATCCAACTTAACATTTTTAAGCAAAATCTTAGAAAAACTTGTCTTTATCCAACTTAATGATTTTATTACTGAACATGACGTCCTTGAGAAATTCCAGTCTGGCTTTAGGGTAAACCACAGCACCGAGACAGCCATTTTAAAGATTTTAGATTAAATTATGATTCCAAAAAGGTTGACAGTGTTGGTTCTACTGGATCTGAGCACTGCCTTTGATACAGTCGACCATACTATTCTTTCAACTCGTTTAAAACACATCGGCCTCCCTGGTGCTGTCCACAAATGGTTTACATCCTACCTAACAGACAGGACATTCATGGTACTTGCTCCTCTAAGGTCCATAACGTTACATGTGGTGTGCCCCAGGGTTCGATTTTAGGCCCAGTGCTTTTTAACCTGTATATGCTCCCACTTGGTGATGTCATCAGGAGACATGGAGTCAACTTTCATAGTTACGCTGATGATACACAGTTGTACATCTCCATGTCTCCTGACGACACCAGGCCAATGGATGCACTTTTTAACTGCATTTTAGATATCAAATCCTGGATGGCAGAAAACTTTCTCCAGCTTAACCAGGACAAAACTGAAGTTTTAGTCATCGGTCCTGAGGCCCAGAGAGAGAAACTTTTACCCAAACTACAGTCATTGTCTTTTAATCCTTCCTCACAGGTGAAGAACCTGGGTGTGATTTTTGACTCTGAACTGACTTTAATTCCACACATTAAGAATATCACAAAGATAGGTTTTTACCATCTAAAGAACATAGCCAGAGTCCGTCCCATTCTCTCTCGGGCCAACACGGAGACGCTAATGCATGCTTTTATCACCAGTCGTATAGACTACTGTAATGCCCTGCTTTCTGGTCTTCCCAAAAAGAGTATCTCAGGTTTACAACTTTTACAAAATTCAGCAGCTCGTGTCCTGACGAAGACCAGGAGGCGGGACGACATTACACCGGTTTTAGAGTCGCTGCATTGGCTCCCCATGTGTTTCAGGATCGATTTTAAAGTTCTTTTAATGGTTTTTAAATGTCTTAATGGTCTTGGTCCTTCTTATCTTTCAAAACTGCGGTTACCTTATGAACCTTCACGGCCCCTTCGCTCCTCCGGCTCCGACTGGTGAGAAAAGCATGCATTAGCGTCTCCGTGTTGGCTGAAAGAACAGAGGTCAACACGATCTAATACTTTAGATCGTGTTGAAAAACTGATATATACTGTGAAGCTGCTTATTTCAACAACTTTGTTAGGGTTTGAGATAAAATAAGATACAAAAACGGTTAAAATCCATATCTCTAGGAGTTACCTTTGACATCCTCAGTTTGGCTTTCAAAGCGATCCAAAGAAAGCACAATGCAGCGTACCAACATGTTTGAGTCCACCAGAGAACTGTTGATCTGTGTCAGGAAGGTCTGGAACTACACAAATTACAGATTCTATATTTACAGGAGGCCCAAGTTTTTGTACAAAATATGTGTTGTCTGGCAGTAACACCAAAATCCAGGGGTGTGACAATATAAATAGATTTAGCAACACATCGCAATATTGTGCGGCAACGTTGTGATATTGATACTTTTGAGAACATCATGCATCTTCATGACGCAGCAGAGCTCCAATGCTTTCAGTCAATTGAGGGCAATAATGGACAAGAATTCAGTCACAACAGTAGAGGGCAGCACTAAAATCTTGTGTTCATAAATATAAATAAGATTAACTTGTGGTTAATGTATTACTTTTAGAAACAGGGTTGTGGTTTCTTGTTTATTTAAATGTAAATGAAGTAAACGAAGTGATCTGGCCAATTCAGTGATAAGTCAGGTAGCCTTTACTCATTTATTTTCAAAAGTAAATCATGAAAAAGGTAAACAAACAATCATGTATCGCTTTTTAAAAATTGTGATGCATCATAGATATTTTTGCACGATATATCAATCATCGATGTATTGTGAGGTTATTACGAGACATGCATCGCGTATTGAATCGTTCCTAGGAGACACCAAGATGTCAAGTTATATCAAGGTGCACCAAAAAAAAAAGATTATAATAATGAAAAAAATAAAATACAAAAATAAGAGTCACCACCTGGATTTAACTGGTATGATCTGGGGTCGCTGCAGTTGGTCAGCAAGGATTCATCAGGCTTACATTGTGAAAGAGTGGTTCAGGGAGCATGAGACATTATTTTTTTCACACATGGATTGGCCATAGAGTCCAGATTTGAATCCAGATTTTGGGCTGCGCTGGAGAAGACTTTGAACAGTCACACTCTCCGGTCACCAATACAAGATCTTGGTGAAAAACTAATGCAAAACGATGTCTTTTGACATTGCAGAAACAATGCCACAGCGAAAGTGTCTATAATGAAAACTAAAGGCGGTCCAATAAAATATTAGAGCGTGTGACCCTTTTTTTATCAGGCAGTGTGTCGTAGGGTTTTACCTTTTCTGGAGTGTTCACATATTTATTAAATCTCTTGAATGCATCAATGTTGAACTTCATCAGTTCTCCAAGCAGATCGAAGTAACTTTGCAGGACATCTCGTGACGTACAGCCACTATCTATGATACAGAACAGTATGTGCTGCGGAACAAAACCCTGTCAGATTCATTTCTCTTTCATCTATCACAAGGAAACAACAAAAACGACATGCTTACCTCTAAAAGTCCTCGTTTCAGCAGGAACATTTGGTCAGCATAAGATGTGGCTCCTCTGAGGAAACTTTCCACAGCCCTGGCCTGCCAAAATCTGTAGAGTAATAGCATTTCATATTACAGCACGAATGTTTGTTTTTTTCCTCTTCAGAATTACAATCATTCAGACTAGGCTAACCGGAAGGATGAGTCTGGGGGCTCTCTCTTCATGACAGTGAGAAGGCGTGTGAGAAGGCCCTTCTTCCCATCGCACACCAAACTTCGGTCTGTGTTCACCAATGCCTCCACCTCAGGGATGTTGGCTTTCATTGATATGGCACTCAGTTCATTCAGTTCCTGACTGTTCAACAGGAGATACTTGTTCCTGAAACATAAGCAACATCATAAGAACAACCAAATACGTCAACGTCAGAGATACGTGTTAGACGCCTGCACTCACTCATGGTGATCACTGAAGCTCTGGAGGAGACGCAAAAACTGGATTTTAAAAGAGATTTCCTGTAGAAAAAGAGTCATTGTTTTCATAGGTCAAATTATCTTAATTTTTTTAAACATGCTGGATTGAACTCAAGAACGGTAATGAATTCTACTTACAGGGCTACAGTCGCAGTTTTCATTCTGGCCATGCACCACATGATTAGAAGAAGTGTACTTCCTCCAGATCAGCTTGTCAAAGAGATTATTGAGTCCTGGGATGAGTCGAAATTCAGCCAGCATCTTGTGAACCTGCATTGACATATACATTTAGACAAAGAAAAAGCACTAAAAGCAGAACAACAGAAGAAAATGTACAATACCTGATTTCTCTGACGACCCATGAGGAGGACGCACAGCACATAGAGCACTTCCACTTTGTACATAATCTCATGGACAATCTTCATCGACTGTGGCAGACGATGTCTTAGTGGGCTGGTTGCTAAAGAGCTCTCATCTGATGATTCTTTAGGATAAAAGAAAACAATATTTGATTGGCCCATTCACTATGACGACTCGAGAGACACCAATATGTACAATGCAACCAAAGTTACCCGTGCTGCTCTGCTCCGCCTCCTCAGTGGCCATCTGCATGAGCGCGTCCAGGACCAGGGCGTTGTCTAACCATGTGTACCAGTCTTCTAGCTCCTGTAGAAAGTTAGCCCCAGTAGCTTCAGACACCTTCCTGGTGGCCAGCTTGCAAAGGCGCTCAATGAAGCCAGGAATATTAAGTAACGTCACTAAAGAAAGGTTTTGGATATTAAAAGAAAATAGATTTTTATTATTTGGGAGAGGGAAAAAAAACACCATATTTGAATGTATAATTATTATACAACTGTGTCAAGCATACAGATTTTCAAAACACACCGATTTATCCCACTTACCCTGGTTAACCTCAGCACGTGAAGGACTGGCATTGCGTTTCTGCTGAGCATTTTTGGCCAGAAGGGTGTGTTTATCATCGTTCCCCACATCGGGTTCAGAGATGGTGACGGACAGGATGCGGCAGAAGTTTGCCAGCTGCTGTTGGTCAAAGCTCTGAACCAGACCTGACAAGTTAGGAATACCCTCCAACTGGATCATCTCCTGCAACGTTAAACAATGCCATGAATTCACAATACACTTGAAGCATTTGGCATCCATAAATTAATAACCCTGAAGTTTCTCTACAACTTTGATTTGAAATGGGAACAGAGCCACACAAAAAAACTCACCGCCATTTTTTTGACACATCAATAATCCACTTAAGAATGGAAAACACTGACCTTTTTAACTCCTAGAATATCCTCAATTAAAGTAGCCGTCTGAAGGAAGGTCTTCTTGTTTGTCATTAAGGTAAACAGAAACAGAACAAAGTCGTCCCTTGCTGCCAGGCTCTTTGTGACTCCCTCAGTCTGGAAAGAAAATAAGTTTTACTACGTAATAGGCAGGATTTTATAACTCTGGACTGGGTCACACAGTAAAAGTAACCTGACACTTACACATATGCAGCAGTTGTAGAGGACACTAAGGCAGTCCTTGACCAGATCATCATTCACTACAGCAACGCATTGTTAGTTTTACAACAAATATAATGACTTATTTTTGTATCGGTCTGTGAGTCATTCTTACTTTTAGGTTTCTTCTTCTGCATAGTTAATGTGGGCCGCATTAAGATTTCGACTAGCAGCTGTAGAGGGAGATACAGTCAGAAATCCTTTAACATGTAAAACATGCATTTGTAACAGATGGGCCAAGAGCAAACTTTCACACTCACATCAACTCCACCAAAAAGATCAAAGGTGTATGTGTTGGGGAAGGTGGATTCCTGAGCAGTCTTTCTGTCTTCTGTGACAAATGACATGGCCTCCATGGACAGTTGTGATGATAATACCTGGTAAATCAGACTTGTGAGATCTTGATCTCAATCCAATTACAGTACAATGCAAAGACACAGACAGAGTAAAATTGGCAGACAGACCTTAAGCAGGCTGTGGGCCTGGGAGAGGTCACTGTTGGGATGGCTGCTTTCATGGAGCTTCTGTAACAGCGTGGGGATGCCATGCCACTTAGCACGTTTATCCCTCTCCTGGAGCAGGCCTCCCGGAAGCTGCAGTACAAACCGTGCTCAATTTCACAACATCAAAGAGTAATACAGGGCTGTCAGTGTCACACGGACAACTTTCAATACAGTATTGATCTTTGTAAATTGAAAGCGTTGCTGGAGCATTAAAAACATCTGACGTTCAGTTTGAATCATTTGAGTGCTTGCATTTCTGATACACATTCATGCTTCCTTCTCTTAAAATACCTTTGTCATAACATTTTCAGGGGGTCAACACCAGATGAAGAATTGAGCACAAGGCTGGACAGAAGGACGCGTGAAATCTCAGTTTTTGTAAATAAATATCATACAAACATTTGACGCAACACGTAACGTTATATAAGCATAACGACAGCAGCCCATACATGCAGCGACAGCCGTCATGGCTTGATCCATTTAAGGAAACGATCGTTTTTGTGGAGTGTGTCGTTACGTAATGCCCTGGCTTAAAACCAAACTGTCTAACGCTATGATTTTGACAACATAAGAGAGAAAGGGGGGCTTAAACTTTTCCCCAACTCTGAAATATATGACACAACACCCATTGCCTCGTTTCCCTGATACAGATCGCTTTAGCAGAAATTTTATGTCCAAGCTAACTTGGCCTAAGCTAAGCTAACATTGCTAACAACAAAAGAGCCACTTGAGGCGGAGCTCGTGGTGTATTTCTGACATTTTTGACGTGTCAGTCGGCAGAACTAGACTTTCTGAAATGGATGCAATATAACTTTGAGGTACATATGTGATGAATAGCCCATATTATAACAGCTAAGCCGTAAACACTGAGGTGAGAAATGTATCTCCCGTTCAACGTCTTGTGTTCGGGCTGCATTCCAAGCCAAGTCCCTGGTTTCTGTCGATCAACTTTCAACTGTCTTTATATTGAAATATACGCTCACCTGCGTCCCTCGACTGAATCCTCGGCCAGTAATCTTACTAGTCGTGAACTTTGTGACTATATTGCCGTGACAACGTCTTCTCTTTCCTCCAGTAAAAGGGGACTCGGGCCCCTGAAGCGTCGCCATTATTTCTTCTTCCTGAACTGGACTGTTCAGCAGGAACTGGGCGCTGGAACCAGATAAGGGCTAAACGCCCCATCTTCTGGTTTACCGTTGTATTGCATTTTACAGTTTTCTTTTTTAAATTTTAAACAATGAAAGAGGAAGCCACAACATTATTATATTACTAAGGTTTCAGCTTACAGGCGGACTGGATAAAGAGCTGAAACCTTAGTGTCGCAGGCAAAGCCTTTTGGATGAGAGGCAAAACATCCTACACTTCGACTACAGAGTGAAATGACTCAAGAACCTTCATCTCAGTGGCAGACAGTTCAGCTACTGATCATATCTCCAGTTAGTTGTCGCTTGTCGACCTGCTGCTGTTGTCTTTGGATAAGACATTTCAATCACCTGGCCTCCAGTGATCTGCATAGTCTTGTGAATTAGTGCAAATGTGTGTGAGTGTGAAATTAATGCAGGACAGAAAATGGAAAGTAGGCAATGGCTTCAATCTGGCATGGCTTGTTTGCATGCATGAGTCTCATGTGTACCCATTAACATGCACTTTTCCAGCCAAATAGACAAATTATATAAACTAACAGTGTACACAAATGCAAAGGGGGAATTAGGTAAAATCATAAATTTCTTCCATGTGTGTTGTTACTGATTTATAAAGAGTAGAGCATAGCTTGAAACCATAGCAACAATCCAATCCCCTTTATTTATAAAGCACTGTTAAAAACAACAAAGTTCACCAAAGTGCCGTACAAAAACGACAATATAAAAATACAATCATAAATACCGAACAGGTGAAATGAAACAATGAAAGTGACCACTGAATATCAAACGTTGAGAGGCCACTGAACTTGTGTTTGTGATATAGACACATTCCGATTATGTACCATACCAGCTTATCAAGGACAGATTTGTCCTTTTTAAATATATATATATTTTTATGAGCAGTAGACGGTGGTGGCAACACAAGTAAACAACCAAAGGTAAAATAGACCAGCATTCAACAAAAATGAAACACAGATTATAAATGCAACAAAGTCGAATAATTTAATGTAAGAATAAGATCTGTCACAAAGATCTCTACATATTACAAATTCCGAGCACTGACATTTGTTGTTGCTGTGGCTGGCAGCCAGGAAGACGCAACTTTGGACAATGTAGTGTTTCAGGTTTTTGTTGTTTTCGCGCTGTCTGTTTCTGTGTCTCTCTCACACAGTTCATTCAGAGCACTGGGACAGACATTACTGTGAGTTCATGGGGCAGAGCCAGACTGTGGCTCTCTTGTAGGTTTCCCACATTTAAGTCAAGTATCCCATTCAAGATCACTGCCTTCTGTCATCAGCAGGTACGAGTTGATGGCCTCGCGTAGACCTTCACTGACCAGGGAATTAACAGATTCTGTTCTGTTTCTTCTAAAGATTACAGATCTGTAACAGAAAAGAGAATATATTATACTAAAGTATAATTGTAAAGTATTACAGCACAGAATCAGTCTGTAATCTGGTTAGATTCTACCTAGTAGTTAAATTAGTCTCTTGATCATAATGACATAGGTGACTAAGAACTTTTATGAATAATATGGTTATTAAAAGCAAAGGCAAGTTCAAAGTATAAGGATGAATTATGATTAAGCAGTAAGCACATTCAATTACAAATGTTGTAATGACCACTTCATTCTCACCTGCTTATGTCTTTCCAGTTTATTGTTGGCCTCCTAATGACAATTGGTCTGACGTTATCCCAACCACCAATGAAGCATGGCTTTGTGAGCCGGCAGCACAGTCCATCGGCACACTCTGAAATAAGGATCGTCACCATTTAAATATTTTATTTATTGCTCAAATCAAGGCTGGACAATTGATTGCAGTTTGAATGGGTGAAATTTGTAATCTGCAAAGACTGGTTTCTGAACTTTTTCCTTTTGTCAAATCGTAGTTGGGAGTCCCTGTGAGTTAGATAACCACTGTAGTGATATTGGCCTACTATATATTTGATCCGTCTGATTGTTATACTAGTTTAGTATTTCATAATTCAGTCTTCTCTCAAATGCTACTGCTCCTGTTCTGGATGTGTTTAAAATGTGCACTGTGAACTGAATCTTGATTTGAAAACATACATAACGTATCTCACTTACAAAACTGTCAGAAAACAATTGCAATAAAATGGAATAAAATAGTACCCCGAGTTTACTTGGTCTTTCCTCCTCACCTGTGTAGTGGTTGATGAGGCGCTGCAGTGAGGGGAAGGTGAGTCCTGGAGAGATGTACACCCAGCCGTTTGGGAGGTGAGATATCCGATAATGCTTGACACTGTCCACATTTGTGTGAGGCCCTCTCATCAGGACAGAGAGGGAGTAACAGTCTGCACACAGAGCCAAACAAACAAGGTGCAGTAGATTATGTTACGTGCTGATCCGAAATGTCTGGGAAAGTGACTTAAGGAGGAAAAGTATGGGTTTCGAACTGTGGCAAGTGCACCACATTCGTAGTTGGGCTCCTTCAGGTGATTGTCGGAGTCACCTGCCATTGTGCACTTTAATCATTTTAATTAGAGATTATTTAAATGTTGCTTCAGTAATGTTTTTAAGTTAGGTTTTTGATTTAGACGTAGTTTACAGGTAGTTTAGACATAATTTAACCTCTTAACCAAGTCCATTTTCTCCAATTCAGCTTTACCCAAATCTAAAGGTTTACAGCATAATAGGCTAGTATAATGGCTCATTTGAAAGCTAAGACCTACAAAACTCATTGCGTTTTTGCCACATATTCATCGCTCTTTGTCACTTTTTTGTTGCATTTTTGTCATTTTTCTGTTGCTCTTTTGTGGCTTTTTTGTTGTATTTTCGTCACATTTTTGTTGCTATTTTGACACGTTTCCAGAAGCTTTTAGATTAGGGTAAAGCCAAACGGGAGAAAATGTGCTTGCTTCAGGTGGAGTTTAAGAGGTTGAGAGGTTAATCTAATTAAGGACTATTTAAGACTCATTTTAGACCTGATAGGACTGATTTAATCTTTAAACAGGCCTCATGCACATGGAAGGTCAAATAAATTATCTGGTGGTACTTGCAGTAAAAAGTCTTATCTAGCTCATACACATCATCATTGATTTTCACGAAACAAATAAAAAAAAATAAAAATAAATAACAATAGTAATACATTTTTGGAGAAGCTCATCTGTTATCATAGTGTTACATCTGGTCAAATTGAAAGAGATTTTTCAAACAAAGCTTGAGTTGACTCTTAGTTTCTTAGTAACTTCCTGTTATAGTGTTTTTTGCCGCGGTTGCATTAGACCACAGTGTGAACTCTTTTTCTCATTTTTCTCTGAACACCAAATCAAGAATATTTTACATATACAACGTACCTTTATTTGTCTCTGATTCCCGGATTAGGAATGACCCATTTATGTTGTCTGGTAGCATAAGTTGTTCCACTGCTTTAAACCTACTGATTCCTGTGTACAGCCATCTAAGAAAAGAAAAAAAAGGCGGTTATAGTAGGCAGAACTGATATATTTCAGGGAAACTGACACTAACATCTGCCGCTGGAGGAGTGATGATACTATGTACAGGGGAGACAGAATGGGGTTGTTCCTATGTGGGTACTCCCTATCTCTAGAGGCACCTTATAAAGATCCCGTGACTCACCTGTGTGTCACCCTGGCAGTGTAGTTAGTGGGAATGTAGCTCTCACGCTCTGTAGTCAAAGATTTTACCATCATAAAATCACCATCGCTGTGGAAAATAACAAAATAGGAATACATTATACTGGATTTCATAAGTTGGTACATTTGATACATTTAAACAGAAGCCACAAGTCTTAAAGTACGCTAATTTTTTTCTCAATGGCATAGTGGGTATTAAAAATGTGTATTATAGCAGTAGTCATTGAGTGCTGTATCTCGCACCTCTATAATCTAGCCTATACTAATGCATGTTCCCAGCAGTTTGGCTAAACCCCTACCTCTGAATTAACTAAATGAATTACTTTCTGTATGTATTATGTAATTTACATCACCCATATTACTCTGGGTTCTTAGTTTTTCATTGAGACTGTTGGTGCTTGCCTCTTACTATCAACACAAAATGTGTCTCATAGGATACATACTCGGATGTAACAGTGAGTCTATCCCCGATATGCATAGTGAGCTCTGTCTGTCCAATGGAAGGGTAGTCGTGAAGAGATACAATGATGCTCTCTTGATAGGCTGTAGGGAAAGACGAGTATTAAAAAAAATATAATAAACAAATAAAAAACAGTGTATAATGCAAGGCAAAATGTGGATTAAACCTCACCTGAGGATAGAGGCTCAGAGGGAGAAACAGTTGTTCTTGAGTGGCACCCGGTGGGACATGTCCCCATTGTTTCTTGGATGCTGAAAAAAATAATGAAATGCTAATTTAAAAATGAGAAGTGTGGATGATGGTGTTAATAGTATTCCACAGGACATTACACTAAAGGGTCTTCATTAACTGATCATATAATAAGCATAATTAGAAAATTGGTTCACAAGTGGCACATTGAGCTCGTTTGTTACCTGGCAACTAACTCTTGCTCAAACAGGAAGCTACCAAACCACATCAGAACATTTTCTGTTTTTAAATTCCATTTCAAATTTAGTTTGACCACATCAGGTATTGTACTGGTGCTCATATATATAAACTACAAACACAAATGTGAAATGAATCAACAAAAAGACATGACAGGTTAAAAATGATATATACCTAACTTACATCATGGACTTACCTTTGATGCAAAATTATTGTTTGACGTGACAGTAATATAGATGTTCAGTCCACTGTGCCTTATCTTTTATATGCCACACACACAGCCTCTTGCCTTGGTGGCCCTCACACTGCTCAGGTCCCTCTGTTGTCCCGCTGAAGCTGTTACTGCAGCTGTTTGTAGAAGCCGACTGAGACGGTGTTTCCTGAGTGGCTTTTATATCCACCACGCTGAGTTCCTGTGACGCACATGGCCTTGAATGATCAATGATGTTTTGATCAAATGCACATCTTGTTCATATGAACGACGCTAGTATTACTTGACAGAACACCAATGACAGCAGTGACAACATTGTTCCTCTTTTAAACGTATGGCAAATCACATACCAATATACAGTGGGAGGAAAAAGTGAATACATCGTTTGGAATGTCTTACATTTCTGCCTAAATTTCTCCTAAAATGTGGTCTGATCTTTATTAAAATCCCAAGAGTGAGTAAACAGTTTCTGCTTAAACTATAATACTGCCCAAACATTTACATTTTATCATATTTTTATTGGCCATAACATGTAAACATTTACAGGACAGTGTGGAATAAGTGAACCCATACTGTAGCAGGTTGGCAGCAATAACTTTTTCCTGTAGTTGCAGATTAGACGTGCACAACAATCAGGATGAATCTTGGACCATTGCTCTTTACAAAACTGTTGCAGTTCAGCAGATTCCTGCGATGTCTGGTGTGAATGGCTTTCTTGGGGTCATGCAGCATCTCAAACGGGTGTCGGTCAGGACTTTGAGCCATTCCAGAACGCATATTTTATTCTTCCGAAACCATGCTGAAATGGATTTGCTTTTGTGCTTTGGGTCATTGTCTTGTTGCAGCACCGATCCTTTTTTGAGCTTCAACTGTCTCAAATATCTTGATAAACTAAACACATTTTTCCATTGATGACAGCAAGTTGTCCAGTTTTGATGTTGGTGGTCTGTTCCATTTTTCCTCCACACATGACGTTGTGTATTCCGCCCAAACAATTCAACTTTGGTTTCATCAGACGTGTAGCAATGTTCTTTTTAGAAAGCAATGGCTTCCTCCGTGGTGTTCTCCCATGAACCCCCCGGAGTCATCTTTACAGGCCGGCCACTCGTTGGAAGTGAAGCAACAGTGCTGAACATTAATAGACTATTTTTCTTTATGAACATCAAGACAAGATGGTTTTGTAACCTTTTTCACCTTTAAATTAATCAACATTTCTTGACCGTAGAGAGAGCTCTTTTGAGGGAGGCATGATGCACATCAGACAATGCTTCTCAACAAGAGACAGTTCTTAACTAGTGTGTGTTATTCAGTGGGCAGGGGAGCTTTAAGCCACACCTCAGTGATTGGACTTCAGGTTGGCTCACACTTGACTTTAAATGTCTGCTAAAATTTGTCTTATGAGCTCTTGGAGCATCCTTAACCAGGCGGTGTACTTACTTATTCCTCAATGTCCTGTGAATGTTTAAATGTTACTGCCAATAAAAACATGTAAATGTTTGGATGGTATTAGTTTAAGCAGACACTGTTTACTGATCCTTGTGATTTTAATAAAGATCAGACCACATTTTATGAGCAGTTCAGGCAGAAATGTAAGAAATTCCAAACGGTGCACTCACTTTTTCCTCCCACTGTACTATACTATTGGCTTGCAACAGCTATTTATTTATCTACACTTTATGGTTTATAATCAGAGTCAGTGGTGTGTATTACATTTGTAATGGCTCGCCAGCAAAGGTTTTGCCCACAGACACAACGACAAAGTGCTTCAGTCACCTTGAGTCTCGGTGAGGCTGCGTTTCAGTTTCATGCAGCTAAAATCTGGAACAGTCTTCATGAGGATGTGAGACAGGCCTCAACTCTGACAATGTTCAAATCCAGGCTGAAAACAGTTCTTTTTACCCGAGCATATGAAAACTGAAAGTATTTTATCTGCACTCTTGCCTTTTACTGTAATTGATAAATTTTTATGTTGATGTTTTATTGATTGATTGTATCTGTTTTCTTGTAATTTCATGCAACTGTGAAGCACTTTGAATTGACTTGTGTATGAATTGTGCTCTACAAATAAACTTGCCTTGCCTTGCCACATGTGCTCCTTATACTTTTTAATAATTTTTCCACAATGGGCCACAGTTAAGTGAAGGATATGTCAGATTGACTTGAATTCTCTCCAGAGCTCCTGTTTCTACAGACGCTACTATATGCATATATCATTCATTCATTCAATCAATACTTTAATTTGGACAGAGCTACTATAGAAGGAAAACCAAAGAGAGCTACTGTACAGTAAATGTTCTTCTGGCATAAAAGTGCCAGTGCAGTACAAAATTAAACCAACAATTAAATGATACGGTGATAGTTTAAAGAGATGTGTTGCTATCATACATTTTAGCATGCATATACAGTGCCTCTCGAAAGTACTAATACACTTTGAACGTTTGCACATTTTGTCATGTTTACAACCATAAACATAAAGATTGTATTTTGAATGTTTTACTGAAAGTTCACACACAAGTAACAGACAACTGTGGAGTGAAAGCAAAATGATACATGATTCTGTTATTTTTCCAAAAATAGAAAACCGAAAAGTCGGCGTGCACAACAATTCATACAGCAGGAATTAATACTTTTTGGAACCCCCTTTTTCTGCAATAACAGCAGTAAGTCTTTTGGGGTATGACTCTACAAGGTTTGCACATCTGGAGACATTTTAGCCCATTCCTCTTTACAAAACAACTCAGGCTCTGTCAAATTAGAAGGAGAGCGTTTGTGAACAGCAGTTTTCAGGTCTTTCCACAGATTTTCAATAGGATTTAGGGAAGGCCATTCTAACACATTAATATGTATTATTATTTTTTTTTTAAACCATTCCATTGTAGATGTAGCTTTGTGCTGGAAGGTGAATCACCGCCCCAGCCTCAATTCTCTTGCTGACTCCAGCAGGTTTTCCTCCAAAATGTCTCTGTATTTGGCTCCATCCATCTTCCCAACTATTCTTACAATCTTCCCAGTCCCCGCTGAGGAAAAGCAGCCCCATAGCATGATGCTCCCCCCACCATACTTGACACTGGGGATGGTGCACTCAGGACGATGAGCAGTGTTAGGTTTGCTCCATACATAACGTTTTGCATTTGGGCCAAAAAGTAAAATGTTTGTGTCATCTGACCAAAGCACCTTCTTCCACATGGTAGCTGTGTCCTCCATATGACTTCTAGCAAACTTCAAACGGGATTTCTTATGGCCTCCTTTCAATAATGGCTTTCTTCTTGCCACTCGTCCATGAAGGCCAGATTTGTGTAGAGTACGACTTATAGTTGTCCCATGTACAGATTCCCCCAGCTCAGCGGCAGTACGTCGCAGCTCCTCCAGAGTTATCTTGGGGCACTCTCCTTGTTCGGTCTGTTCGCCCGACCCGTGTCTTGGTAAGTTCGCAGTGGTGCTATACTCTTTCCATTTCCGAATGATTAAACAGTGCTCAGTGAGATGGTCAAATCTTGGGAAATCTTTGTATAACTTAACGCTGCTATAAGCTTCACAACTTTATCCCTGACTATCCCCCCTCACAGTTGTCTACGTGTGTGTGAGCTTTCAGTAAAAAAATTAATAAAATCTTTATGTTTAGGGTTGTAAACATGACAAATGTGCAAAAGTTCAAGGTGTATTAGTACTTTCGCAAGGCACTGTATGCGAAATATAAAAAATCTGATTTGTTGAAAAATCCATGTTAAAGCATTCACACACACTCAAACACCAAGTTCAAGTGAGTAGCTTTTCTTTAGTATTAGGAAGTCTAAGAGAAAGGTCTAGAAAAGATGTTACATCTTATAGCGGCCATGACTTTACTTTCTGTGGTTGCGTTCATGCTAAAAATAGATTTGTTCAGCTCAAGACAAAGATAACAGAAACGAGGGCAGTGGTTGGAAACTTGCCCACAATTGACTTAGGTTACTTTCCACTCACTGCAGAGAACAAAGTGTATGCGACCCATGTTGAAACTTTCCAAAAGAAAAAAGTACAATTACACTGCATGTTCTTATATTTTATTCAGTAGTAATATAAATGGAGTTGAATCAGCGAGTGTACCTTCTATACTCAAACCAACAGGTTAAGATTACTGAACACAAAAAAAAATCAAAAACATTTATACAAACAAACAAAAGGAGAATTATCCTAATTATAAAAATCCATATAAACTTGATAACAGTCAGTGACGGGGTCAACACATTTAATCATTACTAGACTTTAGAGAATTCATCAACTGAATCTCATACGCTTCTCCTTTTCATATCACGTGTAGTCAAGTACAGTGAACATGTAGCAGCATGCCAACATTTGGATAAAGTCACCGTTACCAAAGTATTTAGTCCAGAAATGAATAACAGAAACTTAGAACTCAACAAACAGCAGTTAAAACAAAGGATGCAAAATTAGTTTAAATAAATAGAAATGTGAGTGGATCATATTCTAGTTTTAAAATGTAAAACAGCTATCAGAAAGGAATGTTATTGTGGATTTGATATATATTTAATACTATATATTTCATATTTTGCATCTGTTATATATTTTTAAAGCATCCTTCACTAAGTAACATTTTAATTCAGATCCTTGTAGCGTTCAGCTGCAGAATGGGGGGGGTCAAGGGGAGGGGAGGAAAGATGGGCATCTGTAGTTTTAACAGGACACCTCCATGGTCTGGGGTCCTGACTGGCTGTCAATGTCCCCACTACCCTCAAGCAGGCTGTTGAGGTTGTTGCGGCTGCGACTGCTCTCCATGGAAGTGATGCTGGAAGAAGATGTTGTGCGTGAGCGAGCCAGCCGAGTCATTCCTGCTGATGGCACTGAAAAGAGGGGAGAGAAGGAAGGCATTAATATTCAGGGCACACAGGCCAGAGTCTCAGTGCAGCATGGGAACACAAAAACCTGAAGAGAAGCATGGCATAGGAAGTGCAGTCCATGCAAACACGCCTCACAATAAGATGCCAGTCAAATGAAAACAAAATGTACCAAACTAAACTTGTACTAGAGAAAAACAAAAAGCATAAATTGCAAACTAAGTTGCTTTACCAAAACCATCACAGCATGCAAAAATATGTCAATAAACAACCCATGCAAAGAGGAAACTAAAACCCTCCAAAATGTCAAGTCCATCATGTGTACATAGACATTCATCTAATGTAAAGGCCAGTGGCTTTACGTCTATGAACTGCGCAACAAGCTGGTACCTGATTCGTTGCTCAGGTGACTGAGGAGAACATAGGGAACTGGAGGGCAATAATAAGGCAGGAAAGAGAAGAAGAAAAGGGATCATGTTGACAGCTTTGCTCTGATGTAGCTTTAATCTGTGATCAGAAAGGATCCAGTGCATCTCAGTGGCTGAAGAAGGAGCCACAGCCAATAGAGCAGGCCATGTTATAGACTTCTGGACCTTTGACTGTGCAGTTTTCCCTTTTGGCTTTCACACTGTTGCTATGTGTTAATAAGGGAAAAGCTGCTTCGAGAATCATGCTGTGGTGTGACACACACGCTCACAGTGTGAAAACACATTTTAATCGGCTCTAATCCTGCAATGGCATTTGATCAACAGGGGTACTCTGACACAAGAGCTACACCCAAAGGTGCCTCCAACAGCAACGGCTTTGAAAGAAAGGGGAGCAGCAGAGAAGAAAATCAGATAGACATCATCTGCATACCCACAGCAAACAAAGTACTGTTTTCATGTTTGATCTGGTCTTTCCAGTCTGGAGAATCCTGACGGCCTGTTAAACTATGCACTCTTTTAACAAATGCATGTTTAAAGACGAGCACACGAGAGAAAATGTCCATTTCCACGCCCACACAGAACTGAGTAGAAATGGATCTGATGTGCAGTAAATATACATTTAGGATCTGCATTTCAGTTATGACAGAAGCACAGACCTCACCTATTGAGGGTTGTGGTTGACAAACACTGTAAGGAGCACAGAGAATATGCCATTACCACGTGCACAGTCTCAGTCTGTCCCTCTGTGAGTAGCCTGGTAAAAAAAGCCCTTTCATGCACTGTGGGCCACTGTCCAGAGCCCTGGGTTCACAGCAGGTCTGTACCCGCTCACATACACGACAGTCCAGGCCAACAATCCCTATTTTAAAAAAAACACCCATTGCTCTGATGTCAACAGGAAGTACATCGTGAATCTAAACACCAACTTTGACCACAAAGACGTCAGCCCAAAAACGTATTAGAAACATTTACTTTGTTAACACAGCAAAACAAATGTCACATTTTACTTACTGTAGCCCATGCCCTGGACAAAGTATTTGAAGGCCTCTGCAAGCTTTCCTGGCTGTAAAAAAAATACTTAAGTGAGTGCATTTTAAAACAATTTCATAAACACAGTTTAGACACATGTCAGAAGATGCATTTACCTGCACAACCTGGGGCAGACCTCCACAATCAGCCATCTACGAAAACACAAGTGTCCTCATCAGCAATTCAACTAGGCCCATTTTGCATAACATTCACAAAGGCTTACCTTTAGCAGTGTGGTTTTGGTGGGATTTAATCTAGAATTGCACTCCACCTGAAACAGAAAATAAAAGAAATTTGGATTTAGCGGAAGCTGTGCGGATTTTTCCTCTCATTAATATTTTAATATACTTAAGACGGAATTGGAACTCACCACAGCCTCCACAGCAGGAGATGTGTCTCCAACCACTAGTAATGCAGGGCATCTAAATGGGTAAAGAATAAAAATGTGAATACTTGCATACATAGAAAGCCCAAGACATCCCACAAGACTCTGTTCTCTAAATGGTGTATGGACAATGAGGAGAGAATACTGTTGTAGGAAGTGCACATACGTGAGTGTGCTGACAGTGTGTTCATTTATTCCAACAATGGGCCTCTCAATCCCCAGGTCCTGCCGACTACAAAGAATTAGAAGATGAACATACCATGCGGTAATGGGTCATTAGTTATTTGTAACCAGCAAAGCTGGCTATCATTTAAATACATGTATGGAGTTGGTCTTACTATTGGTAGGATCCACAGAAGAGTGCCAGGTTATCCTGGTTAATGTCTTGGGCAATATGTAGACGGTAGGTCTGGATCAGCTCTTGGTTATCAGTCAGTTCATCCTAATGAGGAAAAATGCTTTTAGGCACAAAAGAAAATACACAGCAAGTGGAAACTATGTTAAGACTATAGTATGATCGAAGAGCCCTGAAGAGTCAGAAATTGTATAATTAAAATGGGAGTGTGAGATGAGGTTTAGGCATCCAGGGAAATCAAGGCAAGTCTAGGTTCTTAATCTACTGTTTCAGTCCATTACTGAATACAGGTCATGAGAATAATGAGGGAAAGCACGAGAAGATGGTGATAAACTCACTGTGCTGAAATGGTGACCCATGATGATGTCCACCAAGTTACTGGTCCAACCGGTCAGCTGCACACAAAGAAGTTAATTGAGTAGGAAAAACTAAATCATTTAGTGATACCTTATGATTGTGGGAGTCTCAACACAATCCGTTTTCTTTTAAAGCAGTACTAAATAACTTCTGTCCCTAGAGCCCATGAGCACAACTGCAGGTGTCGTAGCATGTTGCGTTTTTCTTTTAACTTATTAATTGTCCGTGAGCGTAAATACTACGCTGACAGAAAAGACAACGGGAGAGAGGGATATTGTACGTCCAATTACACAAGGGAGATAATTTTTTTCACTCAAACGTGACTGTAAATACTGTTTAAAGTGGTGCTAGCCCGCAGTTAGCTTGGCCCGTTAGCTTCATCTTCGTGATTGTATTAGTGTGCATCGGTTGCTCCGGTCCAGACGCTGTCAAGTTGCAAGTGTGGTTTTCTGGCCAGAGACACCAGGGGGTGATGAAAGACCCCCCCAGAGGGACTACGAAAAGGATTTATTAAGGTAAACCAAGTTATTTAGTACTGCTTTAAAAACATGTTGAAAAGGGAAATGGCAGCTTAATTATTTATGTTGTACTGACCTTTGAGGCGGCCCAGTCGATCCATCCCTCAGCACAGGGGTCTACGTCGATGAGCACAAGCCCCTCCACCAGGCTGGGGTGGTTCAGCTAAGAATTACAGACACAAGTCAGTGGACCGCTTTATTGAATTGTATCAAAGATGGTAGCTACTACAAAGTAATGTAGGAATCACTAGCTTGTCAGTGAAGTAAGGCAAAAAAGTACCAGATACCAACTGTAATTGCTACTACTTTTACAACTAGTAAAACAGATCGGGCATTTGGGAAATTAAACATTCCTCTCCATACAGAGATTGCTGATTGTGTTTTCAAGTCGATGGAAATGCAATCCGCCATGCGAAGTTATAAATCTATGAGGAGTAAACAAATACATTTTGTACGTGGCTGTTTTGAGCAAATGCTTTTTAGAATCGGTTTTGCTTCGTGAAAGCGCAATAAGAAGTGAGTAAGCCTGAGATAAGTTCTTTCCGGCGTCCAGCCCCCCCATCTTGTCTTTTTCATTATTCATCTGTTGGCACTCCCTCGCTCATCTCTGTCACTACTGGTATCTTCTGCTCCAATGTACACAGATTGTGCTTTTTTTAGCCAATGATCTTGGGTACGAGTGAAACGCGGTGATCGTCAGGATTGTGGCCTGGTGCTATAGTCTACTGCTGACTGTGACCGTAGTATGTGTTGAATGTACATAGCGGCGAGTATTACGGCTGAAATGATGTGTAACAAATACTAGCTTCATACTCACAGCAAAGCGGGTGAGAACGTATGCTCCTGCGCCGACACCAATCCCAATCACAGTGTTGACCCTGCAGACAGAGGCGGTTCATACGGATCAGCAAATCAATAGTTGGTTTATGCACATGGCCATGGATCAGCCGTCACTGGCAGAGAGCCACTTACCTGAGATGAGTCAACACGGAGGGCAACATTTCAGCCAGTTCGTCCATGGTGGGGTAACGGTATCTGAACACAGGCATGTCAAAGTTACCGTGAGGGAAAGTATACCAATGGTCTGCCTTTTTGTCCATGTATAAAAGTCAATCAAGGTTAATCATTTTGCTTCAGTAATAGTTTTGCAGGTTTTTGTGCCAAATAAACACTTCTCAAAAGGAGTCGTCGTAGAATGTAATGTGTGCTTGTCCATCTGTGTGTCAAGCAGAGACACATACCCACTGGGGAAGGGGGGCGCAGCCTCCTGTTGGCCCGGCGCGTCCACGTGGACCACAGCAAAGTGCTGCGTGATCTCTTGCATGTCCTCATAATTGAACAAGGTGTTGAAGCATGACTTGTCTAGAAAAGCAGCATTAATAGGTTTAAGTAACACAATATAAAAGTCTCAAGTCTGTAAGTTAGAGTAAGAGTCAGACGTACGGTTGAGGCCGATGTCGTGGTAGGTGAGTATGACTGGTCTGTTGCCTTTAGGCACGCCTCTCATAGTCACATGGAGGACGCCATGGGGAGTCTCTATGTCATGCTCCTGTTGACAGAACAAAAGTACATTCAAACTATTGTAAAAGCTCCCTCATCACCATGTTTAGACAGTATATGCCAACTAAAGAATATGTCACTGATCATAAGATCATACACACTTCAAATAGTTCACCAATCAACAAAATAAAAATTCTGATAAAAAGAACAGTCTCTTCAGAGTAAGGCCTTCTGGGAAGAGACTGCGGAATCTATGGGCCAGGTTGAGTCGACTGAAAAACAGTTTCGTACACAGGGCCATCGGGAAGCTGAACTCCCTGACCTCCCTCCCACTCCTCTTCCCCCACCCTCCGCTCCACAATCAAGGATGAGAGAAATAGAATTTCGAATCAGTCATGGTTTGACAAATAAAGCAATCTTGAATCTTGAAAAAAGCAGGGCCATACATTTTACAATACAATCAGGTTTACTTAAATTAATCATAACAGGCAGAGGACCTAGTCCTGGTTAGGGCTGAACGATAGACAAAATGTTTTCTCGATATTGATGCTAGATATCTCGATATTGATAAAACTATGGATTAGGTGAAAACTAAGCATTTTTCAGAAAAATAAAATACAAAAGAGTGCAGTTTTATTGATGAAAATCTATATAGTTTATATCTTGCTTTTTCGATTTTAATATTTTGAATGTTCATATCTCGATATAAATACGATATATTTTTCTTTTGCGATATTGATATCTTGATTGTTCACATCTCGATATCGATACATCTTTCAGCCCTAGCCCACGTTATAATAGCGAGATTAAGTTCAAGCTCATGATGGACGAGGTTTGTCACAGTCCCTTTAGAAGAGCTCAAACATAAACCCTGAAGGACAGGCCGCAGTAATTTATAACACAATTGCAACAGACGCAGCAGCAGGAAGGGAAAACTACTCATTCTGACTCTAGCAAATTACGCATTATGGCTGAAAGTAGCTGCTCATATAGAGATGGGCCTGTCTGACACCGACACGGACACACACACTACCCTGCGGTCATGCATCTGGACAGTAGGCTTCGAGACCCTTGGAGGCCTTTGACAGCAAATACAAATATGCACGAGCCCCGGCCTGGTAGGGGCTAAAAACACCCGTCTAAGAATTAGCTGCAATAGCTGCAGATTTGTCTCGTTTAGACAAGGACAGATTCAAGGACATTTGACAATGAACAAGCAGAAACACATCTGTCCACATGATAGAGTGTGCACTGCGAAACAAATGTATCAAGAGTCAAGAACTGAAGCAGAGAATAAAAAGATAAGATGACTTCAGAATCTGGAAGTTACCGTCAGCAACTGGAGCGTAAAGGCTCAGAGTGAGGACATGGGAAAACTACATGACTAACAGAAGGGTGTGTCGTAAAAGAAGGGTGCACAGCAATCATTTATCCTGCTCCTCCAGCTGTGACCAAGCACAAACAGAGCTCTGGCCATAGAGGCTCCAGGCACGATTTAGCTGCTGTATTGATCCATGCATTTCATCTCTCATTAATGACGCTCATCCACGTGTGTCTGGTTACAAATATATGGACATGGATGGGGTTTACAGGAACAGGACAGACGGGTGGGGCAGGAGACTGCAGCTTTTTACAGCATCCCAATATAGGATGCACACTGCAGACAGAGCATAAGATTGCTTGGGGAGAAAGCATGTTTAGTTTTTGCCCCACATAGTGCTGTGGAAAAAAAGAGCAGTGTCATCGCTCCCCGTCCCACTCTTTCCCCTCTTGTTGCCCCTCTGACAGGAGCTGCATCAATTACCACAGAGCAAGATCAGGGGGCACAAAAGTGCTGCAAACTGACACACTCAACAGCACACACACACACGGGACAATAAAGTGCACGGCCGCTCGCCTCTAGTAGCACACATGAAACTGAAGCTTGCATTGAAACTGAAGCTCTGAATTGGACAGAGACTTTTTCTGCTTGACGATACAATGGAAATGAGTAACCTCCAGCAGACCACTAGTACAAACATAAAAAATAATCACATTGCAATGCATAATATATTACTTCAACTAAAGCTTCTATATATTTATGTTGAAATGCACCACAAAACATCATGCATGGTCTACCTAGTCTGTCTCTTTCTTCCATAAATACAACAGCAGCTGCTGAGAAAAATAGCCCAAGTTGGGGTTAAAAAGGTGTTGACGGACAAAACCTGGAATACACTACAAGCACAGTCAGCTGCAGAAACACATTTCAGAAGCCCACCGCACAACTGTCCCTCTAATGAGAAGTAGCCAGGTGCCTCCACGGAGGACGAGGACGTCACTCACCACTCCATTCCCAGTGTATGCGAGCTGGTCCAAATCCAAAACAGCTGACATGTTGTTCCCACGCAGAGGCAAAAGAGCCTGTTATGCTATGTGCGAGAAGGGTGTGCGGGGCAGCTTTGAAGGCTTCCAAAAAGCAGGAGGAGGAGGAGGAAGGAGGGGAGAGGGCGGGAGGGTAGGGTAAAGACAGAAGAGGGTGGATAATCTGAATGGGAAGCTGAAGAGATGGGAAACGAGAGAGAGAGAGACAGACTAAGGAGGTGAGTAGGAGGGGGTGGTGGCTGAAGGAGAGTGAGACTGCAGTTTGTGCTTTGGTAGTCTCTGTGCGTCCGTACATCCAGCCATCGCTGCGTCTAATTGGATTGCGGAGGGTCAGGTGGGTAGCAGCTGGGGGTGGGGTCTGAGGAAAAGGGAAACAGGCAGGGGGAAGGGTAACGGGGTGCAGCAAGGATATTCAGGAAAACGCAGCGGAGCGCACGTCACCAGCTCATATCGGTGCTGAGGCTGACTTTGACAACACGCCCTGAGCTCTGCATCAGCAAAATGGCGGCTTGTGTTTACTATTGTGTCATTCTCACTCAAGAAGAATAGATTATGAGGATCGCAATACATTCACGGCGAACGTGAATCACAGTGAAGTGAATCACACAACAATGACCTTCTGAAGACTGTAGGTCATTGCATGGCTTAGCTCCTACATGTACATTACTTTGGTTTTAATAAAAAAAAGAAAGAAAAAAAGAAAAGAAAAAAAAGAAGAAAAGCAACCCAGGTTATCTGAGCCATGTAGTTTATTGATCTGCCACTCCTAGTGTGCTTTGTCATCAGCCCAGAGCGCGCAATGAGCCAATAGCACACATAGAGCAGTCCAAGAAGGTGGGACCTAGAGAGGCTTTGTTCTTGCATGATGTCCGCTCTGATAGCTTTGAGCAATGTTCCATCAAGTAAAATGCATGTTCAAAATATTGAGAAGTAGTGACTAGAAATCAGCTTCAGAATCAGGATGATTCGTTTCACACAGTACTTATACATACTTTATGTTAAAATAGGGTCCAGCAGGTGCCGAACACTGCTGTTGGGTGATCTTAATCTTATGGCGCACCATAATGACTCATCAAGTGTCAGCAGGTCGAGTGATCACAGACTTAAGCCAATGACAGAGTTTCCACAAAAATGTGGGAATAAAGCCACTGATCCCCTGCCACTGGTGAGAGACTTGCACTCAACTTTAAAAGGATCAGACCATAAGCTCTGTTCTGCCAAAGTGCTGCACTCACGTGATAAAGCATGGGATCAGTGTAACAGACTTCCGGAAGCATAACAAGATTTGTTTTAACTTAAATCTCCACAAGAGAAAATACACATATTTATGCTTTGTACCACAATAGCATTCATCCCAGGAAAGACATTCATGCATTTAGCGTGGCAATAGTAAATACATATGATTATGGCGCCCTCTGCTGCCCTTACTAGGAAGTAAAGACAGTCAAAACAGCAGTTGTTTATTCCAAACCCACAGCCACAAACGAGTACTATTATGAAGTAAAAAAAAGTCCCAGTGAAAGTGTTGCCATAAGATGGAAACATTTCAGGAGTCTACACTAATTCCATGGAACATTTTTCATGCAATTTTGGACAAAGTTATCAGGTTTGGTCAGGTCACAGCTGCCAAATATTTTGCTCAACGTCATATTAAATAGTAATTTAATAAGATTATATATCTTGACGGTGGCGCAGATGGTAGAGCGGGTCGTCTCATGATCGGAAGGTCGGGGGTTCGACACCTGCCTCCTGAAGGTGCATGCTGTCGTTGTGTCCTTAGGCAAGACACTTCACCCACCTTGCCTCCAGTGTCTGCGTACATTGGTGTATGAATGGGTGAGAGGTTCCTAGCTGTAAAGCGCTTTGAGTGCCTAATGTAGGTGGAAAAGCGCTATATAAGTTGAGACCATTTAGAGTGAGAGTTTAGGCACCCCGGATAAAAATTTGAATAATGACGCAAGGGAAAGATGATCTCCAAAAGGCATGATGTTGCAGATGAGACCTACGTCCCCATAATATTTCCCAAATCAGGTTTAGGCAGTGCTTTAAGTGGACAAAAAGAAGTACTCTATTTTTTTGTTCAATCCATATTTACCCCCTTGTTTTGTTTTTATTTCAGACCTTGTTCTTTTACTACTCTGAAGCCAGGAGCATAGTCAAGTGTTCATTGTATTTTAACCGAGCAGCGACGGTTGCGTTTCACACACCCTCTCCGGGATCCGCTTGTTTGTGTGGACGACCACCATGTTAAGTTGTTTACAGCGGCGCTTTTCACTGATACAACTCAAGGGTGTATGGGTAATGTAGTCTCTGCTCATGGTGGGTTGAAATAGGAAGCGTGCATTGTGAAGGGTGCTTTGAAAAGCGGCGGAGCAGCCAAAGGATTAAAACAGATGTGCAAATGCATGTCTTGACGCACGGAGAGGTGGCGGTACGCTCAAGAGCTATTTTTGGAAGTGGCGGTATTGAGTACCGGCCCACTTAAAGCACTGATACTAGGTACATAATAGTAATGTAAAATAGTAATTTAAACATCCACCATCGTTCCTGTCCCTAAGAAACCACGGATCACAGGACTTAATGACTACCGGCCGGTGGCGCGGACGTCTGTGGTCATGAAGTCTTTTGAGCGCTTGGTCCTGCCCCACTTCAAGGACATCACTGCCCCCCTCCTGGACCCGCTGCAGAGCCAACATGTCTGGACAACGCAGTCAATCTGGCCCTTCACTTTATCCTGGAGCATCTGGACTCACCAAGAACCTATGCCAGAATCCTGTTTGTGGACTTCAGCTCTGCCTTCAAAACCATCCTCCCCGAACTGCTACGAGACGAGCTCTACCAGCTCAGCGTGCCCGACTCCCTCTGCAGGTGGATCACTGACTTCCTGACGGACCGGAGACAGCACGTGCGGCTGGGGAAGATCGTCTCGGACACTCGGACTACAAACACTGGAACTCCGACTACAAACACTGGAACTCCTCAGGGCTATGTACTTTCCCCCTGGCTCTTCTCCCTGTACACAAACTGCTGCATCTCCAGTCACCAGTCCGTTAAACTGATCAAGTTTGCGGATGACACCACCCTTATCGGGCTCATCTCGGACGGTGATGAGTCCGCCTACAGGAGAGAGGTGGACTCCTTCCGTTTCCTGGGCACCACCATCACCCAGGACCTCAGATGGGAGCAAACCATCAGCTCCCTCATCAAAAAAGCCCAGCAGAGGATGCTCTTCCTGCGACAGCTGAGGAAAATTAAGGCTGCCAACCAAGATGCTGGTGCAGTTCTACACAGCCATCATCGAGTCCATCCTCATCTCCTCCATCACCGTGTGGTTCCCCGGCGCTACAGAACGGGACAAGCACCGACTGCAGCCCATTGTGCGTGCTGCAGAGAAGGCGATTGGCTGTGAGCTCCATCTCTCCAGGACCTGTTCACCTCCAGGACCCGAAGGCGTGTGGGTCGGATCACAGCTGACCCTTCTCACCCTGGACACGGACTATTCACCCCTCTCCCCTCAGGCAGGAGGCTACAGTCCATCCAGACCCACAAATCCCACCACTTGAATAGTTTTTTTCCCTTCCGCCATCAGACTCATGAGCAACAAGTCTCTGTAGCTTAGTTACAGACTCATGGATGTATCTGCACTTGCACTGTGTCCACACTTAGCCCCGCTGCTATCACTTAATATCACTTTATATGCCTACACATCTGTAAATCTCCCGCTGTTCTTCAATGTTAAATTGTGGTTGTCTTACCATATGTCAATTTTATTTAATATTTTTCATGCATGCCCCTATAGCCTTATAGTTTAAAGTTTTTTAGCTTATTTTTATCTTAACTCTGCGTTGTATGTTTTATGTCGCACGTTTGCACCGAGAAAAATTCCTAGTTTGTGAACCTGTTCTCAAACCATGGCAATAAAAACTATTGATTCTGATTCTAATGACAATGTAAAAAGGGTCAGAGTACCCTGCAGAATGAATGCCTCACAGTTCCCCAATATGGCCTGTATCGCAGCTTTAAACACTTTTCTAGGCAGCAGAGAGTCTTCCAGTACTTGTTCTTGAGGGATTTTAGCCCTTTCTTCCTTACAAAAGTCTTCCAGAAGCAAGAGCGTTCTGGGCTGTCTGTAACAGCTCTTTGGGGGTTTATGCACAGATCTTTGAGGGACAAGTCTTTAAAGCTGTGATACAGGCCATATTGGGGGCTACAAGGCATTCATTCTGCCGGGTGAACAAGCTTTTGCTCTGGGCTTTTTTATTTATTTATTTTTTACAGTAATATCCTTTTAAACATGTAAATGGAATGCCTTTTTTTTTGCCTTTTAAAACCTGACCTCATGCCTTTTGGGGATCATTTCATCGTCCCTTTGCTCCATGATTCACATTAATAGATATTTTGATACAGGGTGCCTATACCTTCACAGCCCATTGTATGATCATTCCTAACACACTTTGCAGTAGAACATGCAGGGGAGGGCTCCACTGGGGGGAAAAGGCAAAGAACCACTGGCATAGAGCAGTGGTTCCAAACCTCTTTTCCTTGAAGGCCGCCCTCCGCATGCTGTCAGGCCACAATCCCCACACCCCCCAAAACCGTGGCCCACAAAAATGTATACATACATTAAAAATAATGACCAATAAGCATTCATATCAAACTAATAAACTGAAATTGGAGTGCTTTCTGTCCCTGTACCCCATTTATCAGTCATATTCAATGAGCTGCAGAATCGTTGTAACATGACAAATCTGACCTCCAAAAAACAGCAGAGGGCGCTAAAGGAGCATTGATAAGAAGAGGGGAGCGCTGGATTCGTCCTCCAGCTGCGGGAATGTCACAACAGAGGCACAGACCCCCCCCCCCCACGTCACACATGTATGTGCTGCAAATGTGTGCAGTGACATAAGCTACCAGAGAGGCCAAACCCGATATTTGAGAAGTCTTAAAATCAGTCTTTGAAGAGTCCTTTAGTTTCAAATTGTGTTATAACCCAGGGATTATCGATTATTAGAAATCATGTTCATCAGCATCTCCGTCTTCATTTTGAGCAAGATTCTGGCAAGAAAACCCAATAATCTGACACAATATGGTTGTGTATTTGGTCAAAAAGGGGCGGCAAACATGAGGAAAAAATGACGACCTGTTATCGTTTTT
The DNA here is from genome assembly GCA_021464625.1 of Proterorhinus semilunaris. Taxonomy (NCBI): domain Eukaryota; kingdom Metazoa; phylum Chordata; class Actinopteri; order Gobiiformes; family Gobiidae; genus Proterorhinus; species Proterorhinus semilunaris. Next base: position 17,622,024 of record CM038344.1, read on the forward strand.
GCCAAACAGGACTTGGCATAAAAATGAAGAAAAGTACCCATGAAAAGTAAGCATCTTAAGAAAGTGGTGCACTGAATGAAAGCAAAGGAGTGTCCTGGACAATGCAGGGGAACGCATGCTGCGGCCAATGTGCGCTCTGAGCAGGGCTGCTTATGCTCCGCCTGCAGAGGCTATATTTAGCTCTGGTGGGATGCTCGAAGTGATGCAGAAAGTGAGACAGGGATGAAAGCGTTAACCCTGTGTGTCCTGGATGCTCAGGAAACAACGCTGCACCTCTGGTCAATTTCACAGAGAGCCTGGAGCCAGATTACACACAAAGTCCTATTTAACAGCAAATTAGCAGCTTGTATAAATGACAACTATCAATATCAAAAATGTATTAGGCTAAGCAGTCAGCTTAGCCAAAAAAAAAAAAAGCAAGACAGTATCTTGTCGTTACGGTCTTGCTTTTATTGTTTGCTGCTGTATTGCGCTGTCATACTCTCTCTCTACAATGTAATATAATGCTTTATGCTTTAACCCTGTACTTTTTTGTAGATCACCCTCTGTACATCTGGCAAATGATGAAAACTAGCTTTCTGGCTAATTCTAGCATCTTATACAGTTGCACTGTTGGCTAATATGCACTCATCTATAATAATAAAGCTGTTATGTTGAAATCAGCATTTTTTATAACGTTCTCCAATGCAGAAAGTAATGCTATACATAGAACCACCAAGGGTTAAATATTCTGCTAAATATCAGCAGAGTTATTTTAGGCATTCTCTGGGGCTGGAGGTGCACAGAAAGCAGAGCTAAAAACAACAATGCAGGTTTCTGTGTAGGACACTGGCTGTTCTGTTTTTTAGACAGATACACCGCACTACACAATGGTCACGCCTAGCTCAAAACCTGTGAGCTTCAATCAACAGTTTGAAACTTCAAAAACACTACCAGACGAATAGGAAACGTGACAATTCTACTTGACAAAAGCATTTTCAGTTCATTCCAAAGCTTTGGTTTAAAAGGTTTAAGACACAAGAGCAGCACAATCACAAAACCAAGCCAAAAACAATCAGTTCAACCATGAACAGCATTATTAAGAAGACGTGGCACAACAATGTATTTAAATCATTTCTACATTTTAAACCTATATTGAATAATCCAGGTTTGGTAAGTGATGTGCAGTCAAAACAATTACCTGGCAGTCAAAATCCTGGAAGTTGCGTCCGTTCTGAAAGTAAACACAGAAATACATGATTTAGCATTGGTCTTATATAGCGCTTTACATTGCATTATCATTCAGTCACTCCACACTCTGTGGCAGTAAGCTTCAGTTGCCCTGGGGTGGACTAACTGAAGAGAGGCTGCCAATCTGCGCCATCAGCCATTCCAAGCCACCACAAACCACTCAATCACAGGCTGGTGTAATCCATCACAAGTTTACGACGCAGAGCTGAAATGTTTTGACAGAACATGATTATTTTTAGTTTCTGGGCACGCGTGGTGGTGAAAGGGAGAATGGGCACGAGTAAACAAGGAGGATAGGGATTCAAAAGCAGACCAGATCAGCATGTGCCTGGAGGCAGATGGCGTTTATGAAGTCATAACTTGGCAAAAGCTCAACTTCTGTCAACTCTTATCAAACTGTAGAAAGGCAGAATGGAGATGGGTTCCAGACGGGGGCCACCTGACTGCATTTTCTTTACTACCGTCTGCTAAACTGTCATGAGGGGACAGCTGAAGGGTTGTGCACGCGTCTTATTAATCCTGTAAATAAATGTCCCCTGTTAAGTGCTTTGAGCCAGAAAACAGCTATACAAATAAGATTCCCTTCCCCAATCCTTCCCTGTGGCTGGGATAGTCATGATCCATCCCCAGAGAGAGAGAAGAAAAAAAGAAAAAAAAAAATTCAAAAGATGAATGGAAAAGGCAAAGACTTGAAAATTTATTAAAAGGGAAACTATTTTTAGCTTTCATTGTTCATTCCTTACAGTCAGACAGCCTGTAATTTCTACTGGTAACCTCTGTTGAGGGCTGATGTAATCTCCGGTCTGATCATTACAGTTGTCATGGTTACAATGCTGCGGCAGTCAGTGCACGGCTTGTTTTTACAGGCGCGCTGCGTCATCACCAGATTAAATTTGATTTACCGATCACCGCTGCTGCCTCAGTTTCAATCAGCTTGAACATACGCTGTCGACTACACCTCTCTATCTGCTTTTTAGACCTATTTGACTTTCTAATGAGCCGGCCACTAGAGGGAGTAATCGGTCAGTGTCCATCTTTCATCTCCCTGGTACTGTACGCAAGTGACAACATCAGGCACAAGACATTAGAATAAACAACTTTTTCAGATAGTGTTTAGCCCCAAATTATCATCCCCCTGAGACATCATAAACTTCTGCTAATCTGATGTAACGTACCCCCCAGACGGTCTGTAAAAGATGCTTCAGGAGAGAACAAAACGCTCCCCCTGACAGCCACGTTTTCTAATCAGCCGCTGAGATGGAGCGAGAAAGACGACCGAGTGGGAGAGCTTTGATCTGCCTGGGAGAGTTTTCTCCCCCCGTTTTTCCATGGCACGCAGAAATAAAGAGGAGCCTCCTTTCTTATTTCTGTATTGCCTCTGCCAAATTCATGGTTTATTATTATGTCCTTATTTCTACCTCATTATCCCGCATGCATCCCAATCCAGCTTTCTTTCTATCAGCTTGCACTCGCAACCAGTAAGATATGAATTATTTACAGTGATGACTGGAAGCGCAGCATAGGAATGCCTTGCACTATACAACGGTTCTAAGCGTTTGCCTTTGAGTATGACATGAAGACTCGTCGAGTTGGACTTTGTGTAGCATGAACCTGAACTGCAGTCTTTCCCACACGGCACATTTCACCCCGACACGGTTCAGGACGCAGTATGTGGCTTCACTCTTCTCCAGGGGAGTCAAGTTCATTTGAAGTGGAGGCCAAAAAATATAACTGTTGGTCAGGGGGGCTGAAACAGACAAAGCCTTCTTTGATAAAGTAAATAATATTTTACTGATTTTATTTTAATTTTTTTTAAAGAGTGCACATTACCGATTCACATTTTAGGCTTCAGGGATTTTCATCAGGCCTCCTATTCATTGTACTTTAAGATAGAGATAAAAACTCAACAATTGTGTTTTGTAATTCATGTTAGCTAATAACTCATGTATTACTAATTCATGGCACAGTGACCTGCATTGGATTGTTTTCTTTTACAAGATCCACTTTGTGTTTCTGTGACAGTGGCTCATCCACAGCTGCTTTATTTATGTATTTATTTGAACAGGGACAGTGTACAATATACATTAGCCTCAGAAAGGAGAGATGCATTGTACCAGGTTATAGCACTTGTGCTAATTTCCACCTGCAGTCCCTGGGCCTATTGTACATGTTTTTTTGTGGTAGGGGAAACCGGAGTACCCGGAGCAAACCTACGCAGACACGGGGAGAACATGCAAACTCCACACAGAAAGGCCCCGTCCAGGTGGGAATCCAACACGGACCTTCTAGCTGTGAAGCTAGGATTCATCACACTGATCTTTAAACCAGGAGTCATCCGTGTGTCCAAGCAACAACATATTGAACAGTGTCCTGTCTGTTCTAAACATAACATTGTGTGCTCGATGTGAGCAGATGAGCGCTTTATGACGCAATGGGAGCGGGACGAAGGGAGGGAGAAAGCAGCTGTGCACAGCCACAGTGCCTCACTTCACTGTTAAGGCTTTTAAACGCGGATTTTGATTGTCTCTCGTCCATTTCTGAGCTACTGCACTCTGTCTGCTGGCCATTGGTCCATTTCATTATTGATAAAAGATTTAAAAGCCCCTGAAATACCAACTTTTGATGGAGTTTATGATTAAAACCTTCATAAGTGTCAAGCCAAAGACTAGCGGAAAGAAGCCGCTAAAAGACAACTATGAAGATAAGCGAACAGCGGTAACCTTTTCCTAAAAGCTGCTAATGCCATCAATGGGCAAAAAACGATATGACACTTATTATTTCAAAGGGCTGTCTTCTCTCTCCTCTCTCTGCAAATCACAGGCCAGCAGTCTGTTCACATCACGTTGGCATCAGACCCAAAATGAGCGCTCATCGGCCCTGGTCTGGAACGCAAGCCCCAATGTTCGAAAAGCCGCAAGACAAGGGTAGATGGGCACCGTGCCGTGAAATCCCCATCTCCGAGCACAAGTTGCATGTTGGTGAATGTTTCTAGTTACCTTATTGGTCAGCAGAGGCTTGATCTCAGTCAGCTGGACATCCTGAAGCTCATCCATCTTCTTCTGTGGCCGATGTTACCCGCTGTAAAATAGCAGAGAGTGTTATGTTATAAACGTCAACTCTCCTTTCACATAATAGTTAAGGCTTGAGACTCATGGGAAGGGTAAAAAGGAGGGCTTGGAAAAGTTGCAACTCTTTTTATTTTTAAATTTATAATATATTTGAGGATTTATTTCAAACGGTGTTCATTTCATATAAAGTATAAAAAGACAACACTGTTAGTGATATGGTCAGAATAAACTAGCTTGATAATTTACCTATTGTGCATGTTTTTGGGGTGAAGGGGGAAACCAGAGCACCCAAGGAAACGCATCCAGACACGGGGACAGAAACATGCAAACACCACACAGAAAGGCCCGCTCAGGTCTGGAGACTGAACCCAAGACCTTGTTGCTGTGAGGCAAGAGCACCCACTGTTCACTGTCTAATCACATCCTGTCAACACAGTGCCTGCACAACACAAACTTGAACAGTGTATAGTGAGATAGCTGGTAAAAGCCTCTACCAAGTGAGGCTGGGTTCCGTGAAAAGCTACCAGTATTGTACTGGAAAGAAAGAAAAAACTAAAACATGTACAACTAATACCAAAAACTGGTACAGAAAGTACACACTCGTCTATTTCACCACCAGACCTACAGCCCCAGCACGAATACTTTAACTAGAGTAAAAAGGCACATTAAACTTGAGCTGTGTGCTTGGTTAAATCTGTCTCTAAATACGTAGATAGCTTAAAGGCAGCCGTCTCAGTTTGAAAGGCTGAGGCTTCAACGACGTGGTCACAAGTGTCAAGCAACGCAGATGAGTGTGAGTGAGCATTAGCACTAGCAAATTATAGCTATTTTACACTAGTACCCGAGTGGCTCTACTCAGCTGCACTCCTTATACTCTGCTTTCATACAATTTAGCAGCTGGTTTTCTGTAGGCCGAAGCGAGCCAGACAGTCAGCTGATGATTCACAAGAGCAGCGATAAGACAGCAAAGCAAATTAAATATGTTGGCAACTGCATATGTTATGTGGCAATTTTTACACCCTGCCAGCAGCAAGCATAAGCCAGCCTTGGTTTGTCCTCAATAGGGCTGGTACAAAATATCGGATTGCAATACTTTATGCTACAATACTTTAAATATTTGTGTTTAGTAGGGATGGGACGAAATATCGTTTGGCGAAATATCACGATACAAAACGTGACGAAACGCATAGAGTAAAAAAAAAAAATGGATCGCGATTTTTTTTTTTTATAATTTTTTTTTTATATCGTATTGTGACGTATCGTTTCGTGACTCTGGCATATCGAGGTGCATCGTATCGTGAGTTTAAGTGTATCGTCCCATCCCTAGTGTTTAGAGGCATCTTTATTCTGCACTCCTTTATTTTCCAGTGACAGTTACACAGCAGCTGATACCTCAAGTTTTCGACTAAGATCTCCTGAAGAGCTTCACGAATACTCTCAAAAAGCAGTACTTGTCCATAGTATTAACGAAGCAGCCAGCAATCTGGCCAAGCCAGTACTATTGAAAAAAGGTATAATTGAATCTTCTGTTTGCTGGGTATAATGGAGCATAAAGCAGACATGTTCAATGATAAAAATAAATTGTGTCATTGGTCAACACTGAATTAATGCGAGAAGATAGAAGTCAATTATGTAATTACTGTAAAAAGGCGCAAGGCTACATTAAATGCATTCCCCACAACATCAGGGTCCAGTCAAAAAGAATAAATACAGTACAAACGGCCTGTGAAGTGTAGAAAATCCAAACAAACTGTGCAGCAGTCTTTTATTGATGAAATGGTTGCAGAACGACCAAACAAGTGGCCGAGTATTCATGCACAGGCAGAAATGCTGAGGAGGCCATGTTTTAACAAGATGCTCTTAGCCCTCATTTGTTTTCCCCTTGAAGCCTGACGTTTGTCTGTGCATATAATCACAGAGCAAGTCTCCTCCCCCTCATCGCTGAAATACAACCCAGATGGCCAGGGCAGAAGGTGACCAAAGGAAGTACTATTGTATTACCTGGATGTGCCAAGCTAACAGGGGTTCATGTTGCACAAAGCAGCTGCCCCGCTCGGATGCCGCTTACGTGAGAGAATGAACGACCCAGAAGATATAAGCAGAAGGGAAAGTAGCATCGGAACTGGAAGTGGCTGAATCCTGTGCCAGAGTCAATTCCCAATCCACCTTGGACGTCTGACCTTTGGGACGTGTCAGAAGAAACGGCTGATACGTCGCAGTGTGGCCATCTTTCCAGCAGGTTAATTTGATACTGGATGGCACAACCATAGACATATTAATAGACCGTCATTACTCACTCCTCCCCGTTTACCATAATGGACCACGTTCGAGGGTGAAATCATGGCGGATTTACAGACTCCTCCTCCCCCGCTCTGACGAAGCATGTTCCTAAAAAGGGCATCTTCACTGTAGACTCGGCCCTTGTGTGACGTGTAGCTTGTGCAGCTCCAATGCCAACAGTCCGACCCTCATTAGTACGAGATTTCAAAAACATTTTCTTTCGAAAACCAGCCTGGTTTCTTTAAATTGTGACTAACCCAGCGTTATCTCAGGAGGAATATGTAGCTTAGAAAGTGTTTAAAAAATAGAAACCAGGCGTTAAAGTTATTTTTAACGTGTCTAAAGTCCAATGCTTTTCAATGGGAGACTAGTGGCTATATGGAGGTACTACAGCAATGGCGGCCTCCAGTGTTGCGGTCATAAAGCAGAGCAGCCAGCGGCCATTGGACACAACTCTGAACAGACAGCAGCTTAACAACGCCAAAATCAGGTCACAGCAGATTGTAGCGTGTTGATGAAAGTCTAGGGATTCAGAGGAGTACAACTGACCAGAGGCCGCAAATTACATAAAACGATCAAAAAGAGGAAAATAATAATCGAGTGTAGAAAGCTCTCAGCCATCAGTTCCGGAGTGAAGGCATGCGCAGCAAAATCCCTGCTGACAAATCCTGCTCAAGGCTGGATTTGAAAAATATTTAGACAAGTGAACAAGGAAATAGAGAAACAAATGTTTGACGTGCTTGAGCGGATTGATTACAACGGCCAGACCAATCCAACACTTCCTGGAGTGCCCACAGCAGTTAACCGGGTAACAGGTGTTAGGAGACAGGGTCACAGGGAGCTTACAGTTACTGGATTTCTCAACCCCGCTGACCTCGATACCAGGTTATCCACTGTGTTTTCCACGCACATGGAGTCTGCTCTGTGGGGGTAAACATGGATGGATTTTGATCAGTAAATGCATGATCTGAGGAGACAGTAAATGGCATAAAGTACAACTAACAGGAATGTCCAAACTTTTTTCATGGGGGGGGGCCGCATATTGAATCGTACACTGGATGAAGGGCCATAGATCGGTGGTTAGTGCCGCGAAACCTTTGACTAGCAGAGGTTTAAATTGTGCCCCACAGTCCTATTTATGCTTAAAACCTCCATGCCAGCTCTGTCTGTCTGAATTGTGTAGAGTTATTACATTTCAAACAAAAAGGACCATCTGATGTGTATCAATTCAAAATTGGTCTGAGAGCTGCGTTTGGCCCCCGGGCCGCACTTTGGACACCCCTGGTACAACACTACTACATGACGAAACTCTGCTGTAGTAACCACACATTAAATAGTTAGGCCAATGATACCAATATGCATTTTATTGCTCTTGAATTTTTGCCTGACGAAAGCCACTGGCCGAAACACTGGTGTTGCACGTATATAGTGTGCGAGAGTTTTTTCCCTGTTCTATTGCTCTTGAATGGAAATAATTCTTTCACAGTGTAACCAACCTCATCTACAGCGAACAGATCATAATCATCAAAGTAATGATAAAGAAAAAATGCTACAAGGCATTTCAATAAAACAGGGCCCAATCACTGGCACCGTTTCCACACAACTAGTCATCACTGACTCTTCAGCATGTGCTCGTGTTGCCATAGAGACCAAAACTGGTTGCCGATGTTTATTTAAAGCTGGGCTAGCCCCGAAGGCTGTACAGCGGTCTGGGATTCAGAAAATAAACGAACACAGGAAATGAAAAGACTATAAGCCATTTACACCACATCTTGGACCCTCGACAGTGACAGACTTTAATAAAGATATTCACCTCTAGTTCAAAGGCAGAGTGTTAAAAGAGTTAAAAGGTTTAGTATGTTATACAGTACAGTCCACACAAATAAGAAAATGAAAACATTACGTCACAACTAGGGGTGTAACAGTTCAGCTATCTCACGGTTTGGTACGGTTCACGGTGCAGGACCCACGGTTCGGGGCAAGTGCGATATAATTGGCTAATAAGTCAGTTTTGAAATAAAATAGCCCAAATGTTCATTATTAGGCAGTTGTAATTTCAGAAATACATTGAAAATGCTTTCACAGAAAACAGTTCTCTAAAGTTAAAAGAAAAAAGCAGCGCAGTGGGCCATGTGCTCGTTAAGTAGCCAATAAGTTTCGCTTTCCACACGCAGCTAAAACAGCAGCACATTTGATTTGAGGTTTGTGTTTGTGTTGTTCCTGGACAACATTCTGCTTGTACTTTTTTGGAAACAAAGCTTTTGATGCAGGTTATGACCAAGATTGAATCTGGTGCATTTGTCTGCGCCACCATGCACTGGATCTATACTTTACCACAGCCTGCCGTGGCCATCAGCAGGAGAAACTTTTGCAAAGGCACACGGATTTCATCTGTTTTTGGAAGAAGTGATGACACACATGCGCTCTGTTTAGGTGCACGCACATGCATCTGACACGCGCCATGGAGCTTAAATATAAATAAAAATAGAACTAAAACTTGCACCGTCAAATTAGTACGGTTCATATCGTTAGATTTCTGCACCGCGGTGCACCGTAGCACGGTGCATTGTTACACCCCTAGTCACAACAATGACCGACTCAACTTTTTCCAAGAGGCTTTTTATAAGTGGCAAAGACATCACACATGCCAGGAGACTCTTAAATGACAATGTATGTTTTTCATTTCATTCAACCAGAGGACACGGTCAAATGCACTACAACACCAAATGGAGAGCTTTAACTTTAATGCTGTTGCCTTTTGTTGTGTAGCAATACATGTTTTATTGCTGAGCAACAGACTATGGAAAAGGTGAAGGCTACAGTATTCCAGAGCACATAGCTACAGGGCATCTGTGCCAACAGAGGGCTGCCATGTCAGCAGGCAGCCCCGACCGATCAATGAGAAGTATCTCCCCCTTTCCTCCTCACACTCTCCCCGTCACTGTCCATCCATCTCCATCTCACCTTGAGCGTTCATGACGAACAGCGCCGAGCGCAGCTGGGACACTTGCCTGACTTTAGCCTGTTCGATTGGTACGGTTTATCACCATTGCCATGGCAACAGTGACGTCACACCTCTGTGTTGTCATCATTCATCCTTCAGCCATGAAATGGATTTAACCTCTTTGGCAGCTCATTGTCTGCATGATGATGCCACATGACCTCACATTAATCCAGCTATACTAATAACATGGCAGATCTGTACAAACTACATTGGTCATAGAAAAATATATATTGCTTTTTAGAAGCCAATAATGAGACTGTAAACAACTGCTACTGACAAGCATCTACAGGAGAGGGAGTCCAAATGTGTCATTGGCAAGGCAAGTGTATTTATACTGCGCACTTCATACATGAGGCAACTCAATTGCTTGCTCAAAAAAGGGGAAAACCACAGACATGGTGCATCATAGACATTCCACCATAACCACTGGTCGACTCTTTGTTACAAGGAGAATTGGGCAAACATACATGTTGCAACTTGCATAAGGCCTTGTATGTCTGTTCCCTTTTCCATGTCAGGGGCAGATAGAATCATGTTCAAAAGGTCTTGATGCCAGTAGAAAGCCCTCCTCGGCAACTTTTTGTAACCAGGCCAACAGAGTGTCTACAGCACACAATCTGCAAGAGCGCCAATCCACACAGGAGTAGAGGCTAATGGCCTGTGTTTGGTAACAGAATTACTATAGGGGAAAATCCATTTGCATTTCCGCTTGTCAAAAACATGTTAAAACAGAAGGAAACCATGTTATTCAATCCAGGGCTTCAGACTATGATTAAAGGTTGACTTGACCTTAGTTTTTTTTGGTGCACCGGGACATAGTTTAGGCATTCCACTTAATAAAATCAGAATTCAAAGCAAATACTTGTTTACTATCAATTAATCTTTTAAACATTTCACTAAACATTATTCGGTAATGACCTTAACAGTAAAAAACAGGATAAGCCTGCATTATTATTTTAGCCTACGTCTCTCCCTTAGGTATAAAAATATAACAACTACACTAAGCTCTATGCTAGATATGAGCAGGATCTGACTGAGCCACACTGGTTCAGCCAGTAGGTCGGTGTACACTACATTTTAGATCTACATGCGTCCAAACTGGTCTCACTGTGAATGCAGACTTTGGGTGAGACAGAGGACCTCTTGCTTGTCAACACAAAAACACTGAACTCTCCTGCTGAGTGTCAGCAAATGCACAGGGCTCATAGCTGTGCTCACACAGGGCAATGCTTCACTTGGACTTAATTAACTGACAACTCGCTCTCCTGAGGCCCCATCATGCTCTGCACACCCCACCTCCCACTGTGCTCCACATACAGCTCAACAGAGCAGCTTTAGACTGTACGCCCCGCACTCTCATGGAGTTCTGACAAACTAAATGAATATATCTAGCAAAGCTCCCAGTGGCTCGAGGGAACCACGTTGTATTGTCCAGGTCATGTGCAATCAACAAAAAATGAAAGTCAAGAAAGAAAGAATAGGGACACAACAATGTTAAGTGTAATAGAAACTGCACCATAACGATGTCCGTTTTTCTTGACACCAGCAGTATTGTAACTATTTCCAAACAATACTGCTGTTTTTACCCTAGGGCAGGGCGATATGGCCCAAAATCTATATCACGACATAAAAAATATCACGATAATATAATTGACAATGGAGAAAAATAACTTCAAAATCAAAAAAATATTGGGCAACTGTAATTCCAACCCCAGGAAGCAATTCAGATAGAGGGTGTTGTCATAGAGCGGGTGCATGAAATCAAATTACTTGGAGTTATTATAGATCAGTGGTTCCCAAAGTGGGGGTCGGGACCCCTCAGGGGGTCGCGAGGCCTTGGGTGGGGGTCCCCAGATGATTTCAAAATGAAACAAAAAGAAAAATGCTACTGTTTTATAGCATATTTTTGAGTGTAAAACAGCCTATAATTAGTTAAATCTATTCAATTATTCAAATATTATTTTATTTTATTATTTAAATACATATTAACCTGATAATTAAATGTTTTTTTCTGGCCTAAAGTAGCATAAGTTTATACATTGGGGGTCCCGAGATGTTTACGTGTCAATTTTTGGGGTCCCAGCCAAAAAAGTTTGGGAACCCCTGTTATAGATGATAGAATTACTTGGAAATCTCACATTAAATATATATATTAAAATATCAAGAAGCATTTCAGTAATTGCGAAAGTAAAGTATATTTTAAAACATCAAAGCTTTTGATGTTTTAAAATATACTTTACTTTTGTACTTTACTTTAGTACGTCTTTGCCGAGTTTTTGTGGAGGTTTGGTGGATTTGTTTATTTTGAGAGTCCAGAATGGTCCCGAAGAAAGCAGCTTTTTAAAAAGGTAAACAAAATGCTAGCTTTTCAGCTAAACCCATTTGAGACCTACACATTTCTTCTTCTGAGACACTGAAGAGACTCCAAGAGCCCCCACAGCTGTAGCACAGAGGAGGCGTCACAAGAGAATCCACAGGAAACAAGTAAGGGACAAATGAAAGATGGTGAAAGACTGTTGTGGAGCGGACGGAGCTGCAGGAGGAAGAGGAGGAGGACGAGCTGACCAGTGCAGGACATCACGCTCTGAAACAGGGACAAACCCAGGAGACGGTGCACCGTTTCAGAGGAGACAGAGGGCAGGCAGCCAGGTTTCTTCCGAGTGCTAAAGTTCCCCCGACCTCCAAGGTCATGCGGGTCAGGTTGACAAACAGTGGCAGCGCAGCTCAGCTGCAGCAGCTCAGGACTAACACCTGAACACTATTTCATTGTACGCTTGTACAATGACAATAAAGCACTTACTTGCTCTACATACCTTATACTGTTCACTGATTTTGCCCTATTTACATTATTGCACTGTGGTTTGGGGTTGTACTTACAAAAAACAATAGTAATGCTGCAAAAAAGAGCCATCCGAGTAATTCATAAAGCTGGGTTTTTAGACCACACAAAGTCATATTTTTTTTCAATCAAAGATCATGAAGTTTTGTGATGTTGAGTTCCAAACAGTACAGACGTTATACAGGGCAAGATACAAATTGTTACCAAGCCAAATACAAAGAAGGTTCCAAGAACGTACTGGTCGTTATGAATTACGTGATGAATTAAACTTCAGAAACATGACACAACTTTGAAAAGCTTTAGTCCGACAGTTAATGGGGTACAATTGTGGAATAAATTGGAGATGGAGATTAAAAGGGGTTCAAACATCAACCTCTCAAATATAAATTCAACCTAAAGATTTTTGTAAAGTATAAAGAAGAAGAAATTAGTTGCCACTAGGGGGCGCAATAGGTTCAAATAGCTTTTTATTAATTAAGGAAGAATGTTGCTCAAACTTACAAACAGAATTAGGGTAGGCGAGCTATGGATCTGTTGAGAGGGATCCTCCCAACGGGCTCGTAATCCTCGTCTTTTAACACACCACACAGCATAGGAACATTATCTACAAAATCAGCTAGATAGGGCAGCTGCGTAGGGGTTAGTTGATGAAGAGCTACTGCCCTCTACAACTGGCCCTCTCTATACCTGGCTTTTTCCCCCGCACTACACTGTGTAGGGCTTACATAATAAATGTACATAATAATATTCACGGAGTATAATATGTATATTAATCTGTCTTAACATAAAACTAGTGACTTTTGGTAATACTAAGAATGTTAGGCATGGTAACCGTCTGAAAGAAATGTAACGATCGCCTTTTGTTGCTTGCTTTGTACTTGAAACTAGACAGTTGTTGTAATTGTACTACTTTCTGTTGATGTACGAACACTTTAAACAGTGTTTTGTAAGTAATAGTTCCTTGTAAATAGTTTCTAAGTATGTAGCTTTATCATAGATGTTTCGTAATTAGTTGTTACGTAATCAGTATTGCTCCGTTTTGGGCCATGGTCGGATGGTGTGTAGGGTCCATTTTGTTTTGCTGTTGTTTCCTTGTTGCTATTTTGTTCCTTTTGTTGTTCCACTATGTTCTTGTGAAATTATTAAAAACATTTGTTTTTATTGATTTTGGGGGTGGGCGCTTATAAGCTCTTGCTTCGGCCCACTCCTTTGGAGCAGAGTGTTTGCTGCTCAAATAAACTAAAACTAAAATTCCAGCCTTACGCTTGATTGGGAAGATTAATTCAGTGATATTTTATTAATTCTTTTTTTTTAATGGCACACCATTTTTTCCTCACAAATACGATTTACTCAAACAGTTTCATTTTACTTTTTGAGCACCTGTCCCTGTGTTCTACAGTCAGTGTTTATGCTGCTCTGATGGAGCTTATATCCATCCATCCAATCATTTTATTCCACTTGTCCATTGCCGGGTCGTTGGCGCAGCTGTTGGAGCTGCCCAAATCACATTGCACCAGCCCCTATGGCTCCTCCTGCAGGTGGTGGGTCCACAGAAGGACTGCCTCATGGTTCTAACCGGGCCTGTTGGTCTGTCACAAGGGGCTTCTGAACCGCTCTTTGTCTGACCCGTCACCTAGGTCCTGTTTGCCATGGGAGACCCTACCAGGGGCACGAAGCCCCCGACAACAGAGCTCCAGAATCATTCGGGCGCTCAAACCCCTCCACCACGTTACGGTGGTGGTTCCAGGAGGGGACTTGTATTGTGTCCACAACGATATAAAAAAAAAAAATTATATAAAAAAAATTATATCACGATAACAATTTGCAAAATTATATGGCCCTCCCCTACTCACCAGTATCCCGTGTTAATCGAAATTTTCTGATTTAAAATGTTTTTTGTAGTAAGAAAATGCCTTGTATAAATTTCTTGTTCTATTGTAAGGAATTGAAAACAGGTACCAAAAGATATTTTTAGATACCAAGCTTTGATGCCTGTTGGGCCCAGGCACAGCACTAAAGTAAGTGACATGATTTTTTCAGCTCCAATAAATGATAATATACATAGAAGGGGAAAAAAAAAGTCTTTTATGAAATAGATTAACTTCATTGTTCTGTTTTATGGTTCACTATGACAAATATTTTAGTATAGGTATCGAAAGAAGTATTGTTCATGCATCCGCATTAGGTCAAGGTTTATTTGTATAGCACATTTAAAAACAGAATACTGCCCCAAAGTGCTTTCCATATTCAGAGCAAAACAACATACTAGGTACCGCCAATGATAAACAGAAAATTAAAAATAAAACTGCAGTATAAAAATGTCTAGCTCAGCTTGAATTAAAATGCCAGTGCAAAAAGATGAGTTTTCAACAGCGACTTGAAATTGACAATAGAGGAGGCCGCCCTGATTTCCAAGGGCAGAGAGTTCCAGAGTTTAGGACCGGCAACAGCAAAGGCTCGATCACCTCTGGTTTTCCGGTTGGACCGTGGGCAGTCTAAGAGCAACTGGTCAGAAGACCTCAGTGTTCTGCCCAGAGTATACCATTATACGCCAAGTATCGTTTTAAGAACTTTTTTCTTTTTTATAATGATAGGCACTTTCAAAGCATTTCATTGAATGCTCAGATAATTTTGTCAGTTTTTTTTTTTATTTCTTTTGGCTTTAGTCATCATGAACTTTAATTTAGTCTCATTTTAGTAAAAATATATAAAAAATTCCAAAGATTATTATGAAACAGAACACGGTGGAAGTAGAAGTGGGTGCAAAGATGGGCTAAGAAGGTGGTTACGGTGGCTGCATTGAACCAAAGGCAATTACGAAACCGCCGTCTCATCTGCCTCGGCACCTGCCATTACACGCCTCTTTTATCCGTACTTTCATCCCTAAATAGATCAAAGCTAGAACAACCAGGCTATAAATAACTTTGTTCATCTTAAAAGGCCAGACATAAACACTCAGAAGACAAGGCCACTCACAGCATGAACAAAAAAGTAAAGCTTGGTTTATTAATGTCAAGGAAAGGTTGTCGTCCCCGTCCCCCCCCCCCCCCTTTAAATTCTTCACAACTTCACAAACAAAGCAGAAAATAACTGGTTCATTGCTTAAAAAGATGCCGGTGAGCATTAAAAAGATACAAATAAAATAGACGTGGTTTATTCTGTGTCAACTAACAACATGTCACAGTTCCAACGTGCCTCCGACCAATGCAGCCCTCATTACTCCCATGGCTTGTAAAGAATTACATTACTCCGTAGTACGTATACTGCCAATAGTCTTATGAGATTAAAGAGGAACATTTGGTGTTATTGATTTATAGCGGAGTGGATCTATTGGAGTAATCAACATCCTTAACCTCTTGTGTGTGAAAGAGACACGGCTAAATACGGTCTCGCTCCCTCGCTATTCTGTGCAACTGTCTGAATTGCTGGTGGCATGCTAAATTTTGTGTGAGATCAAACAGAGAACGAACAGTATAATTGTCTATTGGTGACAGTATGGTTTTATACTCATCTATACGGTCTGAAAAAGGACCTTATCATACATTGTCAATCATACATTTGTGTGGAAAAATAGAATGCCAAGTCTATTCCATTTCCTCCCCTAAACTAGACCTTTGGTGGCTCTTAAAAATCATTGATAATTAGATCTTAAGCATGTTAGAAAATATTGGTTGAATGCTTTAAGGATTGAAGATTAATTTTAACGGTGCGTCCAGTAGGAAAAACATCAAAACAAGGTCAACAACACAGGCTCCATTTAGAAAATCAGCATTCTTTAGTCTTTAGTAAGCCCCATCCCCCACTCTACACTATGGTATTAAGCCTAACTGCTGGGCCATATTTTTACATCAACATAAAAGACTGATGAATGATTGTGTCCCTCAGCTGGGCATCTGGCTATGTATGATGGCAATTGTCGGACCGGTCTTGCACTTGTAGTTTTCCTCTCAAACACCAATAGCTTCTAAAATCCAGGGATTTCTCACTCATCAGTCCACACTTACTGATAGTAACACAGTTTTGAGCCAGTGGATAGCTCAGTAGAATACATTCTGGAAAGTGCTCTGTGCGTAGAGAAGACTGAGGAAAATGCATATTGATGAACATTTTCTCTGGATGAATCTGAGGTTGTGTCACTGGAACATGTCCTACACTAATGGGAGTTTGTTTGTATACTTTACTGTCCCCGTAGGGAAATGTTTTCCTCTTTAACCCATCCTGCGATGCCACTGAGGCACCGGTAAGGGAGCAGTGGTCGACAGCAGTGCCGCGCCCGGGGATCCATCTCCATGATGTGGAGCCAGGCTGATGGTCAGAATCACCTGGCTGGAGGGTTCACCTATTGCACATGTTTTTAGTTAGGGCTGAACGATTAATTGCATTTGCAATTTTATCGCGATATTACACAACGCGATTTCGTAATCGCAGGGCACGCGATTTGGGAAGTAAATAGAGCAACGAGATATGGCAGCAAAGTCCGCTCCGTCGCGTGCTTTTGTTTACGTCTCAGTCTAGTTAAGGTGCGCGGTAGATTGTGGATGTACAGTGAAAATATCAGCTTTTATCATGCAGCCACCGCGAAGGAATATTGCTTTTCTCCGTTAGCATTGCGTTAGCCGCAGCGCTAATCACGCCATTCCGTCGCCGCTACTACGCGCTCTGGTGATCACAGAAACTCCCTCACCTCCGGATTCACACGCCTCTGCCTCCACAGACATATATAGGTGAGTCTGTGCTGATTGTAAAAAGTAAAGAGTCGTTTGTGGCTCAGTTTAGGGGGCTTATGTTTGGGAATGTTGTGGATAAAGAACTTATCTCAAAAGCATAATGACGTTTCATGACCATTAAGTATCCGCGGAGGCGATGTGCCATGTGCCTTTATTTACCTTTGCGTCTACCGCATATCCGCTCCGTAGGTCGTACAGACGCAAGATGTAAACACTAAACTGCAGTATGAAAAGGGTTGGTAACTAGGAGTCCGTGTCATGTCTTATTTTGCTGAGGAAATGTGCTGTTTAAGCTGAAATGTCACCAAATGGCTGCGAGTCAAAGATTACGTGTCTGTGTTTGGCACCTCATGTCGTCTCCTTGTGTCAGTGTTCTTTTCTTTCTTCATATTGTCCAAAGTTACATCCCAAAACCAAAATGCTGCTCTTAATTCCACTGTGATTTGGCGTGTGCTCCATCTGGCCTCTCCGTGTCCTTCAATAACGCGCATCTGAAGCAACTCAGACAGGGATTTGATTGGCCGAAATAATAAAGTACTATTTAATAAATTAAATAGCTTATTTTGTATTAATTGGGAGTTTGATTTCCTAAAACTTTTCCAACTAGTTAAAGCAGACGTTTGTTCTTACTTTCCTGCACTTTAGTATGGGTGATGTTACTGACTGGATCAGTGAGTTATTTTTTTTTTAATATCTATATAATTTAGCATTTATTTATAGACTGTACTGTTAAGTTCAGACAGTTTAAGAAGTGCAGTCCACACACATTTTGAATAGGTCAAGCAACAATTTTGCAATTTTCACTTCAAATATTGTTTATTATGAAACAGGCTGATTTATTGCTTGTGTTAGGTGAAAAATACATGAGAAGAGGAGCTTGCAACAATAATCGCATATTTAATCGCAATCGCAATATTGAAGAAAAAAAATCGCAATTAGATTATTTCTCAAAATCGTTCAGCCCTATTTTTAGTGGTAGGGGAAGCTGGAGTACACCTACGCAGACAGGGGGAGAACATGAAAACTCCACACAGAAAGGCCCCTGGACCAGGACCTTCTAGCTGTGAAGCAGAGGCGCCAACTGCTGTGCTACCGTGCCGCCCTATGTTACCTATGTGTATTGTGACAAAGGACAATACTTTCAGGGTCTGTCCAGCAGACACGCTAACAAACTACAACTTCCTCAACTTATTGTTGTACCTACTGGTACTATATCCCAAGGTGATGGAACCAAAGCTCAGCTGGTGGATAAATTTTTTTTTGTGTGGACATATTGACTTTTTGTAATTCTTTTTATACTAAAGTCAGTATGCTGCTCGTCAACAGCAAAACCTTCACATATACGCAAAAGAAAATACTACTATAAAATATGTTACTTTTGACGGGAGAATTTCCATCCTTTTGTGTTTTCTTATTTAAATCTTTACTTTTTGTATCCTGCTCACTATAGTTGACGTTAATACATCAATGATTTTAGTTACTCATTTTCTTATGGAGGAGTGGTCAGCGTGATCTGTCCAACTATTACCACCAGTGGTCTCCGTGTGTCTGTCCTCTGCTGATGTGGTTGAAGCTAGAGAAGATAAAAGTTTAGCGAGTGTCACTGTGGTACACAGACAATGCTAAAAGAGGCATTTTTGGAGTGTTTTCACATTCAGTCTGTCCTTCACTTTATTGGCTATACTGAAATTAAATCAAGGTTGTATGAAATGTAAGAGCTGAACTAAAGTGGCCTGATGCATCAGCCAATTGGGATAGAAGTCAGAAGCCTGTGGCGCACATGAAACGTAACTCTAGGCTGGGAACAGATCAAATTACAGCGGCACTTCAGTTACAACCACCACAAGACTGTCCTAAGAATTCAGTTTTACCTGAAAAAAAAAACACTTTTCTGTTGGCCTGGAATAATAAGGAAGTACTGATATTAGACAAGGACAGTGTATTTGAGGGGGAAACAATTGTTTAAAAGAATTACAAGCAATTTAAAAGGGCAGTTCTACAGGCTCTGCCTAACAGAGTTGGCTCAATCTCAATGTTTTACTGCTGAAGTGAGAAGAAACAGTGCAGACAACGTGTCAGCACAGTGGTTTAATTACAACTTCGACTCTCTAGTAAGCCTTGTACACAGACATTAATCCAGATTCTAGCAAGAAATCCACTTCAAAACCCTGACCGACTTTCCAATCCCTTTACTTAATAATGCAGTATTTTACTAATTTGATCTTTAACAAGTTTAATGTTAGATTAATCCAACTAAGACCCACACACACAGGATCATTTAAATGAACCACAAGAAGAATAAAAAAGAAAAATCAATGAGCCTAAATTAGACTTTTTATCTTCTAAAACAATGATGTTTAAATCACAAATACAAGTGCACAATGAAGCATACTGATAACACTGCAAACAACAATACTTCGCAGTTCAGTGTCAACAAAGAGCAGAGTGCTGATTGTTGTGTAAACTTCACATACACCATGAGGACGGCCCAACTTACATGGGAACAGGCCGTTACCAAAACTAATCCAAGTACATTATTCTCTTCTAGGATATGGAACCAACACAGTGCACTTCATGTCACACTTTGTGGTAGTTTTGATTTTGGTGGACCGGTTCATTCAGAGTAGCAATATTGACAGGTAGCAAATTGTAGTTTTAACTTGAGCACCTGACGCATGCTCTACTACACTTCCAGTCTGAATGACCTTCCCTGTTCAGGTGACATTGTCTTCTGACATTGTCATGTGGTGGTCTGAAACATTGTACCACACCTGCAATTGCACAACTGTGCCATACATTGCAAACTAACACAAGATTTGAATGGTCAAGTTTTTTAGGCAGTCGGAGCTAAAAATAAATAATATGCAGCAGGTGCAACACAAAGCTTGAGTTCCACAAGTAGATAATACCCAGGAGTTGAGCGTGAATAAACAATCATGGAGGTTGTGTGAGATGGCAATCAAGAAATAAATACGTTATGTATATCATAAAGTTCAGAGAGTTTAGCTAAAGTCGCTAAACCCCCCCCCTTCTCCTTTTCTTGGGGGACATTGCACTAACGTTACTTCATTACAATCATCGTAGTAACCATTGAAACGTCGTGACGGGCCTCGTTGTGGCACCAGATACACAGACTGACAGAAGTTGATATTTTGCTACGACGTATGGCTAACTAATCCTTTTAGACATAAGTCACAATGTTAACGAAGCGTTGTAGCAATTGAATAGCTTAAAATTATATTTAAAAAAAAACACAACCAGGTCAAATCAAGGAACCGATCGCTATCCATCTTATTTGCTAATCGCAACATGTCTATGAAAAAAGCAACTTAAAGAAGCGCGCGAAAAATTAAAATATAAAATATAAAAATGCCGACTAATGTGATTCACGGCAGCCCCGTCGTTAGCAACCAACACGAACAGGTTGACGGCAACGAACGGAGACAATCTCCTGTGGCATGGTGTACATCTGTAAAAACGATAAAAGACAAGCGACGGGCGCTAATACACGATCCCAACACGTACCTTACAAATAAAAAAATGTAATCCAGCGGGGTCCAGTCAAGTTATCTTTGATGTGCCGCAGTAAATTGAGCCAAAATGTGGAGTGAAGTTTACTGTCCGCCGCTGCCGACTGTCTCTTCCTTTGCTTCTTCCACTAGTATTTTTTCCGATGCAACTCCAGGGCGGAACTACACGCTGCGCAGAGCCCCCGCGCCAGCCAATCAGAGGACGCGCTTTACAGCAAAGACAGGCGGGAAGAGCGCGAGCAACGAAGACGTCTCACTCTGCTCAGAAATGATGAAGCGGATTCTCAAAATATCGAGACAGTAATTCAATTTGACATATTTGTGCGCACACACAAAAAAAAACCTGTGTACAAATGACATGAAATAATGTCAATCAACCTCCTTGCTAAACTATTAATATTAATGTATATGTTACGCAATCCCAAACCGCCAATACGCACAGTATTTGCTTTACCGTTTCTACCTAAATAATACAGATTTAGGGTAAAGACTTGATTGATTTAATATTTTCGCATTTATTTAAAGGCACTATACCAGATTTCATTTTTTTCCCTAGTAGTGGAACAACTTTAATTTTGTAAAGTCAGTCATCTAATTACAAAGCATTGTACATTTTATAAACTCTTCTGTGACAATGATCCTGCCAGTGAAATGTGCCTAAATAAACTCCTCCCTGTGAGGAATCGGGATATTATATTACAAATGTTAGAAAACTTAAGAATGAATTTGGACAGCAACGAACATATAAATTTAGTGGCCTCCTCTTTCATTGTACTAAAAAATAAAAACCAGCATAGGGCCTTTAACAGGATAAAAGAATGCCAACCATACTTTGATGCCATTTAAGAAAAATGTACACACTCATTCCATATTCAAGCAAAACAGGAAACAAAACAAAAAAATAGGATAAGATTGTTTATTCATGTACCAGACAATAAGTTTTGCATTTATCTTGAATGACATTTCCCTGCTTTTAACCCAGACAGGTGCAGTACAGTACTACAACATCTGCGTATTTGGACAAGATTTTTATAAGCACAAGAATGACTCACTTATATACAACTAGGAGACTAAGTTAAAAAGAAAACATTAAACAAAAATCAGGAAATAGCTGTCCACGTGCTTTCAGTCATCGCTGACGCGACACAAGATGGAAAGTGGCTATAAAACACATGGACAGGATTACAATCATATGAAGTGCTACAAACACATAGGACATTTAAAAGAAAAAGTAATAAGACAGACATTATCAGAGGGAAAACAAACACATGTACGGTATACTTTGAATGAAAAACAAACATCTACTTCACAGTGTAGAATGAAAACAATCATCAACTGAGCATCAAAAGAACAAAATCTGCTTGTATAGTGCTATAACACACAAGATGTAGAAGTTAGTGCCCACATTTACAGCAGGAATTTACATGGCAGGTGATTCAAATACAATTACAGAACCTGATCAATGCCAAAAGAGTCACCAGATAAGAATTTGTGAGGCTGTAAAGGTTCATCCAGTAGTTGAAGATAAAGCATCTGCATGTAAAGCACTCTGTACTGAGAGACAGGTCACTCTTAAAGCAATAGCTCAGTCAAAGGCATTTGGGTTTGTAGTTACAAGGAAACTACACATGTCTGGTTTATGCTTAAAAATTTTGCTCAAGCAAAATACAGTGCAAGGCTATTTTATTTAAGTGTTTAGTCCTGATTTAAGGTGACGTCCCTTACAATTATTTGAAACAGGCGGTAGAATATCAGTTCTACCATGCAGAATCAGAAAGGAGACATGGTGCTTGGCAATCTCCATCTTGTGTGCAAAGGCATGTGGTCCTTGCAGAATGTAGGAGCAGGAGATCTGCAGCTGTTCGCGTTGCCTGACCGAGTTGTCCGCTGGCACCCTCATGTGGCGCTATATAGGGAAATCTGCTGCACTTTGCCCAACTGAGTCAACAGACGTTTAATGCGGTGCTTGAGCTGGGGCAGACGGGCGAGAGGCTCTGGGGGCTCCAGCTCACCAGTGAAGTCCAGCCAGCTCTCCAGCACTACAAGGACATAGACATGGATCACATACAAAATGTTGATCAGAACCAATATTGTGAATACAGACAAGATAAGACACTAATAGCACATGGGGCAACAGCAGTAAAAATGCACCTTTGTGCTTCAGTTTATATGCCAATTGAATGCATAAATAAATATGTATTTATTATTTATTTGTATGTATTTAAATTGGCAAAATGGATCCCTTTTATTATTAAACACAAAGTCAACAATCTGTAACGTTGTGAATTTGCTTTTGAGCATCAGTATGCAATGAGTCTTCACCGCAGCAATGCCATGCGACACATTTCATGTTCTTACCATCCAGTTCCCTTTCAATGAAGTCCATTCTGAAAGAAACCTCATCTTGGACTGCGTCGATATGATCCAACAGGTTGAGTTGCCACTGCTGGTGATGCTCCTCTGTACAAGTCTCATCCTTCTCGTCTTTTATCTCTGCTTGAGACCAGATGTCACAAACCTACACAAATTATTAATTAAACGGTTGTTTAATACAACTTGATAGTTCAGAACTTAAACCATCTACATAATATTACATTACAGCTGTATTTAGAGTGAATGACTGGAGCATCGTCAAAAAATATAATTTTAAATATTTTGAGTCAGTCTTCTTATGGACCTAAAAGTTCTTATCACCTCTCTTTTGCTGGAGGAAGTTGATTTGGGCTTATCCGACTCAGACAAATTCCCGTAGCGCTGCTCCCGCTCCAGCAGCTCCTCTGTGCTCCTCCGGTTGTCCTCGACTTCAGAGGCTTGTCTGGTTTCCACTACAAGTCTCTGCTCCACAGCGGGATAGTATGCCCTTGGTTTTTGGTAGCAGTGTTCACTGGTAATGTAAGAGTCCTGAAAAGAGGGGAATGGGGAAGAGGAGCAGGACGAGGAGGAAGTGGCAG
Source organism: Proterorhinus semilunaris (assembly GCA_021464625.1). Taxonomy (NCBI): domain Eukaryota; kingdom Metazoa; phylum Chordata; class Actinopteri; order Gobiiformes; family Gobiidae; genus Proterorhinus; species Proterorhinus semilunaris. The sequence continues at coordinate 17,645,653 of CM038344.1, forward strand.
CTGCGCGACTGAGCTTCTCCAGAGCATTGGACAGAAGTATTTCCCCTCGGCTCATGTCCTCTTCTGGAGAGGCAGGAGAGGGAGCCATGTCACTGCCTCGACACGAGTCTGAGTCTGTGTGAAAACGTGCCCTCTCTGCCTGCTTCCAGGGCAGGCGCCACAGCTGCAGCTCGGGGTGAGCATTGTTCCTTTGCAAACAAGAACAGCAAGAACATTAGCAAAATAGTTTAGTGACTTCCAATACGCTGTAAAACAGCGGCGCAATACTCACTGTAAGACACTCATTTTGAGTTGCAGTCCATTGAGGATCTCCACCACATGGTGCACATCGCCCAGCAGCTGGTGAGTGCTGGTGATCTTTTTCGCATTCTGATGAGAGTAATTCTCTTCCAGGAATGAGAGGCCAAACATATGTCCATTGCTCAACCAATCACGCTCATACCAGTAACGCTGGCTTTGTCTCTGACCTGAAGAAATAAAAACAAAAATTGACTTGACATGAAGTTGAAACAAAGGCAAACAAGATTAGTAGCTTGAGTGAATAAACAAATGTATAGCAAGTGTCATTAAAGCTGCCCTCAGCTATGTCTTTTTGAATTTGTTTTGTCATTTTTAGGTGTAAGTAGTGAACCCTGCTCCCCCACGACCCGGCAACGGACAGGTGTAAGATGGATGGATTTCAGCTGCATCAGAGCAGGTCGGTCCGATGTTTATCCGTTTACGATGTTTCATAAACTTCTGGAATAATGCTAAACTCTGTTAGCCGCTAATTGTTGCTTCTGTTGCTTGAAACATTTGCGATCACATGGTGAGGGGTGTTGTTGGGGTGAGTGGTGTGGTAGGGGGTGCGCTGTGAGGCGGGGGAGGTGTGGTGCTTGTTTACTTCTGCAGGAAAAAGTTAGCTCGCTGTTTGAAGGTGGCGCATCTAGCAATACAATGTGGGAATGCAACCGTCCCGGCCTGGCAAAATGGAGTAGCTGAGGGTAACTTTAACAACAGTAATACGTTGTTCTACTTCCTTCGCCAGCCCCCCACGTGCTCCTGCACAAGGGGGGCTGGCGAAGGAAGTAGAACAAGCTAAGCGACGGACAGCGAAATATTTTCGCATGGTGTGAATGTGGCGTCACAGTCGAACAAAGCCATTCATACAAAGGCAAGTTACATGAAGGCTCCTTGTGTAAGGACCAATGGGTGAGGAAAGCATTTCTCTTTGGTCCTCATGGCGGGGAGCTGACAATGCTGCAATACCACCCCCTGGTAGCCAGGGGTGACTCCAAAAGACACTTTGCAAACAGGATTCCTATGTAGCTTTGGGCCTCGTTTAAACTGCTTGGCCTGGCTCCAAAGAGTTTAATGTTTCTAAAAAATGCAATGATTCATGTGACAACGCTGGGCTATGTATCATAACCACACTGTTTTTTGTACATCAGCAATAAAAAGAGGAAGCCTAAATCTATGATTGACTCTCTATGATTGGCTCTGGAGCTCTGTGGAGGCTCATAGCCAGTCTGCCTGCCCTGCGAGGGCGCGGCTCATTACTTTAAGTGGGGCTGAATGGGACCCGCCGATCCCTATCGTTTAAGTCTATGTTAAGGACTGAACAGCATGAAGTGGACGTGGACGCTGTGTCCTCGCTCTCACCTGGTGGATCTCTGCAAATGTAGCAGGTGTATCTGTCTGGAACATTGTCCTCCAGTAAACCCATGCAGGTGCCATGCTGCCAGCACAAACACTCTTCACACTAACACAAGGAAGGAAATTGTTACTTTTGCACCGCTGACAAAAAACAATCAGAACAAGAGGACGTTGATCCCACACCTGGATCATGAAGTCATTCTCCTCTTCCACCTCACAAATGCAGCGTACGATCTCCTGGTCGCTTGTGTCCACAGCTCCGGAATCGATGCTGAGGGGTGGGGTAGTGACGTCCAAATCTCCAAAGTCCTCATCACTCCACCCGCAACTGTCAGTCGACCAGTCACTAAAACTATCTTCATCTACAACCGGGAAAGTGTCAAAGGTTTTCACTTAAGTTAACATAGCATTACTGAAATGAATGTCTATTGGGATTTGAAAGACGCAGCTTGTGTTGGGTGTGAGTGGATTATGAAAGCAAGGAAAAGCAGAGATTCAATCAATCTTTGCCATTGAAAATACATAATTATTATTGCACTTTAGAGTGTTTATCATTTACTTGCAGAAGTTTGATTGAAACCAGTAGAAACAGAAAAATGAAAGCACATAACACCACAGTGAAGAAAGAAAAGGATAAATGAACAAGTCCCCTCACGGAGATACCCACCATCCTCCTGCATCTGTTCTGTGAGCCTCATCCTAGGCCTGCGGAACCAGGCCTCGGGCTTTTGAATGTGTGAGGGGGACTTTTTGAGTGGCAAATTCAATTTAGCCTGAAGACCCAATAAGTCAATATTCTCCTCACTACCGGTGTATTCTGGCAATGAAGGGAAGCAAGCAAATGAAGAACAGAAAGTCAAATGTACAGATTGCTAAGCAAAGAATATGAGCAAATGACAAAATAAACAATCAAAAATGTAAGATTAAAATTTCTACGTGATTTTCTTTTTTTTTTTTTATGGAAAAAGTTCAATCTGCCTGAATATATTGGTACCAAAGCCACCATTAACACAGATTGAACTTTGAATTTGTACTTGGGGAGTGTCAAAAACAACATGAAAGGGATTATAAATGGCTGCAAATAAAACGGTTGATTTGCGTTAATATGAAGAGGCAGAAGCCAAAGACAGATGTGACATGTCTCCAACAAAGTCTCAGTCACCAACACCAAGGAGTGAATGGAGTACTTTGTGATCACAGCTACAGAATTTCCACAAAGTAACAGTAAATGCACATGCAGTGTACTGAGAGCAATAGAGACAAAGCAGAGAAGGCTTTCCTACCAGACATTGCCTTCTTTTTCTTCTTCCTCTTTTTCAGTTTAATTCGAAGAAAATCTTTTTGTTTAGGTTTCTCCCTAAATTTGTCTTTTACCGGGTCTGTGAAACGTGCAAAATTAGGACGAATACTGAATCGTGGATAAAGTGGTTGAGTAATAATCACCCATATCAAAGCTACTTTTGTCCACATCTTTATCTTGCTGGAACCCATTTCTGTCCAGCTGGTTTTCCTTGCTCTTGTCCCTTAACAGCCCCCTCTGGTGGCCCTGGCTGTTTACTGCAGGTGGAGCAGACGTCCGCCTGCCTCCCGTCTTCGGTCCAGTGACCACTCCAACGGATTCTGAGGAAGAAAAGAAGGAAAATACAACTTGAAATTATCCACAAACTCCAACTGCACAAAGTCACAGCTACTGCAGCGCCATTTGTACCTGGCTGGGGTCTGAATTGGAATAGAGCTTAATAACAAAAAAACAAAAAGCTGAATATTTTTCTGTATACCTTTTTTTTTTAAATTCAACTTCACTTTCTTTATTCAACAAATTGCATCTATTTAAAACAATATGTATTAAGATATCAAAACCAGAGGCAATGTTGCAAATACATTAAAGTGTTTTTAATGAATCACTATTAAAACGAGAGGAACTTACGCATTGTGGCAGAGATAGTGCGCCTTCTTTTGGGGCCATCAAACACAGATGCCTGTTTTTCAGCAGCTCGTGTGTGAACACTCCTGACCGTCTCAAGAGGCTGTTCTTCACCGTGATAGTACTTCATGTGATAGTGGAGGAGCTTGGCCTTTCGGAACGATTTTGTGCAGCCAGGAGTGGTGCACTTGAATGGGTTGTGGTCGAGATTGATGGACAAGACAGGAGGAGGCTGGTTTTTTATAACTCGGTACACTGAAATATAACACAAGTCAAATTAAAAGAGTTTTTCTTAAGTTCTTGTCCTTTTGGTTATAGGACACTCACATGGTTCTCTGCTGAATCTGTTGGGATTGTGGAAACCCTGTTTTCTGACAGCTAAAATGCATTTTCAAGCATTAGATACACAATTATACTGAACACATTTTCAAGCTGTGCACACTCACGTTTAACAGTTTGAGGAGGTGGTACGTCCACTGAGTGCTGAGTGCTTTCGGATTGGCCAACTGGCCTCTTATCTACGTCTCCATTGGTTTGTGTGGTCGTCATAGTGATAGAGTCCTGCTCTGTCTGTTTCGACATCTGATTTGAGTCTGAATATGGCTTTGAAAAGTCTGAGTATGGCTTTGTTCCATGTTCAGTGTGTCCCTCATCATTTCTCACTTCATTTAAGTGACTGACGTCATCTTCTTCTGTCTTTACGCCATTGGTCAGTCCTGTAACTTTGAACTTGTCAGATACTTCCTCTAGTCCATGGCAGGGCAATGACTCCATTTCCCCATTTGTTTTCATCTCTTGCTCATGTTCATCGTCCTCACTGCTGTCCTCTTCCTGATCTGAAGTGCTGCGTCTGGCCCGCTTGATTTTTGGCCCTCCGTTCTCGTGAGACCGTCTGTCACGGCGGTTTGGACCTCTCCGCGCCATCCTTTCTGGACCCCTGGTCTTACCAGTTCCTCTCTTTGATACAACACAATATTACAAAGATTAAAAACAAGATAACAATATAACTTTCTTTACTGTTTACCATTTGTGACTCACCTCTTTAATAAAAGGTTTAACGTGTATTCCCTTCACAGTCTGGACCACACCGTCGTAGAATTTCACAGTATAGGAGCCTTTCAGAAACATTAAAGAATAAATTTATTTTTATAGATTTTAAAATATAGTTTGGATACAAAATTAATTGTACTCTAATGTAAACAAATCTAAAAATCTAATTGATACTCACCATCCTTGTTGACTGATGTCACCTTTGCAGGATAAAAGCGGCAATCGGACCAGCTAGCAAGAACCTTATCATTTACATGAAACCCCTAGATACAAAAATCAGTTTTCAGATGCGGCTTTAACATGGTTCATATTTAGCACAGTTGTTATTCAAATGGCTATTTCAGGATTTTTGACATTGGGCCTCATTTCCTAGTTATCCAGAGTGTTGATGTCTGGAGGTATTTGTTTCTTAAATTCATGCAGTTCTTATATTTGAAGAGCTTAGTGGCGCCAGGCTAATGCTAGACTAACACATTTCTATGGTATCAGCAACCCTGTATTAAAAACTGGCGCACTGCACCTGAGGCAAATCATTTATAACGCCAGCCTAACGATATAAATGTCTGTGTCGATAGAATAATTATAACCATTTTGCATTTAAAATAGCTTATATTTGAGCAGCATCAGCTTCGTGGTTGTAAGCCAACGCAGCGGCGGAGTGATCTGCGTGAAAATAGTCCCTCAAAATGCGGTAATTCATGTGATACAAGGTCAGTTATATTAAAAAAATTATTCTATCGACACAGACATTTATATCGTTAGTCTGGCGTCATAAGTGATTTACCTCAGGTGCACTGTGGAGCAGGTCAGACTGTTTTAATGCAGGGTTGCTGATGCCATAGAAATGTATTAGCCTAGCGCCACTAAGCTCTTCAAATAGAAGAATTGCATGAATTTAAGAAACAAATATCTCCAGACATCAACAACACTCTGGATAACTAGGAAATGAGGCCCTATGTCAAAAACCCTGAAATATCTCATTAAGCATGCGGAAAAAAAAAATGTTTTAATCACACACACTTTTTTTTAATTATAAATATTTTTGCTCTGCAAGTTAATTTACAGTGCCTTTCGAAAGTACTAATACACCTTGAACTTTTGCACATTTTGTCCTGTTTACAACCATAAACATAACGTTTTGATTTTTTTACTGAAAGTTCACACACAAGTAACAGACAACTGTGAAGTGAAAGCAAAATGATACACGATTCTGTTATTTTTCAAAAAATAGAAAACCAAAAAGTCTTCATACAGCATGAAATAATACTTTGTGGAACCCCCTTTTGCTGCAATAACAGCAGCAAGTCTTTTGGGGTATGACGCAAGGTTTGCACATCTAGGGACGGACATTTTTGCCCATTCCTCTTTACAAAACAACTCAAGCTCTGTCAAATTAGAAAGACGCATTTGAGAACAGCAATTTTCAGGTCTTTCCACAGATATTCAATAGGATTTAGGTCAGGACTTTGACTGGGCCATTCTAACACATTAATATGTTTGTTTTTAAACCATTCCATTGTAGATTTATCTTTGTGTTTAGGGTCATTGTCCTGCTGGAAGGTGAATCTCTGCCCCAGCTCCTCCAGAGATATCTTGGGGCATTTGGTTACATTTCTGACCAGTGCTCTCCTTGTTCGGTCTGTTAGTTTAGGTGGACGGCCGTGTCTTGGTAAGTTCGCAGTGGTGCTATACTCTTTCCATTTCCAAATGATGGATTAAACAGTGCTCCGTTAGATTTTTAAATCTTGGGAAATCTTTGTATAACTTAACGCTGCTTTAAACTTCTCCACAGCTTTATCACTGACCTCTCTGGTGAGCTCCTTGGCCTTCATGAAGTTGTTTAGTGACCAATACACCCTGACCATAGCTGAGGCCCTCACAGAACAGCTGTAATTATACTAAAAGTAGATTATGCACAGGTGGCTTCTATGTAATGGTTAGAGCAAGGTGTGAGGCAATTTAATGCACTCAGAAAAATGCTGTATGAATACTTATGCACGCCCCACTTTTCACTTTTCTATTTTTAGAAAAATAACAATCACTTTCAGTAAAAAAAAATCTAAATAAAATCTTTGTTTATGGATGTAAACATGACAAAATGTGCAAAAGTTCAAAGTGTATTAGTACTTTCGAGAGGCACTGTATGAGTCACAATTGACCTTTCGCAAAAGCTTGCTGTTGCTAGCTCCATCAAAAAGTGGAGTTAAAAGCATTTAAAGCGGGAGAAGTAGGTCTTAGTCGCTCTTTTTGGGTGCAATACCAGCGTGGTAGCCTCCAGATCGAGGCAAAATGGGTTATATATTAAAAACTATGCAACAAAAGGGGACACTACAACTACGGAGCATGTCAAATCGAAATACTACCCTCGAGCTACCATAAATGCGACCAAAATACAGCTGTGTGGACGAGTCACGCTCTTGCACAATCGGGCAGGTTCTTTTCTTATGTTAGGCTAGTATTGACAAAATATGAGCGTTATTGTCAAGTTGGCAGGCGTGCTACACCTACAGGAGTCGATTGCACCAGCTGCTTGTGTGCCCTTAAATCTGAAGGTTACGAATTACTTCTTATGACCAGCCGCAATGCCTGCATGCCATCAGTGCAGTGGCAAAACAAAACCACCCGCTGCTGAAATATCAAGGCTCTGCTAAAAGCAACTGTAGCACATACAAAGTAAACGTTACAGATATTCCATTGGCAGAAACAGCTTTTTTGTGACAATGTCCAGCAATGACAGCTTATGAAACTCTATGCAAACGCCAGGACAGATCGGTAAACTAGTCTTACCTTGGCCCTACTTCTTTTTTGTTTTTGTGAGGCAAAAAAGCATGGCGCACTTCACTATTTTTTAAATATTAATAACGCATTGGTCTTATATAGCACTTTTCCAGACACTCAAGGTCACTTTACAATTTTGTGCACTTAATAAGTTTTGAAACTTAAAATCCTGACATTTTGATTTGTTCCTTGTAAAATAATGAAATTTGTTTTGATTAAATGTAAAAATAGACATTTTGTATAAACAAGAATACAACGCGCAGTGTGTGCATTTATATCCATCAGAAAAAAGACAACAATCTGAATTTAAATGATACAAAACAAAAAATAAGAAATGCACATGCAGTTACTGAGGAAAGGTGACTTACGGGCATGGACGCATCGTCCTGACGGCCTTGTCTTCTCAGCTGGACCCTCTCTACAGGTCGTAAATATGGACTAGTCCATTCAAACCACTCGTCATAACGATGACTCCACTGGCGATAATGGATAAGAACTTTTTCATCTTCATAATCAATCTTTTCAATATTTGCAATATACCTATCAGAGGGGGAAAGGTATGTGAAAAACAAATATAAGGATTGTGCAAAGAACTAAGAAAGCAAAAATGAGTGGGAAAGTAAGATGTAGACAGGTGGAGGAGGCTATGACTCACCAGTTTTTGAGGGCGTCTCTAGCCTCTAGTGGAGCCCCCACCTCAAATGTTATTCCTCTTCTGTTCGGGGGTGTCTTACTCATACTGGCCACATCAAGCCTTCTTTATTGGTCTCTGTGCACACAAAATAAGAACATTTGTGTCAACACATTATTCACAAATATGTGACCTTGGTTAAAACTGAAAATTTCCCAATAAGTTCACATAAAGCAGCCTTGTCAAACATGTGGCTCTCAAGAGATAATCAAAGCCTTGAATAAAAGATGAATACAGCTGTATATTGTGAACAATTACAGCAGTAGTTTGATCCTCATGGCTAGGTGTTAGATGGTGATTTATCCCCATCAACAGTACCAAGTTGAAAGAGTTTTCCAATAAGTCATATTTCATCAATTCTAAAATATAGATTTAAATCTATGATTTATGTCCATAGTTTTAAAATAATGTATTGCTTACAGACTCCCATGACAAGGGAATTAGAGTTGACAACAAGGAACTCTCCTTGTTAAATGTATAAAAGTATTGAACACATTAATCAGCTAACAAGTGACTTTTAACTCTTTGGGATGTCACAGTCTCAGAGTATTCCCCATTACTAAAGAGGTCTAAGAGGGACAATACTTAGTGAGTATTATGGGCATAATAAAGGGTGAGCCATGCCTCAGATGGTGATGAAATGGGTAACAACAACTTGCTTATAATAGCATAGTCTTTATCCAGGTTTAGCTAAGCATGACAAGGCAATACAGCCTCGTCATTCTGTCCAATCTCGGCTAAGCAACATCATTATTTTTTTTGGGTCCATTATAGTATTCTGAACATCGCTCCATTACCATTTTATGGTTATCCATATCCCGTAAATGAAGCTAGTTGTGTTTGGGACCATGGCTGGATGAAGCAGTAGTGCAAACTCTTCATGAATAAGCAGTGTGTGTAACAGCGCCTCCTTTGTCCGACTTTCACAGTTCAGGGACCAATTGCGCCATCTGTGCGTGATCTCATTCCGTTCACCGCGCGTTTATGATACCGTAAAAGCAGTGTCTTGTTTTCTGTTGCAATAATCCTATCAATAAATGCTAAATACCACATGCACTGGCACCATTAATAGATGGGAGGCACGCCTCTATAACCCGGATATGTTGCTACTGCCCGGCCCACGTGTTCTCTGTCCGGCAAACGCAGACAGCAGACACAATGGGAGACAATAAAGCATCTCTAAATGTAGTTATTTCAAAATTAACTGGACAGACCAACTCTACAAAAAATCATTACACCATTACGAGCAAACATTTGTTACAAAAACATGATTCGGCCGTTCAGAACTTTAATTTCAGACAATGGAAGGAGATGGATGCAGATTCTTGCAACATGGATGTGCGCGCACGTTACGATGAATATGTGACCACGGACAAATGATGCACGATGGAATAAGATCTACAGTAACGAGAGCATGAAATGGTTAGTAATCGTAATATTTAATGAACAAATCGACAAAAATATGCATTATCTACTCCTTGTCGCAATTCATTGTAGCAATGTATATGTATACATACAACTGCAGTAGATATATGTTGCTGATTATGTATTTCATGGAGTCTTGTTTATCATTTGCACAAACATCTTGACACTTATTGTTTTGTAACTCGTAGGCGTAGCGCGACATTAACTGTGGTTACGTCAGGGGCATACACGACGCTGATTGGTCCGTCAGTGCTCTGGTGGGCGGGCTGCCCTCAGCTCATTGGTTCTCACACTTGTCACTCTCGGGGCTGTTCGCGGCCTCGCGCTGGGCCTAGTTTCTCAGACTTTTCCTGCTGAGCGCGTGTGGCGTGGATTGGAAACAAGGAGAACTTCAAGTCCGAAATGACCAGATATTTAACTAACTCTCAGTCAGACTATGTGATGGGGGCAAACATGGGCGAGTAACTCCTAAAACATGCTTACAGGCGCCATCAGAGCAAAGCCTGAACTAGTTCGCCACGTTTGTTTTCAACTCAAAAAGCCGACATGCGGCATCATCTACTTTTCGCTGTTGCATCACCATGTTCCTCAAATTCTCAACGCAGATGGAAAACAGCACGCATCCTTACCTTGTCTCCACTCGCTCTGTGTATGGTTAAATCTAAAATATGCAAAGTAATTCCCTTAGAATCGTAGCTCCCGCTTCCTCTGCCTGCGTCTGCTCTGCTGCTCACGCAGTTGAATTTCTCCCACTGCTCTCCACACCGGCGCGGGCTGAGCACCAGCCCTACGCATGCGCACACCGCTCTATTGCAGGGTATTAACAGCATGATTTACACGGAAAAGTTATGAGATAAACTTTTAAATCGATTCTTACAAACCATTAACTAAACTTCAAACACAACTTCAGAGTGCATTTTATTAGGCCTACATACTAAATAACGTATTTACTCTGAAAAGTACAGTGGCGCCATCTACTGTCAAAGATACTGAAGTTGTTTGTCAAAATTACAGTTTTTTATATTTATTCTAATAACCAAGTATTCCTTCCAGAGCCATAAATCTCAATAAAGCTATAATTGAGAATTCCATAACAGTCTGCGTCATATTTTATACTGGTGTCACGTAGCATAATGTTACTAATAATAATATGAATAATGATGATGTGGCGATAATAATAATGATGATAATATTAGTAATAATAATTTGCGCGTATATATAGCGCGTTTCCATACCATCAAAGTCACTTTATAATTTCATGCATTATTCATTTCGTCCATGTGGTGGTGCAGCTGCCCTGGAGTAGACTGACGGAAGCAAGGCTGACAATTTGCGCCATAGGTCCTTCCGGCCACCACAAACCACACATTCACACCAGGCCCTACCCTACCCTGAGGTCCTCAGCCACATCTACAAACTGCGCCTCAACCTGGAGAAGGTCCCTGTCCTGTGGAAGACCTCCTGTGTGATTCCTAAAACAGCGGACGCCAGGGAACCGGCCCACTACAGACCAGTCGCCTTGACCTGCCACCTGATGAAGACCATGGAGCGGCTCATCCTCACCCACCTCCACTCTGTGGTGAGCTCCATCCTGGACCTGCTGCAGTTTGCCTACAGGCCTAACGGAGTGGGAGCTCACCCACCTGGAGCCCGGCGGGAACGCTGTGAGGGTCATGTTCTTTGACTTCTCCAGTGCTTGTAACACCATCAGACCGGCACTGCTGCCGGGGAAGCTGGAGGACGCGGGAGTGGATGAACATCTCACTGCATGGAGCATCAACTTCCTCACGGACCGACCACAGTACGTGCGACTGTGCAGCTGTGAGTCTGAGGTGGTCGTCTGCAGCACCGGGGCCCTCAGGGGACCGTACTCTCACCGTTTCTCTTCACTATCTACACAAAGGTCTTCACATACAACACGGACAGCTGTCATCTGCGGAAAATTCTCCGATTACTCCACCATCGGGGGCTGTGTGTCTGAAGGGAACAAACTGGCATACCAGTCGGTTATCATGGACTTTGTGGACTGGTGTGAGTGCAACCACCTGTGCTTGAACACCAGTAAGACGAAGGTGATGGTGATCGACTTCAGGAGGAAGACACTACCACACACACCGCTGAACATCCAGGGGAGGACATTAAGGAGGTGGACAGTTTCAATTACCTGGGTGTTCACCTCAACAATAAACTGCACTGGTCCCACAACACCAACACCCTGTACAAGAAGGGCCAAAGTCGCCTCCACCTTCAGTGTAGACTGAGGTCCTTCAGAATGAGCAGGCCTCTGCTCAGGACTTTTTATGACTCTGTGGCCTCTGCTCTCCACTACGCTGCCGTGAGCTGGGCCCCGGGCAGCACAGAGCGGGACAAGAACAGACTGAACAAGCTGGTCAGGAGGGCCAGCTCCGTCCTGGGCGGCCAGCTCACCTCCATCATGAGCAACACCTCCCACCCAATATACGGGACTGTAGAGTAGCGAAGCAGCTCTTTCAGTGGCAGAGTGAGACACCCTCAGTGCAAGGAGGGGCGGTACCGCAGGGCCTTCATCCCCACTGCTGTTAGACTGTACGACAAGACTGTAAAGTAACATGACTTGTGCAATAACCCCATTTGCAAACATGCAAAATTCTCTGTATCGGCGCCACTTTATTCCCTGTGTTAGCATCACTTATTGACAACCTGCACTATAGGACTGTAAACGTTGCACTGCCAATGCTTACCTTGATAATCTACTTTTTATAGTTTTAATTTTTATATAAAAAAATATTTTCTTATTGTTTATGTTTCTGCCCCTTAAGATTTTTGCTTTTACTCATACATAAAATTAAAAAAAAAATATCTTGAAATACCTTTTTTACTGTTTGCACATTTCCTATTTTGCACACCCTGGGTGATCTTATTGAGTGCATAATGTAACAAGTGAATTACCCCATTGTGAGATCATTAAAGGATTATCTTAATTCCGAGATCTGACGGATCGGGCTTATTAAAGACGGTTTGACAGGATGCACTCACTCAGATAATTGATTAGATTAGAGCAGTGGTTCCCAAAGTGGGGTCTGCTCATTGGCACCTCAAAGCTTGTCTACAAAACAAGTAGGCCTAGCCTAGGCCTACATCGAAACAAATTCAGTCTGAGAGGAATAATACATTTATTTGGACAAATGTACACTTTAAACCAGTATTTTGAGGGGATTTGGGACTTTGGGAATGTGACTGGATTAGTGAATAAGGGGGGAAATAAAAAATGAGGGAGTGCTACATCGTGTTCTTGTGGAAATGAACAGGTGTTTACTCAAGGGGCTTAGCTGGTCAACGGCGGACCAAATAGCGCACGCCTTTGTTAGTAGTTACAGCTTTCCCCAACTAGATGTCACCATTCATTGTGAACTCTGTGAAGTTCAGTAGATTTTTAGTTATGTATAGCCTACAGAAGCGAGTAGTACTTAAAGTAACTTTTTGAAAGTAATCTTACTTCTTAGAGTAATTTTACCATCTGGTACTTTTAACTTGTACTTCAGTAGTATTATAATGAACTATCTTCAAGATCCAAAGATTGTATTGTCAATTCATTGATATGAATCTAAATGTTTATTCTCTCAAGTCCTTGGTGTGGGGCGGGGGGCGGGGGGGGGGGGGGAGTGATGGATAAATTCATGCAGGTCTTATTATTTGAAGAGCTTAGTGGCGCTAGGCTAATGCATTTCTATGGTATCAGCAACCCTGGCCTGCATTAAAAACAGTCTGGCGCACTCCACAGTGCACCTGAGGCAAATCACGTATGACGCCAGCCTAACGATATAAATGTCTGTGTTAATAGAATATTTATAACTGACCTTGTATCACATGAATTACCGCATTTTGAGGGACTATTTTCTCGCAGATCACTCCGCCGCTGCGTTAGCTTACAACCATGAATCTGATGCTGCTCAAATATAAGTTATTTTAAATGCAAAATGGTTATACTTATTCTGACATTTATTTACACAGACATTTATATCGTTAGGCTGGCGTTATAAGTGATTTGCCTCAGGTGCACTGTGGAGTGCACCAGACTGTTTTTAATGCAGGGTTGCTGATACCATAGACATGTGTTAGTCTAGTATTAGCCTGGCGCCACTAAGATATTCAAATATAAGAACTGCATGAATGTAAGAAACAAATATCTCTAGACATCAACAACACTCTGGATAACTAGGAAATGAGGCCCAATGTCAAACATCCTGAAATATCCCTTTAAGCCACTTTGTAACCAGCATTGGCCACATGCTTTGGGAATTGTCCATTTGGAAGACCCAGCTGCGCCCAAGCTTTAACTTCCTGGCTGGTGTCTTGAAATGTTGCTCCAATATTTCCACATCATGTTCTTTCTTCATGATGTCATCTATTTTGTGAAGTGTTATCAGTCCCTCCCGCAGCAAAACAACCCCACAGCATGAAGCTGCCACCCCTGTATTTTAAGGTTGGGATGGTGTTGTCAGCAAGATTCCCCCTTTTTCCTCCAAACTCGATGGTCATTATTCTTTTTTTCGTCAGACCACAGGATATGTCTCCAAAAAATAAAGTCTTTATCCTTTTTTTATTTGCACACTCCAAACTGGCTTTTTGATGTTTCTTTTGGAGTAAGGGCTTCTTCCTGGCAGAGTTCCCTCTCAGCCCAAGTCGGTACAAGACTTGTTACACTCTATATGATGACAAACTCTTACCAGTTTCAGCATCTTCACCAGGTCTTTTGCATTTGTTCTTGGGTTGATATTCACATTTCAGACCACAGCACGTTCATCTCTGGGACACCGGACCCAGCCTTCTTTCAGATCTGTATGATGGCCGGTCATTTCCATCATTGTTTTAACCAATGAAACTGGCACAAAAACATTTTAAAACAATTCTCTAATTTTTCTGGCATTTCGCAAACAGAAATAATTTAAATAATTCAACTTGACCTAAAAAAAAAAAAAGTTAACTCTGGTTTTATGTCATACAGTGAGGAAAAATGCTAATGTATCTTTTTATAAAGTGTATGTAAACATATGGTTCAGATGTAGTTTCTTCTTCAGAAAAAAAAACATCTTTTTGTACGTTTCTGGCATTTCCTTTGGATTTAGTAGGATTTTCACATCATTTCATGTTTTCTCATAATTTGTTACCATTGAATCAAATCAGATTTTTACGCTCAGTACTCAAGTGTCAATTGAGGTCAAATAACACAGTAAACATGGTAAATACACAACACAAATTTTAAATGCTTTTTGCTTCATATCATCTATTTACTAATCAGTTTTTACAGAGGGAGTCAGAAATTGTTCCTGGCCTGAAAAGTTTGAAGCCCTGATCTTGCCAATTCTTTGCGTTTTTGAATTATTATTATTTTTAAGAAAACAGATTTTAAGTCCAACCCACAGTGATCAAAACAAAAAACAAAAATGAGGTCAAACCACTACAAAGATACAAATAAACAAATCTTTATTTATGGACAGTCATCTCATAATACAACAAGACTTTAATATGCACACTATACACACATGAGAAGTGGTTTGAGTCAGTCCTATGTCAAAAGATGGGCGGATTACAGCAGTTAAAGTTTTAATTATTGCTCATTGCAATAAAACCTTTTTTGAAACTAGAACACACTTAGGAGTTAATACGATTTACAAGTTAAACATATTTATACATTCAAAGCCTGAAAGCAGGGACGAGTGAGGGGGGAATTTACATTCCTTGAACCATTTGTGACGTGTACATTTGATGACATTGTTTGCCATGGAAAAGCCAGGTGCACAATGCAAAATAATTAAAAAGCTTAATATTCCCAACAGGATTTTTTTTTCATTCTCTCAAAAAAGCCTTTATTAGCTTTTAATGGGCTATTTTGTTAGCCCCTTGAAGTAAAGGCTTTTAGATAAAATGTAACCAGAGAATTTGGATGCAGGAAGAGTGGCTGAGTATTTCCCCTCACATTTATTTTGCTCCCGAAAGAGCACCATCACCACATGCGACTTTAAGAAAATATTTTTTATTTTATTTTTGTGAGTGCTTTGAAGACTCTCTGTTAAGTCTTGATATATTAACATTTATTTCACTCAGATTAATTTAGAAAATGTGTGCTCCGCAGTCTTTATAACAGTGTCCAGTCTTTTTAGTTTGGGGTATAGCAAGGACTGGCTTTCAAAACGTATTGCTGACATCACAGGTGAGCAATTATTAAGACACAATCACAATGACTCATTCATGTAATATTTAAATTCTCTATACATTTTAGAAAACGTGTCTTTGACATTGAATCATTCATACAATAAGAAAGTTGATCATCAGCACTGCTGTTGTCCAGTCTCACCCTGTGCAAGGTTTAGTAGTAAATACCATAAGACTTTAACGCCACCCCATTGATAGGAAGAAACTGAACGTTTGGCTTCTTTCACATGCAGTTAAAAAAAATATTTCTAACATAATGAATCTGTTTGCTGTGGAGACAATGTCATCTAGTTCAAAATAAAAGGTTGTAGTTAAAAATGCGTTCCAGTGTATTCTGAGGACAGCGAATACGTCATCACAGATTATATTAACATGTATACTTTTATTAAATGTCTCCAGCAGAGGCAGATTTTGTTTCTTTTTTCAATGTCTACACTACTCCTTCAATGAAGCTTGTGTCCAAGTGAACAATGAGCATCCTCAGGAAAGCCATCTCTTTGCGCGTGTTCTCAAAGATAATCCGAGGGTCGTCAGACTGGCACCGCAGGCAGTTGGGGGCCATGACCATCGCCAGGTTGTTCACATCCATTTTGGTGACGGCAACGTTGGTTGGCTGCGCAAAAACCTACAGAAACCATAGATCAATGAATACCGTTCATCTACATTTTAATCAATAAAACTTGAGCAGATCCCAGACTCATGTTGTGAGTGAAAAAACAACAATAAAGACAGACAGTTATTTACACAAATAGACATACTGTATGCAAATGTAAAAAAGTTTTTTTTAATTTATTGTTTTGTTATACCCGTTTGTTTTTGATGTACAAATTATAGTTTTTAGTTTGTTGATTTGATTGATGTTTTCTTTTATGTTAATAACAGTTGCAGCTAAAGAGAGGGATACGTGTTTAATTGTTTAAATTCTGTGCAGCACTTGGGCAACTGTTACGTGCCAGGTATATTAAAGGGATTGGATTAGATAAAACATTCCAGTTACCTGAAGGAAATTGATGAAGTAGCAGAGGACCAGCCTGCTGAGCTCAGGCAGAGATTGAACCACAGCAATAGCAGCCACTGGGTCGTCACAGTTACTGATGCACTGCTTGTAAAAGTCCATCGGGATGAGCGGCTCTTCCAGCTCCCGATACCACAGCTTCATTAGGGAGGCTAGATTATAGAAACAAAAATGAAACAACACAGCACAGACAAGAACTATTAAAAACCGGTATGAAAGTGTCCTCACCAGGAACGTTCGGGTCGGAAAGGTTCTCTGGAATCCTCCACTGATCCACCTGAAGCTTCAGTGCATTCACTTCATCAATGTCTCCGGGCACTCTGTGGACACAACAATACACGCCGTTAGCGATGGGCCACACCCGTGATTTTATTTTCCATCTGATAACAAGTAAAACTTTTGTATTGCCATTTTGACACCAAGAAGCTTTTAGATTTGGGTAAAACCAAAACTGGAGAAAATGTGCTCTGTTCAGGTGGGAGTTATGAGGTTAAACTAATAACGATTTCAAATAAATAAGAGCATTGATATCAGGTAAGGGGGGGGGTTCCTTCTTTTGATATTGGCTATTTGTATTGATCCATCACTACCCTAAGTAGCCACTAGAGGGGGCTCGTCGTCCATCTTCTCTGGTAAATGGTCCAAAACTGAAACTCACTCAGCTGAACCCTTGACACACAACATTTGAATGTTACCTGGTTACCTCATTTACCAGACTGTGTATTTGCATGAGGACAGAATGCAAAACAAAACAACTAAAACACGACTATATAGGAAAGTCACATAGTTTGAACAAAAGCATCCCTCAACAACAAAAACATATTGTATCGTTTAGGTTTACACAATCATTAAATACATGACTCCCATCAGGCGTTTATGAAGTGTGTCCACAAACTTATTGACTTAAGCGTCGGAGTAAACACAGAAGTCCAAAGTATAACAGTAAGTCCCAAGAGAAGAGCACATTTGTTTGCTCTGTACAGTACTCGAGGGAGCCGGTAATGAAAAACAAGGATTCTCAAGACCACACACACGTGTATCTATGTGCCCACGAATCACACACAGCATTACTACGCTGTGTTCTCTCGTAAGGAACATGTCCAGACTTGTCACGGGACGAGCGGGGGTTGATCTTACCTGAAGATGCCCTCTGTCTGAGCCCCGCCCAGCCCCAGGACGTATTGGGAGAGTTGAACTTGCACCCACGGCAGTTTCCTGTCTGGGAACAGCTCACTTTGCCTCTCCATAACCTCTTCAAGGGAACTGCCGAACAATGAGGGGGTGACTATGGCTCGCCGGCTGTGGTCGACCTCCTCTACGGTGGGCTTCCGCAGGCCCTGAAGGGGAAACAATGATTTACTGTATTTTAATACCGAGACTATGACATTAAGAACACCTGGAATAGCTGCTATGACAATATCCCTAACATCTGTAATGACGTCATTTTCTCGGTGGCGCATCGCTCGACTCACACTATCATTATACGTAAACAAACCTACACAGTGAAACCTCTCGATAAGGGAGACGACTTACCTTTTTCCCACCAGTGATAGCCACCTTCTGAAGCTTCCTATGGCAAAACTTGGCGTAAGTGCTGATAGGCAGACCTGTAATGAAAAGAGAAAAGGCATCATTAGAAGGATAGTTCTGTACGACTCAGTAAAAGCCTAAACTTATGTGCTTCTCTAATCGGAAAGGACATTAAAGTGCTGACTGGGATAGCCATATTATTGGACAACTTCTCAAAAACACTTAAGTAAAGCCTTTAAGCAGGAGGCATTAGGGGACAGCCAAAACAATAAATGAGTCACATTCTTTCACACAAACATGACAAGTAGTTTTTTTTTTTCCACCCAGACATTTTGAAGAGGTGGTCGGCTGTAACGGGAGAACCATGTTGACAGTGTGGTTCTGGCATATGGGGGGATTAGACGGGACTGGGCTAAACTGTCAGGCCCAGAGGAAGATTTAGTGCTGCTGAACAAAAGCTTTGGAGACAGGATACAGCCTACACATCCTCTTCTCTTGTGATTCATCAGTGTGTGTAGACTTAAGAGGCCTCAGGAGGAACGGCTTGTCTGCTACCTGTCCTTATCACATGCTATATCAGGATCATTCTCACTTTTTAGCGGCTACCCACTCTCTGATCCCAAGATGGCGTGAAGATTTCAGACAGTCAAACGTATTAAAGAAATTATATTTTAATTTAGCAAACTGTGGTCATTTTATTATGTAAAATGTATTTATAATTGGTAATAATTTCAACCCGGATTTGACAACCCTGTGATAGAAAGTTTTGAAAATATAATTATATACAAATATGACAAAAGAACACAAGATTTATAGAGAGAGACAACTGCAGAGTCATGGCAACGTGCTCAGTCATTATTGTGCTGCTTTTGAACATTCATAAAAGTTAGGTTTGTGATCAATTCTATTCATTGCTTCATTGAGATTTCAGGATTGCTCTTCCAGCGCAGTCCTGGCCTAAGCCCTAATACATAGTTTTAGAGGAACACTTCCTAAACCGACTATATGTTGCCCAGTTCTGCTGCATCTGTACAAAAGACACTCATTTTGGACCCAACAGCAAAAAAAATAAACTACTTGAAAATTGTTACTAACACTGCCTTAAAGGATGTTCCCTCTAGTCAAAGGACCAGATTTGTGCGAGCAGGTGACTCCTATGAAACAGCCGCTAATCTGACCCAGCCTGACTGTAATTACATCTAATTAGAGATCGTACTCGTAACGCACCCTTGATGTTGGAGCTGACTTTTCCCAAGGCTCCCATTGCAGCCGCTCGGTTATGAGAATCGGTTAGAGCTAGCTATGTAAACCATTTATTTACAACAACAGCCACTAGGCAACAAAAACCCTGGAGATACCCCAGCCTGAATAAACTGAGAGAGGCGGAGAGAATTAGGACACCCTTCTTAAGTTACAAACAATAACACCAGCCATAATAGGACACAGAGGACATGCTTGCTTTTATTTTAATGTTAGGGCTGCACAGACTTGAGTGGTAACAATTAACATCATATATTACACCTGCTAATCCTGTAGTTTACGCCTCTACACGCATGTTCTTTCAGACTTTCAACCTTCAGACCTGGACATGTTTACAATGAACAGTGCATCTACACAAATGAATGAATGTGCATTAAAAATAGCTAACTATGAGCAAGGCCTTTGTTGGGGTTTCCCACATCATCGGCCTCAAGCATGACTCACACTCATTTATAGGCCAGATTTCTTGACCTCTTAGTCAGTCCAAGTATTTTGCCTTAGACCTGAGTCACTACAGTACAATGTGCGGTGTTTGTAGTGAGGTTTTGTCTCTGGTGAACTCATAACTAGAGCGGCCATGTGGGTTGTTCGACTGCGGGCACGTGCGGCTGACTCCCCTCATGGTCGTTTGACATGAGTAAGAAGAAAGACCACTGATGCGAGTCACAGACAGACCTTTGTGTCCACAGGCCTCTGAGATTCTCATCCTACTTGTTTTTCACTCCACACTTCTGTGAAAGCCATTCATCGAGCGTCCAAGAACAAACTTCACGGCACGCCAGACTTTTCCATCCCGCTCGGAGAGGACACTCAACAGGGAGCAATACATCTGAGCAGAAATAGTTTGAGCGGCTTCTGAGAGTCACTTCATAGTTTTCAGTGGAAAAACATCTACAGGGCTCTCTAGCCGACAGATAGCCTTGTACATGGATAGTTTGCTGATTCAGAGTTTTTAAAAGGCATAAATATTCCAAACACCAAGCCAAATCTCAGACTGAAAACCCAGATTTACCTTCTTCCTCATCATCCGAGTTCTGTTTCCTCTTCTTTCGAGACTTTGAGTTTTTCTTCAGTTTCAGATCCTGCTGATCCAGAATGAACTGAGTCACTACAAAACGAAAAGACCAGAAGTCATGTTTCTGAAAGTAGGCTCAGGGGTAACTGCAAAAAGGTTAGTTTTCCAATGTTATAATTTTGAATATTAAAAAAACAAAACTGAAACACTTGCAGAGTAAGTTATGAAGAGAATGACGCGTTTAGACAGTTTTTAGTTACTATTTCAGTGTGTTTTAAACAATCGCTGTTTTTAACAATCAATGTTTCCCAATCAGGGCACACGAGCACTTAACAGGGGGTTTGATCCTGAGGTGATTTCAGCTTTATATTGAACCACAACGCACTCTCAAGGCAGGGGGTGCTCGGAATATAAATTACATACTCAAGGAGTACCACTGGTCTAAATGCTCCAATCATTTTTACAAAGTTATGAGCTACTCAGTACAACACTTGGGGACAAGGGCATTATACTCGAGTCCACTCTATTGAATCTACTCTGCTCCAGTCTTGAGCCGAGTTGTAATTGCTGGTATTTTACATTTGGGGCTTGACCCTTTTTTCATTGATTTGGCAAAAGTATTGTTAGTTTATTATTTATATCAAAACATAAATCCTTTGTTAATCATGTACGATAAATGTAGAGCATACGTTGCAGCGTTGCTCTATGGTGTGTCACACAGATATTTAGTAAAACACTCTTGGCCTTAGTTTGAAAAGATAAAAAAGGTGACGCACCGTCTTGCTCAATGTGAGACTCACATTTCTTGTCGCTGACGGGCTCCGTGTGTCTCTGGATGTAGCCTTCCAGGTAACAGCGGAACTTTGGGGATGGCGCAAAAAAGGCCAGGCTGACCGCCATCAGTTCCCAGCCCGCAGCGAGACTCCTGGGACTCGCGTTCCCTGTGGTCTGCCTCACTAACTGTACGTAGAGCTCATCTCGGAGCCCAGGCAGGTCCCAGCACTTGGTGACAATGAGGAGTGCGCAGTGTCTTCTGTCCAGGCGAGACGGCCGATCCCCCATGTAGGCCTGGACCAGTTTGAACATCTCACAAGCCTCTTTGCGGACCGTGCGGTTGCTGGTGACGAGCATGGGTTTTTTAATGGAGCCTCTGTTCCAGGAGAGCATGTTGGCGATGGACACGCGTCTCCGAAATAGGCCTTGAGTGTGCATGTTGAGGTGTTTGCTGGCCCAGTCTTCAATGCCCATCTCTGGGGGTGGGGGTTGCCGCAGGGTGGCGTAGGCGAGCGCGTAGGACATCCCGACTCCTCTTCCTCCTTCTGTGTTCTCTCTCGCCTCCGAGCGGTGAGGGCCCAAGGAAGCAGTGCGTCCATCAACCATGCCTTTCTTGTGACTGTCCAGTGGGGTTGAGAGCTCCAGGGTGCCCGCCTACATGAGAACAACATGAGGATATTAGACGGGGAAATTCAGACGTTCAGAAGAGATTTTCAAGCCAGACTGCTTCACGCTTAGTGCTGAGCTCTGATCAAGCCCACAGGGTGAACGTTGCATAACGCTAAGTACTTCCTAATACACAAATTTAAAAGTCCAAATATTTTGCACGATGCAGCTGGTTCACTTGAAATTAAACATTTTAACCATACCTACCTACTGTGCACTAAATGAGTATGTACTCCTTATATAATTTACTTATAGAATGGTCAGTGGCAAGGAGAAGCAATCAAACCAACCAGGGACCAGACTTGAACCCACAACACCCAAATAAGCAACATCACATTAATTGTTCCATCTGCAATGTTCTATGATGTTTTCTTCTATCATCGTCATTAAATAGTGTCTTGTTTCAGTGCTGCTTTGTAAATCTTGTAATATGAGCAAAATTAATACGATAGAAAATGTCATAACATTTGTCAAACCTCAGAATGACCTCTACACTAGCCGTGTCTGCTGTGCAAACCTCTGGTCCTTTTACTTCAGATGAGATCTCACTGTGCTCCCAGCAGTGAACTTTACGACTATAAAGAGCACCTCAGCTCCCATAAAACCAGAAATCCAGTAACTGTGATAAGCTCAACAAACAGCCAGGAATAACATAAAACCTGAGCCAGATTCTACACTCTCATTTACTGAGGGAACATAAAACACATTGACATGTCTGTTCAATGAGGCCCTGGCCTGA
Source organism: Proterorhinus semilunaris (assembly GCA_021464625.1). Lineage (NCBI taxonomy): Eukaryota > Metazoa > Chordata > Actinopteri > Gobiiformes > Gobiidae > Proterorhinus > Proterorhinus semilunaris. Next base: position 17,668,347 of record CM038344.1, read on the forward strand.
TGTAATAAGGAGCAGATGAGTGCCAGACAAGCTGGACACGATATGGTTTCTCAATAAAATGGAGATCCAAGCTTTGTCTTTGGAGCATTTAACAGGCCTTGAGCCTTTATCAAATGAATCATGTTGAATATAGAAAAACAACGCAATATTGAGGTAATTTCCATAATAAAATGGACTTTGTTCAATACAGTAGTGAGAAACTGCTCCTAATCTCCTTTTGTGATGTAACTGGAAGGGAACATTCCTGGAGACTTAGGGGGCCGCTCCGGACTTTACTGCTGCTGTCTAACACGTGAGGGCTACAGTACAAACAATTACTCTTGTACTATCCTGCCTCAATCTGTCAATCCTCGCGCCATATGGGACACAGTGGTCCATCTTCCTGACCTACGGAAGCCATGTCCTGAGACTCAGTGCTTTGGCATCGTCCCCAGGTGCCCAAGAGCTGCACTGGCACGGGCGAGCGCAGCACCTACGGCGAGGCACAGATGGATGGCGGTAAGAGGATGACAAGTAATGCCAATGCATCAATGTGATCTGTGGTCAGACTTTCAGCTCCATCCTATTCTCAGGGGACTTATTCATTTGATACTTAACTTTGGACATTTCTATAACGAAACAGATATATTTACAAAATGTAAGTAATCAGACAATACCCTAGAAAATGAAACAGACTAATGCTCAGGCAAAAAGGTTTACAGTACAAAGCTGCAGCATGGATGTTACGCTACAAAAGGGGAATCAAAGATTTGAAAGAGCAGTGTCAAACTTAGCTGCATGTGTGATTTTCACAACTTGTAAAGCCTAGTACACAATAAAGAAGTGCATACTCACTGTGGTAACAACTCTGTTTCTCAACTTTGTAATAGCTAAAGATACTCCATTACTCTTTAGAGCACTTACAGGAGAGGACACGCACAGTGGATGAGATCAGATGTGTTGTTCAAATAGAGTAATAGGCCAAGCGAGGTAGTGGCACTGCATCCACATGCTTATTAAAGAACACCATCATAAAATATACTGCGTTACTGGGTTGTGAGGGTGAAAAAGAAATCTGCACAAACCCTCTATTCATTGTATCTCAATTGGAGCTAAACTAAAGAAGCAGTTTAGAAGAATACTTGTGTGTTATTGAAGTGCTATTCATGCTGTCGCCTCGAGTAACACTAGTCAGATGAATAGCTTTTCTTTTCTACACTCACGCTAGGACAAGCTTGTTTGGCAATTGAAATAGGCGGGGACAAACATTGCGGCACAGCCCTTACAGGACAGGAAAATGTCAAAACACATTGACCGCGTCCTGGACTGTGTCGTGTGTCCATTACTGTATTTTGATTATGATTTTTGGTATAAAATGATGTGTTGTTTTGCATGATATGCCATTTTTTCCTTTGGTAGCGTAAGGATTTCCCACAGAAGTCTGTTTACCTGAGAGGGTGGTCCTGGGGTCTCGGGGGAGGACAGACTTGCTTGGCTGGTGACACTCATCTCCAGCGTGTCCACTTTCTCGTAGGTTCTCTTCTGTCTCCCAGGCATCTCCAAAGGGCTCAAAGCAGGGTTTGCTCTACCCAGCGATCGGGCTCCTGATGTTAGATCCTCTCGTGATGAGCATCTTCCTGACCCGGCTGTTCCTCCTCCGTACCACCTGAGAGAGTTTCCAGGAGAGCGTGCGCGAGTTACGACGCCCCTGTCCCCCATCTCCTGGTGGTCCAACCCAGCCCGCACCTCCCTCATGGTGTTGGAGCGACTGACCACCTCTCTCATTTCAGCCATCAGCTTCTCGTGAGCACACAGTTCACCAGTGCTGCCAACAGATCCGGGTCTGCCTCCTGCGCCTGGTCCCACTCGCCTCCGACTCTTCCTCCTCAGACTGGGGGAAGGCCCAGTGGAGTAGCCCGAGTCCTGATAGTTGGCTGTAGTCTGGGGTGTAGACGAGGGGAAGTCCTGAGAGGCCTGGCTGCTCTGGCGGCTGTGGTGAGCTTCCATGGCACGCTGCACCGTAGCCTCCAGGACTCTCCAGTTCTGCTTTTTGTCCAGTGTGTTTGGGGCCTGAGCCGTCTCTCTGTCCCGCACCTGTCCTCTGGCCTGGGGATGGGCCTGGGGTAACACAGGCTCATGTCTGGAGGTAGGGGAAGGAGTACGAGTGGGTACAGGAGAGCTGGGTACTGGCCCCTGCTTTGGGTCGACATTAACCATGTGTTTGATGCACTCCAGTCCTGCTGGACTATAGTCCGAGGAGGAGGGCGTCCTCCTGTGTCTAGTCCCGGGAGTTGGGTGCTGGAGGAATCTGGGTTTTTGTAGGCTGTGAGTGGGTGTTAGACGGGATAGTTGCTGCCCGTTATAAAGGTGAGCGCCTTCTATCTCCATGTCTATTGGGGGCTCATCATAAATGGGACATTCAGTGACAGGTTCATCGTAGATGGGGGTAGTGTAACCGTACGGAGGGGACACAGGCCGAGGGGTGCTGGTCTGGGACCGGTGCAGAAGTGGACTAGGATGACCGCCATCTGCCACCAAACAAAAGCTCCCATTACTGGCTTTTCTGAGGTGATGGGGATGGCGTGCATCCGCACTCATCTTGCCGGAGGGAGCAGTCTTATATCCCTGGGCTGAGTGACTTCCTTGCTTGCTGCTCGAGGGGTGCATTGTGAAGGTGTTATTCTTGCCAACACCACTGTGTTGGAGAAACTGTTGCTGCAGGGCAGGGCTGGCCTGGCCTCGGCTCATGCTGTTTACCTTCACCAACATGGCTGCCTTAGAGCCAGGTGCAGGCTGCCATCTTTGGGGACCATCCCTGAAAAATAAACAACAGAACATTAGTTCCTCTGTATGTGACACATATAATTCTGTTCATTTCTGTAGCTCATTCATCCAGTGGACACTGCTGCCAACGGTTATGGCCTCGGGCACTAAAACTACTGTCCTTGTCCCAGTACGCAGGACACAACTCCATTTATTGACACATCCAGTTGAACCTTTTCACCCGATGTCTCATCTGTGCTATAATGTGAACATTAGCACTTTAAAATAGAGGATGTTCACATCATTTAAAACTACGTTCCACATTAAGGGCAACCTCTTCTTGAGCCCAAACAGTGTTAGATGAGCTCTTAAAATTATGTTTTCAAAAGGAATAATAGTGGTTTCTGTAAAATAGAGGACAAACTGCAGTATGGCTGGTTTTACTTTAAAAAATATTATACATTATCATTCCAGAGAGAAATTAGTCAAGAAGCATCATAAATTATGTGCCCCTAGACAACCTTAAATGACATCTGTATGTGACCATAACAGGATGTGCCATGAGACTCTGTCACTGCATATAAAAGAAGAAAAACGACCACATGAAAAGCACTTGATCTCAGAGAACTCAAACTGTAGTAGCTGTGAAAAGCTCCACTGAGGTCCAAAGGTTAATTCGTCTCATTTCGGTCGAGCGACTGGGCTAACTTTAAACCCAATAGCCCACCGCTAATCCCAGCGACGCAAAACAATCTGCCATCAATGTGGTCACGCAGCCCCGCACTTGACAGTGGCCTGATAATCTGCACATATAATCAGGACTTCAGCCGGCCACTGATCAAAAACGTGCCACTTCGAGTGAGCATTGTCACGCGTTGGCTCAAAAACACAGTTGGAAGAGAGCCAGATTAGGATTGTGTATGTGATTCATTTACATAAAGTAGGGTAAACTTCAAGTGCCACGTATTCAAAAGTGACAGTGTCCAAGTTTGTTCCTACTTAGGATTGGCAAATACAACTCAAAACAGCATGCAGTTTGCCAACAATCATACGAGCTACTGAATGGGATGTTTTAAATCAGCAAGAAGCCACATTGTGACACAAACCTCACAGGTCAAGTAGACGGGTAGAGTCACCTTCCGCATGCTCCAAACATTCAAGAGTGTGACAAATTGGATCACAGCTGACCACCGTCTGTCCTCGGTAAATCCAAACATAAACACACACCAGCACAGCTAACCTTCAAAGGCTTCCCATATCCAAGAGCACTACAAGTCAGTGAGGAGAGGGCAGTAACGGCAGGAAGAGGACGCACATGGGTGAAGGGAGGGGGAGGGAAAGAAAACAGACTGGCCACTGCTCTCCACACGTCCCGAGAACAATGGTCCACAACAATTCCCCTGAGGTCTACGAGCCAACGGTCGACTTCCTTCAAATGCAGCAATTGTTTAAAAACTCAGCCTCCTCCAGCGTCTGTGAGGACCTGGTGTCACCTCTAGCCTAAAGGTATACAGTAACTTTATCATCTAATCGATCATTACACTAAAAAGAAATAATTGAAGAAATTATCTGATGATTACTATTCTTCTGCCAGTTTACCCCAATAGGTGGTTGTAGTAGCTTATATCACCACTAAGTAGGGCTGGGCAATTGATCGAAATTTAATCGAAATTGCAATCTCTACTTTGGTCAATCTCAATAATCGTCATAGGACTTTATAAATCGACAGGTTTACAGACATTTCTTTGGCACAAACAGAACCTAGTTTGGGAGTTTGGACGAGACAATGGAAGACTTGTGCGTTAAATGAGACTTGATCTAATTTTATGAATCAACAAGATGTATTTAATTTATTATGAAAAAATAAAATCGAGATCGATCAATGTGGCGAAAATAATCGTGATTATTATTTTTCCAAAATCGCCCAGCCCTACCACTAAGTATGGTGTGAATAATGAGTGGCGCTTTGAAAAACTTGGTAACACAGGCTTGGAAAGTGCAATACAAGTGTAAGCCATTATTATTATTATCATTAAATAATTATATTTTTTTGTTTTCTTACTGAGGTCATTATCCCTTACATAAGATACCTTTACCTTTGTCACTTGAGTGCACAGTTATTTTGGTTCTTCCTTTGTTTTTTTAAGAGTTGACCAAAACAAGTAAATTTTTCTACTGTGAGATCAATAAAGTTTAATCTTAAAGGCGCATTATGCAGTGGTCAGCATGGCGCCTTTACTTTCGATCGCGGTGGTCTCTACAACGCCCCCATTATCAATTGTTCTGTAGGTTTTCTGGTGAGAGTGTCCGTCAGCAGTCAAAACCTTCCAAACAATTGATCCTGGAGCGTCCTAGAGACCACTGTGATGGAAAGTAAAGGCGCCATGCTGACCACTCATACAGCCGCTGGGTCACTACAAGGTCAAATACGCACAAATATCAACAGTATCTGCAAACATTATGTTAATGTAGTAAAGTAGAGTCATTTTCCTTAAATGTGTAGAAATACAGTATCATCTTGGCTACAAGGTTGAAGTGTCTTTGAAGCACAAGTAGTTCTCTGTCATTTTTGTTACATAAAAGTATGCGGTAAAAACGTTCTTTAAAATCAAAAGAATAAAAAAGGTTAAACATGACCTTCCTAATTGGTTTGGCGTACTGTACAATTACAGTAAGCAGTATATGTGGAGGGTTTTGCAAACAGACGCATCAGAAGAATGAACAAAGTAAAAGAGCAGTTTAACGGTTCTGTGCACTCATTAACCCCAAACTTTCCATTTGACCATAACTCGCATTTTCCACTACGGTTCCTCCGTTTTATACCGCTCTTGGAAACCCTTGCAGCTGTTCACGAGCGGGTTTGAATGTAAACAGCCCGAGCGTCTACAAAAGCCACCCCCCCCCGGTCTTCACAAACCGGTTCGAGGCTTTGGCACGGCACCAGCTCTGCACAATCAGACGCTTTACAGCAACAAATAAAGAGACAGACGGCCGCGTGTGAAGACCACAGCCTCTGATAGTTGGGGATCCGCCGCCGCAAGCTAGTGTGACTAAACAAAGTCAGGGCGACGGACAGGTGTAGATGTGAGAAGCCACTGTTTGCGCGCTTTGAACCGGTGTATGTTTTCTCACTCTTAACAGCCGATTTTGGAGGCGGCGAGCCCACCTCAACAACAGGCCTGGGTAACAGTTTTGACACCAATTCGCAACAACAGGGGGAAACGCCAACGCTTATTTTCCTGCTTTGGGACAACACGGCAGACCTCACAAGTCAAAGCACAACAATCATGCTCCTCTTTACGCCCGCCAAGAAAATTACAAGCCGTTACTCATGATCTCGTAAAAGCAATCTAATGCTATGGATCGGTTTCCTATGTTAATGGTGTGACTAATCTACGAACACTGACCCTCAAAGAAGAAGCATCACCACTATTTCCTGTCTAGTGTGGTCCTATGGAAGGCCAGGACCTGCCCCCACGCGAAGGCAAACAGGAAATGCCTATTGCAAGATTCACGCAGGATGGACCAATGAGCACAATGCTGTTTCTGTTGATTATGCTTTATAAAAGTATATCAGTAAACAGGGGAGGGGCGTGAAAGTTGACCAAAATTGCATAAACAATTAACGTATGGGTTGTATTTATTCCATAACTAAATAATGTGACTCTTCCCTGAATTAAGTAGCTCAGATAAATGTTCCCATCGCAGACTGGTGTGTTAATAACCGAGCAGGAAGTGTAAACCGAGATCATGGGTTTGTCAAAGAGACCAGTAACCAGTTCCAACAGAGGCCCGTATGGAAACTGCATCCAAAGCCGATCCTGTAATCCTTTTTCACAGTGCACCTCTTTTGGTAAAGCATAGATACAATGAAACTGAATGACTACATGCTACACACAAAGGAGCTATTACATACAAAGCTGTACATGCTAATAGTGCAGTGGGCCACCAAGCCAGGGGGAGTTATTGGTTTCTGTTGTAGGATGAGAAGAGTGTCCCACGTGTCCAAATAAGTGACACTGTGGTTTTGACCAGGAGAAGGCCCAGCAGTGACAGCGAGGGTGAGAAGGGGGTATTGCGGTGGGAAGAGAGGGAGGGCGAGTGTAAATGAGACTGGGAGGGGATTAGTCGTGGGAGAGTGCAGTGAGAGAATGAGCGCGAAGCCCGGCATTCCACTCATTCAGGGGCCTCAGTCTGAAACAGTGGAGGAGCCTCACACAATGCATGGCTGTGCCATCGTCAGGGCGACGCCTCCTTCAAACAGCAGCAGCAGGGGGTGGAAAGATGAGAGTAAAGGCCATAAAGGCCATTACAACCTTTAGAGGTAGTCATGCAAACACATTCTTATGTAATGCTCACCAGGGCTTCAATTGCTACCATAAAGAAAGTTGTTTACAAAAGGTGTGTTAGCTCCAGCAGCCTCCCTCACAGGTGCTCACTGATGTTAGCTCAAGGTGGGGATGCAATATTGTCTCAGAGGTTAAGAGACAACATGATTTGACATGAACGTGGAATTGCTGCTCGGATCAAAACCAACAGAAATGATCAGACTGCAAACAGAAGAGCTGTTTGCAATAATATCCCTATCAGACACAACCAACGCGGATATAAATACACACATTTAAGTGCACGGCACACCTATGGTTAAGTATATGCGCAAATGCAGTGACAAACCCTGTCTTTCAGAGCGAGCATGTGAGCACTTCAGAAGACCAAGAGACGCAAAATAAAATGAAGTTAGGGGCCTCTTTAGAAACTGCAAAGCTAATCAGATTGGCCTCAAGAGCAGCAAATCACCTTAAGGTCAGCAAAGTTCAATTAGTCCTGCAGCTCTTCTGTCACACACCGTGAACATACGGTCCTCGATAGCTTTGACCGTCAGTGTGGTCAGGCTGTCTCAATCAGCGGCTAAATATACTATAGAGACACTCCTGTCAGCAGATGCTCTGTCTCTGCTTTCTTTCCTGCCTGGAATCAGTGCAGTTGGAAAAGCCATCAGTCGCGTCACTTCGGTAGATATGGATATGGAAGTTCCTAAATACACCCACTGGGGCCGACAGCCTTTCAAAAACAGGGGTTATTATTAACACGGCTGGACAGGAAAAGGATATGAGGTCTTCTTCTGCTACGAAAACCCCTCACACCAAAGACCAATGGGATCTCTCCTTTCTCTCTCTTGCTATCTACACATGGGAAGGGAATGAGGAAGACAAAGACAATTCATTGAAGACAGTCTATCTACCACCATCAAATGTAATGTTTTGAACACAAACAAAAAGCCAGCCCCGTTTCAACTTTTGCACACCCACACTCAAAACTTAATGCAAAATATGACTGTCTAAAATGCTACAGATATCCAGATAGATAAATTAACTATTGACCTCCCATATTTCCCTTGAAACAGCTGTCACGAGAGGGGCATAAAATTGGTGCAGAAGCGTGAAACGGCGCAATAGTTGGCCGCCTTAGAGACACCTTGAAGGCCAGCTGCCCTGAACAGCTGAAGTGGGCCAAGCCAGCATGTCTCCCCTGTGCGTGTCTGAGTGGCTCCTACAGTCTAACCCGGGATAGCGCTGGGTTGGGCCCTGGGTGCAGCTACTAGAGTTGCAGTTCAAGTGACAGGACTCAGCCAAACCCTGCAGGATTCCACAGAGATCAGCGCCAGGAATTCAAAAGAGGAACTGCGATCTTATTACAACACGTTCCACATAATGTCAACATGAATGGCCGCATTGGGGGAACAAAATGGAGAATATCAAAACAGAGTGACCCATAGCTTCACTGTAAACCCGAATGCTCAAATTAATTAAAAAAAATGATTAGTGTATAATTAAAAAATAAATAAACTTGCTACTTAATTAGAAATTTTAATTTTTGAATGCGTGTATGCAATTTTCAGCACATTAATTTAATGTTTTAATTATTATTAGCATAAAAGTTTTAATTAAGCATTAATTATAGTTTTTACTTAACTTTAATACTATTTTTTAATTCAGAACTAATTAATATTTTCATCATATATCCATCGAGATAACAATTACATTTTACAATAACATACAACATGTTTCCACTGTTTTATCAAAATTACTTGATTTTAATTGTCAATATCAGTAAACGTTAAAAAGAGTAAAATGCAGGGCTAGATAATAATAATAATAATAATAATAATAATAATGTATATGCACGTGCCTGTGAGTACAGCTAATGCTTTACAACTAAAAGAATAACCATATTTGGATTACAGCGTCATCCTGGAGACCCTTGCACACATGGATATAAAATATATCAATATTTGTGATGGATACGCAAAATGTAGACATGAATACGTGTATTCAAACACATATTGAGTCTTGAATATGCGAGGAAAAGCCAGCTTTGCGAAGCAGTGTTGCAGCTACACTCTGTGCGATTACGCACAGCATGCGTTCACCAACGCGCTCGCCCTCTGCACCTGAACACTCCCCCTGCCTGCTCCATGTAAGTGGTGGCGCTCGACACATGCCTATGCCAAAGTTAAGTGTTTAAAATGGCAACACAGCACACTATGCTCAACAATCTCACCTGACGCTCCTCAGTGTGTCGTGTCTGAACGCTCCTCAGCAAAGTGGTAATGAACGCACCGTAGCAAAGTGGTAATGAGCCATTTACGTTAGTAGACCCTACAACCGCACTGTAACTTAATTCGTTTTACTCACCGGGATGTTGTCCTGCTCACGTGAAGCCTAATCATCGTACGTCTGACACGGGATACGGTTTTGTCCCACCGGTGTTCTTTCCCAAATATCACAAAGTCCAAACTTAGAGACATTCTCGTTGTTTCCCAAGACCCAAGCAGTCGGCGAGTTTGTGAAAAGGAGTCACATGCCAAGCACAAATAAATAGCCGCTGTAGTCCGTTACTTGTTGGGAGCAGATTGCAGGCATCATTTTCTGTATTAAATATCATAAATAAGCTTTCTCTCGCCAAGAGTCCCGCTGAGGAGGCGTGGCTTGCTTTTGCGTCTGGGCGGAAATGGCAATGACAATGCCACTGTAAGGGCAGATCATTTGGGCAGATGTATCTTAAAAATGAAATAAAAGTAGAGCATTCACTCCGCATTTGATCTTTATTTCAATTATTTGATCACAGGAATAATAAAGTCTGGAACAAGGCAAATCTAGGAAAATAAAAAACTACTTTGTCAAGTAAAATAATGGCAGCCAGCAGCAGCCACGCACTACCCGTGTTTTATTTTGAAAAGTAACTTCCTGTTTCAATGTTGACGCATGCGCAGTGTACGCACTTGTTTTTCAATCCAGCGGTCCGCGGCCACGGTCAAGCGAAGCTTCGTTCGCCGCAAGATTTTATCAGGTAACATCTTAAAAAATTACACACTTTCCGAGCAGTATGTAGTCTTGTTAGGAATGTAAGAAGCATATTGTCTTTCTCTCATCGATATTACTGTTGATTTATCACATATATGTAATTAGCTCATGTCAGCATGTGCCAATGCTAGCTAGCGCTTCTTTTTTACCAATGTTATTGCTCGAATCAGGCATAACATAAAACATAACATTTATGTTATGCCTTGGAAAAGTTAACTCTGTCTTATATTTGGAATCTGTATAAGATATTTGTAGAAGCTGGTATCTACCACTCAACAGTACATGTCCACATGTCCACACATGCTGGCGGTAACGCGACAGCGCACGTGCTGCTGCTAACACCACAGGACGTCTTGGTCAACAACACACAGATCTTTGCAGCTCAAGCACAGCCAAAAAGATGATCATATTTTCACAAACGTTAAAAATGTTTAAGATAACATGGTGGGGCATGAAAAGTCATTAATTTAAGTAAGGCCTTAAAGAACACTGAACATAATTAAAGCTGAAGTTCACATGCATGGGGGGGGGGGGGGCAGCAAACTTTTTAATGTTATTAATAGAGCAATTTCCCCCGTTTTTTGTTTTTAGTTTAGTTTTAATCAAAGATAAAGAGCCAGCAGAGCATCAAAACTAATCAAAGCAGCCTTGTTCCACCCCATTATTTTTGAGACTATTGCTGCCTATGTTTGTCAAAAATACGAAAATGATGGTCCAAAGACATTTAACTGTGGTTTTGGCTGCATTTTTGTTTTTTACTTAAAGGTTGCCAGTTGCGGCCATTTTGCTTTTGAATATTAAAATGTCCTGTGTGATGGAATATGCACAAATCTATAAAATTTTATATATAAATTTTTTTGCATTTGAGGCATTATTATATAGTATTTTGGCATTAAATGGTATTTGAAAGCATTACATCTGGCTTACTGCTACCTGTAAAGTTTAAAGTATGTGTGTCTGTGCAGGTGATGTGGACAACCCAGCCTCTTGCCAACCAAGCAAAACCTTTGGGGATAAATGTAAGTACATGTTTCTAATGCATAGCAACCAAGGACACAGAATGTACATGTGGCAAGCCCAGTATATGTTAGTTTTGTATTAACAATACACAGGTGGCTAGTGCAGTGCAGCTCACTTAAGTAAGAGTATCTAAAAAGTACTGCTCAAACTACTTGAGTTAAAGGAATAGGCCACCGTTTTTACATACTGACATATGTTCTTACCTTAGACTAGTTGATATGTACCTGTCTGGTCTTTGTCCGTGCGCTCTGTCATGCAAACGGAGCACAAACGCAGCCTCTTCCACATACTGTATAGTTCCAAATCAGCTCCCGTTAGAAGCTACCAAACTCTTCCACGTTTTCCCTATTTAAATACAGTTACGCGACGTGTTACACTACAAAGTATAGTAACACAGAAATGTAACATGTCGATTTTCTCGGCGGATAAAAAGGGGTACTATATTGTGAGGCGTAATAATACGAGGAGCACTACGTCCGCGCACTAACTCCTAAAGACTTCTCTCCCGCTCACTTCCGTCAATAGAAGCAGCGTGACTTGTAGTGAGCGGGAGAGAAGTCTTTAGGAGTTGGTGCGCGGACGTAGTGCTCCTCGTATTATTACGCCTCACAATATAGTACCCCTTTTTATCCGCTGAGAAAATCGACATGTTACATTTCTGTGTTACTATACTTTGTAGTGTAACACGTCGCGTAACTGTATTTAAATTGGGAAAACGTGGAAGAGTTTGGTAGCTTCTAACGGGAGCTGATTTGGAACTATACAGTATGTGGAGGAGGCTGCGTTTGTGCTCCGTTTGCATGACAGAGCGCACGGACAAAGACCAGACAGGTACATATCAACTAGTCTAAGGTAAGGTAAGAACATATGTCAGTATGTAAAAACGGTGGCCTATTCCTTTAAAGTACATCATTATAAATTAAGTAAAAAAGTATAAGTAAAAACACAATCTTGTTGTGAATTTTTTTTTATAATTACTCCTTTTTTTTCAATTGGAGTGTTGGCCCACAGTCAAAGTGAATGTTTTCTTCTACACTATGTCTGTGGGAACAATAGCCGTGTGAACACACATGACCACAGATGAGACATTAAACACATTTCTTATGAGTTCAGCAAAACTAAGGGAGAAATGTTTGTGGATTAAAACGATTAGCAAGCCCATTTTTAAAATGTGGGGAATAGTGTGTCCCCCCCCCCCTATTTATAACAAAATAACTACTGACTGTTTTTAGTTGAAGGTGCACTATGCAACACTTCATTTAAAAAAATAATAATATATATATATATATATATATTTTTTTTTTTTATTTATAAGAAGAAGAAGAACTTTATTTATATATATATATATATATATATATATATATATATATATATATATATATATATATATATATATATATATATATATATATATATATATATATATATATATATATATATATATGAGTATTTGACCTGGCCTTAGCCATCCGTAAACTCTGGTCAATTATCTTTTCCCTACATGTACGTCTGGAATTGATCTCAGTCAGTGAGCAGGGGAGGCCGGTGTTGTAGGTGACATCAAGCATTTGCTGGTTGTAGTTCGGCAATGGTGGCAGATACGAACGTAAAGGAAGCTCTTATATCCGTTCTGGCTCGGCTCCAAAATATCCAGAAATTATAACTGAGGCCTTAGAATGCGCAAGAAATGCTCCCAAGAGTTATGATTGAGTTATGCATTATATACGTCATGACCAAACGCTAGCGAAAATCAGATCCAATCGTTTCAAAGGAGTTCACCCCTCCCACCTGTTAACGGAGCTCAATTGTGAAATTCCAGACCCTCTGTACGAAACTAAATGAGTACGAGGGTCTGGTAAGACCAGGCTATATTTGACCTTTCAGTGATCCATTGGCTGCTTGAGTGGTTATTATAGCACCTTTACTTAACATCCCAGTGGCCCCTTAGATGCTCCATGATGATTTTTTTTAAGGTTTCTGGCAGATTTTCACTGTTGATTGAACTGTCTCCAAGGTTACGCATACATGTCATTTTGAAAACCTGACCAAAATCCTATGAACCCTGAAATGAAATAGATTGTGAAGCATCGTAGAGACCACTGGGATGGAAACCCACACAGCTACTGGGTTATTAAAAGGTCAAATCAACATTTTCTTTTTACATAAAAAGGTGCATAGTGCACTATTGAAAGTGCAATCACTGTAAAAAATAAAATAAAAAAAATACAAATGAAAAGTCACGATGCAGTTTTTAACAAAGATTTTTTAAACATCCAAATGATTAATCCTGTATTTGGACTATCTTGTCTTTGGGTCAAAGACATTTCATAAGGTAAAGGAAAAGTCATAAATTAGTTCATTGTTGGTAAACAAATATGCTTTTTCCTTTTCAGACCTTCACCCTTCCACATGGCCTGGCATTGCAAGTTGTGTGCTGCAGCGCACTGTACAACCAGGACACAACTATACACACATTATAGATTACAACACAGTCGCTTTTCAAAAGTGTGCCCTTTACCGTGCCTCTATACGGAGTGCATTTGTACTTTTCAGTCAATAACTTCTCTTGGTTCTCACTTGTCAAGAAATCACCCTCCTGAAGAGACCATTCCTGAGCAAAGGCATGAACTTGTAACTTTTAAGTGTCCTTTGTGTACATTTGAGCAAGCCTTTTCTCAATCTGTGGTATTTAGCCACATTAGAGTGCATTTAAAAAAACATGAAATGGTCAATTGTCCATACAAACATTGTGACTATCGTACAAATGTGTACTCTTCTTTTAATTCCCACAAAAGTAGAGTGCACGCCATTGGCCTTTTACCAGACACTTGTGATCATATTGGTGGGGAGCCAACTGAAAACCTTGAAGTCGCTAGTGCGAGTGTAACCTTAGATGTCGAGGGTCCAGGACACATTGAATATGATGGTATTTGTGATTCTGAAAAACTAAAACTTCTGATGAAGGGAAATTTGGCATCTTTATTTCTGAAAATGCAGGCAATTCTCCACATTTCGAATGTAGCGGTGCAAGATATTGTGGAGCAACTCAATCAGATCTTTGATCTTTCTCAGCCATTAATTAAAGAGGCCATTGAAACAACTCTGCTTAAACATGGCCACAATCTTACGAGTGATGCATTGAATGAAGTGGTTAGGGCAGTTATGGACTCCAACGTTGTTTTTTGTGAAACTACAAAGGGATGCGATTTATCAACACATAAACAAAGGAGACGATTTATTGAGAAAAATTACAACTTTGTTAAGCCTGTCGAATACAGTGTAGGACACGAACGTGCCATTATGTATGTTCCACTATTGCAGACATTGCAAGAGTTGTTTAAGAACACTGACATCTTTGATCATTTGAATGTAAGAAACACAGAAACTGGGAACTATTCATCCTATCGCGATGGTTTTAGCTTCAAGGAAAACAAGTTGTTGAACACTGAAGACTTGTCATTTGCTATTCAGCTATATATCGATGACCTTGAAATAGCAAATCCTTTAGGAACATCGCGGAAAGTCCATAAGCTGTGTGCAGTGTACTGGGTCCTTTCCAATTTGGAACCCAAGTATAGGTCGGCAATGCACACTATACAGTTGGCAGTGTTAGCAAAAGTCAATGATGTGCAAAAATTTGGCTATGCTGCTATACTTGGCCCACTTATTAGGGATGTCCAGGTTCTTGAGAATGATGGTGTTTTTATTGAATCTTTGGGTCAGAATGTGAAGGGCACCATCTATTGTGTGTGCGCCGACAATCTGGCTGCTCATGGACTAGGAGGCTTTTTGGAGTCATTCAATGGGGAGTATGTCTGCAGATTTTGTTTGGCTACAAATAAGCAATTTCAGCAAAATGAGGTTGGGGAAGAACTGTTTTCAATGAGGACTAAAGAGAGTCATGATTTGCTTGTTCAAGAGGTATTGGAAAGTGAGACTACTAGCAGTAAATTTGGTGTTAAGGGAGCCTGTGTCCTTGCTGAATCATTGCAACATTTCCATCCAACATCGGGTTTCCCTCCAGACTTGCTGCATGACCTCTTAGAGGGTGCAGTTCCTGTAGAACTAGCCCTTTGCTTAAAAGAAATGATCAGGTTGAAGCACTTTTCCTTCGAGTATTTAAACCACAGAATAACATCATTTCCTTACCAGCACACAGACAAAGTCAACAGACCACAGGCATTACCAAAATCATTCCTAGTAAGGGCAACTATTGGTGGAAATGCCCATGAAAATGCAACTCTTCTCCGGTTGCTTCCTTTTCTTATTGGTAGTAAAGTGCCTGAGGGTGACCAGTCGTGGGCTGTGCTTATGGAGCTAAAAGATGTGGTGGAGTTAGCCTTGTGCCCCGCTTTCACAGATGGCCTGTTGGACTACTTCAGCCGAAAAATAAGCGATCATAGGCAGGCATTGCAGCTTGCGTTTCCAGATTTCAAGTTAAGGCCAAAACATCATTATGTGGAACACTACCCAGACTTGATTAAGCGTTTTGGACCTTTAGTTAATGTTTGGACTATGCGTTTTGAGGCCAAGCATCGTTTTTTCAAGAGGGCAGTCAGAGATGCGCAGAACTTCAAAAATGTGTTGAAGACATTGGTTAACAAACATCAATGTATGATGGCATATCATGTCAGTGCACCATCATACTTCAAGCCTGAGATGCAAGCAACTCGAGTTGATTCAGTTTTGGTGTCAGGGTTGCCAGAGGTGGCTCAAATATTAATTAAAGGACACACGGAAAGTAACACAGTCTATCATACTTCAAAGGTCACCATTGATAGCATAGATTATGCAACAGGAATGTTTGTGTCTGTTGGGAGTGATGGTGGGCTTCCAACTTTTGGAGAAATTAATGACATTTACTTGGTAAATAACTCTGTTTATTTTCTCCTCCTCAGATACATCTCTTGGTTTACGGAGCATCTGCGTTCATATGAGTTGACTTCCCCGCAACGTCTGTCTATCCACCAGCAGTGTGACTTCAATGATCCAACACCACTGTCGGCATATAGGACAAACGGTATTCTGGTCCTGACTTCCAAGAAATTCATCCGGGTCAAAGAATAAATTCAGTAAGTGTATCCTTTTGTAGTGTTAATAGTTTTGAAATGAGTTAACATGTTTTTGTTGTGCTCCAGTGATTTATTTATGGAAGATATTTTGTGTTATCACTTTATGAATCTTTTAACATTGAAATTGGCAGTACAGTGTTTTACTTTTAAAATAAAAATGTAACAAGCTGAAATTTGGAGACCAAAAAAAATGAAATGTGTTCAGTGTTTTAAAAAAGTAAGCATACATTTAAATTCACAATGTGGTGATGCAAAAAAAGGACATTTACTGCTTTTATTGTTCCCTCTGCAGCCAGTAGATGGAGTTTCACTTTCTGAAATGTATCAAGTAAATGATATTCAAATTTTTAGATTAACCTGTACTTTGGCATCTAATGTTTAGGATATTTAATATACTGAAACCACACCAAGTGAAGGATAGACTTGGTGCTCTACCGATTGCAGAGGGAATTACATAAGTGAGATCAACTAAAGCTAGGATTCCCCAGTATGTTAATGTAACCATTGTAATGAATTTTATTTTAGCCTGAAATGCTCAAAACAAGTCAGATTCTGTTAGAAGTAACAGAACATGTACATAGGAAGAGCTTGACTTAAATAGGGTAAAGCTTTGTTTTTGTGTGTTAGAAACTACAAAAAGCAATTTAGTAGGGCAAAGTTACCCAGTATTACAGACATTTTTCTTGTTTTGCAGAAATGGACAGTGAAACGCAGCACATGGTTCTGCGTGTTGTTGAGCCAGACAGTGTGCGGAAATTTAAGATGACCTCTCGCCCTTCCTCTGTGCAACAGCTAATTCGCAAGTTAAAAGAGGGTTTAAGTATTGACACAGACTTTACCCTTATGTATGAAGACCCTGATTTCGACGGCCAGCTCACATCTCTGGTTGACATAAGTGAGCTACCACAAAAAGCTGTGGTTCATATCAAGCTTACAGAAGATTCAAGCGAAGCCTCAACTGAAATTCTATCAGATATATCTTCCCCTGAACGTTTGTGTAGATGGCCAACTGGTCAGTTTCCTGTTCCGTTGTTTGGTTTTGACGTAGAGCTGATTTTAAAAGATGGTCAGAAAGAATTTGAAAGAAATGGAACTCAACTAAAGCTTACCAGAGATCAGAGGAGGGATATTCTAGAAAAAATGGCATCAGTGATATATGGATTTAAGGCTTACCAAAGCACAAAAGAGATAGAAAAGGCAGCTGCAGCACTTGTGGAAAAGCACCCATGTTTAAAGGAAAAAGGATCTGGAACGGGATATGATGCTTGGGCAAATAGCTTTAAATACAAAATGGCAAATATGCGAACTAAAATGAGAAAAGCTGGATGTCAAGAAGTAATGGTGAACGCTGGCAAGAGAAGTCACAGTAACCCTGATGGGGACAGTTCGCATTCAAATATTAAAAAGCCAAAGCGAGCAGAAATAAACTTTCTGCCCAACTTCCCTCGAGGAGAGGATGCATCTAGCCTTGAAGAACAAAGAGAACAAATAGTGGAGGAGATTAAAAAAGTGGAAAAGAACATGACCATTGTTGGAAAGCTAATGCAAACTACCTTTGCCCTCCGAAGACAAAACATAGTGGTTTCTGCCGCACCAGTGAAGAACTTGCTGGAGCTTTGGCCTGCGCTTCAGTTACCATCTGAGGTAATCCAAGTCAGACAATTGTATGTTTGCCAGTACTGGAATATGACAAATGTTTTATTGCAGGTGTATGCTGAATTTCAGCGGATAACCAACAAAAATCTGCAGAATTCTTTCTTCTCCGCGCTCGACGTGCACACTACCCGTCTGATGACTCTGTTAAGGCAAAAGGCATCTAAAACCGGCAAGACTGCTGATGCATTGGTGTCCATTTTTAAAGTTCATGATGAGCAGGTATATATTACTGTAGTAAGTCTGCATCTTTCCCTTTGTCATCACTTTCTGTCTCCTAACTCTCACTCTGCTCTCTTTTGTCTTGCTCTTCACTCTCACACTGCTCTCTCCTAACTCTGTCCTAACACTCTCCCTGCTCTCACCTAACTCTCTGCTCTGCTTTTTCTCTCCCCTAACACACATTGCTCTCTTCTCTTTCTCTTACCTAACTCTCTGCTCACTTCTATTTCTCTGTCCTAACTCTCACTCTGCTCACTTCTATTTCTCTTTCCGAACGTTGTCCTATTACTTTCCACTCTGCTCTTTTTTCTAACTCACTCTGCTCTCTATTTCTAACACACTCTCCTCACTCTAATTTTTCCAACCTCTCCCCCCCCTAACATCTTTTCCTCGCCCCCAGATTCAACATGATGTCCACACACGACGCACAACCGTGCTCCATGCTCTTCCTGCATACCTGCGTGAAGAAACCTCAGGGTTTTTCATCACTTGTGATGTAAGTGCCAGTGTGAAAATAACTTTAATACTTAAAGCTGAACTTGCAACTTCAAAATGGACTGAAAAACAAAGGCACAATTTCATGTATGCATTTCCTTAAGTGTGTCTGTTGATTGTCACAGGAGGATGCGGAGGGGCTGGATCTATCCGCTACACCTGTGGCTCTACTGTCCAAAGTCAATGGTGGAGATGGCTGTCCAGTGAACTACGGAAACAAGGTCTCTGTAGTCTTGGAGGGTCAAGAGATAGTAACATTAGGAAACTTTCCAGAAGCCTTCCTGGTAATGTTTGGACTGATGTACGCATTACACCTTAGCTATCCCAAACAGCTGAAGCTTACCTTTGAGTTTGTGCAGAAAATATTTCTGGGGCTTGAGGATGGTAAGCTTTCCCCCAGACTGCAGACTTTACGAAATGAGTTGACAGTGTAACGATGCTAAGACGTTTTAACGGTTTTGTGTTCCAAATTGTGTTTTTCATTTTACCTTTCGAAAAAAAGTGTTTGGCAAAAGCCAATAGTGACTATTTTGTTCAACACTGTAAAATGTAAAATTGTTTCAACTCAAACTAAGTCCAAGGGCTGCCAAGAAATTGTATATGTAACCAATTATCAATTTACAATGTAATCGATTTGAAATTTCAGATTCACCCCTTTAGTTAAATTGTATTCTCAGGTTGACACAACTGATTTAATAAGTAACTGACATTTTTCATTTTCAGACAACTGTTGTCTGAAATGAAAAACGTCAGTTACAAATTAAATCAGTTGTGTCAACCTGAGAATACAATTTAACTAAAGGGGTGAATCTGAAATTTCAAATCGATTACATTGTAAATTGATAATTGGTTACACATACAATTTCTTGGCAGCCCTTGGACTTTTTTGAGTTGTAACAATTTTACATTTTACAGTGAACTTTTGAGTTTGAGAAAATTCTGGGACTTGACGGTGTTCCTCAGACTGCAGACTTTAAAAAAAAAAAAGTTGACAATGTAACCTAATGTCAACTGTCAACTTTCGTTTTTCACGAACTGTTACGAAAAAAAATGTTAAATCACTAGTGTGTTGGTACAAATAAAAATTTAAGTTTAAAGTCTTTTTCACTTATTGAAAGTTGAATTGCAAATTTGAACTGCTTTGTAAAACTGAAGAATTGATAAATATATCTTTAATTAAATAGTAATTAAAAAATATTAGGTAAACGGTTGCCTAGCTTTTTTTGAGTTTATAGTCTGTTTTTTTGATTACTGTGAAATTTTAAAAGCAAACAAATGCTACTTAAAATCTTGAATTACAAAATGACAAAAATATAATTTTCATTTATTTAAATTTTTGGGTTTGTAAAATTTAGATTTTTAACAAATGCTACTTAAAATCTTGAATTACAAAATGATAAAAAATATAATTTTCATTTATTTAAATTTTTGGGTCTGTAAAATTAGATTTTTTAAGTAACTCATAGTTTAATAAATTAAAAAAAATATGTACTGCTTCCTTAATTTTTTTAATTTGGAGCAATCAAAAATTTTAAGACTATAAACTTAAAAAAAGTTAGGCAACCGTTTACCTCAATTTTTTTAATTACTGCTAAATTGTTCGGGTTTACAGTGTTTCAATTAGTGGGATTTCGAGACCATCCCTAGCCTTTTCCATACGCAGGCATTCAAAATGTGGTTAAATATATCACTGTACTACAGGAGCAACTGCAGAGTTGTCAAAGTAAATCTGACCTTATTACATGTACAAATTTACTGTATGTGTTTACTACTTGCTTTATCAAGTAGCTGCATTTCCACGCAACCAATAGTAAATAGTCTAAAAACGTTTTCCCAGCTCTAAAGTGGCTAATAATGTAAGAATAGCTCAAAGTGGTTTACTCTTTATAGCCATTCCCTTTTGAGCAAATGTCAGGTATTGTACCGTAGGCCTATTCTTTCCAGACATTACTGCAGGTTTATATTCAATAATCCCTGATAAACATATATGCAAACAGGACAACATGGAAACACACAATTCTAAAGCGAAGCGTTAGAGATGCACCGATCCAGCTTTTTTGCTACTGATACCGATACTGGGATTTGAGTATCTGTCGATATCCGATATTTACCGATACTAAGAGACTTTCTTAAAAGTGGCTTTCTCCGAGTGAAACATTTTATTGACTCTTCTTCATTGTAAGATCAATAAAGTCATATTTTATTGTCATGTTACATATCAATTATATCTATGGATAAACTCTTGGATAAACATTTAACAATGATGACTTTTCTACACTAAATATCCCTGGGTATGACAGTCTTTAGATTTCAGGAATAACTCACATTAAGTGATCTGATCGTTACGAATGTTAAATCTGTTATTTCTTGAACTTAAATATAAACACTTGGCTTCAGCAGTGGTTATTTGATTGTATTAGGCTAGGTATTTCTATCATAGTTTCTGACCAAGCCTTGATTAGTTTTCGTTAGCATTAGCATGCTCCCGCTAGCTCTAGCATGCTACTGTTAACCGCAGAATTTTGCGCGGCGATCAAAAATACACCTGCAAAGGTTAAAAACTCAGCGGTTGGATTCTCCAGGTTCTTAGCTTTACAATAACATACAGCATGCCCATATTCATTTAGACTTAGGTGGTAAAAGTTGTGTTTTTAAGGCGTTGAGAGCCAAAACAGGTATCGATTCAGTACCGGATATTTTCCAGGGTCGGCTCCGATACACGATCCCAGTATCGGATCGGTGCATCCTTACGAAGAGTAAGGATGCACCTGTTTCTTGGGTGAGTCAACCGAGTGAGCCAACAAAACGCTTGGGGGCGAGTTAATGTGGTGCCACTGGTTTTCGATGAACATTGGACAAACTCCAAAGTCCCATGGCACCGGAGAGAGGCAGCTAGCGTCCAAACAATACGCAAACAAAGGAGAGACACATAAAAGTGGGACTCTGTAATTTAGATCTGGAGAGGACCCAGAGCTCTGCCTTACAAGACATCAGGACTGTGAAGAGAGAGAGAGCGAGAGAGAGAGAAAAAAAAGACAGACCAAAGCACTTAGGCACACAACTAGATCACAAGTTCAAGGGAAAAATCTATTAGAGAGCAACATAAAAGTCCATATGGAAAGAGTTGGAAAAATGAGCTTACCACACTGGGTCTGAAGCGATAAAAACTTTCCAAGTGTATAAAACCGGTGAGTGTCTGGCTCCTTCAGAACAACTGTATGAAAGGTGTCAAGACGAGTGTTGTAAACATCTAGACACCGCTTGAATCATTATATAGTCGCGGTGATAAAGTCCAGAAGTGACTCATACAGATGTCACATGGGCTACATTCTGAGACACTTTTGCTTTCATGTGTGCTTGAATTCGAGAGTTGGAAATCCCTTTGTTCCCTTTTGTTTGAAATCTCCAACCCGGTCAGTGTAAATCTTTTTTAGCGGGCGACTAAAGAGGGCTGACAATCAGGGAAGACGAGTTTTAAGGGTCTAATGTCAGCCTGACTGCACCACTATATGATTACGGGCCTCAATGAAAAGGCCCGTACGAGTAATTTGGTGTCATTTGCTCAGACCTAGACTTCCTGCAGTGGAGAAAGCTCTGAGTTGACCCCTGAGGGTACAACAAGGCTTAAGCGTGGCCCTTTGTTCCTTTTACTGCTCCATTATATACAGTAGACCGAGCCGGAAGACAAAAGAGTGGGGTGACCCTCACGTGAACCACTTCTGTTCTGACTGCCTCTGGCTTGTTTCACACCAGGTAGGAGTAGGGTAAAGCGGCACAGGCGTATGCTCAAGGAAATGTTTGCACTGAATAAAATGTAGTTATCTAAAACAAATCCTGCTTTCCATAGGTAAACTAAAGCCACACAAGGAACACATAAGTGACTAAACTATAAGAAAACTAATATATTTAAAATGAATGTTTAGCCAAGCCGTAACATATCCATAACTGGTGCTGGTGATTAAACTAGTGCTTGTATTTTAATCTACTCATGCTGTGCGGTTGTAACTAAACTCATGTTGCACTCTATTCTCAGTGATTTCTTTAAACCCTGTTGTGCTCTTAAAGAAGGCGAAGAAGACAAACCTACTCAAATGTCTAGTGTGAAATTTAAGACAGCTGCTACGTAGAGGCCGACACACTCGAAACTGAAGCCTCTTGCACGTTTAAAACTGCAGGTTATGCCACAAACACGTGCCTTTATCAAGTTTCCCCTTAAACGACAAGCATGACATGTTTACACTAGGTGAGCACGGTGCTTCCCTTACGCGCATAAAATCCCTGAAAACTCCCGGGACACGTGATAAGACTTTGCCAATGAGTAACAGACTCCTGGCAAATGTCGTCTCATGCCTCCTCTTCGGACGTTACTGTAGCACATATGACACATTCAGTTTGGGACAAAGGGAGCTCCATCAAGTTGTCCCGATGGAGAACGACATAGAGGGCGTGCTGTGTGGAAACTCTTCTATCGCAGTTATTTATAGCTGAGAACAAAAGGAAACAGTGTTGGATGAACTCGAAGCTCCCTGTAATGAAGAACAGTATTGTTTATTTGCAAAGGTCGGAGGCTTGCGACTTCTCATCTCTGCTCAAACGTCAGCACAATGTAAAAGTGCTTACTAGAAAAAAATATAGGGAATGTTGAAACAAGTAATGTGTGGACAGGAAATGCCTTCTAGAAAAACAGGCGATATTGGACTATTCATTAAAAACAATTGGTAAAACCACAAGCAAGTGTTACTCCCACGTCCCAACCTCCAACTTCCACATCAATACGTGTGATTATAAAAACGGAGCTGCTAAGTGAAGAGTTCGCTTTTTCCTATTCTAAGCGTCACATTCCTCCCTCACTGTGTTTTCTGCGCTGGTTTCTAATTACCTAAAAGAGCATGTGGGGGCCCATATGGTTAAGTGGGATATCGAGACCCTATGGCTGAAAGATACAGCTGGCTATTGTTTTCAGTGGAGAGAAAAGGTTCTGGGAAAGGTTGAGTCACTGGGATGAGGTGGGACCCAGTGGGGAGTTGAGCACCCACCGCACACAGCAGAGGTAACACTACCGGCCACAAGTACTGTCACTCAACATGTCTGACCAATTAGTTACCCTTTAAACTTATGTGTTCCACAAGAAATGGATGGTCAGAGGACATAATGTCCACGGTGAGGCTCTAGATGAGCCTGGAGGAATCTGAGAGGCAAAGTCACCACAGCAAAGCCTCCCCAAATCACCATCACTTCAACTTGTTTATAAGCCTTTGGTATGTAGCAGTTCTGCTTGTTATTAACAGCAGACAAAAGTCACTCACATGGCTTTCATGGACAGGCATTAAAGCTGCGTTCCGTGAAGGGCGTTGCGCTCGGAGATGGCCTGGGGCCTAAATTTGTTTTAGGAAAATGAAATGAGCATTGGGGTAGAGCAGGGCGGCGGTGAGCACACAGAAGGACGTTAAGACAGCTTGAGTGGACATATGCCAGGAGAAACGGCGGTGGCACGTCAGGAATCTGACTTGGAGGGAAGAGACGGTAGTTTGGACCAGACCGCAACGCCAAGCACATGATGGGATCACTGAATGACTTACTGTTGGAGGTCGTTTGCACCAAGGGCTGTAGCTACAGGGGAATGTTATGCTCTCTAATTCAGATCCGTCTTTTCTCCCCATTTGGTAGTGATTTACTTAAGTGCTCGAGCACGGTTCACAGATAACAATATAGAAACAGGGAATGTGCAGATAACACAAAAACTGAAATAAAGGAGCACACAGAGATTGTTCTGAAACAACACAAATCAAAACAATAACTTCAGATCTAAACAGAAGAATGTGAAAGTTATTATGACTCATGGTGCCACATGCCGAGATGGATATCACTGTTTTACACTTAATGTAGTAGATTCTTATGAGGAAGCACAAAGCATTTCGAGACTAAGGGACAAAACCCAGACACAATATTCCGTCAGTGACACTTCTCAGACAGAAGCTCGATACAGACAGATTAAGATGAAGTGTAAATAAGGCTGCAGCAAAAACACTACAATTCTATTAGCAAGACGTCTACCGAGCAGAGTTTACAGAAATAAACCAGTCAAATAACAGCTTACGTTATTTGTGAAGAACAATTGTTTGATTCCTGCAACTGGCAGTGTTCTTGTGTGGTGCCGCTGAGCAAGACACTTCGACCTTCTCACCTCCAGGGATTGTGCACAGTGCACACCATGTAAGTGCAAGGATGACTGTAAATGGTTCTTTGATGTAAAGTGCTTTCAGAAGCCAGCAACTACAAAAAAGTCACATTCACCATTTGTAAAGCTAACCCTTGTAGACATTACCTTTGCATGTCTTTGCTGCTCTCCGTGTTGAGCTCCACACTGCTGCCATCCCCTTGCGACCTGCTGTCCACTGAAGGGTCCAGCTCAGGATGAGTTTCCTCCTCATGGGGACCCTGGCTTTGGGACAGGGGGACTCTGTCCTCCTCTGACAAAGGGGTGCAGCGGCCTTGGCTGCCCATGCTGCTGATGCTGCCTGTGGTCCCATGGTGGGCTCTCTCCAGGGCTCCTTCTGCTCGCTTAGCCTCCTTGCTACGCTTCATGGCCTGCAGTTGGGATAGAGGCACTATATCTGCTCCCTGAGGCCGATGCCAGACGGTGCGGCGGCCGGTGGAATTGTAGTAGTAGAAGCGGCCACTGCTGGGGTCAAACAGCTCCCACCACTGGTTCCCGTCTGCCTGGCGGACTGGGGCTCCGGAAGGAGGCTCCCAGCCACACTCACCGGTGATCAAGTTCACGTACATTCGCTCACGAGAGCGTGGCTCCAAGATCTCCACCCAATCAGAGCTGAGGACAGGGAACAAAACACTGAGAATTAATGACAGAAATAAATGATCTGATGCTGACAGAAAAAACGCCAATGGCTAAAGCTTTACAGCATTACAGTGCAACACTCCCAGATATGTATGAACTATATAAGGAAGCACAGGCCTCATGACTAAAATATACAGGTATAGATTCTAATCAAGCTGCTGGCTACAATAACCTTCTAAAGCAAAGCGACGTGCAGTCAATAAGCCACATGGGTTGACAGATAGAGAGGTTTAAATTTGTGCCCTTTCGCATATGGCTACTGTGTCAATATTTGTGTCCCCTATGAGTGGCCATCTGCAAAATAGCTCTGTTAGCAGTGATATCACTCCTGTTAAATATGAAATGCTGGTGGGGGGGGGGTGTCCCAGAATAAGAGCACAGGTGGAACAACAGGGCTGGAGTCAGCAGGGAACTGGCGGAACCATACGGTGTTGTCAGTGCAGCTCGAGCAAACAGCACTGAGCTTTAACTACAGAGGCAGGAACAGCAGACTCAGCACTACACCCACAGCAACAGAGTGTGTCCACCAGTGAGCCACAGGGACAGCATGATAATAAGGATCACAGACATGCTCATCAGAAAACAATGAATGAATGACACTAATGTCAACAAGAATAAAAGCTGGAGGAAAATGACTTGAACCGTTGCAGTCCTATTTGACCACAGGTTTATCCCCCAAGCTTGGCCATGAATAAAGCATCAAATACTAATTATTTTCATTTTCCACAGTAGTATGTAAAATGTATAATGAGGACAGCAACAAAACATTGGGATATTGAGCTTTAGTTGCCGTTTGGGCTATGTCTGACCGACTGCAGATGAAGATGAAAGTCCTCCTAACGTCGCTGCCTTCCTACAATATTATTATTGTATAATAGGAGCCATAGGAGAGGTGCCCATAAGGACTAACCCTCGTGTCCATGTGCTGTGCGCTGAGAGACCATCTGCTCTGATCCCTCACACCAGGCTCACTGCGCCAAACTCTGCAGAATAACACTCTTATCCCACAAGAGGAGAAAGAGAGATAAACCCGAGAGCTACACCTTAAAAGTATTTACTTCAGTCCTGGCAAGTTTTACACAGTCTTGGTAGCACAGAAACACCCAGCACCCAATGTTTTTGAGACAATGTATAAAGGTTTTGATACGGGAAACTGCTGCACTACTATTGATCTCAAATTGACACTCCAACTACTCCAGCTGTGAACGCTTCATCAGACTAGGAGGATATTCCAAGTATGCCCTTCCTGCAAACACTGACATGCCCCATGTTAAAAGATGGGGCATGCCGGAGTGATTAGATTTGCAACACTTGAAGGGCGGGAAGCTTTGTAAATAAAAGAGCATTGTGCACAGAGGCCAAACAGTCAATACCACCCTGCACATACCAGCGCCTTTATCCTTTTAGTTCTCAGAGAGAAGGCATTCCCGCGTTTAGAAATGGATCAGTGTTGCATTCCTTATCACTAAGCCGTGCTCGCTATATAATCAGCAATGCCCCGCTTCTGTGCGCTACAAACCATGTCTCTTTGGACTCGTGAACTGAAACAAGTAGTTGTTCCTCAACAGTGATGCCACGAAAGAAACCAGTTAAAATGTTAAACCAAGCATGACAGACAATAACCTGAACGTCCCAACACAGGAAGACGAGGTTTGAGGGTCAACTACGAAGGCCGTGCCTGGTGGAGTTGGGTGTATGGGGTGCTCCGATTGTGTAAGAACTCTTCCCTTTAAAAGCAAATAAACAGTATTTAGAGCTGAGAGCTAGCCTGCTGGGCTGTGTTGACACAACCCGATAAGCCGGAAGAAGACAGACCGATGGAGAGCATTGGGGATTCATGTGTTGGATCATCAACACATGAGGAATACTAATATCTAGTGGTAAAAAAAACAATAATATTTCTGCCCCTAATGAAAAGCAAACACAAGTAGTTGTAACTAAATTTGATGGAGATGCTCTATAGAGATAGAGGGCTAATAAAAAAAAAGGAACAATAAACAATATTCATATGACAAGGTCTTCCTCCTGACTGAGATTTACACATTTTTTGCAAACAGTCTAAATCGAATAGATTTCAATTAAAGTTATTCATTATGCTTTATCAAATGATTAATCTTAGTCTTCTGAATGTTAGCCAGCAGTATTTGACAATGTTTCTGCCTTACGCTCCAAGAAGTGTATTGATCTAAGAGTCTGGACCAAAGCAGTGCTGAACTCGCCAGTCATTCTGTCTCACAAATGTTCATAAATGGTTTGGTATGCGGCGTGCACTACTTACGCAAAGTTTCATGTTTTGTATTGAGCTAAAATTAACTTATTGCTCATTGATTGACTGCGGAACTTTCCGCAGTCAATAATTGGTTTTCAAGTTATTCACATTGTGTCTTGTTTTCTAGTTGTATGGCATCTATTGCAAATCTCAAGAAAGAAGTTGTAATAGACGCTTCTGTTTGTTGAACACAGAAACGCTTTGTTCCCCATATGGGTCAAGAATTTGATTCGATCTATGTTTACGTGCGACTGGAATGAAGCCCATCACATCACGGAGAAAAAGTATTTTAAGGTGGTCAAAAAGTCACCCCCTGGTGTTTCTGGCCAGAAAACCATGCTTGCAACTTGACTGCCACCGGGTCGGAGCAGCAATACACACTAATAGAATCACAAAGAAGAAGCTAACAGGCTAACGGGCAAAGCTTTTCACATATCGGTATTTTTTCCCCCCTTTGAATTATTTACTGCGCCGTGATGTAGCGCACTTGAATGCATGTGGCACGTCCTCTGACGCAAGTCCATGTGTGATTTCAACACACACTGGAGCGCGCCGCGTCACTTCAGAGGCTTTCCTCAAACCATGCGGGGCTTTACGCACGTGATTTATACATCTATGATAAATAAAAGAAGACGCGCATGTCCGTGTTGCAGAGAGTACAGTTTTGTATGTGATCTAAAAATAAACCTTGTGTCAGACGTGAGCGCCGTTTAGCGCATCCTCGCCACGTATTTGTGTCACAATATTTCAGCACAATGTTCTCTTAAAACAACGTGAAACTCACGCCCAGACATTCTCAATAGATTATGTCCTTTTCTTAAGCCCCTGTTTTCAGCCACAGCCCAGTGAAGAGAGTGAGCGTTTGGCAGCGAGCCGCTCCTCTACAGTCGCATACACGACCAGGCTCCTCAATCTAGCGCTTTAAACCCAGCGTTCTGTCTCTATTTCAGCGTATTTATGTCAATGTCTTTCCCCCGTAACGCCGCTTTTCTGCTCAGCGTCTGTTTATTTATTTACCTGGCGACACGTGCGAAGAAGCGAGTGTGTCTTTCGTCCTTACAGTTCTGTAGGCGCCGCATCCTTCTCATTTGTTTAATTTAAATCAAGGGCCGTGTTCACAAATGCGCTGTTTATCCATGTCTTTGAAAGTATAAGACTTGTCCAACTTTGGTGAATGACTTGGTCAAGTAATAACTTATGGTAACTATCTGCTTCAGATTAGCCCTTTACACAATAAAAGACAACGTATGTTATCGCTTTAGTAAGACTCTTATTGTGAAAGGGTCAGACAGCAACAGAGCGCTGTGTCACAGTAACTTGACTTCATGAGAGAGACACACGAACAACAAGCCTTTACCAAACTTACTATTACTATTTTACTTTTATTGCCTGATTTTATTGTGTTTTTCTATGTATAGTTTGCTGTAGTTCTAAGTCTAGTCTAAGTTCTAAGTCTATTTTTGAATAAATTAGTCTATTAATTCAATATTTTTCTTCTTCAATGTGTGATTTAAGTTATTTTAGTTACTATAAAAAAAAATCGTAATAAAATCGAAATCGTGAGTTTATCATTCAAAAATCGTGATATTCTATTTTTGTCATATCGCCCACCCCTACCCGCGAGTGACGCTGCTCACGAACAACACGTGGCGCAAATAAACTAATCTGATTGTATGGGAACGAATTGATTTTGCGGATACCGCCACCGGGGGCGGGGGGGTCCAGACTGATTCCCCGATGTATAATATAAAAAAAATACAGAGGGGAATTATTCTGGTCTCCTGACTGGGGAAAACAGTTTATTCAAATTATCTGAAATAAACAGTGGCTCCTAAAAATAAAGAAACTCCAGCATAAATTCACACGTCTCCAAAAGAAAGTTTGTTTTTACTACGTTTAAACAAAGTGGAGCGGAGACTTGGACACCACAGAGATACAGGGCCACAAATTGCTGCTGTTACAAAGTGGACTAAAAGCTGCCTTTAATGGACTTTATTTGAGTCAGGATTAGGGCTGAACTTTTGTCATGTTAATGACCCGTGAAAACGAGGAGTTATGTCCGCATTTTCGTGCATATTTAATGAGACGCATTTGCGATCGTAAGCGCATTTTTCCGTTAAAACAATGCAGTTTAAAACGCATGCTAATCTTGTAAATCTACTGTTTGCCTTTTGCCTCCTCTAAACCAACTCATAAATTCAGTATAAGAGGCTGTTAAAGTGACATGATGCTATTTTTTCCATTCCATTGCATTTGGTCTTTTTAATATTTTTCTAATAAAAGGGATTGTTTGTTTCATCATAGTGTGTGAGACGGTGTGTCCCAGGCATAAGCACAATACATTCCAATAATGGCACGACATTTGTGAAGTAAAGACCACTGGGCTGTGTGCATCTAATTAAAGTCAAGCATTGAAGTTATGACCTCAACCTTTAACCTTTACTTTACTTTAAAAACAGGGTCATTTTGGGTATTTTTAATGGCCGATGCCGATATGCCCGGCCGATATTTTTAACAAATATGTCGTCTGTCATCCTGTAAAAATACACATTTATTTATTTATTAGTTTATTTGGTCGGGAAAGTGCATGTTAATGAACATACGTGGGCCTCATGCATGTAAACAAGCCTACTCCAACAGTGACCGGTTATATACTAACACTTTAGGTGATTCAATCATAGTTTTTGTCCCAGCCTTGATTAGCTGCCGTTAGCCTTAGCATACTGTTGCTAGCCGCGGCATTTTGCACGGTGATCAAAAATACAATTGCTGAGGTTAAGACTAACTCAGCGAATGAATTCTCCAGGTTCTGTGCTTCAAAATGACATACAACATGTCCATATTGAGTAAGATTTAGTTGGTGAAACTTGTGTTTAGGGCCCGACCGATATGGATTTTTGGGGTCCGATACCGATAGCCGATATATATATGCGTCATTTTAAGTCATTTAAATTTGATGTTTGTTTGTTTTTATCTTTCAAATAGTCTATAGTTGAACATTTATTATTATAGTAAAGGTTTAAATCATAAAAATATATCTAATAGAGGTCGAACCGATGAGGGTTTTTATGAGGCCAATGACGATTTCATTGGGGGATTTTGGTTGGCCGATATATCTATAATCCTGTGTATGTTGTGGGGTGATTCGTTTTAAAGCCCAGACTTATGGGAAGTCTCCAATACTTTCGGTCCCGGATATATCAGCTTTTATTGGCGTTAGATTGGCCGATAGCTGATATTGTATAATACCCAAATATCCGTCGGTCAACCACTAGTATTTTCCGTTAATTAAACTAACGCTAGTACCAGATGAAAATAACAGTTTCATCCTTCAGCGGCCTTTTGCTGTCGGGCCCAAAAATAACTGTCAAGAGAGAGCCGTTTCCCGGAACGAGGGAAACAACAGAATATAGTTCATGGAATCTGCCCCATTGTTGCAAACCAAAGCCAAATTGTAAATGGCACTTTTCCCAGCAACGGTAAACACGCAGCACTGGACAATGCATTCAGTGGAAATGGTGCAACGTATGGCCTTGTGTCATTGTTCGCCTTGGGGATTGCAAACACATGCCGGAGTGGCTGTTGATTTCATTACAAAGATAAACTGACAGAGAAAACAAGATTGTGACCTGAGGAGTAGATCGAGTAAAGCGTAGCGCCAGAGTGAGATAACAAATAGGAACGGCAGCAATAAAAGTGCACGCTTCACTGGTGGCAGGGCAGTGCTTTTATCTTCTACTTCCGCACATGTTTTCCATTGTTAACACTTCTAGATCTTTTTGACACAGCGTGAAGCCACCACTGAACTGAAAATTGAGGTTTTAGGTTAAATTCTTCAAAACAACTTATCATGTCCAAAGCTATGAAATAAACACGCTCTTTCCATAGTTCAAAACACTTTAGTATTATCTTGGATTAGGCACAAAGTTCAATCTATAGAAGAAACTATCGCGATAAACAATTTCATTGAAAACCTTTTAATGCCACAGAAACTCTAAAAACTTAAAAGGTCTGGACTCTGTGGCAGCCAATCCATACGTGAAAATAATGTATCACTGTAATGATCCCATAGGCCCTTACCACACAATCCAGCTTGCACTTTTTGTGCTGGCTGCATGTCACACCTTTAAACATCAGGGAATCAAACCTTTGGCCGGATTTTTAAGTCCTATATGTACCAAAGTCATATAACCTGTATGCACTTAACCTTTTGGAACAACTTGCACTACCATCAGAAGTTAAACCTGCGTGAGAGTGAAGCCAGACTCCAGAGAAACCGGTCTCTGTGCCCTTTTCCACTGCCTTCCCTCGTATGGTAACCTCTAACCTTATCCAACAACAGCCTATTCTGAGGCGCTGCCTGGGACTGTCCCTTGCGGAGTACATTCACACAGGGCCTGCCATTCATCTCTGAAACCTTAGCACTCTGTTCGCAGGCATAGCAACAAGTGCCTGCCCTGGCCGCTGGATTAACGGCGCGGCACAGCCTATACTGACGCCATAGTTCCCTTGTCCTGGGATTAAACGGGTTCAAAACATTTTACAATATAGCTACAGGGAAATCAAGAGTAATATGTGTTTAGCAAGCTGCGGCCTGTTCCTCACACAAGACCAAGGCAGGCAGTTGTTTGATAATGTTTGTCATGTTCATTCACTTTAACTGCTAGGCAACCGGCTTATCTAAATATGGCAAAAGAGTGCCGCCGTGACTAAGCAGGATCATGACACTAAAGCTGGCACTAGACCTGCTCAGCGAAGTGGGCAGCTGATGTAGCATGAAAACTGGAAACTCGCGCTACAAAAGACAATCTATCCACAGATGGATGAAACCTAAACAATTACTCGTCTGATTCATGGATTAGTGATGTATTGTGAACCTGTTCTCAAACCAGGGCAATAAAACCTATTCTGATTGTGACAGAGACGAGTTATAATAATGTAAAAAGGTTTGATAAGATAACACCATAAAAAAGGAAATGCAGACTTTACATTTATTGTATGGTTAAGTCACTTAAATGTACTCACAAAGGATAGTTTTGTTTGTTTTTCTACTCAAGTAAGAGCACTAATACTTCAAAATAATTGTTCTCAAGTGAAAGCCTTTGCGATACAATACTTTCATCAACATTCACCTCACTCATAGAGACCCCACACTGAACCACAGCCTCCTAGAGTGACATGCAAACATTCCCGCTGAATTCTGCAGAGGTGTTGTCCCTAACCCTGGACGTTGGACTACTACATGGGTCATCTGTGCCCTGCGCTCACCCCCATGTTCCTGAACAATCCTATGCACGTGTTGAGATGACAGAAAAAGCCCCGCACCTGTCCCGCACACATTCTTTTGGCTTTTTTGTTTAACACCTCCCGTTCCTGCCCTGTCACCAAGGTCAAGGGTCACTGGAATCCAACACACAATCGGTCCCCGTTTGTCTGCAGTAAATTTTACCATAAACAGTGTGTGGGTGTGAGTGTGAGTGGGGGGGGGCTGTTACTGAGTAATAGACTTGTGCACTGCAACCCTCAAAAGTTAATTCAAGGGTTAGTGCACAGTTAGCCTGTACTTAACTTGTTGCCATACTTAAGCTATGATGTGCTTCTGTCGCAGCCTAACTCTACACGGTTATTAAACAA
This sequence comes from Proterorhinus semilunaris, assembly GCA_021464625.1. Lineage (NCBI taxonomy): Eukaryota > Metazoa > Chordata > Actinopteri > Gobiiformes > Gobiidae > Proterorhinus > Proterorhinus semilunaris. The sequence continues at coordinate 17,701,674 of CM038344.1, forward strand.
TTCTCATCTCAAACCATGTTATTATGACATTGAAAACACTAAAACTACTAGAGAGAATAGTTTACTTTATGCAAACGATGCGTCTGGCTTGCCTTATACAGCAGCGGCAGTATGCAAAACTAAAGAATAATCTCAAAGCATTGCACGGAAAGTACTTCCACAGTTGCCGGATTTCATTCCTCACACATCTACTGGCAACAAGGTTAGGGGTCATCTTTCATGACATGAAGTGTCAGGCATGATAGAGTGACTCATGAGTTCACCCAGAGACCGGGCAGAGGCGGCAGGGCGCAAAAAAGAGATGGGAGAGAGGGGAAGAACGTTAAGACACAACAGCCGGACACCACATGCCTGGCACAGGGCGGCCCGCGGATAGAAGGATCAGGCAGAGCCTCAAGGTGCACTTCTGAACCGGCACTGTCACCGGATTCAGCTCCAAGAGACGGGATAAGAAGATAACAAGCTGTTGATACTGGGTGTGGCGATGCTCATCTGTGGAGTGGAAAAATAAGCTCCAAAGAGCTGAGTGTTTCTTTGGCTCTTAGTTCACAGAATAAGCAGCCGGCATGTTGTATCTTAGATACATAAGGAGATGTTTTGCTGGAGGTGTACAACATGTAATTAAGCTCAAACAATTATCAGCTTCTTAGGAACACTTAACAATTAAGTACTGCCTCTCCATCATGGCTCATCAGAAATCTGTGGGAAATGTTGTTATCATTTTACAATTAAAGAACCATAATTTTTTTATGAGTATTAACCAGTTATCTGCCAGCTTAGGGTTAGGGTTAGAGTTAGCGTTACGGTTGGAAATCTCAAAGGGTCTTGATTGCAGAGCTTACTGCCTACAGTATATGCCAGTGTGATACCTCATTTAAAAGCCAAAACCTTCTATTTTCTAAAACTATGTAAGATCTGTGTCAGTGAAACACAACTTACATGACATTTGCTGTTCCTAACCCTCATCATAACTCTAAACCTAACTCTAACCCGCTGATCAGGGTGGACAGCAAGTAACAGGTTAAAGGAAAGGAACGCTTGAGTTATAACGAGAGTCTCAGAAGGTCAGAAGTGGTTACCTAGCAAGGAATTCCACAAACATTACAATGCCTGTGAAATGCATCCTCCTTTGTTCTATGTGATCCCATACAACAATACAGACTATTGTCAGATCAACAGGCGGACGTCCCTGAATGAGCACCCTCTTAACCAATCAGAGCGGCTGTGGGGAGTGCTTCGGGACAAGTGCGCGAGGTCCGGGGTGACCCACTTCAACAGCTGCGCTAATCCACGACAGGAGACAGTTTCCTCTCTCTCTCTCCCTCTGACACTTGGATTAGACCGGATCTCACAAGGTTCTTCAGCCACCTAGAACACAGCCACCATTTCCCATGCCGCTTTCCAAATGGCAATTTTACATGGCCAAAGTGAAACGCGTAAACGGCCAGAAAGTTCATCCCTGAATGCAGCCCGGGGCCTACCTCAAGAGTGCTTCCAGAGGAGCGCTGTGCCAGTCTTGAACACAACTTCAAAGCTTCTTGTGGTAATCCTCCTACAAATTATCCGCCGAAAAAAAGTAGCGCTCTGTGATTCTTGTAAAAGGGGTATTGTCTCATCTGGTGGCTCAGTCTTCTCCCACAGAATGCTGGGAACTTCCGGCCTCTCTTCTTAATTCTGCTCTGGTGATTACCCCTCACTGGTTGGCCACAGTAGTAAATTGCCTTTTATAGACGCAGCATTGGCCAAACATGAGCCCCGTTCTTTGCCCCAAATCCACCCCTTTTTCCTGTCTGGTACCGCAGCATGCGGGGGACTTTTCAGGTCAGAGAGACGACGGGGAACATGTGCAGGATTGATCAGGGTGTTTTTAGTGCACACAGGCCACCCTTTCTGCCCGCTACACCAGCTGTCAGCGGCGCGAAGAATGGGGTCACTTATACAAATATCACAAATAAATCAATCCATGAAGATTTAGTTTATGATCATCTTCAAGTCAGATGCTCAAAATTGTTTGTCGTTTTGCTTTAACATGGGTAACAACGATTTAAGAGGGGGTCAAGTTGGGCTGAAACTGGCAAGTGTACACCCGGGTGGATTATAGTAGGGGGGCTGCAATAAAAGGAATAGCCAAGTTCTCATAATAAATAAGCAACGTGCACTTCCACTTAACAGCTGTCCATCCTGTGTTAAATTCTCACTGTGTACTTCCACTTCCTTTTACGTAGCGCTGCAGGCACGGTTATGGAAAAATATCTAATTGTGATTTCACGAAAACAATTGGGGTTTGCAAACTGTGTCCATTCAATTCACCATTTCCACTCGACATTGTATAACCCGAAGACAAGCTAAAAAACATGACTGAAATAAGCGCCATGCACAGTTTTGACGTGTCCGTAAAAAAAATGAAGACACCGTCGCCCCTCTAAACTGTCCTCACCGACTTCTGTGAGCGGGAGGAAGCACCTTTTCGACAGTCACTGGGTACGCTCACAGCAGACCCTTCCCCCGAGCCCCTCCCTGCTGACATGACAAAACGAGGGTGATCCTAATCCCAGCGCAGTGTAACGGGGTTAGCCGAAGGGGTCAGAGCTGGGACAAGGAGCCACACAGCAAAGAGCTGCCTAGAGGGCCTCGGTTAGTGTCCAATGTCATTCACCTCTTCAGTCACGACTCACGAGCACGGAAAAAATGTAAATGGATGAAAAGAAAAGTGTATTTTTGTCTTTAGCTACTGGTAGGGGGTGAAGTTGCGGACACCCAGCGCTCCAGGATTAGACGCAAGGAGGTTGAAGAGGTTAACAACAGTAGGCCTCGTCTGGGTGGCCCTTTGGGAGGGGGGGGCAGTGGATTATTGGGGGTTAAGCGGGTATAGGAAGGGATATTTAGTTGAAAGATGCAGCCACGTATAAAATAATATGACAAATCACCATATTGTTGCATGTGACTATGTCTGTGAAAAGGCGCAAAATAAACGCCTTTAATTAACCCTGTAGGTAATATTTGAATGACATTGGTGGTATTATTAAGTTGATTATACTATAATTTGCGGTAGATACAAGTCACCACCAGAGTTACATGAAAGCCAACAGGCTTTGATCCCTGTAAAGAAAGAAAGGTGCGTTATAATGCCATGAGGTGCGCAGGTGGCTGATGTGGTGGTGGAAGTTTATCTTAATCCATTGTCGATGCGTGCGGTCAGCCACAAAGAGCAACACATGAGAGATGAGAATGAGGGTTAACACACAGGTACACGATCCGAGACCAAGGCAAATACTGAACGTATAATATGTGGATGGATCATTTGGAGAACTATACCTGGCCTTGCCCAACAACAAAGCTTGAAAGGAGGCTGCACAAACTTAAGAAGTCACATATGAAAAATAACAACATAAGAAAGACACAAGATGGATGGACTATGCACTATCCAGTTCCAGTACGCCATCGATGAGTAGATTCTGGCAGCACATTCAATTTAGGTAAATGAAAGTAGCTTACTACTGTACACACCGCCCATGCAAGTCTAAAATACTAACTTTATACCGTTTACAAATAGAGAAATGTTTTTATCATGTCAAAACTAAAATTGATAATAAGTCAAGAATGGCCAATAAGATCTTCCACATATCAAATGGAAACAGAAGGAAATTACAGCCAGCCCATCCTGTCAGACAGTAACATTTGCCAATTATCGAGCATCTGTTGAAATAGAAAGCTAAATAAAGTTTTAATACAGACTCTGGGCAAATTCTGAGCTGGGTCAACACAAATGATGAAAACCACAAGAGCTGAAATCCAGAGTCCATTCAACTTTAAAACAGGGGAAGTCTTCAGTGTGGCTACTTTCCTTAACCACAGCAAAGAGAATGGTTTGTACAGGCAGCCCAACTTAGCACAGTGAAAAGTGTGGTTGGTAATTGGACATTTGAAATGAGAGTCCATGATAAGAATGACAGTCAATGTAAACACAACTATAAGTAAACAGCATTAAAGGTCTTTTGTTAAATTGAAGCAATAATGTATGAAGTAGTAGTAAAATGCTTCTTACACGTGCGAGCCAGCAATGTGTCTCAAACCCTTTGAGCCTGTAAGCGTCAATTTGATACACTTTTCAGGTGCAAGTCTACAGACTAATCTGTTATAGCTAATATATCATAAAAGTGACAAAGTTTGAGATCATATAAAGTTTCAAGCGAGAAAGTTCAGAGCGCACACTAAACTGCGGGTGCTCAGGCGCGAGCGGCAGCAACATGCTACGCTTTTACTAACGCCACTTCTTACTACTTACTTTTGATATCGCACATCATGTAAAAGTTTCTTACCTTGTGGCAGCCATTTCTTTACATTGTAAACAAGACGTAATCAAGGAGAAACGAGTTTTCTGTGCTCTCGAGCCAGAAACTTGTTGAAGATCCCAGAGCAGCGCGCCTAGTGTGGATTTGACGATCCAACGATGGATGATCCAGGCTGGAGTCTCCGCCTCCCTGAGTCATAAACTGAACCAGGGGTCACAGCCTGCACCCTCCCGGCTGAGACCATGAGTCACTGTTTTCATCTTCCTCATTTCATTGATTAGGTCATTGGGATGGTAAGATTGGTCTACATAATAATAATAATAAAAATTTAAAATGTAATAATAATAATAATAATATAGATCTACTATAAACATGCGATCCTCACAAGCATCATGTATAGCGGAACAACCTTTAATTTAGCGTCTACTGCCAGTGAGTATGATGTCATTTGAAAAAGGTTAGCTAAAGTAGCATTCACTGTAGGCTTTCTGGATGTGAAACTAAATAGTATGTCACACTTAACTAGATCTAGCGGTGGAATATTATTCCTAATTCAAAAACAATTAAAACACGCAACAAAACGAAAAAATAAATAAAAATAATAAATAATAATAATTGTATGTAGTTTGTGCCAAGCCTACTTGTGGGGAATATCAAATCGTAACCTTAAAACAAGGCGACAGCGACACCTGCAGGAAAATAAAAGCATTCGAGACGTTTCCGTACTGGCGGGTCAAACAACAGTTTATTATTCACATTTATCTATGGAAATATTTGCTAGAAAATCAAACACTAACAAAGGCGCAGAGCTAAAGTTCACACTGATGAGCTTTACATCATTGTGCTGTCCCCCGGGAACAGAACTAATATCAGTTATATGTACATCACGCGTCTTCACAGTGAACCCTTAAGTGCTTTTTATGTGTGAAAGATTGAAATAACCAACATACAAGTTGCAAGCAATGCTCTCAAGCTACATTTGTCCTTAAAATTTTGTCAACTCATAACACATTGAGGTCAGCCATTTCAGTCGGCTATTACAAAAGTATTGTAAACATTAATATTCATTGCACAACATACATTCAAATACATCCTGAACTGTACATGTACAGATTTAACTGTGTTTTCATCTGGTAGCACCATGTATAGCAAGCTGAACAACCTTTATTTAATGTCTACAGTCAGTGAGTATGATGCAGTTTGAAAAATGTTAGCTAAAGTAGCATTCACTGTAGGTTTTCTGGATGTGATGAAATGCTTTGAGACTCTACCATTTAGTGATCAGTGTAGACATGTTCAGATGGAACCATATGAGGATGGATAAAGGCAGACAGACTCTAGCTATCTACTTCCACAGCTTCAGAAATGTTTAAATAGGACATTCATCAGTGTTATATTACAAAAGACTATGGCAAAACATCTGTCACACTTGGTCATATGCAGTGTCTATCTAAATAGTATGTCACTGACACTTAACTAGATCAAGCTGTGGCTTGATGTTTTGTAGCAGCAGGGTTGACATACAGTTTTCTTTCATCCAGTTTCTCTTGATGATGAAGACAGCTAAGTAAAGCAGATATATTATCTAGTATCTACAAGCAATACAGTGAAACTGAATGTATTGTGCCCACCAGAATGTCACAACCCAAATACTCTTACTGTGGCAAATGTTCTGACAGCTGGAAATATCAGACAATCAAAGACATTTTATATGAGTCCCAATACAGTATTGACAAATGAGTCTTTAAGCTCTTCCTCAGTTCTAGAATCACCTTTCTCTTGGGTCAGGGTTTTAAAAATCTATTGGTAAAACCCAGAGTAGTGAGAATCAGTATCTCGCCTCCCGGTCCATTTATCTGATGTGGTCAAGGTCCTTGGGATTCTCTTGCACTCCTTTCTTCTCCTTGCACAAAAAGAAGGCCATCGTTGTAGATGGCGGAGTTTACGATGAGTAGTTAACCAACCCATCCTTCCCAAATCTGCCCTCTGTACAACAGAAAATAAATGAGTTTATTGGAAACCATGGCTTCAGATGTGGCATGTTTAAAGACAGGTAAGAAAAGTAGGAGGTGACTAGAACGGGACAGACATAAATTAACACCGCAAGGTTTTTTAGAATATAAATGTTGAATGGAAAATGAGAATTTGCAGGGTAATTACAAAAGCAGAAATAGCACAAAAGAAGGACTACAGTACTACAGTGAATCAGTATGTGAGATGTGGTCTAGATAGAAAAATAAACATGGAAGGAGGAGTAAGGCTTGGCTAACTAAAAAGTGACAGATGGGTTATGACCCACTCACAGCGATTTGGAGGAAGGCTTCTTCACTTTTGGCCTCTTTCTGCGATGAACTGGCCTGAGTCATGCACAGCGAATACACACGCAGGGGAGACGCATGTGCATGGAGACACACAGGTATATTCACAACAAACACATACACATAGACACATCCAACCCAGACACGCACAGCAGAGACAAGCAATTAGCCTTTGTTACAAAAAGGAAGCAATGTGTTACAAAAACGGGTAGCAGACTTGAATGTTAGCCTTCAGTGACTTGTGCCTCTGCATGCTAAAAAGCATCGGTCACACATGTAACACAATGTACATGAATCTTATTTCCTTTGCTGCAGGGTGACTCGCAATGAACATAACGAAGAACACTCAGGGGGGACTGAAATTCCCAGAATTCATAACATGAATTCCATCTGTGGCGCTTGTAAAAGTAATTAACCAAGTTAAAAGGAGAGGTTACCTGTATTCACTGAAGTAGTTCCGCTCCTTCCCTCCTAAAAGAAAAGGAGCGCATGTTAAGTTCATTCTGACATAACTTATAACTCTGTAATCTATCACCATTCTCCTTTGAAGCAGTTACAAAGACTGTGCTCACCCTTTTCTGGGTTGCATTGTTTATGCCCCTTGCAACCCTTCAAATCCATGAGCTGTTGATGCAATGAATTCAGAGTGTTGCGGTCTAGACTGCTGACAGCATTTATCAGCTACGAAAAAAGGGACAAAATGTCAAGTCTAAGTTTGACAGAAAAGGTGCATGCTTAATCAGAAGAAAAATGTACAAAAACACCCTGTTAGATTGTTTATACAGACTTTGGTCATTTTCATAAGCTCTCATGAATGCAAAACTGGAGAAAGCAAATACCTGGTAAGGGTCAGTGTTGATGTCAAAATACTCCAAGAAACCAGTTGCAAATTCACAGAAGAGGAAGTTGTGCGTATCATTGATGGTCCTCAGACACCAGTAGGTGTTGTTATTGGCACTGGTGCAAGCACACAATGGGCCCACTGTGGGAGAAAAGGAAGTTAGGAAACAAGGTTACAAACAGTCTTTCAGTATTTTATTTTAATGTTGTTTTGCTCAGGAAAATCAAATGATAAACTGTATGACATTGTTCTCGAGCAGTGGTTCTCACCTGAAAGGGGTGGGACCCAATAGGGGGTCCTCCTAGGACCATTTTCAGTGGGTCACAGACAGGTTATTTTAATACTTTTTGATGGTAAGCCTTTATGATCAATACTTGAATTAACAAAACACTGAAGAAATGCTATACTTATAAATATACTATAGTACTTAATAAACACAGGCAAATATAAGAGGGCCAAACTAACCACTGGGTACCAAGAACCGCAGCTGGGCCAAAGATAAGAAGAATAGACTCCAGTATGCAAAGTGCTTTTGTAAAGTTTGCAGATGATTTTGTTCTGTTGGCTTCATCAAATCAGGACCGTCAGCACTGGGGGCTGTTTTGCAGCAGAGTGTGAAGCGGCCGGGATGAGGATCAGCACCTTCAAATCCGAGGCCATGGTTCTCCACTGGAAAAAGGCGAAAAGTCCTCGCCTGAAATGGAGGAGTTAAAGTATCTCAAGGTCGTGTTCACGAGTAAGGGACGGATGGAGCGTGAGATCTATAGACGGATCGGGGCGGCGTCGGCAGTGATGCGGTCGCTGTATCGGACTGTTGTGGTGAAGAGGAAGCTGGGGGGGCAAAGCTCTCGATTTACCGATCGATCTACGTTCCTACCCTCACCGATGGTCATGAGATCTGGGTAATGACCAAAAGGACGAGATCGCAGATACAAGCGGCTGAAATTAGTTTCCTTCGCAGGGTGGCTGGGCGCACCCTTAGAGATAAGGTGAGGAGCTCAATCACCCTGGAGGAACTTGGAGTAGAGCCGCTACTCCTTCATGTCCAAAGGAGCCAGTAGAGGTGACCCGGGCATCTATATATCGGAAGCCTCGTCACCTCCCTCAGGAGCCATGTCCTATTGGGAGGAGGTGTCGGGGCAGACCCAGGACACGCTGGAGGGACTATGTCTCTGAGCTGGCCTGGTGTCGTCTCGGGGTCCCCCCAGAACAGCTGGAGGAGGTGTGCGTGGATTAGGAAGTCTAGGTATCTGTGCTCATACTTCTGCCTCTGCAACCCAGGCCCGGATAAAGCGGTAGTAAATGGTTGGATGGATTTTCGTCAAGGCTTGTCATATGTTGAATGTGGGTCCAATCAAAACCCGTTGAAAACCACTGTTATTGTGTAAAGAGTGTCAATCCTTACTTGTCCAAAAGGGGGCAGTTTGCCAGTGGTGATTGTCGTGAGTGAAGCAGGTGAGCCCCGGCATGCTGCATGTGTCATTGTTCTGAAGCCGCTTAAGAAATTTACGCAATTTCTTTCTGCGTTTTTGTTCCTTGGCGAGCCATTGACTATTCTGCTTTGATGATGGAATTCTAGGCAAAAACATGAAAATAACAAAAGGCCATTTAGAAGTAAAAGCAAGTATTTAACAATGGAGAGGAAATGTCCTTTACCTCAGACTGTCGATGTATTCAGTATTGAGTTTGAAATTCTCTTTACTTTTTAAAAGGTAACTAAATAAAAATAAATAAAAAATTGTCAAATTTGAGACGATCTGTTAGAATCAAACATGCTGCCGTGTCTTACCTTGGAGTGTTACACTGACATTCCTCTGGTCGCACCTTTTTCAGATGACCTTTCACCTCTCGTAGATTCTTGATTTTGCTTTGTAAAGTCTCAATCTGAAATGATAAATAATCCTTACAGTTTTATCACAACTTTATAAAGAACTGTCTGAATGTTTTGGTATTTTCAGTGGGTGCTTCTACTCTCTTTAATCACATATTTCACATTATAGAGACTACAAACCCTGCCATATACTTAATGGATCCATCTTAGACACGAACAGGAAACAACATGATAAAATGTCTTTATTTTGTGCACAGCTAGTACCTCATGTTCAATATGCAGTTTATGGTCCTTCCACGCTTGGAGAGATTTATAGAGACCTCCATCACATTTGACAGAGTCATTCATCAGGATTGAACATCTGCAGGAATAATAGAGTTTCAAGTTACAAGTACATAATCTTTAGTATCGGCGATGTACATCAGGGCTTACACACACCTGTAGGTCACCTTCAGAGCAGTAAGTCTGTTGCCGGTGGTGGGCTTGGCTGTGACTTCCATTCCACTGAATTCATCATTGTCTTCCTCATACTGGAGTTTATTCTTCTTATCTTTGACCCAGCTGCTGTTGGTGCTGTTGGTGCCCAGTGGTCGATAGCCCTCCTCTAAGTCCACAGCGTACAGCTCGCCATCCAGCTCAAAGGACACTGATCGAGCCCGGCGCTTCCTGGTCATTTTAGTGGATTTCATCTCTACGCAAATATAACAAAAACTTAAGTAATTTTTGAGTAAAATAACATCTCAGTATATAACTACAAAACCTATTATAACAGCGATAATCAATGCAGGGCTCCAGACTAACATTTTGGGTTGGTTACACTGCTGCACCAACAATTTTTATTGAGTTGCACCAGGACACAATTCAGAGTTTAAAGCCTCTTAAAAGTAGGGTGTTATGTCAACACTTCAACAAAACATCCACCATCTTCGCGTTTTATATTCATCTTCCAAAAGAAAAACAAAACTCTGCAACCTTGTATGTGCATGCATTTGTCCACTTGAGGGCAGCAGAGACACATCACTCTCATGGTCTGAACTTTCACTAAGCAGGTATTTTGCCTTCAGATTAATGGCCTGTTTTGGTGGAGCTTTTCAAGCCACTGCAAGGGCATTTTAAAGTGAGTGTCATTGTGAACAAAATGAAACCTATTATTAGTCACGGCAGGATGTGAGTGACGGGATGAACTTACTCTTCTTGGTGAGCAGTCTCTTCCTTTTAAAGATGGATGTTTTAAAGGGCACATCGGCGCAGTTACAGTTGGCAAAGTTGGACGACGGGGACAGCTTGGAGCCACTGCTGGCCATCAGGGCCTGCATCCGAGGCGCATAGAGGCTGGCCATGCCCTTGCACTTATACAGCCTCAGCTTCCCAGTCGGGTCCTCTACACACTGCCACTTCTAAAATCGAAAACACACATTCATAAGGAGCAGTGGCAACTAGGGCTGCACGAGAAAACACTGTGATATTCGATAACTATAATGAAGTTTTTGCTATATTTTACTAAACCATTTAGACAACGCGTGTGTCAAGCAAGTTGTTTGTTCGTCAAATTATGTCAAAACAGCACAAACAAAATAAAACAATACAAATAAAAATCAGGGTCAAAACAAGACTGAAATACAAAATAAATTGACTAAAACTGAATGAAAGCACATTTTCCAGTTATTTTACGTTTAAAGTGCATATGACACAATTTTTGCTAAAACATAGTTAACACGATTATATTTAAGATTTTGCTAAAGATCGTACCCAGCTTTCTTTAGTTTGGCCATTTTTGTGATGTTTATAGTTTAACTTCCCTATTGGACACCGACAGGAAGTGACATAGAGGAATTTTAAACTGTTGCCGTGCCGACCATGTTAAGTCAATGGGAAAGGTGTGGCTGTGTCCGAATGTCCACACTATTACCTATATAGTGCACCCTACAGCGGACAATTAGCTCTTTGATTAAAACAATTTTGTGTTTTTTTTGTCCCCCCAGCTCTTGAAAAGACTCAAAGGCGAGATCAATTCACAGCCACGACTCACCAAATGTTTTACTAAGATGTTTTTTTTTTTTTTTTTTAAAGCATTTCATTAATTTCCTCAAATTAGTTCACACGCCAGTACGCCTCAGTTTGAAGGACTAAATAATAGACTTTGAAGTCAAATTGCACCCTCTCTTGCTCTGTGACAGCACATTAGTCTAAATAAACTATCAGCCAGATTCCAAATTGTACCTCAGCGTGAACCACACTCCATGTCGTACTCTTGAAATATTAATAGCCACCACTTCTCCACTTGTGCGGTAAGAGAGGATGTTGAGACTTCACATTATGAGCGCTTTTCAGCATCTATTTTAAAGTAGTTACCTCCAGCAAGTTCCCAGTCTTCTAACGGACTTAATAGTGTATTGGATCAAATATTGTAGCACACATATAATACCAACGAAATAAAGACTTCTGTTTTACTCAAGTAGCATTTCTGTTGTGTAAAACATCTTCATTTTACTTCCACATAATTTGAGGCCGAGTCACACCCAATACATGTTGTCTGAACAGAATGTGATACCTGTCCCGGCTGCTGGCAAGGCGTCTGGTACTCTGCCTTCTGGCACAAATCCTTTACCCGCTGATATTTCGGCAAGAAGTTTTCCTCCTGGGCCATCTCCTTTCCGTCATCTCGTTTGTGCGGAGGCTTCCTGGGATTACAAGGTTATCTATTCAATTTTGCTGTCAGGACAAGGCACCGGCAACAAGATGGTGCCTTGAATGAGAATGTGTCTGAAGGTCAATCAATACCCTCTCTCCACAAGGAACGAGTCTCGCCAGGTTTTAGGCTTCTTGTTTATCTGGAACCTGGAAAATTGGGAACAGGCACAAAGTCTCATCCTAAATACACTTGGAAATGTATATTTGAAGGGCATTTAAAAAGCTATGCCTGATATCTAATGCAAGCTGTACCTATTGACAGGCTTCTCAGTGTCCAGCAACTTGAGGATAGATTTTCCGTCCATTTCTGAGGGAATATCAACGCCGGCCATGTCCAGCAGAGTAGGTGCCAAGTCGATGTTTAGTACTAAATGAGGGTTTCTGTAGTACCAGATTAATTTAAGAATTAATTTAAGATAAAAAAAAAAATGAATGTAAAATGTTGTTGAATGTATTTGACTTACATGGCCCCTTGCTCCACGTTTGGGCCCCGTACATAGAAAGGTACTCGGATGTCAAACTCATAAGGCATGGATTTGCCCTTGACCAGTCCAAACTGGCCGATATGATAGCCATGATCTGATGTGTAAATAATGTAAGTGTTATCCAGTTCCCCGGTCTCCACCAACATGTTGTACACCTATGGGAGGAAAGGACCCATTAGCATTGCATGAGTAAAAAGGTTATTTTATGTTTGCTCAAGTTTCTTCTCTCCTGTGGCAGCCTAACGAAGAGGGATTGAACAATTTACCAAGTGTGTCACTGAATACATTAGACAGTCCCAGTCAGAACAGGCACAGATCTCTCAGGACTTGAGAGTGCTCTATTTGCCGCCGGTCGGCCTACCTTCTCTACACTGTCATCCACCGATAGCAGTGTCTGCATCCTCCTGCGATGCAGCATGTTCGTGAACTGCATGTGGACCGGCTTCATGGGCCCAGTGTACCGCAAGATCCAGTGCTTGTCCGGGTTTGGAGCATAGTTGTAGCTGGGTGTTCTAAAAGTGTTAAGGACAATAATTACTTTACAAATGAATAACAGTCACTTGAAACCGACCAACATAAAACAGCACTCAAACGTCACTCATACTTAACCACAAAATGTATCTTTGAAATAAGTTTTGTACATTTGGTCACACAGAACATAGTGAGTGCACAACAAGGATTTACAATTCCTTCCTTGTGTGCTTTTTCTTATCTTATACCTCCTCTTTCTGTGCTTTGTGCCTAAACAGGACTTACAGAAAATGTGCAAATGCTAAGCATTGCAATCGATGGGTTTGTCCACAGTGAGAGCAGTTTGATCAATATTTAACTTCCAGCTATATGGAAGTTTAATTATTTAAGAATAAACAGGACACAATATCTAATGAGATCTGGAGAGGGAATGTATTTAACTTTTAAAGTGAATCGATTTGACTTTTAAGAAATGCTAATGTCTCAAAGCCAAATCCACTCTGGCAACTCTAATCGTGTGAAGATATGTCTTCAAGGTGCCAAGCAGAGTGGAAAGTTTATCACCAGTCCAGGCCCAACTTTTACTGCCTTTCTTTTGTCTCATAGCTGATAAGACCAGCAAAATAGCCAGCCACCGAGCTCTCACAAAACGTTACCCAGGGGAGAACAAATGTATGGAGAAGGAGCAATTAAAAGTTTGTAAAAAGACATCGACGCAGGGTTTTCAGAATATCCAGAGAATAAAGCTTGTGTGGCACAGGTTAATGATGCTGGGGGATTATTTGAAGCAGTAGGAGGGAGGGATTGGAACGCTGGAGGAACATGGCAAAATTGCAGTCTCATTACTGGCCCAGGATCTGTCTCTGGAGGCCAATAGCAGGTCTGCCATTAGGCAGCAGCACTTGACAGCAAATCAGGAGCACGGAGAGTTGTAGAAAAAGACTGGAACACTATGTGAATGCATTGCATTAAATCATGGCCTATGCATTAAACATACATCAGTCATGCCTCTCTTTCACCCGCAGCACAGACAAAATGGCACAAATTAGCTGATCTCATTATCCGACAACAGCAGCACTAATATGGACAATACAAGAGCCAAATAAACTGGAGGATAAGGCTGGCTGTGAGAGGAGGGTTCATCTGCCAGCAGCTCACTGCAGGCAGCAGAGATAAGATCAAGCTCTAGATTATGGAATTTGTGTCATTCTGGGTCAAATGAAAGACAAGTGTGTGAGAATTTAGCAAAAATAAATACTATATATTGATTGATTTATTGGTTTATTTGGTAGGGACAGTGCATGTTAATGAACACACCACACTGGATTGTAGCCATGGGCTAATTTGTATTCATTGTCCCACACTCACACTCTCAATCATCCTGTCCTATTGCACATGTTTGTAATGGTAGGGGAAACCAGAGTACCCGAAGGAAACCTACGTGGATACGGGAAGAACATGCAAACTCCACAGAGAAGCTCCATCCAGGTGGGAATTGAACCCAGGACCCTCTAGCTGTGAAGCACGAGCGCTAACCACTGCGCCTCCATGTCGCCTACTATGCTCATTACGGTTTATTTCCGACGGATTTAAGTCTAACTTCAATCTTCCCAAACCTTCTACATAATATGCATTTCTAATTACATTCATTCAGTCCAAACTTTATCAAGGACACAAGTGCGGACACATGATCCACAGCTTAAGCCCAGTAAAATACGTGGTCACTGCTTGGTAGGCAGTATGCAGCGTACTTACATGTGCTGCGATGCATTGGGGAAGGCAGTACTGTACTGAGGTGCCGAGTCCTCTGGGCCGTGTGGAGCCACATGGCTCATGACCATCATGACAGGACGGTGGGGGTACATCCTTTTGGACATGCGGAAATAGTTGACACTGTCGTTGGTAATAACGTCTGTCATGTAATCCTGTGCACAAAACAGACCTGTCAATCAGGCTCTCAGTCAGAATAATGGCCACAGGCGCAGGTGTCGAACTATCAACTATCAGTGTCATATGATCAACACTGACATAATAAGGACAAGCTCAACCACAACAGGCAAATTAAACTTAAACCTCAAATAGAAGGAAAACAAAATCTGCCCTTACTTATGTACAAAAGTTATGTCTGTATTTACACAACAAGCAATTTAACAAGTGATATTTTGGAATTATTTTGGTTACATTTCTGCACACACCCTGGCATAGTTACTGCTGTGCTTCTCTCTCACTCCATTGCGGCAGAGGGTGTAGTTGTAGAAGCGCGAGTTTTTCACCAGTGCAACCCATTCCCTCCATCCCGGGGGCACATAAGAGCCGTTATACTCGTTGAGATATTTTCCAAAAAAAGCTGTGGATCAAAAGGGAGAATGTTGGGATTCTCAAGCTGCAAGAAAAATAGTGAATGCTCAGTTGATGTTTGTTCTCACCTGTCCTATAGCCGGAGTTGTTGAGGTGCACGGCAAAGGTGTGTGGCTCGTGGTGGGCCTGCCAGGATGGGGACGAGCAGTTCTCGTTGTTGGTATATGTGTGGTGATTGTGCACGTACTTCCCGGTGAGGATGGAGGAGCGGGATGGGCAGCACATTGGAGTGGTGGAAAAGGCATTTGTGAAGTGGGTGCCGCCCTTCTCCATAACGTTGCGTGTCTTGTTCATGGCCTGCATTGAGCCTTACAAAAACATAAAGGAGAAGCAAGTCTGAATGCCCAGGAGGGTGACAGTGTGAAAGAGGATGTAGAATTGAACCCAAAGATGAAGTAAACGATGCACGGGGACATTAAACACAAGCAAGAGGGAAAATGTATAGATTTACTGCACAAAGTTGAAGGGGCAACAGCCATTCAGCAGACGCAAAAGTAACTCTGAACTTCATTGTCGTGAAAGCCTTTCAGACTGATGGTGATTGTTTGGGGAAACAGATGCTTGACCATAAAATCTTTCTTTTCAAAAGGAGTCTTCTCACTGGTGATCGCATGAGGACAAAGGTTGTCACAGAGGCCATTATGCAGCCACTTCAACCCAACACACCGCCAAAGGACTTAAGCGGATAGGGAGATGGCCAGGGTTTGGCACCCGCACAATAGGAGCCAAAGACTGCTCCCATTTTCTGCCAGCATTGGAGGAGCTGGCAAGTGCGCACATGACTTTGAGTGGGCCAGTTGTCCTGGTGCCAGGAGGCAGCATTAGGCCAACTTTCCCTTGCTGTTGGTCAAATTAAATGGTTTGAATATATCCAGATGAGATGGAAACAGCAAAATATCACTTTTCTTATTTTCTAATAAAAATACAAATTAAATTATTTCATGTATATTTTACAAATAAAAAATACCACCATAATTACAGTTATTCACTAAAGAACCACTGAAGAATAAAACAATATAAACAAATAAAAAATCTTACCCAGTTCAATGTCCTGGTCATCTGTGAGGATGAGGATGATGTTGGGTCGAATATTGCGGAAATGGCGGTCTCTCTGTAAGCGGGACCTGAGGCGATAACCTGACAGGTATCCAGAGCTTTCGGCTGCAGGAAGAATTCCCAACAAAACAAGGCTCAGGAACATGAGGAGAGGCGCTAAACACCCCCGCCCCGCCATGTCTGTGTCCAGCAGACACCTCTGCAGCCCCACTGTCGGCAGCTCGCACTTATCCTGAGAGAAAAAGTATAGAAGAGAATAATAAGAAGTATGTCCACACTTTGACAACACACACACACACTCGTACAAAACTGCTTAGTGAAAAACAGCAGATGCGAGCCTTGCACAGCCATTACAGGTTGCTCTTCCGTACAAATGCACCCGTTTGGGCTGAGCTCAGCTCGTTAATCAATCATTAATGATGCATTAGAGCGGTGTCATTGGCTGTGTGTAATGATCTCTGGTGATGAGCACATGGCTGCAAGGTTGGGGCTAATGGACCTGGGCCGGGGGCCAGCTCAGACCTCACCCCCCTGAGAGGCTTAAGGGATATGAGGGGGTGGGCTGTTTGAGGGGGTCGAGGTGAAGGACAGAGGCTGAGGAAGAGAGAGAACACAATCAGAGACAGGGTCATCAGGGAGCTCGCCCACAGGAAACAGCAGAGCGCTCAGGTCAGAGAGGAACAACCAAAGCTCCGCCACAGAACGACCTGTAAATTCAGGCATTTCACAGCATCCTCATCACTGCCTAATAGAGCTTAGAAACAAGATGGGAAGAACATGTCTAGCTTTTGGTAAGCCTAATAAACCAATAATTTAACAAGCACTTTAAACCAATTAGATTTTTATTTTTATTAATCTCTACTTGTAATTCCCCCCCCCCCCCCCCCCCCCCTTTTTTTTTCTCCCTCATTAATACGCAACACAGCTCGGCTTCCTCCAGAAACACTCTAGCTTAATTTAGACTTCAGCTGTCAACGGGATGTGGAAACACAAGAAATAACTGTTTACAGAACGTCAAAAAGCAAACACTGCAATGGAAATGTGATCAGCGTCTAACCCAGGTGCAGTCCTATTCCGCCTGAAGGATAAAACATGAAGTTTTGATACATATCTGACACATATTTCATAACTGAAAAAAACTTGAATGATTAGCAAAGAGCGGCAAATGCATTCTTCAATACAAGCCGGTGGCTAAGGAAAACCAGTCATCTTGCCTATTTTAATCATGACACATAATCAAAGCGCTAACACACCCCAGCGAGCATCATAAACAGTTTGCAGGCAGCCGCAGAAGTGTGCCCACAGAGATATCTCAGTGCAGAGGAGGGGGCCGCTGATGCCTTTATTAGGGAGCTGACAGGAGATGTGTGGCCTCAGCCGTACCCATGACTACCCCCTCTGCTGACATTTCTCATTAAGCCAATTATAGTGCAATACAAAATACACGGCTCATCATTGCACTGCCCATGGAACAATACTGTACTTAACCACTCTGCGACCACACAACTTGAGTTATGAATAACGTTGCCATTGCCACCATTTCAGCACCTAGCCAGTGGCACAATTTAATCGCCAGGTAATAATATGGAAAATGACATGGTGCCTGTGGTAATTATGTAGAAACCGGGCACACACTTAACTTACTTCTTTGTCATATGATTAATTAAAACCCTCACCCAGTATAAAGATGTTTAATCACCAGGAAACGGTGTGGAAACGGTTTCCCTGCTACCCCTCTAGTTGCCGCGCTATTTTCATTATTTTAACATTGCTGTTGAATTAGCGCGACCCAGAAACCGCTCCACCTGACACAGCAGACGAGTGGATACGCGCCTAATTAATTATGGCATAAAGTCAGTGACGGATCCAAAACAACGATGCCAGCTGCGGTAAACCCAACATGTGCTCGCAGCAATTTTTAATGGGCCACTTTACCTCCTCATTTGCTTGTTTTGTTAAATTAATCGGACAATTCTCTCTCAGACGGCAGCAGTCAGACCTGTTTACCTCACGACAAGGGGCCAAGTCTGCATGCTTCCCCTTTATGTAATAGCGCATTATACTATATCCTATAAAGTGTTTATTGCTCCCCAAAAAGCACAGGCAGCACACCGAGGCATTGGCGGCTTATCAATTTATAAACAGTTCAGATTTATTTCAAACTGGGAATCAATTCAGAGTGATAAAAAAGACCCAGATGGTGTTCAAAAGCAAGAACAAAATCTACTCTCCTCCACCTTGGCTCGGTAGCAACTGGTTTATTAATCGCACACCAATCCAGGCTCGACATGTTCTTTTTTACAGTCTATGGGCTCGACATGTGTGCTGCTTTGAAGCCGGCTTGCTAATAGATTGTGTTCTACTGGAAGCTATCTATGTAATTTAGTTTTAACATTTTGATTACGAGAAGAAAATGCACATAGAACAGTGTCAAATCTAGCAGGAACCCATCTGGCTGCTCACAGATATTAAATGTTAAACGCAAAAAAATAAACAAGTGATCCACCGTCCAAATTGTTTATATGTGTGTCTGTTTATTCATTTAACGGGGACAGAGCAACCACGTATTGTTAGGAGGAAAAATGTGGTTGCAAGCCTGTAAACTACTGTGTCTGAAGAGAAAATACTGCATTCCAAATCAAATATTTATGAGTATAATTTGAAGATATTTCGCCACTAAGCTCCGACTGTACTGTTTACCCGCTAAACATGAAAAAATATTAAAACTGCAGCGAGCTTGACTCTTAAGATGAATATTTCATTTAACGAAGTGGTGTCTGAAAAAGCTTGAGCAGAACTAACTGTAAAACTTGTGAATGTTGGATCAGGACAAGTGAAGTAGAAGTGAACTAAAATGAACTCTTTCACTTCTGCGCTCATTAGGAACTCTGCCGATCGCCCACGCCCACCCGTGTCCGGCCTCCCCTGCCCCTGTGAACGTGCACACAGACTGTGGTGATGATGGGGTGCATATAGACACGCGCTGGTGTGCACGCCGGCAGCTGTGTTAGCTCTGCTCACATGCTCGCTGGGCTTGTGGTTCTCTACCCCCCGGAGGAGCGCATGAGCCTTGACCCTCGGTGCTGTGGCTGTTTCAAATTGTCCTTGCTTCTTTTTTCGCTGTCTCGCTTTCGCCCCTGCTGGGGGGGGATTAAAAGGAGACACAAGCAGCAAGACCAGCCAAAAGGACAAAATGGCTGCAAGAGATAGATTTATTTCACCCGTTGCGCGGATGCATAGTCCAGTGCACAACACTGCTTTAAGAATGCATTGGGAATAGACAATAGTTTGTGTTCATCACATTCTAGTCATAAGTAGGGAAGTCACGATTCTACATTTTTGAGTCACGATTATTTTGAGGAATAATATTGCAATTTTACAGTTATTCACGATTATAAAAAATAAGGAAGAATTTCTCCAATCCTTTACAGATGTGTCTATGTTCACAAACAAACAAGACATATGTATTTAATGATGGGTTTGATTGAAAACCTATGGAACATGCGGCCTGTGTTATCTTTTATTGTTATTAGTTGGATTATTGTACCTGCTGCTGACATTGGACACTATTTCTTCAGTCTTTCTCTGTGATGCGCACCGTTTGGCCCACAGATACACATGTGCTACGGCTCAAGAGACGTGACAGCGATTAAACGTACAGTAGGTCCTAAAATTTAAATACGATTAACCTACTGTAAGCTTTTATAACCGGGGTAATGGTAAAACCGGTTAATTTTGACATCCCTCATCATAAATTTAGAAAAGAGCCGGCACTTCTATGGACAACTCATTGCTTTTAAAAGAAATAATCAAAAAACCTTGTTATTTTGTTACTGATTGAGCCCACAGATCATATCCTGGGCCACTGTCCATTTGCTCTGGCATTTAACAAACCACTTCAAAGCATCTGCACTTCGACAGAAAAAGATGAATTCTATCATGTGCTTCAGCCCTGCAGTCCACCTTAAAGGGAATAGATGCAAGTTGTTCATTTTTATACTCACTACTGCCACCTCAGGTCTTGCGCGTAACTGCAGTCTCTATATTAAGCATGACGGCAATTCGGACCCGAATTAACACCTTTTTGAGTGACAGTGCAGGATTTTAGAGGCAGTTGTGGCTCATTCTTCACATTAGGACATTGCTGGAACATGTGGGGGGGTATAGTCCGTATAGTCCCTTTAAAGTAAACTATCGGCACTTTACAAAATTGTGAACGCAACCTATTAAACGCTGGTGGTTTGCGGTGTTGTGTTTGATGCTTGTTTACTTGCGCAGAAAGCTGATGTGGTCAAAGCCTGTCAGGAATGAACAGAATAGTTATTTATAGATGCCATTTACAAGAACCTCCAGCTCAATCCTCCCCACACATCTATCAATGGCTTCGTATGCAAATAAAGGCTTATTGACATGCTTCGGCCGTGGATATTTCTTGACATTACTCCCCTGAGGCCGTCTCCTTTCCACAGATACTGAGGACTAATTGGATTTGGGGGCTTTTATCTGCTCTAACTGACACATACAGTTCTTTCTTCATACTTCCCTCCTGCTTTCATCCCTCTGTATTGTTTATCTCTCTGGGTGGCAGATGCTACATAAAAAGGCAGAGCTAAAAGGCACAGGAAACCGCAGCATCCAAACACACACAAGCAATTAGACTTTCAGTATGGAAGGGAAACACAGGGACGGGGCGGTTAGAAAAATACGGATTTTAGTCAAGCCACTCTGCATCCAACAGTTTTACCAAAAAGACAGCTTATTATTAATCCTTTTCTCTACTGTTTAAATACAATTATTCCCTTATAATAACACCTATGGATCCCGAAGGCACAATCCAAGACTTGATATCACAGCCACACGACTGTGATATCAGGTGACAGTTAGCACATTCACACCCAGCTTTGCTCTATTACACGGTAACACTCGTCATCTCAGTCCTGCATGTTCGCTGCGATCTAAACTTATGTTGATGACGCCATTTTTTCATTGGGGCAGCAGAAGTCATACTGGGTCACTATTAACACGGCAAATATGTGTTGATATAAGATAAGCTAGGCGATTATACTTCAGGATCCAAAGAACATTGATAAAGGTGTGAAAAACATTTAATAAGGACTAAATGCTACAGTTGCAATGGTCACTCACCTGTCTCCAGTAAGGTTTTGAGCATTTAAAATAAAACACACTAATAATTTATTTAGACAATGATAAAGTTGTTTACTGATTATAAAACAAGGTTAAATTAGAAAATGAGTTTGGCATTTTATAATCAGATTTTTTTTACAATTACCTAAAGCCTGTTTTTCTTTTACCTCATGAAGAAGTATTACACAATGAAAGCAGAGAGCTACTTGGACTATGCATCTTACTTAAGGGTTCACCCAGTCAGCAAGATGAAATTTACACAATTAAAGAAAATCGACTTGAGTTTCTTCCCTATAATCAACTTCATTTATCACCTAAAGCCTATAGATTGTGTTCAACATATTGAGAGCAAATGTTATGGTGCCAGGCCCTGTGTGTGTTGCTGCTGTGGGCATGGCTCCTCTAACGGCTGCTGGTCCCTGGTTCCTCGGACACCAGCGTCCAATCCACTCATCACCTGCTGCAGTATTTTAACATGGGCTCTACACCACGTCTCTGTCAGTCAGTCACAGTGGGAAGAGGTCTTCTTAAAAGGGGCTGTGAGAAATCTATTTGTTCGCAGACATTTGTGGGGGAAGAGACTACTAGTGCAACATATCTGCTAATATTACGTACATTACTGAGTCACTCTGCTCCCTGCAGAGAGTGAAATGTGCTTATAAGTTCAACCCTGCCAAGAATAGAGATGTCAGAAATATGTTAGGAACCACAACTAGCAATTCAAACTTAGCTTGCTATATTTTGTTCAGTTCAAAAACAAGAAAGATAAAGGGCCTTATTTATTTCCTTTTCCATGATTATTTTTGCCTGTGCTCTGCCAGATCCTCATGTTTTCCTACCACCAGCTGAACCATTTCATGGGACGTATGCATACTAAATTAGGTGCATGCGCGGCATTGTAGTAGCAGCGCCACGAGATCGACACGCTTTTGTTTGTACAATGCCATTGTATCACATTGTTGATTGCACAACTAGAAGTACCAATAATCCAGGGCTTAAATTTGATAACATACAGACAGGTGTGCACCCTTTTCAGAAGAATAGACGACACTTATGGTTGTGTGTATCAAACGAGAGACAAAAGGGCTGAAATTGAGATCAAGAATGATTGGGATCTGCTGAATCCAGACGCTGCAAGGAAAATGCATGTTTTTTGCACTTCTGCAGTGGCACAGTCGAGTCTGACAGTAAACTTTGTTGGGACGAGAGGAGCTGATCAAGAGCTGATAAAGAGAAACTATCAACAGGATCCTGCTTCAATTTGACTGTCGCCAAAACACTATCAACAAGCAAAAAATTAGACATATTTTCCCTCTCTCTTGCATCAATGACCTTGTGTCTTATTTTATTTATGATAAATGGATAAATCACATGTTTAAAGCGCTGCATGGCCATGACTCTGCACCCTTCAAAACTAACGTTAACTCCAGTATGAAGGACATTTACAAAGCTAACTTCAGCTTGCAATATTGTAGACCTAAATGGTCAGTAAGTTTCCTTAAATAAGTACTGCGTCCTCATGTGACAAGCTTTTTGTTGCACTTTGACCTATTTTCGAGCCTTAACAGCGGTTCATTCATAGCCATTATTCGAGCGTAACCCAGGCAAACAACTGATATCTAATAGAAATTGCGGATACATGATATTGGAAGCACCTGGTGTCTGTAACTAGTATGCGCGTGCATACGTGTCCGATGTTTGTCAGCATTTTAATCCGTCTTTAATGACTGCTCTGCTCTGGTTGCCTGACATCCAGAATGACACCCCTCTGTATATTTGATACACGGTCTGGCCGGACGCCCACGTTGGCCGCTGCTGCCAAACTCAAGTGGATACATGCAATAAGATTTGTTCATTTGCGGTCACGTGTTGTTCGCGAGTAGCGTCCCTCTTGGTACGTGGAAGTCCCCTCAATAACAAAAGGGGGAGCGAAATTTCCAATCGTCGGTAAGTGACCAACAACAGCGAGCTCAACAGTAGGTGAGTGAGTTTTGTGATTCATGAGCCTGTTTGAATATTAACACAGAAAAGCGATATATAAGACTAATGCAATATTTATTATTATTATTATCACAGTCTGTGATCTTATCCTTATTCTCTGACAATTGCTGTTTGGATTAACTTTTAAGCCCACTTACCTTTAAGGCCACAACAAAAATGCTAAAGGAAACCGAATACACTGCTGTGTCCACTTTCTATAGTCAGAGCCCACTATTCAAAGTTCTCTCAACTTTAGGAATATTCTATGCAAGATGTGTCGTTACGGTGCAGAGGGCTAGTTTTCTCCCACCTCAGCTCTATGCACTAAGTGAACCGCCAACGACAATGCTGATTCAGCCGGAAAAGACGAAATGAAAGTGGATTTTTTTTTTCTTTTGCCATTTAGACAGAAGCTCAGGACAACATGAGTAAATATAACTCTCAGCAAAACTCATTATAGGCTTGGGGCTGGTGAGGAAGCGCCAGGGAAGGGGCCGTCAGAATATTAGATCATAGGGAATTCGCCGCTGAAAGCATGTTGGAGCAACCAGGATCATCTGAGGTGATACTAATACTGAGGGATCCCTGGAAGTCCGTACGCACTGTCATTGGCTTGTTAAGGGGCTCCAGAAGACAGCAGCCATGCATCACCTGATAAAAACGTAATGCCTGCCATGTTTTATTGATAAGACTGAATTATGAATGGTGTGACAACAGCGCAGGCGATGTCACCGAATGGGCATGATGCTAAGAGAGATGTTACACTGGCCAGCTACATACCGATGTCCTTCAACACTTGGCAGATAGAATTGAGAGGAGTGCTTGATAAATCTTCCAAAGACTTCGCTGATGTACTTTTCTCCCTATAAATAAAACAAATTGGGCTTTGAAACAGGCGCAGTCTGATTCATCCAATCTGCAGCCCCATGAGAAGAGGTACACGCGCAGAATATGCAGAAGCAAGGCAAAAAACAGGCATTTATTACATATTGAAGAAGGCCGAGTCACGCCGTGCCGAACACTTGCAATTTAATCAGCTAAGTCTGGTAATGCGTATGAAATATGGAAGCGAAAGCCCACAAGCTCTTCTATCTCGAATGCGGTGAGACGGAGTGAGAACCTCCAGGCAAACTCAGAACAGAACAAAGCCCCTATTGCAGATGGATTTTTTCCCAAACACAAACTGGGTTCAGACCAAGGCACCCATATGAAACACAACAGAATAAAACAGAATGCTCAAGCAGATATCTCCTCTTGTGTTTTACCCAGCCTCACTATTCTCTCTATCTTATATTGAGGAAGTGTTGGGGATAGTATAAATATTTTACCAGTGGCTCGATGTGGCTCGCTGCAACACTATCAAGTCAATCAGTTCGGTCATAATTGAGGCTGGCAGGGCTGTGCTAATGTGTGACTGTGTTCCCATTGGCCTGCCTCACACAGAATGGACTGTGCACAATCTCCAAGGACCCTTGAATTTACCAACAAAAGTCGCCATTCACATGCTAATTATGTAGCGGCAAGCATTTATGTCAGACTAACTTTCTCCAACAGCAGTGAGCACGTTGAAGGCATGTGTCACCGCAGTTCAACGCCGTATGGAATGCTTTTTACATGTTAATAGGAAGCCATCTTTATTTCCATCTATCATTCAGTGTTTGTAAATCTCTGCTTCAACGCCAGGATTTTAGTAACAGCAAAATAATTGACCGCCTCACGAAATGCTTTCGCAAGTATATTCAGATTTAAAGGAAACACACAGCAACACTATTTTACTCACTGCAAGAATTACTGATCCCATTTTTTTTAATCTAATGCTTGTACATGAAACAAGGCAGTCACAGGAGTACAGAAGTGATTGGAAACTAAGCTGCTCAAGTTTTGGGAAAAATCTAGACAAGGCAAGGCAACTTTATTTATACCTTTTCGTACACAAGGCAACTCAATGCGCCTACTACTTTTGATTTAGGGATGCACCGATTTTAAATTTCGCAAATGTATTTTAATTGCAAAATTCTGCGGTTAACAATAGCATGCTAAAGCTAACGGGCGCATGCTAATGCTAACGAAAACGAATCAAGGCTGGGTCAGAAACTATGATAGAAAAACCTAAAGCGGCCTAATATAATAAAATAAGCACTGCTGAAGCCAAGTGTTTGTATTTTAGTTTAAGAAATATGATATTGAGTGAATAAAAGTCATCCTTGTTAAATGTTTATCTAAGAGTTTATTATATTAATAGATATAATGGATAATTGATCTGTAACATGACAATAAAATATGACTTTATTGATCCTTCAATGGAGAAGAGTCAATACATTTTTCATTCTGAAAAAGTCACATTTAAGAAAGTCTCCGGTATCAGTGAATATCGAATATTGGCAGATACTCAAACCCCGGTATTGGTATTGGTAGTAAAAAAGATGGATCGGTGCATCTCTATTTTGATTAGATTTGCAATTTATAATCAAAAATTACGAGTCAGTTAATTGTGTACACCACATGTACAGCACTGACATTGACAAACACCTGAAATATTAATGACAAAACTAAGATTAGATTTGCCACTCACTACGGGATGTTGTGCATATCCTCTATACAAGAATCCCATTTCTGAACATGTTTGTAGAGGTTTTAAACATAATAAGAGTATGATGATACATATGTTTGCAAAATATTGTACCCCCCTCACCCCACTCATATCTCTGTACTGGAATGAGTTACAGACTTCAAACTGGACACGCAGACTCACAGCACAGACAAAATCAAATCCTGAAATGGCAAACAACGTGGCCTCCATTTTTTAAAGGGGATACTCATCAAGACTGGGAACTATGACAGTCTTCTTGTCAATGCGATTACACTGTCCAGTCAGGAGTCATGACCGTTTACTTAAACAAAATACGGGAATATATTAGTCATTACATTTCAAGTAACTTGAGTTACAAATGCATTTAAATGTATGAATGCCAAACTCCCCCCAAATAAAATGCAGCATGCTAAATCAAGGTGGAGGTTGGTGTGTAAGATCTGCAGTCTGTAGGTAATGTCGAAAAGGAAATCTTTGACTACACTTTTGCTCAGTGGCTTTATTACTTTTTTCAGTTAATATTTTGCCAAAAGTAACTCAAAAGTAACTCAAAGCACATTTTTGAAACAGTAATATTTAATACAAACATAATATTACATAAAAAAAATAAAAAAATAAAAAAGCTGTAAACACTAATATAGAATTAACTTATTAAGTAACTTGCCCAACCCTGGTGATAGCTGTCCTCGAATGCCACATGGACATTGCAGAGCTGACATGATATAGAATTAGGGCTGAAAGATATATCGTTATCGTATCGATATCGAGATATGAACATTCAAGATATCAATATCGCAAAAGAAAAATATATCGTTATCGTATTTATATCGAGGTATGAACATTCAAAATATTAAAATTTAAAAAAACAGATATAAACAATATAGATTTTCATCAATAAAACTGCACTCTTTTGTATTATGATTTTATTTTTCTGAAAAATGCTTAGTTTTCACCTAACCCATAGTTATATCGATATAGAGATATCTGGCATGACTATCGAGATATGAAATTTTGTCCATATCGTTCAGCCCTATATAGAATATCACATTTGCCCAAGAACAAGTGAAGACAATCAAAGAGTGGCAGGAAATCAGGAAATATAATGGACCACCAAACACCAAAACATCAGCTCATTTCTCTGGTCACAGTGGTATGACTCTACATTTTTATAAAACACTCAAAGTGCGGGGGCTCTTGAGCTGCTTTGTGTTCTCAGATGGTGCCTTCACATTCTTGCAACAAATGTGCTTTTAGTTGCTAATAACCAACTTTAATAGTTGGGAATGATGAGAGATAATGCCCGGGCTGATCCCATTCACGAGGAAGATTTAATTTAGATTTCCCTCAGGTTGTGATAAGCCCGACGCACTGCGGAGATCTCCAGATGACAGTGAGGATGTTGGCACCTTTTTTTTTTCTGTTTGAATATATGCACACACAAAAGGAGTTAAACTTTTAAAATGAGAAAATGAGATTCCTCCTGCAATCAAGACGCTCAACAGTGTAATAACTTATTGTTATTCAGTTAACAATGGTGCGTCTGCTGTAATGACCCGAATCGTGCATTGCTCACTATTTGTGCAATATTCTGTTGTAACCTTTACCATGTGGAATCTGCTGGCGGGGCTGTGAATGAAGGTAATTTTAGTACTTATCACATCGTTAATCCTGCAGCGAGTCTGCTGCTACGAGAGAAAGGTTGAGACACTGATGTTTCCTGGCTGGGAACACACTGGCTAATCGCAGCAATGTCTACAACACAGTCTCAGCAGGAAAGAACACTTCTCCTCGTGTTTGCAATACTACTCAAAATTCATATGTCTACAATTCATAGAAAAAAAGGAGAATGCATTTGACAAAGCCAGTATCAGTCGTCAAAGCATTTGCTCCAAGCACTCTTGGAGCGTAACATGGAAAACTAAGTACATTTTTCAGAGCTTGTTTAAAGTCTGGTGTCTGGTTCTGCACAAAAAACACAGGAGACAGATAGCTGATCCACAAATGAGGACATGGACTCAATCTAAATAAATAAAGTGTTACACCTTCAGTAATATTTAAGTATTTAAGGTGAATACAAAACAAAATATTATCAACTGCTGACATTTCATACAAAGACAGCTGATTTCCCTATACTGAGGTGAGACATCACCAACTCTAAACCTGCCAGACAGTTCCTTGTTAAATCTATTTGCCTGTGCTATAAATAGATTTGATATCCACAGAAAAAGTGATATAGGAAAATTGTGCTCCTGCCTCTCCATCGCCCTGAGCAGCCATTATGCTTTCGCTGGTGTCAACATGAGAGATGGAGAGGCTGCAGGACTGGTGGAATGATTGTAAGCAAAACAAAAGGCATGTTCAGATTGGGGAACAAAGCGCACTGACTCCCTCCGCCAGGGTCTGCATGTTTGCTATCAATGTACACACCAGACAGCCAGTTTATCACTTCGAACACTCCACCCCAGGCACAAAAAAGCCCAAGCAAGAGTCTCTAATAGTTTACTAATTATCAATGTGTAGGATTGAACAGCCTTGCATTCTCGAATTGTTTGGCTTAGGCAGCGCTCAGGGACTTCACGCAGCAACTGTCTGCTGTTTTGTCTGGTTCAGGTCTAAAAAACTAACAGTGAGGATGCTCCCCATAATGAGTTTGGATGGGAGCCACCATACAAATAAGTGGTTTAAAAAACTGCAACAAGGCTGATTGATGACTGAATTTACTGCTGCTGTCTGGAAACAACTTTCACTTTTATTCACACTTGCTCTCTCTGCTTGCCGTTTCCAGGAGTAACTCTGAGGTATGTGTGGAAAGCATGGTGGTCTGCAGGCTTTAGAGGGCTTCAGGCAGGGTCTACCAAAGGGTCAAGGCATTTCCCCCTCCTCTGCATCTCTGTCATATGCTCCAACAGAAGCCAGGGAGAACATGGAGGTGTGAGAGACAACAAAACAGAGAGCCCATTGTCGCCCACTCGGGTTCGACCCCCACTGTCCCAACTTTGGGTTTTAGGACCTAGAGAATGAGCCGCTGTCAATGGTGTTTTGTAAATACGTGGCTGTTTTCACTTCGGATGGGTTTATTCAGATGTCACAGGAAAATGTGGCTGCTTGGCAGTCCACGGGTGTCCCTGCCTTTCCTGTTCTATTGAGCCCTGTATGGGAAAGCCATTAGCAGAGCGCCACAAAGAGCGGCCCAAACGCGAGCTCCTTTGAGACAGGGGTTGACAGCTAAAACAAGTGAGCTAGCTGGTGGACAGGGCAGCCTGCTGAGTGATGGCTGTTTCTTATTGGCACTTATTGACCAGAGGCAAAGCCCCCCTACAGTGTCTCCCATCTAAAGTTAAATGGATTACAGCAGAATCAGCTGGGGCCAATTGTCTGTGTGACCTAACTACCTCTCTGAGACTTGCGTGCCATCAAGTGGCTTCTGACATTGGGGCTTTGCAATAAAAGTCAGACCCTCTCATTAACAAAGGAGGTAAAATCATTATGCATAGAAGTCTAAACACAAGTTAGACAACACTTCTGTCGACTGGAAGTACAAAGTTCAGTACAAAATCTTCAAGAGAAAAACACAGCATTAACATTGTAATGAAAATGCATGTGTTGCTCAGATTTTGTTAAGACCTTGCTGTGAATGTTGTTTTTGTACGTGTTACAGTGTAAAGGCTTTCGCTCTCAGAGCAATACTTTAAGGTTATTTCACAATCTGTTCAAGTTAATTATTACATATAGCTCCCTTAAGCTGTGATTGGTTGTGTTTTAATTACATGCCATTCTTCTTCCTTCATCAAATTAGCTCATGCAGTGGGGACAGCTCCTAATAGCCCTGGCTTAATGATGATTACAGACAATATTGGTTTCAACTTTCAGTAAACAACTGCCACAGCCTGCTT
Source organism: Proterorhinus semilunaris (assembly GCA_021464625.1). NCBI lineage: Eukaryota > Metazoa > Chordata > Actinopteri > Gobiiformes > Gobiidae > Proterorhinus > Proterorhinus semilunaris. Next base: position 17,731,625 of record CM038344.1, read on the forward strand.
TATAAATTACAGAGCGTACAGATTAATCAATAGAGCTCTGTAAGTTACTGTTCCAAGTGATCACTCAATGGCCAGGATTCTAAACACAACTAATAAACAAGGGCCCTAGACTATTTAAAGAGGATTCTGCAGAGAGATGCTGCATGGTAGCGTGGTGGGGGTGTGATTCCCTTCTTATCTGGTGTTACGGATACCTTTGGGAATTGAGGAGACGATGACCACTTTTCTCCCCTTCAAATGGCCGTCCTAAACCCCCACATCGGCTTGATGGCTTTCTTGAGGTCCTATTGTTGGAGGATTACTGGGGGTTATGGGATGAACACACAATGATCCCTGCACTATCAGAACTGCAAAGGGGGTTGAGACTGCAAGACCCCTGCCCAAGGAGAAGAATCACACAGGCTCTTTATACACAGGGCCTTTTAAACAATCATCTCTCAACACATGGCTTTCAGTAACTTTTGAGTTCTCAGCAGGAATCTACACGTCAAAATGCACAGCATTTTGGCACTATTTTCACAGTAACATGTACAATAAATATTAGTGTATTTATTACAAGTTTACATACTGTTGGCATAGAGTAGTCTTTATGCAAACATCGTTATTTGAAGGGAGAGGACAGACTGGATGCAAAGAAAACATACAATTTCTTCCCTCCACAGGATGCGTGAACCACCCACAGCAAACAAACAGGTGTTTGGTGAAACCACAAACACACATCCACTTTCTCCACACTGTCAGCTCATCTCCTCCTCTAACGGTCGGTGTCTCACACCAGTACGTCCACGGGACAGCTGCCCAGACAGCCCATCTGTCTGTCCTGACCTGTGTTTGGGACCATAGGGGGAGCCTAAGTGGCGCATGAAGGGGGTCTCTGGCATGTTGCCCGCTCGGTAATGACAGTTAAGCTGGCAGCGGCAGCCTAACAGCTCTGCAGCTCCCTGTGTGCTGCTACAATATTGATATTGTATCGGGTTGCAAAGGGCTTGGCAGCCTTTTAATGAGAGCTCAGATTGATCAAGCGGCTGTGCCTCTCGCTTTACAGTGCATGATGCTTATTGGCTGTCCCTGCAGGCCTGACCCCCTGATCTATGACTACTGAGCACAGGGACAAACAGCCTCATGTCTACATTAGATAAACTCACGCTATATTTCACACAGCTCTCAACTGTAACCGGCTGCTGCTGAAGCTTTGCTCGGTCTTTGTCTCCTCAGAGCTATTTGTGTTACATCAAGTGATAAAAGAATCTCACAATTTCTGTAAATGTCAAGCTGGTTGTACAAAGAACTACAATGACATTTTGTGAACTGCTATGGAAACATTAAAAAGAGGAACATCATCCATTATTATTACGACACAAATGTTTCAAGGCGCACAATGCTACATTACATTTTAAAGTATGATATCAACTGTTTCTCAAACAAGTAGCAGACTAATACACAACAGTAAGAAAATATATTTATTTAACCCACACCTACTCAGAAGCCTTGTGACAGACAACAGTGGACAAACCTACACACACATTCCACATTTTGTGTCTCAATAAATGTACATTCTCTGCTGAACTACAGCCAGCGGGGAGTTGGAGTTTCATATTCCATCAATATAAAGTGAAATTCTCAGAAAACACAAACTAGTTGAACTGACTAACGTTTCCTGGCATGACGTTCACAATTTCACAAAATAAATGCTCTCAATTGGACCACAATGCTCTCAATTTTATACCGCTACACAATAATACAGTTTCAACAATTATCGAACATAAATGCGGCACCCTAAAACCTCAGTTATCATAATCTTCCGTTGCAGCCAATCAATTCTATATTATCTCCGCACCAAGAAAGGCCATGTGATCGCTGGGAACTTGTAGGAAGAGCAGCCCTTTTTTAAACATGTACATTAACACTTTACTATTAGCCTGCGTGTGCCTTAAAATATTACATGTGTGAAAACCGTAAAAGGTTCGAGTCTTTCATGATTTATTTTGCCAACACAAGCTACTGACTCATCCACTCTCCTCAATACTGTAATACCATCTCTGTGTCCTGTAAGTTGCGGCGAAGGTTGCTACTTAGTAATTATGTAAAATACCGGATTTCATCAAATGTCATCATCCAGTAAATTTGCCACTTTTACTATTGGTGCACACACACGGGATATGATATTATCTTTTTCTTCCTTTTCAAAACAGTCTATCAACAGTTGGTCAGAGTCGGTTGGTGTAATGGTTGTCATGCCATAACAATGTGGACTAATTATGCAATATGCTCCACACGATATATACACCTTTGTATTTATTGGCAAAGCTGGATGTGTCTGGTGTAATATTTTAGTTGATCTTAAACCTGGACCAATTATAGGACGGGTTAACACACAGCGGGCGGCATTTCAGGCATTGATGAGGATTTTAAATATGGCTGTACTTGCGGACTTGATTCTTTGACAAGTTTTTGTAATTCAAAACATATAAAAAGAGTCTATTGTCAATGGCCGACCGCATAAACCATCCATCTTCACCCAACCACTGCATGTAAACTATGGCCCTGTCAAGGTCACAGCAGTCATCCTCGGACCCTCCTCTGTCCTATTAGCCCGCCATTAGGCTCCTGTCAGCGAGGCAGCCAGCTGTCCACTGCACTCTTTTTGGCTTGTTGCAGCTCATGACCTCCTCCTCCCATAGCCTCAGCCAACGGACCCCGACTTTGCACCCCCCCACACCACTGCGCCTCCCGGGATTTACAGCAACAGAGTAACAAGATGGAGCCCAAATTGAAACCTCCGCTCAGTGCTCAGGGGTGAGGACATTGTGATTACTTTCACTGGCCTTTAGTCTCCTGGCTGTCAGGAGACGGCTCCTCGGCGGTGCAGCCGATTGGTCACAGTGAGATGTGAAAATATGACCAGCAAATACACTGGAACGGCACAGGAAGATTACAGATATTCATCCTGCAGAAATTCACCTGTTATTTACAGAAACTTAGAAAGGAGAGGAACCGGGAGAGAAGACGTCAGATTGGTTTTCAGCACCAAAAATGTTACATGAGTAAAACCAAATTGTTTTCATTATCCCCTCCTGGATCCGCCACCTTAACGTGGGGGAGGGGTTTGAGCGCCCGAATGATCCTGGGAGCTCTGTTGTCGGGGGCTTCGTGCCCCTGGTAGGGTCCCCCAGGGCAAACAGGTCCTAGGTGACGGGCCAGACAAAGAGCGGTTCAGAAGCCCCTTATGAGAGACCAACAGGCCCGGTTAGAACCATGAGGCCGTCCTTCTGTGGACCCACCACCTGCAGGGGGCGCCATAGGGGCTGGTGCAATGTGACTTGGGCAGCTCCAACAGCTGCCCCCACGACCCGGCAACGGACAAGTGGAAGAAGACGGATGGATGTTTTCATTATGGCTGCAGCTAATGACTATTCGAGTTACAAGTTCGTGTTTGTATTCATTTAGTCAAGTATTTCCAATTATTTGTATTGTGTCTTTGAGGTGAAGTTTAACCCAAATGAAAGTCAAAAATATTGCAGACTTCTTAAAGATTACTTGTAATTAGCAAGTATTTCTTAAAAGTATTGTGCTATTTCATGTAATGGAAGCGCACTCTTTGGGATAAAACTTTAGAGGCTGTGTATGAACTAGATAACAATTATTAGTTACTAAGCTAGTTGGGCAACTATTGATCTAGTCATAATTAATCCAAATACAGTAATTGTTGCAGCCCTAGTTTTTATTTGTACTAATGTTTACACCAGACCTACAAATCAAAGATCCCGTCTCACCGGCTTTATAACAGCCAAAGTAGATCATCATGCCCTTGTTTATGTGTGAAACCTCAGGCTACAATATGTGGAGTGTTTGTTTTTCCCACTTTGCATCTGTTGCCATTTTTAACTCAGTATTGTACCTAATTTTCCCACCTGAAGCTTAAATTATCTTGTTATCCTTTCTTTTCCCTTTGCAAAATGTCACAGACACCCGCTGACACGACGCTCACCTGTTTCCTGCCCTTGTTTGCAATAAAGCAGGAATTAGCCAGCTCAAGTTCATCACCCCTATGTTGTCATTAGTGCTGTGTCGAAGCACCATTTCACTAATAGAGCAATTAGTCGGACAGCGGCCGCCTCCCTGACCTCGCCTTCCTGTCGGCGCAGGACGAGCTGTAAACCATCACATGAGACGGGGCGGAGGCTTTTTGAGGGCGAGGGATTCGGCAGCAACTGTACCCTTTTGCACGGGTAGCTCTGGGTGAAAAGGTCAATCAGATTCATGAGAAAAACACTGTGGATGAATGCCCGGCTTAAATGAGTATCAAAGCATAGACATGTAAAGCTCTCATTTGTGTCAGCGCAAAATGCATTAAACAAATAGGAGCTATACCAATTCAAGGGCGTGGGGAGAAACAAGCAGCTGCCAGATCTGTCAAAGCAAGAGGGAAAGGTTGTCTTTTTTTTTTTTTTTTCACTCCCCTTTTCGGTTCGCAAAAGGCTGTCGGCAAACAATGAGGTGTTTTGACATGAATCTCCGCCAGCTGTCCTCATTTTCTCATTGTGCGGTCATCATGATGTCCTCACTGTCGTCCCGTGTTGGGTAAGCCACTTGTTAAATGCGACTGTGATTAAAAGCTATTACAGCAATTATGCTAACGGCAGAAGAGACGGACATCGCAGACGAGGGCCATTTGCGGTGTTCAGCTGAAGCCTCTTTTCAGCACCGTCGCCCTGGATAGCTTTGGTTTGCTGAGCGGTTATGCAAGTAACCACTCATATTTTTTCTTCAGTAAAAAAAACACACTGAATGTTTTGGCTGTTTTTTTGTTTGGCTTTTTGCAAATATTAGAGCAGACACCCCGGCCCGGCTATGAGAGATGACAGACAGTGAGAATGAAGTGCTTGGGTGCCATTACTACAAAGCGTCTTCTTCTGAATGCTGGGAAGCCACTGTGTGTGGCACTGTAAGGTTGGCACACTCACCGGGGGCTTTTTTGGGGCGCTGTCCTGAACATGAGGCAGCCTGCCCAATGTTGACAAAGCCTAGGATCGCCTGCTGTCAGCCTATTCTGTGTGCACCCGGCGGAAAGAATCAATTAGGCCATGCTCACAACAGAGTACTTTAATATTTGACTTTTAATCAGTGGCCCAAGAGCGAAGCGGGCAGCGAGGCAATCTGGCAGTTTCCATCTTGCTGATGTGGAAAATAAGGGTCAGGAAAATGCTCCCGCAGCTATAGAAAGTGCATCACACAGCCCGGGGAGGATGCAAGAGCGAGTCCAGCAAGCATCGCCAACAACAGGCTAATCCACTACACTCTTGAAAGTAGAAATGTTCCTTTGTTGCTTAGTCAAAAGATATCAAAAGCACCATACACAACTGAAAAAAGGAAAATGAGAAAAGTCTGACAACAGTGAGTTCCTCCCTAGTGTGTGCAGCGTGCAGGGGCCGGTGAAATGAGAGAAGAGGACTGAAATGATGAAGTCCTCTCTGAGCAAATGAACTGTGCCTTTGAAGAGTTGCTCTATACAGTATGTGGTGTTATTGTATGCAGCCAAAGGGTCCCGCTGTCAGCGTGGAGAGGGGAAGAAATAGAGAGGTGAGCACTGTCCTCGTGCTGGGTTTGAAGTGGAGATCAGGCCTCAAACAGAATCGCTTACCAAAGGCACATCACTCACCTGTCTGCTCCTGCTTATGTCACACAGACAAGATGGGAAATAACAAAAGTTCATCTCTTTCCAACCATCGCTGGGTACGAAGCAGTTTTCTTACACTCATCATAAACCACCGCGATCATACACACCCTGAGTGACAGAATGCATGTTAATCAAAAGAGGGAGCTGATTACAGCGGAACATAATGGTGTGTTCGTAGGTGATAATGCATGAGCAGTGCACAGCTGGCTGCAGTACATGCCCACATGTGCAATGATGGTGTTTATCTGCTGCTCCCCAACTGTTCACACAAATGTCTCTGATCTTTACAGCATCCTGGCAATCACAGCCAAAACCAGCTGACAAACAATGTGTCCGGCCAACTCTTTGAAAGGCTTCCGTTAAAAAACGAGTCTATTTTTGAGACTGTCAAAATCATTCGTTTGCAGTTTTAAACAGGCTTTGTGTCTTTATGTCTGCTTGTTCAAGAAAAAACATTGAGCTGGTTTATAGCACAGAGCCAGGGGGTGTGAGGCTGAATTTTTAGCTTATGATTTCATAACATTCCATCTTTGTTGCCCACTTATTAATTCTGCACAGTCTTTGCTTCAGACCTACCTCACTCCCAGCTCGATGCAGCATTCATTTCGCTCTCCTCTCTTTATTCTTAATTAGCATACGGAGCGTTGGCTGCTGATGGGGCATCCGCAGCGGCCACCAAACAGGAGCAACACCAACAGCACTCTTTGATCATAGATTCCAACTCGGCAGAGACAATGAAAAGCACTATCTTTTCGAAAGAAGTAAAATATTAATTATGAAATAGCAGACAAACTGAGGTATTGTGCTTCCCTGCATCGCCTCTGAAGGTGACAATCCAATCTCTTCTGGTAAATAAAGAGTTGACATTAATAGTAGCCCACTGCTGTTTGTTTCCCCAGTGCTGTGTCGAATCCATGGTAACGGGAACTATAATCACAGCCTGCTTTTTTCGGCAAAGAACATGGTAATGACACCCAGCGAGTGCTAGAAAATAGATCTACTACACACAGCCATTGTGATTAGAATACACCAAACAAATGACAACACACATACACACATTTTTGATTGCTAAAAACAAAATCTTCTTGAAAAATGCTTGTGTGCAGGCGTGATGAGAAGGTTTGACTTCTGAATCAGCGACGACTAGTCTTACCTTCATACATAAGCCTATGGTGTTCTCTCCCACAGAAACCGGCCTCTCACTGCCAAGTCCTACAAGCAAATAAGACTCTATAATGGGCAAGAGCTTGGAACATTTGCAACAACGACAGAACATGGCGGTCTCCTCGCGCTTTTTAATATATACAGCGTGAGTTTGGCCAAGTCTGTAGGCCTCTATCAGACAACATTAAAAATCATTGTCATTCCTTCAATTGTGCGGCGTAAAACCACTAATAGGACACAGATTGTCAGCGCAAACTCTAAATGCATTTGATTAATTGCGTAAAGGGAGGGACACCGCAAATCCAGGGCATTTCGGCTTCAGACTGAAAATAGGAGTACAAAGCGTTCTCATTTTAAACAATTATCTTGCTGCCTTCAGGATATTTAGAGGCAGCGGTAATGTGTTTTTGTTTGCTATGTAAGTGGTGCCCTATTTCAGTATGGCGAGAGAGAAGATTTTTTTGTAACGTTTTGAGGAGGTGTCAAAAGCAGTGCAAGTTCAGTGACTATTTCCATAATATTCCCACAACTTGCTTTCACATTTCTCACCACTTACAGCTGCCTTGTTTTGACATGTATTCTGAATCAGGTGATTCTATAGGGGCTTGTTTGTTGCCATACGTGACTTTCTTTTAAATATATATATATATATATATATATATATATATATTGCAAATATTGCAAAATCTTCTGTATAAAGAACATTGGTTCGGTTAGTTGTGCTCTTTTTAGATTACTCACTGGTACTCTGGATGTTGTCTTGTTGACCTAACCTCTTTATATGAACGTATGTAACGGGTAAACAACACAGAAAGGAGGTTACAGTTGCCATTCTAATACAGTCTTAATATTAGAATAAAACGAAATAAAAAGTTATTAATAAAGACTAAAACAGAGACAAACAAAAAAATCCCCAGATACATTTTTTTAGCAACAAAACCTAGATAAAAATTAAAACAGGAAAGCTTCCAAAGACACCACAGTTTGAAAAAGCCCAGACCTGATAAACTCAATACCCAAGGAACAAATGTGGTGCTCTGTATATGTGGGAGAAGCTCCATAACGCATTGCAACGTGGTTTGAATAAAACAATAAAGTTGACCACAGTTTTGTCATAGCCAAAAATGAACAATGGGGCTCTCATATTCATAAACTACAATTCTGATACTCTTTTCCACTGGCCACGGATAGGCTGAGAATATGCTGCAGAGACTCCCCATAAATCTGACATCTCAGGCACGCCCTGACCCCAGCTGCTGTGCACCTTATAGCGAGCGCTGCCAGCCACTCCCGGGCATCAAAGAGACGTGTGATCTGGACACCTGTGCCTGTCCATCTGCCCATCCGCCGGCCAGTCCGTGTGCATCGACAAAATGGCCCGCTGGAAGGCATATTTCTAAATAGCTTAAAAGAACTGGGGAGACAGTTGAAGGACAGGGACACGAGTAGGAAGCCTTTCAGCTGTGCAGCGACAACACAAAATGCTTGTGATATCATTTATCTAGACAGGTCTTTGTTTGGCCAGAGATGACATCCATATATATATATATGTGCAGCATTCGGGAGAAGCCGCCGGCTGAAAAAGGCAAAAGTGATTTACTTTCCCTTTATCTGGCAAAAATAAGAGAGTGACAGATTTAATATAAAACCAAAAAGAGGGGCTGCGATGGAAACCGGCTCTGGGATGACAAGCCGTTATGAGCGATACGACTGAGAGAAAACACCACACCTGGCCTTGTCCTTGATGTGATGGGAGCATGATACATCAGGGAAAGACAGCTATTACCCAGGCAAAAAAGACAATGAGGACGAGGCGCGAAGAGGTGAAAAGGCCCACTTAATCAGCCGGGCCAATGTACTGTCACTGTTAATGAATCATGTTTTATTAGTTACCATAATCACTGTTTCCAAGAGGAGCGGTAAAAAAAAAAAAAGGCCAGTGTTTCCAAGCGTGCGAGAGCCCAGATGAAATGTCCACGTTCATAAATAAAGGAAGTGAGGCGAGTCCGGGGCCATGTGACTGTGATGAGCTGAGCAGAAGAGTGTGTGTTAGGCCTCGCACACTCATCACGACTGACTGAGAGGGTGAGCCAGCACAGCCCCAGGGCCCGAGCGCTCTGAGCCACTGGATTGTGCTCCTGCAGGAGGCTGATTGATTTCACTGGGCTGGAACTCCCCCTATTGATCCCTCACCCCCAGTCTCGTCCCCAATTAAGAGTTCACTAAAGCGCCACTATGTACTGAACTATCCAAATGAATCCCGCGTTATTGCCAACTTCCCAGAGGTGTGGTTTCTCACAACAGCTTTAATGCCGCATAGTGTGTCCGAACACGGCGCACTAAGCAGTACGACACCGTTCCATCTTGTGGTTTGAATTTTGTTTAGCAAATGTGCCGGGGGAACACAAACGAGCCGTGGAGCAACTCTGATTACCGCTGGATAACTATCGGTAACTATAGAGGCAATGCAGATGAATTATGAAATCGGTTATTTGTTTTGACACACAGTCCGGACCGATGAGGGTTCTGTGTAAGTAACTGCATGCCCTCTGTAACTCGAGTACCTGTACAGTTCTGAATCTCCATTTGTGCATAATTGAAACCAGGAGTTCGGAGCCGTGTGACTACATAATCCCGATCTTTCGTCAATCTAGGAAAAAAAACGACTATATACTTTTTGTAGAAGCTGACAGTGAGATCTTGATGGCTGGTGTGTTCTAGGTGGAGAAATAAAGCTTTGCAAAGGTGTTGCACAAGTGATTAGACAGGGGGAAAGACACTTCAATCCCTCAACATCACGGCGAATCAATTGCTTCACAGTTAGCTGGAGGCCAGGTTTTAAGGATTAGAGCCAATTGAGCTACTTTAGACGATAAAACGGTGTGTCAGGGATGTCAGGCTGCGAGATCAAAGATAGCTTCAATTACAATCGGATCAAATAAAAGTTAAAAGTTGTGAGCTGACTCTGAGTGGTTGGAATGAGAGCAATTGAAATGCAGGGAGCCAACAAGCTGCCAGGTGTAGACACAGTTACATGGTTCAGCCGCCAGCCGGCCTGTCCGCCCTTCCCTGCAGCAATCGCTTCATCTGCCCACCTTGAGGGTCCAAGCGCAAAAATGTAGTTCAGTCACAGGTCAATGGTGCCCCCATGCAGCCGGCTTTAAAGCCATAATCCCTGTGCTTTGGTGGAGTGAGAAAATCCAATTTCAGAGATCTGTAATTCCATAAACCTTATTAGGCAACACAATGGCAACCACAGCCTGAGGGAGAGGAAGCGGGAGGGGCGAGTTTAAGGGTTGAAGTTCTGACCAAGTTAAACACATAGGGAGTGAGAGAGAGCGGCGGAGAGGGAGAGAGAGAGAGCGCAAACAAAACAAAATAGGAAGATTAAGGCTGAGTGTAAGTGTGGCAGATCAACAAAAAGAAAATGGGACATGAGTTATTATGTGAAAGAGCATGTTGAGTAGCATGGGTTTCTAGCTGAACCCTTTCCCTTGTTGGTCGGTATTTTCAATGGTGCACGCTAAAATACATAATATCGCAGTAAAAAGTTACAATTGTAATCTCTGACACAAAAGTAAAAGTCGACAAGATATATCATTCCAAGTTCTACTGAGGCACAAAGGTCCGCTATTGTGGAAACGAGTGTTATAGCTGTAAAGGAGAGGCCGGAGACTCTGAATTTCGAACACAGGAGGTATATTTACCATAAGCGCGGGACACAGAAACATGTTATTTCAGTTTAGCTGTGCCGACACAAGAGGAGGTGTGAACGGTCCTAATGGCATCACAGTGATAACCAAGAATCCAAGTAAGACAGACTTCATCATCATTTGGCCTAGCGTGTTCACCTTATCCCGCCCCGCCCACTTTTGCCTCTTTTTGCCCTTCCGTTGTAATGACACTTCCGGTAGAGCGCTCCGTTGAATAAGGGGAGAACGAGGGGAAATGTTTGCCGCTGAAATATGATGCACAGTAGATCAATTTGTGTAAAATGTCCAACGTTCGTTTGCACCAACAAGTCAACACTGCACTGTTTCTCTGGGCATGGCCTGAACACGGCTTTGTGCCCGTGTAGTCCCTGATTTTCTCTTCACGTGTGCAGTCCTGTGTAAACTAATGCGAGTGAACTCATGGTGGCACCCACAAGAACGTCTGGAATAAGGTGGATAAGTGCATAAGGCCTGAATTTTGCCAAGAGGAACAGATAAAGTTAATGAGGGGCAATGAGTAGAACGTGAGGTGTCAGTCATAAGGTACACTATGGGCTGAAAATGTAACATCCACTATTGGAGAAACCGTTTGTCCTAAACTCCTGATTATACACCACTTGAAAAATAATCAGGAACATATTAAAACTTATAAACCAACCAAGAAAATATAAAATAATTTTTCCAACTTTCATTCAAATTCTGCACGTCGTTTTTTCACCATTTCACCTTGTTTATCTCAAACCCCGCGTTTCCTGACAGTTTATTGTGCTGTAGCAGTTTAACCCGGAGAAGTCATCCATGTAATATGAGAAACATTCAATAACTTTACTTAGAAATGGAAGTCATGAGTCATGTGCTCCGGCGGGTATGCTGTTTCATGCCACGCCAGGTCTCCTCCGTCGGCTTGTCATCCTGTGTTCATTTAACTCTAACATCAATGGGCTGGAGTGTGCTGTTATCTGAGTGCTCTATTGATTATTTGCCTAAACTCATGCATGCGAGCGTGTTTGTTTGTTTTGCCCTCCCCTAATGGACACCAGATTAGCATGAACCTTGGTGAGATTAATGCGGCGGAGGATGAGGAAGGAGGTGTTCATGAAATAGAATTGTAAACATCGAAAAAGGAGCAGTGAGCGATACAGTGGCAGAGGGATAGAGGACGTTCATGGCAAGCAGCACTCAGAATGTGGCAAAGCACCAACACATTCACAGCTCTTGGCACCTGCTGTTAATTCAGTTAAATTATTCACAGAGGTGTAACACAACTGTAGCGAAAGGCCACCAAAAGAGCCGGATCTAAAAGCTGATTAAGGGAAGAATGCGGCATGGGCTTATAACAAAATTTCAAAGCCATAGCGTAGCGTTGGTAAGAGCGAGTGAGAAAGGAGCTCAAGCCGCAGCCTCTCCTCAGACAGATATGGCCAGTGAAGCCCGTAGACTGTGGCCAGCAGGGTATAATTACATTTCCCCACGGGGCACCTCCACCGCAGCAGCCCGGGCCATATAGAGGCGAGATTGAAATCTGATTGCACTCACACAGCAGTGCAGTGGCTGTCCAACACTGAAAAATCACACGTGCGCGCGGTTGGATACGGATAACACCCACACTTGTGCGCTCAGCGGTGCTGCTCCTCATATCGGCCCCGAGGCACACGGCGGTCTGAGAGCCGCTTGGCCCGCCTCCACTTTTAAACACTGATGACCTGTTAACACGCGCTCACAGCCAAGAAGCAGCAGAAAATACAGTGTGTGGAGGCAGCTTTCAGTATCACAAACCACTTCCACCATAATACCTCAACATGATGTGTGCTTTGTCCTTGTCTATTCACAAACATCTTCTATTTAAGACTATTCTTTAGACAATTTAGGCAGCGTGTTGTGTTTATTATTTAGGCAAAAGGCAGGCAATAGGCTCCCTTGTTTTTGTCTCGAAAAATACTGATGTGAATTGTTCGGCAATATTACAAAATCATCTGTATTGTCGAGAACATACTAAGATGCATACTTTTGGCACATTTATGATGATTTGCAATCATATTAAATAGAGTAATTGAATATTGCATTTTTATCTAATTTTCTAAGTATTGAGATACACATTTTTGTCAATATCGCCAATACCTATTTGTATTAATAAAAGAGTTAAATCGAGGTAACTTTTTTGCCATATACGTCCCACGTTACCACAGTATGTTTTTGGTTTTACTGTGTGTATGTTCCTGTAGTCCAAACTAGGTTAAATACTAATTATCCACATCTAAAAGAGGTTAATTTCATCCATTTTGAACGGGGGGTGTATTAAATTACCAGCAAGAACCTATTAAAATATCAATCGACCATTTTATTGTGAGGGCTGTAACACAGACCGCTAGGCAGCTGCAATAAACTGATAATTGACTGTACGCTGGGGAACTCCTCCCTGTGCCCAGCCACAAAAGGTCAAGACGGTGGTAAAGTAGCAGCCCGAGGCCCGCGGAGAGCACGGAGCAGTGTCACCTTGGCTGCTGTCAGCGATATCTGCCACCCGTCACCGCTGTCCCCGTGGCCAGGGATGTGGCTGTGTAGACAATGGCTTTGTCGATAGCACTTCCTCCAGAGAGAGCCGATGAGGAAACATGTCCTCTGCTTTCATCAACAGCCTCGGTGTGCCATATTAGCATACAATACATATTCATGCTGGTGTCTCCCTTCAGCTGCACCGCCAACCCTCCTGCACATTTTCCAACCATTTTCACAAAGCACCCCCCCCCCCCCCTCAACTCCCCCCGCCCCTCATGGCCTCTTATGTATTCTCCACATGGACGCCGAGAACAACATCAACAGGTCTCAAGGTCATCACTGCCGTTGACTGTGTGTGATGGGGTGTGTGGCAGTCATTTGTCTGGGAATCGCAAATGAAGGAATGAAAACCAGAGTGAAAATAGAAAAAGCCTTTTATTATCAGTTATATATATTAAATATTCATAGTGTGTAGTGTAATTGGACAGTAAATGTATTTAAGTTCCATGTAATTAGAGTCATGTAGTACAATGTGACGCAGAATGGGCCTGCGGGCTTAAGGCCCAGGGAGTGGCCGACAGGTAGACACTCCTTCCGTCCAGTGGCAGTGAAAGAAGAGGCCTGTTGACGTGTTTCTATGGGAGAGTGCAGTGCGTACTAATAAATAATGAATGTTTGATCTCTAAAGCTTCTCCACGTCTGTCGATCATCCTTCCATCTCACCATTCGCTCGTCTCATCCATTTCACTACAAACAGCGTTTGGTGTTGAGCTGCCTGTAATAAATATTGCAGCCTTTAGGTCAGTATACCCCCTGCTGCATTGCTCTTAACTGCCACCATTTGATGATGACACAGTCTTTTGACCCATGAAGATATTGACACAATGAGGAGTGTATGCAGTGGTGAGGGCTCTAGAGGACGGTAAAGCGCAAACTCCTCAGGACTTTGGTGACACAACTGTTTGGAATAGTGGTCCATGGATATTTCTGCACAGTTGTACACACACTGTTCACAAAAGAAGTCTTATAAAAGTGGTCTCGGAGCTGCTTGAAACCCCACACAGAGCTCTGCATCAGTCAGGATTAATGGATTCAACGCTGAGGCTGGACAATAACAATTTAATCGCTGTGTGGAAAGCGAAAACGTTAACAACTAATCACATACAGGAATTAACCACAAACTAAAAAGAACAGCACAACACAAGCTCAAACTGATTTTTTATGCACTTCCAACATGAGTGATTTTGCGAAACACGTGAAAGTATAAAGGAGACACTGAAATCTTATGAAGGAGACACTGAGATTAATCAAAGTGTAGACAGCAAATTCTACAAACTTCCAAGAGACAAAGAGCAGCCCCTGTCCACTCTTCTATTTCAAGCCAGACACAAAAAGAGCCCAGTGCATCCGCTGAAGGAAATGACTCTCCTCTATCTTTTATGCTGATGAGCCGTGCTGTTAGCGACTCCATGCATAAATCTCAGAGGCGAACAGAACGGATCGGAGCATTCAAGTGTAAACTAGGGCAAAGCTCCGCTCCCGCTCTCAGCATTCTCGATACTGCGCTCTGAGAGCAAGTCCTGTAGCGGAAACAAGCCACGGCACAGTGAGAGGGAACACATGCCGCCTGTGTCAGTCAGTCCAGAGTGAGCCAGCATGCACAGAAAGACGCGTACACACCTGTTTCGGGTCAGCCCAGAACCACTCGCTCTGCTCCGGTCCGTTTTTGGAGAATGCGCCCCCTGTGCAGGCGGAGTGAGGAGCTGGTCTGGCCCCCCGCGCTCCCGAGTGCAGACAGCTCACAGTTATAGATGCGGTGACAAGTGAAAGGGGGGAGGCGTGGCTTCACAGGAGATAAATAAAAGAGGGGGGGACTGGGGGAGGAGAAAGCTCACTCAATCTACAATTCAATTTTGTGTCTTTTTTTTCTACTTTTTTGCTTTTGTTTTCCCTGGTGCCCTACTTTTCCATGTGTATAACTGTAACTTACCCCGAAACCTTTCTTAGCCTGAGCTCATTCATGAAGCTGGAGTGTGTGGCAGTTCAGGCCATCTGTTGGAGCATATTCACAGTCCTATAAAGGGAAGGAGTAGGGGGTTTGCAAAGGTTGGTACATTCACCATCAGGTTGGTAACTCTCGGTAGAGCCGGTGTGGGCACCGCTTTCTCTCGCGGGGTGCGGCAGTTCTCCGGATTTGGTTTTGTTTGGCATGGGCAAGTGGATAGCAAAGAAACGCTCCCGCAAATCAATTTCTACACAAAAGGCATATGAATGAGTTCGCCCACATGCGCACGCACACTCCGCTATCCCCAAAAACCAATTTCCTCTTTGACAAAACAAACAAGATATATCGAGACGGATTATCCTACAAATTCAAAGAGACATGGGGACGAATACAGAGGACAAATCATTTAAAGTCATGCATTCTGAATGGGAACCAGAGGAGCCATATAATTCTGTTTTTTTATGATAACAGAGAAACAACAATAGATCATTTGTCTTAACACATCGATCCTTTTGTATAATATACAATGTTAAGACATTAAAGCCTTTTAGCAACATCTGGTGGCATAATATTATATTTTACACACCACAGTCCTTCACAGACATGAGCTGTGACAAAGAAAAGGTGTTATAAAAGTTGTACACGCTTCCCTCTAACTAATCGTTTTAGATAATACACACAGTGATTTACACTGTATCACTGTGTAATGCCTTTGTGTTCGTGTTAAGCGCTTTGGGACAATGTCTGTGAAAGGCGCTATGCAAATAATTCCTTCCTTCTTATAGTTTTAACCTTAATATAGTTTTAACTTTTAGGTATTTGTAAAGCCACATTGTGTACCTCTTCATCCCATTATGAGAAAAATAAAGTGTTTTTTTTGTTATTGGTGAAAAATAACTACAGAAAGTGTGTCTTTACTGTGTGTGGCCTCGTCGCTCCTCAGACATGGCTCATAACTTTTCTGGGAGCAGCTTAGCCAGACTACATGCTTTTCCTATTCGTAACTAAAACGTGTAGTCTGTGAATCTCTGCTTACCCGAGCACGAAAACATGAAAAATAACGAATAAATCACATAATAGGTTGGGAAACAGCGCCATCTTCTGCCAGATTAAAAACTACAGTACAATCTACTGTAGTTTTTACAGTAGATTAAAAACTACTGTACTAAATTACATGTGAGAGAAGTTATAATGTTTGTTCTGAATTAAACAGGATTCAAAAGAGTCTTCCGCATTTGAGTGCAGTGTAGCAAATGTGTATGTATGACTGGATTGCGAAAAAAATTTGGGATTGGCAGAGTCCCAGACACTTGTGCTTTTGAACAGAAAGTAGGCGTGACTGTCTCACCAGGCGATCACCAGCTTGACGCTAAAGAGAAGTTGCTTACTTTGATAACTTTGCTTTGATAACTCATTGCAAAAGTAGAACTTTTGGTGTCTGGTAGTTTAGCTGCTCTTGTGACAACAACATATGACTTAGAATATTCCACAGTGTAGCTTTAATGTATTTGTTTATTATGTGTATTCATTAATAATATAAGTATAAGGAATACCTTACACAGTACTCTCTACTTAAGACAGTTCTTTAGTTGTGTGTGTAACTCACCAGAAAAAGTAGCCATCCTCTTCCCACAAAACTCTCCCCGATGGTTTAACATTCCACAGCAATTCCTAAAAACAAAACACAGAAGTTATACACAACATCTTTTTAAGTACATAGTTCTTTTGTCTACTTGTAGTTCAAGTCTACACAGGTGCACAACTGTTTTGTTTACACCACCTGTTCTCGCACGCCTCCATTACTGTATTATGCCATAGTGTGCAAGGTGTGCTGCAAGTGCACTAACAGGAGAATGCGGTTTGAGGCTGAGCCAAAGTCTGGCCTAAATGCATCCATCAGAACAGGACTAAAGGAGACATGGTGTTGCTGAGTCCATGCCAGGTATTCCTCCGGAGTGCTGGTGTCACTTCCTATCCCAGACCAGGAGGGGGCGGGGCAGGGCGGGGCCATCCATCACTGTCGTTGGCGGCTGTCCCATGATAAATGCGCCTGTTTATCCCTCTCTGCGGGTTATTTAGATGCAGTCATGGGCTGAGAGATTAGTGATGGAGAACCTCTGCACCCCCTCAGCTCTCCTCCCACCCTATCTAATCAATAACACTCTTATTTTTTATCTGCATTTCATGCCATTTTTTCATGAAATAAAAAAGGTGTAGAAAAAGAGATTAATTGGGTGCCCCCTCACAGGGATTTCAATTACAGCGCCTGCAATGGATCATGTATCTGTCAGCCCAGCGCACTATACAGTTTTTGTGTCACTGCACAAAGATGAAACCATGGGGTTTTAAGAAAATCAAACACATTTTTTTCTGGCCATGCCTGTCCCCTGCAGAATAAAGCTGACTGTGAAATGGAAGATGTGCATGGCGTTTGAGGATAAAGTAAATGATATTCCTACTTTAATGTCAGGTGCATTCAGCTCTAATCCTTGGCAAAAGAAGCATTGTCAATCAGTGGAACCACGAGTCCTTTGTAAAGATGGATTAGCTTGTGCTAATGCCATTCATAATCATCTTAAGACAAAATGTGCAGCTTTGAATTTTTTCCTCTACAGTGTGCATATCAGATGATCTGAGAGACTGCTTACATAAAGAACCACATCTAGCTGCTATAACACTCTGGATTACAGACAATGCCCCAGAGATGGCCCTGTTTTCCTGAGCGCTGTCGACATGTCAACACAGCAGCCCAGTGACACCACTTTAACACATGCTTTATTCATGCTCCTGCTCACTCTGTGGCTCGCTCTCACATGCCATTAGCTGTGTCATCGCATTCAGACTTCTAATTGGGCACAGCACAGATCAAAACATGTGCCCTTCATCAAAACTTTCCGGAGCCGGAGACCTACCGGGGGAACTATTCCCACACTGCTGCAACTAAATATGTGAAAATACAAGGACAAAGAGGCTTGCCAAGATGCAAACAAATGACTACAAGTCTGCAGAGACAAACAGCCAAGTTGCAGAAGCCCAGACCTTGGGGAACCTTGTTTTCTTTTTTCTGCTTCATTGGACACAAAATGGGTAGGGCCTTGTGCACCACCTTTGCATCATGATGCCTAGACAGGGACATAAATAAAAAAGAGTGATTTCTTTTCTGATGAAGCACAAAGACAGTAATGTTGTATCCTGCTGAGATCGTGTCCTTGGCTGGGGCTGCGCAGTTACAAATGAATGTGTTCCTTTTCAGCGCTGTGTGTGCCAGGCTGATAAAAATATCCCCTGTCAGCTGGCTGCATGAGGAGGGGAGGACTCAGTGCAAATGAGCCAGACCCCTCACTGTCTTCCCCTGCTCACTAGCTCTATCGAACACAGCCTTCTTCCTATTATTCTCCTGGTGTGGAGGAGTCAGTTCAAGGCTGACTTCTTTCCAGCTCAGCCACGAGCGCACACGCCTGCTCTCTGCCCTCTATCCCTTCTGAGGTTCCAAGCCGAATGTAAGTGTGCCTGAGACAGCTCACATCACCATGGCTACTTTATGAGGAGAAACAGAGAAAGGGAAGAGGAGAGGAGGAAAAGTAAGCCTCAGAGTGAGCAAAGTGGGGACTCGATGACACAAGATTGACAAGTCCTCAGATATAAGTCCATCTCTGCAGAAAATAGAACAGGGACTCCTGCAGGTGGAACAGTGGCGGGCAGTTTCACCTCTCAGCAGCGGTTTTCAGATGCACACAGCACCACTAAAGCCCGATGACAAGCACTGGGGATTATGAATATCAGTTCAAGACAATATTACAACACTAGGTTAATTTTGGATAGTTCTGTAACTTTTATAAGAATGCAGACCTTACTTTAGGATGTAATGGTTCAGTGCTAGGACAAATAACATGGTTTGCCCTTAATATTCTATGTATTTCCAGCCAGGGTTAATTATATTACTTAATTGCATAACTATCACATATATCCTTTTTTTTAATACTTTTATGTTTTTTATGGTTTACACATGATTTAATGTATATGCACACAGTTTACTTTGGTAAAATTGTTAAAGTATTTAAAAAAAGTAGAAGTAAAATAATGGTAAAAATGCAACTGAATGTACTTTCGATGAATGTGAGGATATATTATTGTGATAGGCCTAGTTGGGTTGATTTGTGTGGGTGGTGGTGGGATGGACCTGCCCATAAACTCGTAGCTTTTTGGGAGTCCATTTTTCACAATGGAACATTGGCTTTATTCATGGTTAGACCATGAATGTGATGTGTGAATTTGTGAAATAAAGTAAACTTAACTGAAGAAAGAAACAAAACATTTAGACACGTGTAGACGTTTAGACATCATTTAGTCCAATTTCAGATCTGTTTCAGACCTAATTCAGTCTTCTTTAGACTCAAAGAAGGTCTTAAAAATATGTTGTCCTGCAACTGCATTCCCTGTTCAGAATCAGAATCAGAATAGGTTTTATTGCCATGGTTTGAGAACAGGTTCACAAACTAGGAATTTTTCTTGGTGCAAACGTGCGACATAAAACACAGAGTTAAGATAAAAATAAGCTAAAAATATTAAATAAATAAGAAACAATAAAAGTGACATATGGTAAGACAACAGCAATTTGACATTGAACAACAGCGGGATTGTATTTACAGATGTTTAGGCGTATAAAGTTATATTAAGTGATATAAAGTTTAATACTTAATACACTTTGCAAAGTTCAATAATAATCCACAGTGCCTAGAATAGACTACTTTGTCCGGTCACAGATAAAAGCAATGTCAGCTAAGTCTAATGCTGAACAGAAACCTGCTCATTGTGACTGTCTCGCTTTTACTAACGGCATGTTATACATATTAATAGATATAATATTTATAGTAAATATGCAGTGCATCTTGTTGGTAGCACTCACCAAAGCCAAAACAGTGTGTTGTCAGTGTTGGAACATGCTGTATTAGTGCGCAGTAATTAGAAGTGGGACGCCCTGCCAGCCTCACTAAAGAGCTCATGTTGTTTGATCATCAGCCAGCAGGGGGAGGTGCGCTCAACTCTGACAGAAATAAATCTCTCAACTGCATCAGCAATGGAGAAACATATCAGATTTTGAGGTTGCAGAGACAGTTTTATTGATTCAGGAAGATAGTCTTTCAATACATAATTTCTTTGCCTCCAATGTTTTCTCTTTTTACTCAAAGTGGTAGATGCAGTGCATGTTAATATTTACAGACAATCAAAAAGTATGCTTATCTGCAATCTCCCAAACGTTTGAACATTAAAATAAAGGTTTAGTAAAATGTCAGCTGGAAGGATTTTGAGTTTAAATAGGAAGCAGGCAAAATGTTTCTTGAACAGATTGTCTCATGCACGAAAAAGCAAAAGGTGCACCATCTGTGAATATGAAGAGTTTTGGAAGTCGACTGTGGGATCCACAGATCAAAGAGCAGTCCCTGGTGCAGCCTGTGAAGCCGCATTACATCTCCAGCTAATTAACACAAGCCCCTTTGACGCCATGTTATTTGCATTCTTAATGTACAGCACTCAGCGAAATGTCTGCCACACATACTAAACAAGAGGCGCTGGTGGGTTTGTCTAACAAGGCACCCCAGTGTTCTTAGCAGAAATACTTTAGTAATCATGTTTAATCGCTGAGTGCAGGAGGGTTACCCTGGGTATTACGGTACAATTAGCACAGTGGTTTAGCTCACTTCCATATTAGTATTCTTCTCACACAAGACGAGTGCACATGCCCACTGGCACACTGGTCATTCAGAGGTGTTCCTCTGTCGCTGAAGTTTGAAGTACTCTCAAGTGCAGCTTTCCAATCCCGGCATTCAGTGGTGAGAGTGGAGCTTCAATTATAAATCAAGAGGCTTTAAACTGATGTAGATTAGTGCGCTGTCATGTCTGGGTCTGAATAATTGATGACTGTTTATAGAGTGGACCATGCTGCTTTTCTATAGTAGTGGTGTGTGCACACAAACACTGGCTGGCAGGAGACCAGGGGTGTCGGAGTGAGCAGAGCCCCCTGAGGAGCCAGTTGTAGAATCTGACATCACAGTCAAAGGTCACTGCTGCAGGGGGCACTCTGTGCTTCTACATGCTGCCAATGAACTTACTTTGAATTGTGTGAAATGGAACAAAAACTTACAGAAAACTAAAGGTCAGAATGTGTTACACTTTCTGCTTTTTACAGATTTAGGAATGGCCTTTCGGCTCAGATAAGGAGCAGGTGTCTGCAGGCAGTAACTAAAACACTGTTTCACTGTATTGTATTCGTCCCTTTTGATTTATATTTTCCAAGTGAACTAAAAGTATTTCTTTAAAAAAACACATTAAATTTGGTTGAAAGTCCATCCACAGTTTTAGCTATTTTAAAAATGTAACGCAATTTCCTAAGGTGAAACGTGGTGAAATATTATCATTTCATTCATTTATACAGCATGTGTCTCCAAATGTAAGGGCTTGTCATTAATTTATTTTATTTATATGTATTTATATGTATTTTTATTTGTCTATTCCCTTTTAGTTCTCATTGTAATCCAGTAACATGGTAATTTGGCAAAGAATTAGGGAAGTTTCTCTGCCTATAACAGTCAGCCACACAGAAATGTGAAGTGAACACTCCAGCTCAATGCAACTTCTAACAGGATCAGTCTAAAAAAATAAGAAAATAAGTGAAAAGTCCATCTTTTGCTTGACGGTTGCACAGCAACATGTGAACCACATAAAAAGTAAAGCAATCAAACAAAATGCGTCTGATAAGCTTTACAAATATTCATAATAATGTGGTGGAATGCACTTGTCTTGCAGCCAGAGCAACTTTACTATGTATGTGTGCAAAGCCAACAAAGGCAAAACTTAATTAAGTTCCAGTCTGGCATACGCTCAACTCCGTGCAGCGGAACAGAAAGCCAGGAACAAGAGAATGACACCTGCATAACAGACTGTCACAACACTGCCAACCGCACTGGCTCTGCTCCGGCCGGTGCGCCTCTGCTGTTCTAAAACAGCCCTGTAAGCAGACTGAAGACAAGTGGGAGGATGAAATATTATCTCCTCCATCCCTGTGAGAACCAAAATGATGAATTGTGTAATCATATTTGGCACCTCATATTAAAAAAGTCACGATCAAGTCCAGAGTTGCGAAAAGCAGGAATGCTGACGCTGACCGTGCAGAGGGTGCAAGTGTACGGGCTGCACAGGAAAAGTATCTAATTGTGAGTATATTCTTAGATGTTTTAGTAGAAATATTAAGCCCAGTGCACAGACTTTACACATCCTGCAGCATTTGTCGATGCCAAACTATGGGCATTGTTGTGATTGTGACCATTGAAATTGATTAATTGTGGAGTCCACTATAAGTCTGTCTGTATCTGAGGCCATCTGTCGGTCCAAATATTGCCACCGTTGCCCTTTAATGAGCTGTCTGAGGTCAAGCAGCAGAAATACCAACACAATAAATTACCAGGCTCATCGCTTGCTGTTTGCCTCATCTCGGATGCGGCTCAGTAATCTTGGCATCACCCATACAAAATGAGGATCTGTCAAATCACACTGTACAGTCCCCGGCTTCATTAGCATATATGCACTCTGTACCACCAGCCAAATTGGTGACATGCTTTTCTGCAGTTAATTAGTTTTCAAGAATTAGAAGAACGAAACATTGTAATTTCTGCACTGCACGTATCCTGCTTTTCCCATTTTAAAATGACATGAATAAAAATGTGTATTGGGGTAATTGCTGTGGTATTAACGCAATGGAAAAGCCGTATTTTGAAGGACTTACTCTCTTCTCTCTGTCTGCTTAACATGCAGACTCAGAGCTGTTCACGCTGACAGGGCAAATCTCATTAAGATAGAGCAACCTAATTCACATGAGGATGAAAGCTAAATCTCTGTATCTTTTCTCTTCTTTTCAACTGATGTAAAGACAAGCAAAATTGTGTCTTGGGGGATACGCGCTCTTGAGGCGGCGCTCGCACACAGACAGACACACGTGAAAGAGAAGAGAACGGTCCTGACCTTGAGTTACATCTGCCCCTCCGCTGTCATAAGTAAAGTACTGTGTCTTTGTGCATCAAGAAAGAAAACACTGGACAGAGCTGTCAGAAGCTTGGACACCTGAGCTGAACAACGTTACTCCAATCATGTGCTGTCACAATACTGAGATATCAAACTCAGTTGCAATGCTGAGACTAGAACTGACAGTTGTGAACAATTTCAATGCCACGGTTGAAAAATAGCACTTCTTTTATATATAAAGTACATACGACACCGGAAACTGCCACACAAACGTGGTGGTGGAGTTGTTTGAGTGCCCGAATGATCCTAGGAGCTATGTTGTTGCTGCTCTAAACTGGTTCAAGTCCTATCTTGAGGATAGTACTTTGTCGAAATTGGCCCACAGACACAAAGACAAAGTGTTATCAGTCACCTTGAGTCTCTCTCTCTAAAATAAAAAAATCAGGTTAGAAATCTAGGAGTAATCGTGGACTCAGACCTGAACTTAAACAACCACATTAAAGCAATAACATCATCAGCTTTTCATCATCTGAAAAACATTGCTAAGATCAGAGGAATAGTGTCAAACCCAGGCTTAGAGACACTCATCCATGCATTTGTCTCCAGCAGGTCAGACTACTGTAACGGCTGCTCACTGGCCTTTCTAAACGAGCTGTTAGAGCGGCAGTACATCCAGAACGCTGCTGCTCAAGTCCTGACAAGAACCAGGAAATACGACCATATTAGTCCAGTGCTCTGGTCTCTGCACTGGCTTCCTGTCAGTCAGAGAATAGAATTTAAAACAGCTCTGCTTGTGTACAAGTCTTTTCATGGTTTAGCACCAAAGTACATCTCTGACATGCTCATTTCATTTTTTTCATTTATTAATTTATTTCAGGCAATGAGCAACAAAAGAAAGAATATACAGTATGTAAACAAGATGCTCCATTTCTACCTGAAAGGGAGTGGGAAGAAGTTACCTTATTTAATCCCACCCCCAGTTCCCCATTCAGAGCTTAATACTTTCAGCTTCACTGTTACTTTGTTCAAGGATTTTACCGCAGGTAACAATAATTATTACATTGTAACAAAATGTATACCAATAATGCAAGGTAAATGAACAATACCAACAATATACTAATAACGGTAAAAGACAAATTATACCAACGATGGTAAGGAACATTGTGCACTTGTTAACACTATGAGACAACAGCAATTTAAGACCCTCATCTCTATATTTTGACCAGACCCAATGTTTATATAACAGTTTGAATCAATGGACAGTTTGGCATTGCTTGTGTTGTAAGTCCAGTTTGTTCCAGAGTTTCACTCTGCATACAGACACACAGAAATGTTTACGAGTGTTTTGAGCTCTCAGCAGTGAAAAATGTCCAAAACCTCTCAAGTCATAAGCTCGCACTGGAGTTATAAAAAATCGTTGTAGGTTAGGTGGTAATAATTTGTTGAATGCTTTGTACAAGACTATTGATGTATTATATTTTACAAGATCATCAAATTTTAACAACTTTGACTGCATAAACAGATTATGAGTATGGTCTAGGAAACCAACCTTGTGAATGATCCGCATTGCTCTTTTCTGAAATATGATCAAAGGATTAATTGTGTTCTAATTAATTGTGTTAGAGCCGTATGAACCATCTCGGGTCCTGAGAACTTCAGGGAGGGGTCTCCTGGTGGTTCCCAGAGTCAATAATATACGTGGTGAGGCTGCGTTTCAGTTTCATGCAGCTAAAATCTGGAACAGTCTTCATGAGGATGTGAGACAGGCCTCAACTCTGACAATGTTCAAATCCAGGCTGAAAACAGCTCTTTTTACCCGAGCATATGAAAAGTGAAAGTATTTTATCTGCACTCTTGCCTTTTACTGTAATTGATTAACTTTATGTTGATGTTTTAATGATTGATTTTATCTGTTTTCTTGTAATTGTATGCAACTGTGAAGCACTTTGAATTGCCTTGTGTATGAATTGTGCTCTACAAATAAACTTGCCTTGCCTTGTTGTCTGGGGCATTATGCACCTGGTAGGGTCTCCCATGGCAAACAGGTCCTAGGTGACGGGCCAGACGAAGAGCAGTTCAGAAGACTCTTATGGACGTTTATCAATCAAGGACTGGGATGTTGCCTGGTATGGCACAGCCAGGGCCCCACCCTGGAGCCAGGCACGGGATTGGGGCTCACATGCGAGCGACTGGTGGTCGGGCCTTTGCTCACAGGGCCCTGCCGCCTGTGGACTCACCACCCGCAGAGGGAACCATAGGGGTCAGGTGCAGAAAGGACTGGGTGGTAGTCAATGGCCCGGTCCGCGTACACAGCTTTTGTCACGACATAGAACGTCACCTCGCTCGGGGGGAAGGAGCCTGAGCTTGTGCGGGATGTCGAGAGGTACAGGCCAGATATAGTCGGGTTCACCTCCACGCACAGCTTGGGTTCTGGAACCTGGTTCCCTGACTGGGGACTCGATTGTTCTACTGGGGGACTTCAACACCCACATGGACAGAGAGACCTGGACGGGGTGATTGGGAAGAACGGCCTACCCGATCTGGTGAGCTGGATTCGCTCGCAGTGGAGGAAGCCGGTCCAACCTGGCAGACCCAAACGTGTTGTGAGGGTCTGTTGGGAACGTCTGGGGGATCCCTCGGTCAGTAGGGTCTTCAACTCCCACCTCCTGATGAGCTTCTATTTATATTTATTTTAATTTATTTATTTTTTATTTTAAAAGGGACAGTGCACATTAATCAACATTATACATAAATGTGCCCGAGTTAGCAAAAACACAATATAGCTACATACAATAGGGAAGTACAGTGGAGTGAGTGGATCCTTGCTGTAAAGCGCTTTGAGTGCCTAATGTAGGTGGAAAAGCGCTATATAAGTTGAGAAAATTTACCATTTACCATAAAATGAGCATACATTTTTGATATAACTAGTGCTCACAAGTCTGTGTCTCCACCACAAGCCACTTTTTGGCATTCTTTTTAAATGAATAGAGTGAGAGAGACTCTCGAATTGCTTCAGGCACTGTATTCCACTGTTGGGAGGCTTTATAAGAAAAGACGGCCTTCCCAAATGCAGTTTTTCTGAGGGGGAGGATGCAGTCTTCCCTCACTGTCCCCGAGTTACTCTGGCTGCACTCGATCTGAAGTTTACAAACTCGCGCAGTGAAGGGGAAGCAGAGCCAGTTTTGATTCTTAGTAACTTATATTTCTGTAAAATCAGAGAGTGGTGATATCTGTAGGGTTTTGTATCCAATCCCAGATCCCGAGGGAGGTTGGAGACATGGAGACTGAGTGGACCATGTTCCTCTCCACTGTCGATACGGCCGCTTGTAGCTGTGGCCGTAAGGTCTCTGGTGCCTGTCCAGTGGTTGCAACCGAACGTAAGGGATGCCGTCAAGCTGAAGAAGGAGTCCTACCTGGCCTTGTTGGCTTGTAGGACTCCAGAGGCAGCTGAGAGGTACCGGCAGGCCAATGCGTGCCTCAACTCGTCGCAGAGGCAAAAACCCGGGTCTTGAAGCAGTTCGTAGAAGCCATGGAGGAGGACTATCGGTCGGCCTCGAAGAGATTCTGGCAAACCTTCCGGCTCCTCACCAACACTGTTTACAGTGCGGGTGGGGAGCTGCTAACCTTGACTGGGGATCTTCAATGAAGGTACTTGATTCATCTTCTGTACTAAGTAGTTGAAGTCTTCGAACGTTTCGCCTCTCATCCAAAAGGCTTAGTCAGCGACAAAGGTCACAATCTGCACACAATCTGCACACAGCTGAATATATAGACCACTGGGGAGGAGTTAGGGTAGGCCCGTCTCCTCCCCTCTAATCACAGCTACTCTCGAAGCCTTTTGGATGAGAGGCGAAACGTTCGAAGACTTCAACTACTGAGTACAGAAGATGAATCAAGTACCTTCATTGAAGATGGACAACTTCTGTACGACTGAGAACGTACACAGACATTTTGACTGGGGATGTTATTGGGCGGTGGAAGTACTTCAAGGATCTCCTCATCCTTCCCGATATCGTCTACTCCAGGGTGCTAGAGAGGAGGATCGTCAGTGATGCGGTCGCAGTATCGGACTGTTGAAGCAGTGTTTGTGGTGAAGGGGGAGCTGAGTCGGGGGGCAAAGCTCTCGATTTACCGGTCGATCTATGTTACTACCCTCACCTATGGTCATGATATCAGGGTAATGACCGAAAGAACGAGATCGCGGACAGTAGCCGAAATGAGTTTCCTTCGCAGGGAGGCTTAGAGATAGGGTGAAGAGTTTAGTTACCAGAGAGGAGCTCGGAGTAGAACCGCTGCTCCTCCACGTCGAAACGGAGCCAGCTGAGGTGGCTCGGGCATCTGTTTCGGCTGCCTCCTGGTCCAGGCATGTCCTATTGGGAGCAGGCCTTGTGGTATTTAGCCTTCAGACTTGTACAGTATATATTAGGGAAAGGATTCTCAAACTTGTCACACACACACCATCCGACCTAAAGCAGGTCTACAACAGGACTGTACCTGGAATCTGGCCTACATTAGGTCTAATTTAAGAATAAACAATGACTAACATAGTTTTAAATGATGACTACGCCAGCAGAGGACAAAAACCTAATTATAATAGTCTTTAAATTATACAAAGCCAAAACTTGAAAAGGACCCAAAGTACCACCTTGAGCAGCTCACTTACCACAGTTTAAAAGTGCATTATGGAACTTCTTATGTGGAAAAACTTTTTATTTGTGCGTATTTTACCTTTTAGTGACAAAGTGGTTAATATGGTGCCTTTACGTTCCATCACAGTGGCCTCTATAAAGCTCCAGGATCAAGTGTCTTTAGAGTTTCTGTCAGGTTTTCACTGATGACGGACCCTCTCACCCGAACACCTACTAAACTTTTGACCCTGGACCATGACCGGCGCCATGATAACCACTCAGACAGCCATTGGGTCACAAAAAGGTAAATTACGGAAAATATAAAGTTTGTTTTTTTGCATAAAAAGTTCCATAATGCACCTTTAAAAAACGGACCTGAAAAGTCCAATTTTGTTACATTTGCTGTGTGTGTCATCAAAGGGTAAAATCACATGTAAGGAACTCAAAGCTGACTCAAATTAGTATAAAATTTTTGCAATAGTTTTCGTAATGATTAATATGTGATAAGGCTGAAACAACTAAACGATTTGACCACTTATCGATTATTGAAATAAATTGACTATTTTATAAACTCATTCATTGTTTTCTGGTATACACAGACTCAAAAAGAGCTGTCTGTGTCTTGTTGAGAAAGCAGAATCAGCTCCACTCTTATTTTTTGCCAGATACGATAGTTTTAACCAGTTTGTAAATAAAGGACTCTCTCTCACGTCCCTGATAAAGTCTTCATCAGTGGCTGAACTCTAAAGGTTCTTAGATTTCAAATGAAGAATGGCCTGTTCACAGAAACTTGCTGTAGTTACCTTTTTAAAGCACTAAGTGCCTCCCACAAACACTCACTTTAAGTTTGCTCCATCAACATGTCCTCAAGCCGTGTCACTAAAAAGTTTGAAATAATGCAATTTGCGCCTTTCACAGCCGAGCAGTTCTAAAAAATAATCATTAATTGCAGTCGTAGTATGTGGGTATAATTTTTTTTGACAACCCTACACTGCCCACGTCGTTCTTCCCAGCTGTCTAACCAAAGCCAATGATATGAGAATATAGACAGTCAGAACAGAGGGAGAAGAAGGATACAGGGAGGAGGAGGTGATGCTGGGTGTGCTATGGGCAGACATCCATTAACCAGGCACGCAGCATGGGATGTGGCACTTACTGGGAACAGCCAAATGCCATGGCAATTAATCAAGCCTGTGAATGCCAGATATATCAATAGCCCTTGTGCACGGGCATGGGCACAGTTATGCATACAAAGTGAACACCTAGACTTCCCAGCGTACAACAGAGTTATCTTTGCTCGGTATGAAGACCTGAGCTTGCCTATAATCATACACTTATACAGTATATCTCAAATCGGATGCACACGTTAAAACAGAAAATATATCACCAATACAATCAGTGTCAGAGGCTGCACATTTACTCTGCAGGGAGACGCTGATTACTTCTGAATAAGCAAGGTCTAATTGACAGGAAAACAATGCAATGTCATTCCGAAGTCTGGCTGTCATTAACACATTTTTCATTTTGTACATGCTCCCAGACATTATTGTTTTGTCGGCCTCAGTGCCTCCCCGGTGCGGTGAATATGTTTTAAACTGTTTGTGAGCAGAATGTTGTTAGCTACACAGCACTCCCCGAGGGGAACAACACACAAGAACAATTGGCTCATTAGAGGCAGAAACACTTCAAACCACAATATGGCTGGAACACACTCAGAGGAGAGACAAAGTCAGTGAGTAAGGAGCACAGATGGATGGAGAGGAGGAACCAGGAGGGAAAGGCACAGCAACCTTGTTTCAACACAAGTGCACAAGCCAACTCTGCAGAGATGAAGTGAATTTATAATCTTCATGGTGATAAAGAAGCTGGGGAGCAGGAAGTTACACCTAATGAGATTTAAGTAATCTGATTATCTTCTCAAACAACCCGGAGTGTAAGGTTATCAAATCAGAAAAGGAATAATCACAACGCTAATGTGGTAGGGTATAAAGCACTGACACTGACTATTACTATTATTTATTTATTTTAACTCTGTTTTTCATTGAGAGTCTGTCAACATCTCATGAACATATTTACACTAAAATAAGACTGTGATATGCCCGATCCTAATTCAAATTCCTAACAGCACAGCATTTACACCCACGCTCCTACTGTATGTGCATGTAATCTGATGAAACCAGATCTGATTGTGATCATTAACCCACGTGTCCTGTAGCTTCCTCACCTCTGCTTCCTCTTCAGTTTCATGGTCAGGCAGGTCTGACTGGCTGCAACACTTGTCAGATAATTCCTGTAAAAAGAATGAACCACAGTTTGCAACTGCTGGCCTTAGTAAATCATCCAGGCCATACTGTCTCATCTGCACTTTCACATATAGCCCAAATGCACTAAACAACTGGGCAAGTCATACCCTGAAGAAGTGAGTGTGCCAGAACCTGTGTACAAGAAATAGACACAAAGAGGCCTGGGAGAAACAGTGGGAGTATTTTGTGACAACTCGCCTGTCTGTAGATCTGTCTGTCTCCTCAGCTCATCGTGTCTTGGGGCAAACTGGAGGCATCTTAGGCTGCCACAGCTTTTTACAGACATTAGGGTAGGCTTTCTCAGGACATAATTTATAATTCATCAAGCTAAGATAATTCCGCTCGCAAACACTGCTCTCCTTGCGCTACCTCCATGGTATATCTATCATGGAGGTAGATATACCAATCATAAATTAGTAGATCGTTTTAACAGACTAATGATAGGAAGTAATCCTACAACGATCAAGTTTGTAAAGCAGAAAAGAAAAGGCAAACAAACAAAAAATGGCTACATACTCAATCTTAAAGGTTACAACCAGTTACGACTCACTTTTCCTAATGTAAGCTAATCAAAATGATAAGCCATCTCGACGACCTCGTGAATTGGTCTAATCTAAATACTTATATGTCGTGATAAAGATTATTCAAAAAGGCTAATATTTAGGTTTAAATAAAGTGTTAAATTATTAAAAATCATTATATGTTAAGTCTAGTAGTTCCTCAGACATTAGTAGCCAACAGTGTTATTAACAAAGTTCAAACACAAGATGGCGCCAGTTACACGCAAACATTTTACTGATCTCCTTCAGAGCCATCACAGGCCTATCCCACATAGGGATTAGTCTCTTGCATATATATATATATATATATATATATATATATATATATATATATATATATATATTATTATTTTTTTTTTTATTTTTTTTTATGTATTCTGATGAATATACCAGCTGACCAATCTAGTGCCTTCTAACTATTATAGTAGTTCCTTTGTTAGGCCAACTAAGGCTGCCAGATAGACTTAGCTAAGACACTATATAGACTTAAACACATATTATTTAACTCACAACAAGGGAAATTTGGTTACACACTAGCTCATGGTGGATGTAGTGTAGGCTTCTGATAGCTAAACCTTGTGCGACTGTTTGTTCAGTCAGTGTTTACTTTGTATTAAAGGTAGGATTTATTTGTGACCTCTTGACTACCAGCATTCACAATACAGGCAGATTAGAAGAAAATATATAAATTGTTATGTGTTCCCATTGTAACAACACAAAGGTCATAAAACTGACTATTCTGTTTGATAAATCCCACTGAAACTCTGCAGGGAAATCTTAGTATCACAAACAGCTTTTATCCATTCCAGCTGTAAGGCAATAGGTGTAAATGAGACATGACAGCAGCATCTGACATCTATTGCCCTCGGGGCTCGAGAGAGGGAGGTGCAAGAGCTCAGGGCAATGTACTAAGATTACATAAACCCATCCAAGAGCCATGGGAGAGTGACAGAAATGAGTTCCCTAAAACCCAGCAAATCACTTCCCTCTGAGTCAACACCAAGAGTTTGAAGGTACTTTTTATTGTGAAGTGAAAGCTATGCTGCCTCTGCATGCCTTACTTTTACAAGCCTATTTTTAGTTAGTAGAACAATGTAAGCTCCAAAATGACAGCTTCTCTCTTTTCCCTGGAGGTGATGATAGAGTGCACAGCGATTAAATCAACCTACACCCAAGAAAGAAAAGCCCCATAATCTGTTTAAATACTGTGAACTGCTTCTGCGTTTTCCATCTGAGCCATTATTACAAAAATTACGGTGTGTGCACATGCTGGACAAAAAGAGATCAACAACAACAGGTGAATGACAGATGACACACTGCAATGGATATCTCTCCATGTGTTTAATTGGGCTACCCAGGGTGAGATGACTCATAGTGCACAAGGAAAAGAAAAAGACATATCACGTTATCCGGGAGTTGAATGCAAGGCTAAGTGCCACCTGCAGACAGTGGAGCACTAAGGATGTCATAACACAGCTGTAAAAACCCTCTTAAGGCTGTTTGTTGCAATCCAGGTTAACTCACTTGAGCAGTTTACAACAGCAGCTGATGCGCAGTAAAGCACTTGACGGGCTGACGGCTCAGTCGGGCACAAGATCAGCACATGCACCGCACCAAGCCAAACATCTTCAGGAACAAGGCTCTTTATTTTGATGCGATCCAGAGTAGTAGATGACAGCAGCACTAACAATAGACTGTGTCACATGTCAGATGTTATTAGCACTGTTCTGCTCTGCTTCCACCTGACAGGGCATGGCTGCTGACAGAGGACTTTGAGTTTCACCATGTTCAATCCAAGAAAAACTTTAGGGAAGATTCAGTATGTTTTATGGCTAAAGTACAGCTAAGCAGCTTCTGTGTCCTATCACAGCAAATATCATTGATACAGTTTTATTTTTCAGTTTGCTGATTGATTTAAAATAAAAAAGGATGATTGTGAAATATTCTCTTGAGTTCTCTTGGATGACATAGCTCATAGGATATCAGTACAATGGGATATACTGTAGATATGTAGTTTCTACTACAGTCAAGGGGTATTTGTAATATGTCTCCTTGTGTACACCCATGGATTTCATCACTCTCAGTATAGAATGCTTTGCATTGAAATAATTTCAAGCCAAAAAAATACACTTATAATTATCTTCCTGATACTGACCACCCATTATTACAACATCATCTGTACATGATTGTGCTTGTAATTGCTAGTCTTTAAACCTGAGTTTATCGCCACTGCTTGTAAGCTGCTGAATGAGGCTCTGTTTTCCTAACTCAGATAACAGCAGCCCAGGACGAGTGTACCCTGGTATGGAGACTATCCCTGTGGGACACTGGCCTGGCCTGTTGACAGTGCACTGCAAGCCAGATGAATCACGCATAAATGCTTATAGCTACTGTAAGACATCTGTGCAATAAATAGACTAATTATTTACATATATGCTTTTTTCATATATGCAAGAGCTTTAGTCTCATTTGAACTATATAAATTGTATTGTTCTTTTGCGAGAAACAAGAATTTTAACTTTAAATGTTGAATGTTTATTGACTAAGAAAAGGCATTTCAATAGTTCCTTGCAAGTATTTATTATTTATTTGTTTTTGCTGTATTAGCTGCATTTAGGAACTGTGGCATATTATTTTGCCATCCAAAAAGGCAGGATGTCTGTGAAAAATACAGAGAGTGATTTCTGTCGTCGTTCAGTCTTGCAGTGCAACCACAAGTCTCCAGCTCAAACAGTTGTGTAACAAAATGGTAAAGTCTGAACACAAAAAAGGACAAGACGGTGAGACAAGACACTGAATTATATAGGCTATCATTGAATAAAATCTATATTTTCTTGGCATCCCAAATAATGTGTAAAGAGACCGTTTTTGGAAAGAAAAACTGAGAAACAGAAGTCCAATGCACCAAAATCAGAATAAATCTTCACGCTTATGTGCACATTCCTTATATGTACGCAATACATTTGACATCCTTTTGTCTTTCTGCTTCCATCATCTGAGCACTGGACACAGTGTTTATTGTAATTGCTTCCAGTGAAGAGCCAACATGATCCTTGCTTTAGTCCCCTCTTCTTTCTTCAATCCTAAATAATACCTTGTTCTATTGGCACTTGGATAATTTGTTCCATTTGAGAGCAGGGCGAGGCAGGCGACAGTCAGGCGGGCAGGTTAGCTCCTTGTTGGAGAGTATCAAGTAGCTCATTTTTATGACCTGTTTAGCACCGCACACAGCTCACAGTGAACGGTATATTGTTGATGCAGTATGGTGAACATGGCTGTAAAAAAAAGTTTATTATTTGGGGTTGGAACTCAAGATGTGGAAAAGAGTGTTAGTTCGCCTCAGTAAATTAGTCAGTGGATCGACTGACACAAAGTACTGCCCCTTTCCACTGTTTCAGCTTTACTATGGACTTTAGCAGTCGCAATAGGGAAACCTCAATGTGTACTCTAAAAATGTAAAAAACAACATCTATGAATACATTCCTATTCATAAAAAGGCTTTAAAAAAGAAATGGAAAATCACCACCTCTGACTATCAAACTATCAACTTAATAGCCAGAAATCCAGTAGTGTAACAACTAAGCCGTGAAACATAATGTGATGCTTTATTCAGTGCAGAGGCATTTGGTCACTGGATGTTCATCTAAATTCCATACAGGACATGTCCATTTCTGCTCAAATTTAGTTAGCTAATCCTTATTCAAATATTGTGAAAGTATATATTTCACCTACCCCCCCAGAACCTCCCCATTGCCGAGAGCTTCATCAATCATTTCTCTGTAATGAGAGATTACACAGATGTCTCTGTTTACATGTATCATTCTCCCACACAAAGGTAACAGACCCCCGGGACATGCTCTTACGGGATGAGCATACAGGGACGGGACTGAGAAGGACATACTAGATTCGATTGTCTATTCTCCACAACAAAAATACTGGTAGACAACTATTTCAACAGAACAGTGAACATTTGTCTTGACATTGGCCCAACAGGAGCCAAATGTGTGTGATAAGTGAGCCTGCTGTCTTACGGCTGTTTATTATGTATGTCAGGACCAATGTGTTTACCTGACCGCTCCATGGCTCAGCAGCTTGATCCACGATTCCATGAAAGATCAGTGGAGGGTCCCCCTGTGAACACTTAGAGCTGCGGATTTCAGGGGGAGTGGAATAACAATCATTTCTTCCATATGTGCCCAGTGACGTGTGTTTTTCTTCAACTTTATCCTCAGATAATAACTTTTAAATAAGGCAGAAAAAAATAATATATGGTCATGTGCACGAGTGCTTTTTTTAACCTCCACTGTCACTCCTGAATGGCTTCTTTGTGCTACAAGCGGCTTAGAATTGTGACCTTTATTTGGCCCATCAAAAGTAAAAGGGAAATGATCAAAACCTTTCAATGGGAACATGTGGTAACACAAATCTTATGTCTCTGTCAGCCTCAGTCGAGCTATGATCATTGTTCAGATGCAAATGGAAGGATAACACTTCCAATTGCGTGAATCATTTGAGAACACGAGTGCGGAGCTGTTGTGTGAAAAAACTATTTTGTCTGTCATCAGTTTGTTTATGGGCCACAGAGTGAGATGAGGAAAAGTACATGGGAGAAAGGGGAGAAGTGAGAGGTGTGTATCTTAGGTTTCAGAGGAGCCTGGCAGCTACGCAAACAGTAGATGATAGGGAGGGAGCAGCAGCTGAGGCAGAGCCATGGCTGTGGCTGTGGAAGGCTCCGAGCAGAGCCACTCAGTCTAGACTCCAGATGTGCAGGCAGCAGCACTGTGGCTATAGGCCCCCACCAGGCTGCTCGGGGAGTATCTTCAGCACATGTCCCCACAGCGCCTGTAAATCAGCCCAGCCAGGCCTCAGGCTACTCCACAGCCACAAGCCCCTCCGCCCGGACCCCCTCGACAGGCCGGCCAGCGACAGACGGGCGCCCACAGCCCACTGGACCGCCTCACATCTGGAGGAGCCTCCCTGGTTCCCGTGTGAGACAAGGAGTGGACTGAGTTTACTGAGGTTTTTACAACTGAAATACTCTGTTTAGAAGATTATTACTTTAGTGTTCAACTTTTAATAATCCGAATGGGAGATTCTATAGGTTTGTGTATTGGATATATTAGTTCGCATCAGCTGTCAGCAAAGAACCAATATCTGCAATCCATGAAAAGTAATGAGGATCCCAGCATAATGTTGAAAATATATATGTTCACAATTTCCAGAGGACATATTCCTGTGGGTTTTGAGTCAAAAAGGTAGATTCAAAAACTGGATATGAACATTGATTAAACAGTATGTTTATTTTTGTAGCTACGCAACATTTTTATAGTCAGTTTTCTTTGTTGTTGC
Source organism: Proterorhinus semilunaris (assembly GCA_021464625.1). NCBI lineage: Eukaryota > Metazoa > Chordata > Actinopteri > Gobiiformes > Gobiidae > Proterorhinus > Proterorhinus semilunaris. The sequence goes on from CM038344.1 coordinate 17,767,536, forward strand.
ACTGTGGCCTCTCGTACATTTAGATACAAACCAGCTTGGTGTTGTAAATGCCGCCAACCCTCTTTATTCAGTCCCACCACAGCTTGTCTGCCGCTCTGCTCCCTAGTCAGACTGGCACCAGGGCATTCCTTCAATAGCACACAGCCTCCCATAATTCTCCAACATCCACATATCTCACAATTACAGATTCTTGCTGGATGTGAGCGAGTGTGTAATGCTTTCCCATCAGCATTCAACACATAATTAGATGTTGGACAAGGAGGTTCAGCCCATATATAGTAAGCAATGTGAGCCACAAACATGCACTTAAAACCAGATTTCTTATTGTAGTCCATCACACAGTGAGTTACAAAAAACGCTAACACTCTCGAATCCATACCGAAAGAAAGCTTGAAAGTTCTACATGGGGTCATCAAGTGTATTTTTCCCAAACCTGGATTGGGACACAAAGATGGTGACATAGAAGGTCCTGCAAGAATGTCCTGGGTTCAATTCGCAGACTGGGTGAGGCCTTTCTATGTTGAATGTGCACGTTCTCCATTGTTGTGCGTAGGTTTCCTCTTCTAATAAAAACATATAATAGGGTCTCCCTTGAAAAACAGATTCTAAATTTCAATGGGATCAAGTGGGCATCAGTGTAAAACTTGCCCAACCAATTCTTCTTAGAAGACAGTTTACTTATTGATGATGTTGAAAGTCAAACAACACCTTACGTTAGAAATGTACAGTTGCAAAGAGTTTCTTCATAATTAAGTTGACTATAGTAATAATTTCTGTGTAAGTTCTCAGACATACAGGAGTTGTCCTTCAATGAAGGTACTTGATTCATCTTCTGTACTCAGTAGTTAAAGTCCTCGAACGTTTCGCCTCTCATCGCCTCTCATCCAAAAGGCTTCGTATTAGTGGGATCTTTGTCGCTGACGAAGCCTTTTGGATGAGAGGCGAAACATTCGAGGACTTCAACTACTGAGTACAGAAGATGAATCAAGTACCTTCATTGAATATAGTAATAATTTTTAACCAGAATCAGGATCGGTTTATTGGCACTGACGGTGAACAGGTTCACAAACTAAGAATTTTCTTCGGTGCAATCGTGCAATATGAAACATAAAACATAAAACTTGGTAGAGGTAAATAATAATACAGTATAAAGAATAAAAACTATTAAACTATGGGGTTTGCATGAGAATAGATAAAAAATAAAATATGCTACTCACATTCATGCATAATATAGATGTTTACAATGTATTGTACTTTTACTAATTCTCTGTCATGTTTTATTCCCCCTAGTTGTCGTCCTCATGCAGCCTCTTTATTAAAGCGGGCTTGGGACCATAGACTGTAAAATTAAGAATGGACTGAGCGTGCATGGCTTCCCCATGGCGTTCAGCATGGGCTAGCTGAAGCTCATTCATGCTAGCAATTTAACTGGGTTTTTGGAGCCAGCTCCATTATCTATAATAGGGAAAAAATAAAAACAGTGAAAAAGATAAAATTAGGATAATGTTGCACATGTTAAGTACACGTGGAGGCATAATAACCCTGTGGTCAATAATTACTTAAAAAGGGGAAAACTATTTTAATGGAAAGTCCAGTCGCCATTTCCTTATGGTTTCAACAAAAAACCCTGAAACCATTCTTAGTTTTACAGCTTGTGACGAACACCCCACCGCACTGAGTCTCTATCTCTAATGTAACACAGTGATGAAAAGAGAATGCACTGAAGTCCATGTAATTTTGCATATCAAACAGGTACCAAAGCCAATGTGTTACATTTGAACAGAACAGGATACATTATTGGCAGGACGTAGTAAATATTCCTTCAGCTTCTTTACAGTGATATAAGCGCAGGTGCATTGGGAGGAAAGCCTGTGTGTGTTTCCCAACCAATCCAGAACTGTTGTGCAAAGTGCTAAAGTCAACGCTTCCCTCAGCTGTTCAAACAGGTAGCGCAGAACATCGCTGTGAGCAATGCTGGAGATGATTGGGCTATGCTTATATCCTCTGAGCAAACAGGTGAGTGCAGGGCAAAAATGTGGAGGTCAAGACAGTGGGTATTCTATTGTAACGACCCTGTTGTCCTATATGTGTGAACAGGTGAGCGGGCTATTTTCCATTCGGACCAACAATCCTGCAGTAGGCTGAGTTCACGAGACATCACCACATTCTACGGAGTTTAACATAGAGAATACAAGTCTTTAGTGGAAGTTACTTTTTGATAAAAAGTCCTAAAAATGCAATGAAATCAATCGGTTCCTCACTACCTGAAAGTGTAACATATTCATTGTAGAATTTGAAAGCCTCTGTGCTCCACCTGAAGATTCAGTATGACATCAAATACATCGCCTACTAGAATGTGTGTTCTTGTGTGTAAACAGCGGCGATATCGGAGCCAGACTGTCGACTAGGCCAATCCATACAAGCAGTCTCTCCCTGGTCCTTGAAGCGCAGTGAAGATTAAATTGTCGACTGGACTGGGTTTGGTTGAGTTGAGAACATTTCGCTTCTATTCACAGTCACAGGAGCTTGTTCGTAGCTCACACAAGAGCCGAGAACCACAACAACCAAACCCAGTCCAGTTGACGATTTAAGCCTCACTACGATGAATACTTCTTGGATGAATGAGAGCCATCACAAACATACTTGTAGAAGCCATCATATACACTCTTTGGATATCATCAGAGGTGGGTAGAGTAGCTAAAATATATATTTACTCAACTTTACTGTTTAAATAATGGAATGAATGCCTGATTAACGATTCAGTAGTGACATAAATTATAAACAAAACATGAAAATATGCACAAGACATCTATTTTATGTGTCAACATGACGCTTTTGCCACTTAAAAGATTTACCCACTGTGGAATGAGCAACTATTTTTTTACTCAAGTAAAGTACACACTTCATTATAATAGTACTCAAGTAGAAGTAAAATCTACCATATGGTAAAACTACTCTAAGAATTACTTCAAAAAGTTAAAGAGCAGCAAATCCAGGCACTCTAAAAACAAATATGAACAGCACGAAGATGTACTTAAAAGGCCATTGTTTAGATGGCCAAGCCAAAATGTTACTTCAAAACATTACTCAAGTACATGTACTACTCGCATCCGGATATCAAGCTGGATATGCTCTTCTCAGTTCTGCCAGCGGAGTCTCATTCCTCCACCAGGCTGTGAGAAAGCTGAACCTCCCCTTCTCTCCCGTATTGTGTACATTTATTTGATATTGTTTTGTAAGTATTGTGCATTATTGCTTTTATCAACCAAGGGTTTGAGAGTAAAACAGTTTCTATTTGTGCATATGTGCTTTAGATGCTGATCCAGAATTAAAGATAAAGCTAACTGAACTGAGGCGTGCAGGCTATTTTCCCTCCCAACCATAAACACTACAATTACAGCACGAAAACACACCTATTCACACGTGCACACACCCAAATCCCAACTGATCCAGCTAAACAGTTGTGTGTACAGGCTGCTGGCTGGCGGTGAGATCCCGCAGACAGCCGCACTCACACGGCCTCCTGCTGTGACTACATATGGGAGTGTGCGCTTTGTGCTTGTTCAAACATCTTAATAATGTTGTTCCTCTTACAGGAAGATAGGGGACGTTTCCCAGCCCACGCAGCGGTGTAGAGCAACGGGACGCCGCAAAACAGAGCATGACAGCATCTGGTGCACGTCTGACCCGCGGAGGTTAACGGCACTTTGACCCCTGCACTGTGCAACAGCTACTGAGGACAGATTACCACAACAGCAGATTGTCCCCGACGCGAAATTGGTTTGAGGAGAATTGTCTGGTTGTGAGTGATAATCAATGACAGTCTTGTTGTCATGCCTGTCAGGGGAATTTATGATTTTACTTTACGCAGAGGAGGATTGTGAGAGTGAAAGGTTCATGCCGGTGTATATGTGCGTGTTCACCCTGCAACTTAAGGTTACTATAAGTTTTCAAAAGCAGTCATTCGTGCTATAGGCCAATGTCCAAAGCCTTTGTCCATCACTTATAATGGCGGTCTAAAGGTTTAAGAAATCCTCAGTCCTGTTTTGTTTGGCTATCGTTTCATTGGGGCAAATAAAATTCTTATTTTCTGTTATGGCTGTATAAAAAAATAGTGGGATTATGCTCCAAGTTACCACTATAAATTCCAGAAGTTGTGCAGGAGTAATATGTTGTTGGACAAAAAAAGAGTCCACTGAATGTATTGTCTTGTGGACTATTTTAAGCAATATCAAACCCCACAGTAGTGCAAAGTGCTGCTAGTTGTTGTTAGCATTAGGCCAAATGATGCTTCACTCCCTCAATGTTGTGAAATGTGCTTAAACTCATCCCCAAAAAGGATCTGAATGCTTATAATATGTAAGGAAAGTTAGGGCTGACTTTGGACCACAGCGTGAACCGGACATGCTAGTTTCCTCTGTCACGTTTTGTAAATGGGAACAATCAGATAGAGGGCCTTTAAAACTGACAATGTTGGTGATCAGTGTTATTAAACTGAAATCTCAATAGTATTTGGGCTTTTTGTTGGAGGTTATCAGTGATGAAGCTACAATGTCATTTGAAAGTCATTTGGTGGCCAATACTGCCTTTGCTCTGCCCAATCCCGTCAGACCTTGGAAGCTAAGCAGGGAAGGGCCTGGCCGGTACTTGGATAGGAGACCCTTTAGTAACACCAGGAAAGCTTAGCGAATGTAATGAGTGAGTGAGTGGTTGGTGGTGGTTGGAGGGGCCGATGGCGCAGACTGGCTGCCTCGCCTCCGTCAGTCTACCCCAGGGCAGCTGTGCCTACAATAGTAGCGACCACCACCGAGTATGGAGTGAATGAATAGTGCAATGTAAAGCGTCTTTGCGTGTCCAGAAAAGCGCTATATAAAACCGATGCATTATTATTATTATTATTATTTGAAATCGGTGTGTAAATTAGTCTCCACACAGAGCATGCCATGTCAAACTGAACATCCCAACAGAGCTGTGCAGATATTCTCTGTTTAACACCACAAGGGGGCCTCCTCCACCATCTCAGCTCCCCCTAGGGCCTGCACAGACATCAGTTTGGGTGTGTGTGAGCATGCATGAGCAATCCCTCCTGTGTGTTTGTGCTGTGGGGCTTCAGAGAGACAAGTCAGTCAGTCAGTCAGTCAGTCAGAGGGCTCACCCTGGGCTCTCCCACTTAATTAGTAGTAGGGCCAGGCCACAGAGGGGCCAGTCTGAGCAGCCTGTATGTCCAGCGGTCATCATGTGCAGCGGCTGGAGGCTCTCCCTGACGTTGCAGAGAGAGAGCCGTTCAAAGGGCTTATCTGAGTCAGTCTGTCCCTCTCTTATCTGATGTGACCTCTTACTCACTGGGTTTCATGTGTGGTAACAGTCAGAGAGTGTGCTTGAGTAGGGTATATGTTAAATGGGGGGATTGGATGACAAGCAGTCACTGTGAGGTCAACATCAGTTCTCGGAGTGCATATCAAACTTTAGGCAGCTAATGTCACTCTTACCCAGCAACCTGAAATGGGTTAGGAGGACTTTAGAGCTGTGATTTATGATCTGATTTATGTGAAAGTTAGTCCGGCGTGCTCCACAGCCTTCGCCAGAATGTGTTTTTGTTTAAGACTTAAGACCACTGCTGCTAGCAGATATCAAGAAGGAAAGGACACACACTGGAAAGTATCTCTGAAACTGCCTTTCATTTTTTCTATTGTTTAATATTTGGTTTATTTAATAGGCATAGGCAGTGGTCAGATATATGAGATGATTTAAATGATTCATAGGTTATATGTCTGTGGGTAGAGCTGCTACTCAAGTGCCAGCACTTTCCAACGTCTCACATATAATGTGCTACACTACACTATCTAAGTTGTTTCATGTGATTTACTAAGCTGAGGTAATTCACAATGGCTTAGACATGCACAGTTTAGCCTATTTTATTAAATATGTTGCATAGTTGTCATTATCTGACAAACAATAGTCTTGAGTTGCCTTGTCAAACGAGCCAGTGCGCAGTAATTGAGCCCATTCTCTGCCATGTGCTGGCACCGCTGCTGTGGGCAGGGACCAATCATTCCAACACAATTTAGCTCCGATGTAGCAGTAATTGTTGTTGCACACTGTCTCCCCCTGTTGTGACCCTGATCCTGAAACACAGATGCCCATAATACTTGCACATTACTCACATTAGCGCACTATGTTGACACAGCTTCAGCCGGGACACCCCCGTCTCTTATAGCCCCCCACCTCCCCATTTGCCTTCTTGATCCCTCGTCCCACGCTCCCTCCCTGCACACAGACACTGTGCTGTTTGGTGGAGATCAGAAGCCCAGCTCAGAGGCCCCACACCTGGGCATGTTTGCGGAGGAAGCGGGCCCTGGGCGGGCTACGCTCCATGCGCCTGTCGACTGGCTCCACCAAGTCTGGCCAGCTGTGCTCCTGGCCTGGCCTCGCGCTGTGGGGGCTGTGCAGCTGGGAAAGGCATGTTTCCCAAAAGAGGAGAAAAAAGACAGGCAGGGAGGGGGGTGGAGGGAGGACACAGAAAAGAGAGAGAAAAAAGGGTTTGGGTTATTTTGAGCTCATTACACATTCATCCCTGAGTTCCCCCTACAGCATCCTCAATATATGGAGAAACATACGCTCTACTGCCTGAATCCATGAAACCATTATTATTAAATATTACTGTACCATGCAACAAAGTATCGAAGCAATTGTGAAATTTGTTGGAACACATGTTAAGACATGTGCTCTCACCAGCAAATGAGTTTGGCATAACCACAAACTGAGGACAGCTGTTTGAAACGTAATTCAGTTGTGGCTCAAGAGTTCTGGAGTAATTGTGATTTTAAACTCATGATGAAACTTATGATGAAAAACATTGTGGATAACAAGTCATAGGAACTGGCCCGTTTTAACAGGAGTTTTGCTTCATCAGCCATCGCCATTCTCAACAAGTTACATCACCAATTTATTTGTCATACCTTGTTTAATTTTATTTCTGTTGCCTGTGCACCCTTTTGTGTTGAATGTTGTGGTGTTGACATGACAGTCGGTGGAATTAAATTTCTGTCTATCTGTTTTAAGGACAAATAGACTGAAACTGATTAAAATGCTGATTGATTATATACAGTACTTTTTTCCAGGATAGTACTTTGTGAAGACTCTACATAATATGTACACTATGGACTTTTACTACAACACGTGATATTTTAGTTCTGTAGAGGTGCTTTTGTCTGGCTGTGCTTACACAGGCCTGTGATGCACATACTCACAGTTGACTCCACAGGACAAAGTGCTGCAGCCTTTACTGTTCCAGATGTCACCTCTTCTGTGTGTGTACTTAGCCTGCTGCCACAGGGGGCTCCCGAGGGCCCAAGCCCCAGCAGTAGTTCAGGATGTGCAGGACGTGTGGAGGGGCTGCTGTGTTCTGCTGTCACTCAGCACTTCAGGGAACAGCTAGAACAAGCTGCACTGCCACTCGGAGAAGGAGTCCACTGACCCAAGCCCTGTCCCAGCTCCACTGCCCCGGGACAGTAGAACACATTTAGAACAAGGTTGTCTCTTCTGCTGTTACAAAACTACCGCAGCTCTTGCTCAATAGAACATGAATGCAACACTGTTCTGTTATCAGCTTTCCTTTCGCTACATTTGTAACAGTAAGCCCATAACCTTCAGAGAAACTTTCCATACACCTGCAGCTGAGACATATCAAGATACTAAGCAGAGAGATGATGGTTGCACAATCGCTGGGGTGAACTCAAAACACTACTTTTATATGTTCACAAGGAGCCATGTAACAATATAATTAGAATATGAAGACAACTTACAGCATTTGCCTTGATGTCCGCATGAAGAGAGTACTAAATTACTATGCAGCACAAAGAACAAAAATGGCATTTCTAATGTTCCCTCTTCCAGTACCTAGTCAGGTCCTGCCCCCCGCTGGTGCCCCAGCTTTGGCCTGACCTGGACCTGCCCCCCTCCTGCTGTCACCCCTGTCCCAGGTGCAGAGAGGTGAACGGTTGCTTGTACAGATCGTCTCTACTACAGGGATGGGAAACAACTCTTAAAAGAGGCAGATTATGTATTTTACAAGAATTTAGTTGTTGCCCAATGTCAAATTAAAGCTACATTTATGTGGACTGGAAAAAAATGAGAACGCTTATCTGTCCAAAAAGCAGCTGTAACCCTTCCCTTTTACATGTTTAGGACACAACTGATGAAAACAACCCAAAAAACGAGTTCAACCACTACCAGAGTGACCCAGAATTCCGCATAGTATGTCTTCCTCTAAACCCTGGATTACTTGTTCTGCTAGTTCACAGCCTGCTTCATCACAATAAGCCATATACAGTATACACCCTGGGATATAGTCCATCAAGGGGCCGCTATCCAGGTGTTTTAGTGTGAGATACCTAAAAAACTTTAAATATGTTCTGGCTCTGTATTGGCTCTTCTCAGTCTTGTACAAGACAGAGATGAAAAGTCCTCGACTCAATCAAGATCCCGATGATCTCTACTACAATAGGAAATTCCTGGACGGCTGGGAGCACACACACACTTCTGACACTTCTATGTAATTTCATGCATCACAATGAGAAAACTGGGAAACCTCATCTCCTCCCATACTGTATGTCATGTTTTACCGACACATATCTTAATCACTTTTCTGTAATCGGCTACATCTTTAAGCAGAGATGTCGCTCTCAAAACACAAACACTGCACAAAAGGGAGAACACCTAATAAAGAGCCTATACCTGTAATTCCTTTTACAATATTGTTTGAGCGTAGCCAGGAAGAGGGTGATCTCTTCTGCATGTTTCTGATCGGGAGACTGTCCTTACTCAGCAGATCTTTCCCAATCACTGATCTGCTGTGGGGCATGGCGTACCGACTAGAGCCAGTCTCTGCTCGCTACCTGGGTCCACCACACGCCCGTTGCATTCCTCCAACACCCAGAGGCGCAGGCGAGGTGGACTACACTCTCCTGTTTGGGATACTGTTGTGGTGGTGCTTTAAATCACAAAGGTCTTCTTCTTCTTCTTTCCGCCTTCCCAAAGAACCCATACCTTATTTCCTGCGTCACAGTTTTATAACTGTCATTTTTCATTATTGTTATTTCAAAAGTAAGTCCCACTTGTTGACTTAATTTATCCAGGCTTAGGAATGGCACATGGGACTTTATCTTAGACTATGACAGAACCTATTGATTCCCAAGGGAAACTGCGTCACGGGAGCTCAAATAGTAATTTACAACAGGTATAAAGTATGAAATATTAACATAGGATAATATACATTAGAAATAAACAATTCAAAACATGGGAAAATAAACACATAATGCCGTGTAAATGAATAAGGAGGAGCATTGACAAAGTTATCTTCTCTGGCTGGATTGGAGCTGGTAACATTATTCTAATCTCAGAGAATCTGGGTTTTTCAGTGTTTGGTTTATACAAACAGACATTAAAAGTCAAGTTATTTTCAGTCCTGGGGCAGTGGTTAGCTCTAAAACCTGTCACTTCTAAAGTTATTATTATATTGAGAAATGATTACTTTCCCCCTCCACCCCTGTCCTTTTGCCAAGAACAAATGACTAAAACTTTTAGTTTCAGCAGAAATGAGTAATGATAAAATTGCTTTGTTCATGAATAGACTGCTGACTTTGTTGCAGGATTTGTTCCACTGCCATTTAGTTATTTTGAAAAGAATATGCAGTTATATACAAACATGATTTATTATTGTGATACTGTATGTCCATTTGAGCACATTGAGTGTTTGATCTGAACAGACAACATCATGTCAGTCACACATTCTACCACATAAATAACATTTATACAGTAACAGGGCAATAGGAAGAGGCTCCTGACAAAGGCAGAAGAGTGACTTATCTGCACAGCTGTCCATGCATCAGGAAGTTCAACAAAGAGAACAGGAAGTCAGCAGCAGCTCCAGGAAGTGACTTTTTGCAGCCTCGGCTCCATGAAGTCTACAGCCTGAGGGCACGAGGGAGGGGCCGGGAGGGAGGGGAGCGTATGCAGAGAGGAGGGAAACACACTGACAGCTGTGTCCCGGCTCCAGCTGTGTGTCATTTACACACTAGTGCTTATAAAGGCCCAGGCTGGCACCAGGGAGTGATGTGCCTGATAGAGTGGCGCCAGGCACTCGGCACCAAATGACATTGGGTGCCACCACCAACTTCCTATCAGCCTACACACTGTACACATGCACAAATGACAGAGCTCTAAAACATCTATTTGGTACACGTAAGTGCAGCCATATGTGTCTGTCATGATTCTAAGAAAGTACTGACTCAGAAGTAAGTCTGGTTGCTTTGATATACAGATGTGCAGTGTCTACAGAGTAGATAGTGTGAAACCTTTGTTGACATTAGTTTAGTTTAGTTTTAGTTTATTTGTTTATTTGAGCAGTATACATTCTGCTCAAAAGGAGTGGGCTGAAGCAAGAAGCTTATGAGCGCCCACCCCCATATTCAGTGCAATAGAAAAGTAAATTTCACAATAGTACAGAAGGAACAAAACATCAACAAGACCTCATCCAAAGAGAATTTGATACATTTCAGCAGCTATATTAGCACAGACCAACTTACAAACTCACAAAACAATATTTGAACTGTTTATATAATTGATTGAAACGAAGCACGACTACAACAACGATCTCGTTTCATGTACGATGTCTAATACAAAGCAAGTAAAAAAAATGTCATCATTAATATATTTCTTTCAGATTGTTACTCGTGATTACCGAGAGTTACTTTTATGTTATAAAGGTACATCAATACATATTATACTCCGAGATCTGGCTACTTCCCAGTTGTCATTACCATCCTCAATATAATTAGCATGTGAACACACTCTATCAGCTCACTGTTATATTGAATACATGTATTAAATCATAGTGGGCTGGGCTGTTGAAAAGTTGTATTTCACCCCCAATTTCTAAAGTAATGTGTGTGTAAGTTAATGTTAAACAATTGGTAGGGAAAATAAAAATGCAGTGTAAAAAATTATTACACTAATCTAAGAAGAGCCAGGTTTTATTCGGGTGATTATAAAAGCCTCACGACACATATTTAAAAGCCGGTTGCATTCCATTCATCTTTGTTCAACAGCAACATCTGCTCACAATAGCGCACAATAGCCGCATAGTTCTCAGGGACACTTGATGCCAACTAATCTGCCACAGTTCGAATCAGCCGCCATTTGTCTTATATGATGTCACAGTTTCTGGTTTTGCCCATTTAACCACCTGTAGTAACAATAGGGAGCTGAATCATGTTTCCACAAAGCATCTAATTCCCCTTTGCAGTGGCCCAACAGCATGAGAGCAAACAGTGGAATGGCGAGAACAAACAGATTAGTGGCTCCGGTGACAACATGTCAGCACCCCCTCCTCACACACCTGCGATCACACATTCACCCTCTAAGCCCTCCATTTTACATGTAAATAGAGTGTGACTGCTTTGGTGCTGCACCTGGGCTGACGGCTCATCTGCATAGAGAGAGAGGAGGAGATGGAGAGGAGAGTCCGAGGTGTTAATGGGCCAAAGGCTTGTAATTGCAGGGTATTTAGAGAAACTATTGTCATTGTGAGGCCCGAGGGACAACACGCGAAGACTCGGACGAGACCTGCCAAACTTCACACGCTGCTTAAACTGGAAGTCACCTTTTATTCACCATGGCAACACTTTAAAAAAAAACTTGGCAGTTCAGTTGAAAGAATGTGGAAAACAGTCGGCGACCAAAAATGTTCTGACATTAGGCCTACATGCAAGTGACACCACTGTGAGGAAATACAAAACTGTAGTTGCAACATTATTTTTTGCAGTGATAGGTTTTATGACTTTTACATATGAACATGAAATATTTTAGTACCTACGGTCATAAAATGAAATGGGAGTTAGTTGCATTATATAAAAAAAATACTTTCCTCGCATGATTATCTTGTTCAATACTAGTGATGTCACAGCTTTATGGTATGATTTTGAGTGAATCATGACCAAATGGATGTCAAATTAATGTTGAGTAAAATATTGAGTTGATTTTTATAAACATGTTATAACAGACGTAAGCAATAGCAGGAACCCAGAATGATTTTGAGAATAAAAGGACTAAAACAGAGATCTAAAGTTTACTCCAAAATGACAGAAATACTGAAAGTGTTAATTGCTTTAAAAGTGTAAAGGTTCTATGTGCTGTACAAGTCTTTGTATAAAGTGCTCACTGACTTCGGTCCACTGTGGGGAGGCTCAGGTCTCCACTCGCTGCCAGCAAAGTCGCCTACCCCTGCTGTATAAGACGTGCATTCAGGTAAAAAAGCTGGAATTTACAACTGTGAGGAAGCTTTTGGCATTTCTTCAAAAATCATATTAAGATAAAAAAAAAAATCATTTGCATAGATGTAGCACACTATACTCTTTTAGTACACATGGAAGTATATATTTCAATACACCTATAAAACACACTTCTATGAGATTCCTACAGTTCATCATATCTTTTCTATTTTAAAACATACATACTCTGGTGTGGCACATAAAATGAAATTGCCGGCTGCCTTTTAAAAACGATGACTTCTTCTGGTTGCCACATTGGAGCTTGTATTTCCAGCACACAGACAATGTTTTATGTTCTCTCTGCACAGTTGTAAAAAATGCCAGGCAGCCACATCTCAAAGACGTGACCCTTTCAACTCCATCCAATTTTTGGCGTACGCGAAGAACAGACCGTCGAGTGCACAAACACGGTTCAAGTTTCTTTCTTCTTTCCACTTAATTACAAATCGGCTTCATTCTTCTGTACTGATAAGTGATATGGCAGAACACCATATGTACTGATATTTGTGGATATGGGGTCCTTATGTACAGAACTTTGTCAAGGTCTTCCAGCTCTCAAGTGCATCTCAGATGGGACTGTTGGTGTCCTGGAGCCAGCGCGAGACTCTCAGTCATAACATTTGGCTTCTGAGCGTTATTCTGCAGTCATAATTCACAACAGATCAGAAGAGCAACATCTGATAATATTGAATGTATTTTTATGAAGTGTGGTCATCATCTGGACTGCAGGGCCAGGCAGTCGACTACAAGGCCCATGTTTGGGCATCGCAACTTTTTTTGCTGCAAGACTTATTTTTTCATGATTTTCAACCCAAATTCATGAAAAGTCAAATAAATAATTGAATACATAAATAATATTACTCTCCCTCTACACATACATCCATCCTGCTTTTTGCACTGAAGTGTTTTTAATGGCCAGATCTATTAGAGCAATTCAGAATCAAAATTGTTTTTATTGCCATTGTTTGAAAACAGGTTCACAAACTAGGATTTTTTCTCGGTACAATCGTGCAACATAGAACATATAACACAGAATTTAAATAAAAGTCAGTATAAAACTTTAAAACTATAAGGCTATAAGGGCATGCAGTCCCTCCCTGATCAAACTTAAGTGTTCACTTGAAGGCCTGTTAAAGTTCACTATAAAAGACCAAAAACAAAAAGAGAAACGTCACGAAATGTTCAGGGTCGAGTGCCACCTCATTAAGTATTTAAGCTTTAAAGCACCAGATCAAATCAGGACGAAACTGGGTCCAAAACCAGTGTAAACCATCTTTAAACCAGAAAGAAAACACCTACATCAAATGCACTACTAAAGATTAAATTAAATATTGTAATTATAAATGATAAAGTGTAAAATTGCAGATTACACTAATTAATTTTATTTCTAGGCCTAAATAAAGGTGTGGTTATGGTTAAAGGCTCAGCTAAATGCACCCAGCTGAATGTTTCACAGATCTGGAGACATAAATGAGCAATACTACAAGTTGTGCAATGACTGAAGATGGATGTTAAATATTTGAAAGTTTAGGTAAATATTGGTCATAATATTTACCAATATTTATTGGTCATTTGTTACCAATTGGTCAATTGGTAACAAAAAAAAACTACAGACAATATTAAGTGATGGAGTAAAAAAAGGATTCTTTTCTGCTATTGTCCGCTTTAGGTGGCGCCATGTCATCTCCGCCGGACCCCTGCTCTGCTTGAATACTGTTTACTGATAGTGACCGTCCAACAGCTCTTCGTCACCTTGCGTTCTCGGAGTTCCACATCCCTTTCACTGTGGAGCACAAAAAGCCAGAGGGGCATTAGTCCACAAGAAAGAACGCAGCTTTGGCTCCTTAAAGAAAAGCAGTGGTTTAGCTCTTTCACTTCCACTGCATTGTTATGCTAAGGCCCAGCTTGGGAATAGAGGGCCAACTATTAGCATCTGAAGAAGAGCCAACATCTGAGGGAAACGCGTCTTTAAGGTCCCCAAAAGAAAGGAATCTCTCATTTTCTCTTTCTCCACCACACACTCTTAAACCACAAAATCAAGCCTTCTCAGTGCTACTATTCTCTGCCCTCTTGCTTTCTTTTGGCGCCAAGTGGGATAGTAGATGCTGTATATGAAGTTTGGGTGAGACCAGAGTGGGATTAGGAATCCAATGCTTGAAGAAACAATGCACACTGTAGATATATCTGCATCACGCTGTGCAATGGTCAGTCACAACGGCGCTAACTGAGACTGGACGGGGCTGAATTTGCTAAAAGGTAGAAAGAATTAATATGTGAGCACACGCTGAACTACTAAACTAATGCACATTTCATAACACGTTTGTACTTTGTAGTGAGAAGAGAAATAGACTTTCTTTAAACATATGGAACCATGATCAATCTCAGTAAGGGCTTGGCTCACATTATCAGTAAAAATTAAGTTTCTGCACAAAATAAGCTACATTTTTCTGGCCAAATTGCCGCGCCAGAAATGACCACAGATTTGAATTTGTTTGGCGAAATAAAATAGCCTGCATGATTTAAAGCACAACCAGATGGTGCTTACTGGCAATAACAAGAACCGATAAATTCTACAAGCTAATAATGAATGAAGAGGAAAAGAAAAGAACCCTCTACCCTGTGTGGAGCGCTGAAAAGCACTATTCACATAATGATCGCGTTCCTAAGAGTGACTGAGTATGAGATATCAGCTTGTGTTTCAGGCAATGTACAATTTGCATTATAGAAAATGGAGAATTACTATAATTAGTTTTACTCATGTCTTATTGTAACTATAATGTTTTCTTGTAAGCTAAAGAGAGTCAGGCCATGCGTCACAAACTGATACTGGGATAAGATGTATAACACTGTGTACCTAGAATATGTGCCAAGGACAGAGTATCTCAGTTAGTGGCACCAAACATCAAGACATCATGCGTTGTACACGTCATATAGCATATAAATACAAACTGTACAATGCCTCTACTGACTGCCTGAATTTCCTGTTTGAACTTCTGGTTACAATAAATCTGGCTCTCTCTTGTTTTGTTTTTTTATTTTATTTCGACAGCATGCAATACATCCTGATGATTCCTTTAGGCAGCAATGCTGACGTGCAAAAGAGATGCTGATCCTCAAATTGTTGCAGTGCAATACCTGTGCATTGCAGTGATGTGCAAATCGTCTCCGGCCTCGCAACTGAAACATGATCTTCACGCCTTAGATTAAAGGTGGAGCATACATTCTTCCCTCATAGCTTTGCGTTCATGTTTGTGGTAAACACAGTGGATGGGGGCAGCTGCGGGATGAATCCTAACCCTGACACTCCAAACGTCATCCTGGGTGGGGAGACTTCACAGGCTTCCTTGTTTTACAGCTGGACACAACAAGTGCACGGCATCCTAGAAAGAGTCAAGGATCTGCTGACATCTGCAGATAAGCAGAGTATGGTAACAACACGCTGAGGTCATTTCATCGGGACCACAGACGTGCTCCAATTCAAAAAATTTGTTCATCATGTCAACAAGATGAATTTCTGTTACAAAAACTCAACACAAATGACGTTTTAATTGGCAAATGTCTCCCCTACTGACCAGGCCTGACCTCGCTTTGCTTCCAAGATGAGATTGGACATTCTCAAGGGAGTACATTGATGTGGAATGTCATGGTGCATCTTCTGTTAAAGTGTGACGTGGGGGTAGTGTTCAGCTGCATGAAGCTATGACTAGGCAAAACTGTGCCAATGTCCTGAACCTGCTGCAAATGTAACTTTTATAATCTAATGCATGTCTTGTACATTCTTCACTGTCATGGATTTGAGAACTGTTATACTTTAAATGTAGTGATGTGCCGGTCATGACCGAGCGGCTCTTTTGAATGGCTCTTGAAGGTGAACGGTTCGAGAACTCCCCCGAGCGAACACAAGAATCAGCTCAACAATGGAGCGGGCGACACAAGTGAAAGCTTTTTTGCACTAAAGTCAAAGCTGAATGCACTAAAAATTATTGTCAGACAGTTGCAGCCTCTTTTTATTAGCTGTGGCGCAAGCTTTTATTTACAAACACGTTTTTTCAAATCGTAAATATCAGTCCCACTGTGATTTTAGATGATTTCAATAAAAAAAAAAAGTGTGCCTATTATTGATTGCGCCTTAGATATTGTGAGTTGTCTGTCTGGCATAATTGAAATACATTAAATAGGGTCAGTCTCTTGAACGGCTCTTTGAAATAAACGGATCCCAAAGACTTGGCTCCCAGTAAAGAGCCGTAAATCCCATCACTATTTAAATGTAACAGGATGTTGGTGTGGTCTTTGATGACAGGTTGCATGAAGATGTAATTTAGTGTCAGATATTGATGTCTTAATGCATAATATTCTAAACCTTTTTCCCCCACCATGGGGTAAGCCCTATGTTTCCCAGTACTTGTTCCCTAGGGTTAAGATTGGGGTTAAAGTTAGGATTAGGCTTGGTGTTGAGGTATGAATGTGGACGTGTATCCAGTGCTTAGTATGTTCACCAGGGGATCGACCTGCAGTAACAGGGACCTAAAGCCCCTGTTACAGCAGTTCCTCGATGCTCCCTGGGAACAGCAAAAATACAGACCTCCAGACACCACCCATATTTCCCTCCTGTGTAGCTTGATATGCCATTTCAGGTTACGCAGGACTACGGTTGGTTATTGAGGTTAGGGGTTTGGAGTTGGGATCGGACATGTTGTTGGACCCGCGGAGGAGTATATGGCCAATTGGCTGGATTAAAGTTGGAGGCTCTGGATGTGGGATTGGGGGCTTCACTGAGTACTTAAGGAACAGCCCACTGTTCCCCCGTCCTTACAAACAGGGGAACAGTGGGACTTGTTCCACTCAGGTTTACAACTTTTACAAAACTCAGCAGCTCGTGTCCTGACGAAGACCAGGAGGCGGGACCACATTACACCGGTTTTAGAGTCGCTGCATTGGCTCCCCGTGTGTTTCAGGATCGATTTTAAAGTTCTTTTAATGGTTTTTAAATGTCTTAATGGTCTTGGTCCTTCTTATCTTTCAGAACTGCTTTTACCTTATGAACCTTCACGGTCCCTGCACTTCTCTGGCAGGGGTCTCCTAGTTATTCCTAAAGTCAACAGAAAGACTCACGGCGAGGCGTCTTTCCAATATTATGGCCCTCGCCTCTGGAACGACCTGAGGAGGAGCTCAGGACCACAGAGAACGTTCATGTTTTTAAGAGCAGGCTCAAGACCCACCTTTTTAGCTTAGCTTTTAACTGACATCTATTTATTTAGTCCTAATTATATATTTTGTGTGTGTGTGTGTTTGTGTGCGCGCATGTACCAGTTTGTCTGTTTGTTATCTGTAAAGCACTTTGTGATACCTTTCGGTATGAAAAGCGCTTTATAAATAAAGTTTGATTTGAACATATAGGTACGTACTATGCACCCGCTCAAAACCTATGTGGGGGACAAGCCCTGCTGTAACCCTGTCCATAGGAAAGAGGGAACAGCAGTACCATGACACATATGAACGCAGCCGTTTTCCCCTGTCCATAAAATTGGGGAACATACAGGGTACAGAACAAACTTCAAAACATTTATAAAACAGGCCACGGAAATACTTTATTTTAACAGGTTCATATTATTTTATTTCTTTATATCATTCTATGTTTTGGACCCGACACTTGAACTCTGGTATAAACAATGCTGTTCAAATCGTTCCAAAAGATACAGAGAACTTTGGCTTGTGCTGTACATGTTTGATCACGTTTCACCAAACATTGATGTTTATACAGAATAAACACGCTCAGCAAAGTCAAAGAGCAGAACTTGCAAAAGTGCTGAGTCAGTGTCCTGCTGTTGGCCTGACACAGCTGACAATTGACTCCTGAGGGAACAGCAGCAGCAGTGATGATCCCAGCGATAACAACAACAGCCTCATGTGTGCATGATCAACACATGACTGGGACGGCCCGTAGCGGACTAACACCCCTGTGCAAGAAGTGGAGGAGCCAGTGTTTCGGGGAAGAGAAGAGAGGGAGTGAGCAAGCGGTGCACCTGCCTGCCTCTCCGTCAGGATAACACGCTGACAGGAGGGAAGGTGAAAAAAAAAAGAAGGAATTTCCAAAGACGGCAGAGATGTTGTGAAATCATAGTGCGCATGTGGCCGGCCCAGCTGCGCAGGGAGTGAGTGGCTCCATGTGTAACGGCATGAATCACCAATGGAGTTCTTCACAAGTCACATCACACCCTTTGCCTCACCCCTCCCGCCTCTTGTTTTCCATACCTTGCCTTTTCTCAGCGCAGGTGCAAGCGTGAAGTAAGCTGACTAGATTATTCACATGTGTGCTCCCTTGCTTCCCTGCTCTTGCACATGTGCGGACAAACGGACACTCTCCAGGATCACAATGAACAATGCCACAGCCATACAGTCGCTTCATCAGCATGAGGTCATGTGGCACAAATGACATTTCCTGTTTGCTGATGTTCCACTACAGCGCAGGTGGCTGAGGCTAGCATTCCCGCAGGGCTGTGAAGTGACATCTCCTCTACACTTGTGACCTCGGACCAGGCCGGGAAGATCACATGAATCACTGGGTTTTACCACAGTGGTTCACATGGAAATGTGTGTATCATTGCTATAATTTTGTTTGTGGTAGTAAATAATAAAGTATAGGTTAAAGAACAAAATAATAATCTGAAGTGTCTTACGCAAATGATGGAGAACAAGCATACACTTAAAGGCAAACATAACCTCCCTCTGCCCATGCTCAAGGCCTATAACCATTTTACATTAGATCATGAGACCTGACTTTGTGGACACCATAACCGGTTAACCACTACTTCATTGTGAAATCTCAAACAATGTATAAAAGTAAAATATTTCAGTGGTTGAAAGATATAAAATAAGAATATATTAAAGGTCTCTAGGTCTAGGTAAATTTAAACACTTTTATACATCGCTGCTTTTTAGTAGATACTGCATCTGTACTTTCTACTTAAATTTTTGAACTGGGAAAAATATTATTTTTTCAGTTTTGGCACCGACCTGCTGCTGTTCAATATACAGTGCCTTGCGAAAGTACTCATACACCTTTAACTTTTGCACTTTTTGTCATGTTTACAACCCTAAAAGTAAAGATTTTATTTTAATTGTTTACTGAAAGTTCACACACAAGTAACAGACAACTGTGAAGTGAAAGCAAAATGATACATGACTCTGTTATTTGACAAAAAATAGAAAACGGAAAAGTGCATAAGTATTCATACAGCATGAATTAATACTTTGTGGAACCCCCTACAAGGTTTGCACATCTAGAGACATTTTAGCCCATTCCTTTTACAAAACAACTCAAGCTCTGTCAAATTAGAAGGAGAGCGTTTGTGAACAGCAGTTTTCAGGTCTTTCCACAGATTTTCAATAGGATTTAGGTCAGGACTTTGACTGGGCCATTCTAACACATTAATATGTTTGTTTTAAAACCATTCCAGTGTAGATTTAGCTTTGTGTTTAGGGTCATTGTCCTGCTGGAAGGTGAATCTCCGTCCCAGCCTCAATTCTCTTGCTGACTCCAGCAGGTTTTCCTCCAAAATGTCTCTGTATTTGGCTCCATCCATCTTCCCAACTATTCTTACAATCTTCCCAGTCCCCGCTGAGGAAAAGCAGCCCAATAGCATGATGCTCCCCCCACCATATTTGACACTGGGGATGGTGCACTCAGGACGATGAGCAGTGTTAGGTTTGTGCCATACATAACGTTTTGCTCTTTGCAGCGCTCTCCTTGTCCGGTCAGTTAGTTTAGGTGGACGGCCGTGTCTTGGTAAGTTCGCAGTGGTGCTATACTCTTTCCATTTCCGATGATGGATTGAACAGTGCTCCGTGAGATTTTTAAATCTTGGGAAATCTTTGTATAACTTAACGCTGCTTTAAACGTCTCCACAGATTTATCCCTGACCTCTCTGGTGAGCTCCTTGGCCTTCATGATGTTGTTTAGTGACCAATACACTCCGACCATAGCTCTGAGGCCCTCACAGAACAGCTGGAATTATACTGAGAGTAGATTACACACAGGTGGCCTCTATTTAATGGTTAGGGCAAGGTGTGAACATTCTGCAGTCATTAGGAATGTTATAAAGGCAATTTAATGCACTCAGAAAATGCTGTATGAATACTTAAGCCCCACCTTTCATGTTTCTATTTTTTGAAAAATGACAGAATCATGTATCATTTTGCTTTCACTTCACAGTTGTTTGTTACTTGTGTGTGAACTGTCTGTTCAAAATAAAATCTTTACGTTTATGGTTGTAAACATGACAAAATGTGCACAAGTTCAAGGTGTATGAGTACTTTCGCAAGGCACTGTAGAATCTAGAGAAAAAGTAGCCCTGATAACAGCAGAATAATACATGAAAAGCAACAACACAACAACAGATTTAGTTTTCCTCCTGTCTTAATTGTGTTTTGATCTGGCCTTTTATTGAGAGGCCCACTTTAATGGCTATGGTAAATTTTCCTATGGGTACAGCAGAATAATTTGCTGGTTACTGCTCAAGCCAAATGCTAAATTTCCATTTAGAATTTCTGACATAAAAGGGACCGATCGTTCGGATATTCACTGCTTTCATTAAGCGCATACATTATTATATTTCGTGAGCCTGGAACACATTCAACAAAACAAACTCTGTTTATACTATAAAATTAGAGACAGCATTTTATTTCTCTTCCAACACCTTACAAGACAGGAACAAGGCGATTGCTTATAGGCCTGGCAATGACTTTACCTCCAAAACTGGAGAATGGGACTTTTAAAGTGTCGACAGCTCTATTTGTCAAAGCTCTGGCTGATGTTGGATTGACAACTCATGAATGTGTCTTTAATGCTAATTGAACGATTAAATCCAGAATGAGCGGGCTATCAGGCAGTGTCCTACAGGGCAGTGGTGTTATCCTCTAAGTCCCCAAGGACTGTTCACTGTTACTCTGTGTGGTCTGCCCCCCCTCAATGAGTGGACCATGGATAAATTTAGGGGGGGGGGGGGGGGTCTTCTCCTTGTCGTTCTTTGATATGAGAAGTACTGAAATGGAGGAGTGGATAGAAGAGGGACACAGTGAGTTAAGGCTGGGTGGGGTGAGCTGGGGGGCCACTCTCCCTAGTTGCCAAGCGAACGCCATATGGGCAGCTCACTGGTGTTACTGGGGGCCCGGGGCAGTTCCCAGAATTCACATGATAATGAAGCCTGGGGCCATTGAGAGTGCTGGCCTAAAGCTGGCTCTAAGAGCTTTTGATAGCCCCCAGCAGCCTGTAGGCCTGCCCACCCTGGACCGGCAAGCTTTCCTGCCAGGCCCAAACCACCTGTTTGATTTTCCCAGGGCCCGGCCTCAGCAGAGGCAGCACAGAGAGGGGACAGGGAGGGGCCGCAAAGGAATGTCTCTGAGTGTGTACTTCCCATTTACTTCCTCTTTATAATCCTTCAGCCCTCCCCTCACGTGCACGCTCATACGCACAAAACATAACCAAGACACGCACTCTCCTGTTGACCTATCCCGCTTTTGTCAGTGCTCCCTGAAACAATTCTGTGGAGAAGAATGAAGTTTGAAAGTAGGGCACCTTCTGCTGCCTCCAACTTCTACACAAGGAGATTCCTGGAAGCGGGTCCTGGCAGAGAAAGAAGGGTGCTTGTCGCAACTGGGAGTCTGCTGGGTTGGACGTGGGAACCAGTAGAGGTATAAGTATGGACAGGGTGGCATCAGTGGGAGGGTGGGTGATGAAGAGACACCCTGGCGTGAGAGAGGGCACTTGTGGGGGGTCGATGTATGTTTACATGAAGGGCACATTCCTTTATCGTGAGAATGGCTAGTCCATCCAATAACAATACAGACAGGCCAGATGGCAGATGTCCTCCTTTGTTACTGTAAGCAACATGTAGGTCTTGACTAGGGGTGTGTGTAGACTATAGATCAGAACATGGACAAAATAATACAAATGAGGATGACTGAGAATTGACATCATTTTAGCCACAAGCAGCATATTTTGATTGGGAAAATCTTTTCCCACCTCCATAGAGACAGTACAGTCTAACCAGTACTTATAAATGTCTTTATGGAGGGATTTAGAGTTCAATTATCAAATGCAACTATAATATGGTGTTTAGGGCTGAAACAACTAAGCGATTAATCGACGACTAATCGATTATTGAAAGAGTCGACAACTATTTTAGTTGATTAATCGTTTTCTGGTTCACACAGACTCAAATAGAGCAAAAATGACATGAAAATGTTGTATTTTTTATAAAAACCAACATACCTAGCAGAAAAACTCTGGGTTAGTGAGAAAAAACAACAACAAACAGCAATAAATAGACTAACCTACAAAACAATAAACAGCATTTTGTTTGACTTTTGAAATTGGTCAAATGGCTTGAAGTGTTTGAAAGCTAGTTTGGAATATCTGTATGGCATGATGTACAATCATGTAATTACTTTGAACTATACCTGACATTTCTCAATCCATGATTCATTTTCATTACTGCAGTTGTGTGTGTAGCTGATTTCAGCATACCGGTTGCCCTCAGGGACTTTCAGTTGTGTATTTATTTCCTGTTTTGCAACATGTAGATCATATGATACGCCAGAGACAACAAACAAGTATTGCAGCAGTCCAAGCCCAGGTGTGCAGGTGTGACAGTGCGTGTACTCTGTGGCTACCTCCAGTTCCCGCTGCATAGGCGGGGCAGCGTTCCTACTATTTAACCTGAAATGCTGCCTTTGCTGGGGGCTAAACACCTGCAACACTCTCCCTCGCTCACTCACACGGTTGGAGAGAGGAGAGAAGAGAAGAGGGGGTGGATATAGGGCACACCCTTCTGCCTTTGCATTCGCTAACAGTCACCTCACCTCACAGCGTCTCTGGTTACTGCAGTCCCCTGGCTCTTGCTGCTTCCTTTAACACATTATTGAGGTCAGGTGTTCAGGGGACATATGCATAGAAAACATGACAATAACTCTGCTGTAGCCCCATTCACAGTGACACGAATGCACACACCTACACCTGTCGCACCTGCATGGCCCTCTCAATACACACACAAATTCCCACACCCAACTCAATTAACTTCCTCTCGCTGTTAGGCTTCTATAGAGCTGTAACAAAAAAAGAGAGGGAAACTTGAGCATGCTCAGATCACAGCCAGGTACTGTTGAGGTGGGACTTTAATGTCAAGAGTGTCAGGATAGAGAAACAAAAACTCATCCGCAGCACAATCAAAACAAAAGTGTCAAGCGCAATCTGTTCACTGTCAATGGTGGCTCTCATTTGTCAGGGCCATCCAGGACGGTGGTTCTCAGGCAACTCGCACAATGCCTGGTGACAAACAGCAGCACTCTCTCCTTTGAGCCCTGCCTGCCACCGGGAAGCCCATCTGAAGTATTAATCTTTGGGTGGAAGGAGTGGAGGAGAGTGCTCAGCCATTGTCCCCAGGCCCAGGCTATCTGAATGGGGCTTTGTGAGTGCCCCAGCTGCCACTGTTCGCGCTCCATCTTTGGGCTCTGGCTCCCATGTCCCCTGGCCACACTGACTGGACGCCTCTGTGCAGCTGTGGGGATGTGCGCGGACAGAAAGGTCAGGTGACACACCATTTGTCTCACACATACAGGGATTTGCTTGTCATTTCAAAGTGTGCTATTCAGTTGCCATGGAATCTGAAAAAAACACCAGAAAGGGTGGCTACATTTGGAGTTGTTAAGTTGTTAATGTCCCTTTTTCGGACCACAGCTATTTGACCATTATAACTATCGGAGTGTTTACCTTACAAAGGAATGCTCGAGGGTTGATAGACAGTTAAATTCACATGGGACATGCTCTTCACACTTTTTCTGATCGTTTTGTATTTTCACAAAATCATTATCTTTGATTTTCAGACATGTTCCAACATATTCTGATTTGATATGTAACTTGTTCATGGTTGGAATGGTCATAATGTAGTAGTCTCCAAAAACTGATTCCAAAAGTATCGTTTATATATTAGATATTAGTTTCTTGTACATGTGGTTCCCAGAAGCATTGGTGGCAGTTACTCATTTGTTGTCCATCTCTGAGCTCCTCCACAGTTTTCTGAGGCTCCAGCTGAGAACAGCTGGTCAGCCCTTCTGCCACCAGTGAACTGGGCCCTGCTGGAAGTCCCCTCATGAGGAGGCCCTGAGGCTGAGACAAACAGACGAACCCTTCCCTCTGACAGCTCACTAACGAACAGGCCTCATTAGGCCCCATACACTTTCCAAAAGGAGCAGCCATTGTCCTGATCCAGTGTGCCACTGCACAACCAGGACAATGATCACCTCTACAGGTTGTGAGGTAATGGTTCAGCTAATGTCAACCTCTTCTTAACCTTTGTAACATTGGTGTAAGCAATTCTGAATGTGTGTGTGTGTGTGCGCGCGTGCGCGTGCGTGCGTGTGTGTGTGTGTGTGTGTGCGCGCGCGTGCATGCGTGCGTGCGTGTGTGTGAACAAACAAACAAGTTAAGTTAAGTTACACTATGTTCAACTTAACTGTGAGCCTGGTTAAATCTCTATGTCCCAATGAGCATTGACTCAAGATACTTTTGTATCTGTGGACCTGAGTAGATGTTGCTTATGGTGTTGGTGGCAGGGGGTGATCACATTTGAAGAGAAAGCATTATTACATTTGCAACAATTAGTAACACTGTCTCCTTTTGTATATTACCCCATACTCTTCCCAAACCCAAAGCAGTGAAAACAGTGGACAGTTCTCACCCTTCCTCACCCAACACAACCTCGGCTCCCCCATACCCCGCAACTAAAGCTCTCTCTCCAGGCAATTGCCACTGGAGTGGAAAGTATTCCAGTGCACAATGCCTATGGTCTCAATGGGTGCTTTAGCATGCCACCAGTGCGCTGTCACCAGCAGATGGGGAGCTAATTAGAAGCCATTAAAGGGCTTTGATAGTGTGTGTGGGAACCAGGCGGAGGGAGACGGTTAGAGGGGTGGAGTGGGGAGAAGCCACTCAATGAACGCATATTTACTAAGTGTTTGTATCCCATGTGATGAAGCTGTGTTTGGGTATTTCGAATTCACAAAAGAGGCACAATCATATTGAATCCCAAAACAAGTGTAACGTTTAAGAGACAACATGATGCGTATGATTATTTTACAGTAGTCATGGTTTGACCTCATACGCCCTAGGTCCAAGAGCAGTAATTTACACTCTAACAACAACATAGGGAACCACTGCTTCTCAAGACCCTTATCCTTATCACAACATGAATTATAAAGCAACATTTTGTGGCTGCAAACAAATAAAATGGTATTAAAATATGCTAATAGCCGTTTTAAGGTGTTTTAATATTATTTTTATTGATTGAATGGATGACACATGGATTCGTACAGTATCTCTCTAAGTCCTGTGCTCTTACTAAAGATTAACCCCCACGGCTCTATTGCCTGCACAGTGAAAAGTCGCACAACAAGCCGGGTGTCCAGGCTCCAGCCAGTCTGCACTTGTGATGACACATGGGTGAAGCAGGGCTGCCACAGGAAGTGACTCCCAGCCACTGGCGGCTCAGTCATTACACTGCCCAGGGAAGTGCCAAGGCAAGCCACACCAGGGAACACCGCACCAGCAGCCTGGCCTAAACACAAATACAGACACAAAGTCAACAGATTTCAAAATACTCCCCGTAGCATTCCTGAGGGGAACACCAAAACGTTGGAGCTGTCACTCAAATGCTCTATTACAGCGACACAGAACTGGGCTGTCACTGACTTTAAATGTATGCGACGATAAAGGTTCTGTTTTTGATCAATTGTATCCTAAATAACCTCCTGTTATCAATAGTTTAATTAGTTCAGCATTTACCTAAAGCTTTCTATTGATCAGTCATTTTATGACAGCCGTCTGTTGAAAACTGCTGCCGAGAATTTTTCAGAACATCTTGAAGAGGCAGGATTCATGTGGTCATCAGGAATGTAACAAGTACATTTCTCCATTGTGAGATCAATAAAGGCTATCTTATCTTATTTTAAGAATGTCAAACTTTACCTGTTGATCCTCCACTCACAACACTTGAGATACAGCTTAACCAACTACATATATGTTTTAGGGTTTTGACATACTGGTCTCATTGCTCAGTTTAGACAACAAGAATTGTTCAGAGTCCACAGACTACACACAGTGCACTACAATCAAGGCACGGTTCATTAAAAAGCGTGAAGAATCTATTTTATTCTAGTTTTATAGCAAATAGTTTGTATGTTTACACTGCAATAAGAGCCACAACCAAATAAATGCAACAATTAATAAATAATGTTAACCTACAATAATATCTACAATTGCATTTAACAGTGTATGGAAATAAGAAAGAGTGTCCCGTTGGATTATTAGAGTGAAAAAGCTACTACATGTTTTGAGCACAGAGTGCCAGAAGTCAATCATCCAGGAACATCTGCAGTGAGATCTGACATTGTTGTGATTTGTTAAATGCTTCTGTAACCCCCACACCCTCCTCTCTCTTTCTCTCTCTGCCTCTCTCTCTTTGCCCCCACCTTTCTGCTCTCTCCCACACCTGTGCACAGGTGTGATCATTATCAAGCAAACAGGAAGAGCCTGACTGGGAACTGGAAACTAATCCTGCAGATGGCCTGACGTGTTTGTGTGTGTGTGTGTGTGTGTATGAACATTTTCAAACGCTAAAAATGCAACATAGAAGATACTACTTTTTTGTTTCTTATTTGTATAATTATTGTGCCGTGGTGGCCTCTGTCTAAGAACACATCTAACCTGCTACTATATTGGTGCTTTTCATGTTTCAGGAAGTAGTATGACCCCTTCTTATTGTCTTCAGTGCAGCCGTAGAAGAGCAGCACAAGTGAAAAGCATTGCTGGAATGTCCTATTTCCTTCGAATGAACACATGCACCAACTTTTCCCCTTGTAGCTTCCTGTACTTTGCTCTGGCAAGTTATTTTCTGTAGAGATAAAAAAAAGGGCGTATTAGCTGATACATTTCCACTTTGACCAATGGAACAATTTATTGTGAAAAAACTGGGGGTGGCGATATAGCTGGGAAACACAGTCTAAGGAAAGATAAACAATTGTATGCAGGTGTTTGAAATGGACTTGAAGGTATTGTTGTGATATTATCAAGACCATTAAGATTGAAAGTTTGATGGAAACAGGAGTACCCCAACATGTCTTGTAATCGACTAGGGGAAAATGACCCTGTGGCTGCATCTATACAGAGGGCAGTAGCCCTGGGACAGGCCACCAGTTCTATGTCAACTCAAATCAAGAGCTAATATGTTTCACTTTTCTGCATGATCTTGCCTGTGTCTTGGCTCTCCCCTTGCCTTGATGTGCTGTAAACAGGCTAAAAAGGGCCCAGCTGTGTGGAGTTATTGTTGGTGTCAGTAGGAAGTGCTGATAGCTTCTGCAGCGGAACAAAAGCTGGATGAGGGGAGTGGAGGGGTGCTCCAGACACTGTGGCTCCAGCCTAGATTCTCTCCCACAATCCCAGCACCGCACTCCTATTGTTCTGCCCACCAGCCCTCCCTCGCTCCTCCCCCCGGCCTGTCAGCTGCGACCTAGGACACAGGGCAGAAAAAGAATGGGGGAAAAGTTTAGAAGAAAAAGTTAAATAAGAAAAAAACTTTTACAGGCTACAATAGTACATGTGAACCATAAAACTGAATTTTACAGCAGTTTATTATTTGAACACTATAGAACTATTGCCCAAAACAGTTAAAAACAAACTTGCAAATTCAACAAAAATAGGCTGGAAATAAAATACCCTGGCCTTATCTACTTTTCCCCCTAGACGAAAAAGTTAATAATTTTGAATAAATCTAAATTTTATATATAATCAAAGTTAAATTAAATTAAGCTCATTCAATTAAGATTTGTATCTACACGCAATTTCACACGTGGGTTCTACAGCCCAGGTTTCCAGAGTAAACCTCGTCTTATTATGTTGAATGCAGCTCCTTGTAAAGGTGACTGCGGGGACATCTGTAACAGAGGCTTTGTGGAGGAATGCGCCGTTATTGCAGTTAAATGGCGCCTACTGTGTGTGTGCGTACTCGCGCGCAAACGTGCGCTGTGCAGGTGCGCGGGACTGGCTCCCAGGACTCCTCGCGCTGTGCAGGTGAATGGGGAGTGAGTGTTTGACGTATCCATGGAGACCGCCCGAGCGGCGCCAGGCTGACAGGCGTCAAGGCTCGGATGAATGGGTGACGTCACCGCGCTGGCGCCTGCCAGTCTGCTTAGGCTTGTTTGGACAATCTGGGGGAAGATTCAGAGCAGAGCGCTGTGATGTGAGCACACAAGACTGAGCACACACTGCAAAAACATGTGAAGGAATCCGTGAAGCGGAGACACGACTAAAAAGAACTTTATAAAGAGGACATGTCAGTAAAGCGGCGAGGATAGAATACCACTTTCGAACGCATAATGATACAATTTAGGCTATTTGTAATAGCATTAGGCTATACGCTTGGAGACTCGTTTGGTAGCTAACATTTAGGCTATTTTTGATAATTGTGACTAAATCGCTATTTAAAAAAGCACACTATGCCTTTGCAGAAGTTGGAGTATAAAACAAGCGTAAACTCGTTTTGCTTAGCATAGGAGGTGAATTGTCAGTCTGAAAACAGACAATTCCGTCTTTAAACGTTATATCATCTTAAAAATGTATCAATGCCACTTGATTGCATTAACATTGGCATACATGTATTGCCTTGAATTTAATTCAGAACTCATAACCTACTTTGCACAAATAGCCTACACAGCACATATTGGATCAAAGTAGTTTTAACAGGCTTCACTGTCCCCAAACTCACGTTTACCTTTATCCTGAATCAATAATTGTTGTAGTCCTGCACATCTGCAGTGGCATTAACTCTGGTGGGGAATCTAGGGCACTGTAGCCTAATTATCAACCATTCATTCTATTCACGCGGTCCCATCCCACACACATTCTCAACAACCCTCTGTCCCCAGGCCATCTACACCTGCAGAGTCCCCAAGCTATGGACAGCTGGATTCCCACATATTACCCATAAAAGACACACATTTGTTTCCATTTGTAACACCATCCCTAAAACAGATTGTAAATCCCGATAACCAGGCAAGGGCTGTGATTGGCTAAGAAGACTTTTGTAAGCCAGCCCACCACTGCGCACACATACACCTTATTGGTCCAGCTTCTTCAAACAGGACGGCTCTAGCGCGCTCACTGTGCGTACCACTATAAAAAGAAGCAGATGCACCCATGTGGACTTCACGAACTGTCAACATTGCCTCAGCAGCATCTCGAAAACGGTCAGCATTCTCCCTCTTCTTGGAAACTTAATCGACTTACGAACCATCATGAAGGTAGTTGGATCTACGTGTGCTCTGAAGACCAAGGTGGGCGGCGAGGACGTGGTGCGCTGCCTCTCTGACCAAAGTATGACCATCGCGAAATGCAAGATCCCACTGCTGGACGAGCAAATGAGCGTGTTTCTTCAAGACATGAACAACTGCTACAGCAAATTAAAAGAGCTGGTGCCCACGCTACCCACTAACAAGAAGGCGACCAAAGTGGAGATTCTTCAGCATGTAATCGACTACATCTGGGACCTACAGGTTGAGCTGGACGAGCCCGAGAAGAGCCGTCAGCACTCTATGAACAGCGTACCACGAACGCCCCTTACAACTCTGAACGCAGAGCTGGCCAGCATCTCAGTAGAGGTAAATATATTCTATGTCATTGGCTGCACACACGCGTAAAAGTCTGTGCGTGATGGTGATTGTACGTGCGTAAAAGTGCTATTGGACTAATTTGTATCATGTTTCTTGCAGAATGGATGCTCTGATGACAGAATCATGTGCCGCTAATGTGCGGAGACTCCCCCTGTCACCAACCACAGCGAGTTGAAGAAAAGCAAGGCTCAAGATGGGATCGCTAACTTCAGTGCCCAAACCCTTGAACTGTGTTGGGACGTTTAAACTCCCACAATGCTAGCGTTATGTGTGGACATTTTTGGCGAGAACCCTCGATTGTTCCGAGGGTCCCCAGAACATCACCACAGAAGATCAGAAGACGTAGATGGACCAACACTGTCCAAATAGACTGGGTTAGCCCGGGGACCAAGACAGATCAGTGCAACCAGCGTCGCCTGTTGTTTGTTAGTTTGAAAGAAAGCTAATGTTTCTGTTACGCTCTTGTATTACACGTAAACCTATAGAGAACTTTTGTAAAAGTATTTAGTACATTTTCTCAGAATTCTGAGTGACAAACTGTATTGTATATTACAATGCCATTACGTGAACATATTGTTTTCTTAATAATGTAAATTGTGTTTTTATTAAAACAAGACAACTATTTTTAAACATGAACATGAGTCACTGACCTTTCTCTGTTATAAGCAACAGTATAGTTGCATGATGTAAATGATGTGCAATAACACAATGGTTACTGAGTGGTTCTACAGCTAAAGGCTAAAGGCTTGTGGCCCTGACATAATTAGGACTACATGCAGCTCCTGCCATATTGTGTTGTCAAGAAGGGAGCGTAAAGTTGTTGTCACCTTAGTGTTACACCTAGCCTACAAGACGCTGCTTACTTGGTAGAGTTAACAAAACCAAAGCTAGAGGTCACCATAAAAGCGGAGAGCCTGTTAAATTTGTAATTTGCTTCTCTGCGGGTCATTAACGTCTCACATTACACAACTCCCACCACTTTAGTCCGATGACAAGTCACATTATTGTTGTGAAAGGGATACTGAGAATAACAGACGTAAGGGACTCACATATAATGGGCTGTTTACAAATTAAACTTTTACTCAGTTATCAAGCAATAGTGATTTACATAAACGTTATGCACCTGTTGCTTTCATAAAAGCCTTGTGCATCTCTACGTTCTGGGATTGCATGAGTTAAAGTGGTTTTGGCGAGGCAATTCCTTATAAGATTTATTCTGTCTCCCTGGTGCAATGTTTTTCCCATTTCCCTGCGGTGCGATGCGCACAGCTGCAGCCCGGCGTGGCCAGTGTGTGATTGTGTTTGTGTGATAGCTTTGTGCCAAGGGCAGGGGAGGGCGGTAGGGCCCAGACTGAGCGGCGCCTCGGCACACCTGGGGAAGTTCAGGTTAAATAGCTCCACATTCCTCAACACACAGCTGATTGAAACATTAACAAACAGTAATCCACGGGCCAGGCCGCAGATGGGCCGGGAACCAAGCCAGCTCTGAGAGCAAGAGGCAGAGACGCGCTGGCGAACACGTTCCCACAGTGCACTTTATTCTATACAGCTTTAATTAAAAACAATAATAATAACAAGTCTCTGGAAATATGACAGAGTTGTTCACACAAAATTAGGGCAATTAAATGAAAAAATACAAATGTGCAAAATGTATAAGTGGTTTATTTCCGAAAAAAGTTTATTAAGGCCATCAAGGTCTACAGTAACTGTATACAGTTTGGTTGATGATTAAAAATTATCAAACATTACGATTCTAACCTCTGGCACATCGTCATAGCTTAACAAACGTAGATTGACATCCCGATAGCAATTTTCTACAGTGTCAGCGCCCTCTTCCGGCCACAAGAAGTCCAACATCACGCGCATTAGTGTGACCTAATGAAAACATAAAGCGTGGGACAATGGCCCCCTCTGGTGTTAAAAAGCAATAGTCTACGGTCGGAAACCCTTAGCTCAAAGAAAGTGTCAAGTGCACGAACACTTAAGGCATTTTGACTTAGATTTTTTGAGTATATTTATTTATATTAAGAATTAAAGAATAAATATTCAATCTGTCCAAAGGTCCATCACTAAATCCATGAGCAAAACGAAATATTAGTTTTACACATTAAAATAACTTAACACACATTCATAGCGTTGATAACAATTGCAATGTATAGGTTTCTGTTTTGACTGATACTAATTTCAAAGAAATTCCAAAACACAACCGCAAAGCTTGTTTAAATAGAAATTTATATTTACATAATTAACAGGAAAATATGCAATGTATATCCCCCAAGACGACAACTTATCTTTAAGATAAAGAAATACAAATACATATAAACAAATCTTACAGTTTAAAAAGGTATAACTCGAACATTGCTTTCTGTTGAAAAAGTTTATTTTATTCCACTGATATTTGATAAATTTATTTTCCCTCTGGTTATGGCATTTCAAGCCATCCCTAACTGTACAGTAATACCTCAGCAAATATGACATAGGCCATCCTGTATGTGCATAATACATAATGCAATAATAAAATCGTACACAAGAACCCTCGTCAAGATGTGTGAAAGTTTCTTTGGATCGAGCATGGGGAAAAGGTAGACAGTGTGGGTTACGAATAACAGTAAAGAAAAAAAAAAAAAAGGAATAAGAAAAAACAAAACAAAAAAACCCACCAAAATGCTGGTTGGACAAGGCCTGTTGGTGAACTCAAGACACTAACGTAACACACAAAAACACACAGCTGGTTGAGTTGCTCCAGGCAAACAGTTCTGCCACATTTAAAGAAAACAATTTCTGTCTGATTGTATGAAGAGACCAAACTTTAACTTATCAGATACTCATTACGAGTAAAAGTGCCTTTCTAAAACATGTAATCAATCACTTTTTGCAACAACAAAAAGAAGAAATACAGGATTCAGAAAATGTCAAACAATATACAAAACCCAAACACAACTGCGAAGGCAAAACAACAAATAAAACCAAAGGAGTATTGACACATGAAAGACAAATACATCCAGGTCTCATACTTGTGCTATAATGGGTCTAAAAACAGGATATATTCTGTAGAATATTTACAAGTGTATTCACAGAAAAGTGTAACATTTAATACTGCAGTACCATTTGTTTGCTTAAACAAGGGTTGCAATTCTCAGTTTAGTCTACAGCTCAGAGGCTACATTTATTGCTCCAATCTGCATAAAGCCATAGACTGTGTGCTTGTAGCATCAAATGACTAATAAGATTGACTTACCCAAAAGGATAAAGGAGAAATATGAAAAAAACCCATTGTTGCAAAAGGCATTGAATCTCTAGTAAGGCTGTGATGTAGAAGAAATATTGCAATATATATTTTCCTATATTGAAGCCTTTTGGTAAAGTGCATTTACAGTCAGATGTACCATAGTCCAAATTGGCAGCCAAATTGTGTCCTGGGTCACCATCTTAACATGATTGATGCACACAAGAAGAGGGGAATATCAATACACATTCATTCCCTCCAGCACTTCCCCCAGGACAACATGAAGAGCTCCACAATTTTTGGCAGTAGGTCCATTTGCTGTCACCAGACACAGGCCATCAACAGTACTTCTGTAAACAGGAAATCATAATTAGTCTATTATTCATAAATATAAATCTGCCTTGACCTAAGCTCAACTCAGTTCAAGCTACCTGGTCAGGTCCCATTGGCATTCTACCCATCCCCATTGGGTTCATGCCCATTTGGCCTTGCATCTGTCCAGGCATCTGGCCCATTTGACCCCCACCAGCACCACTAACTGGACCTGGTCCAACCATAGAGTTGTTGTTCATCATGATCGGTCCAAACTGGCCTTGATTACTCTGTTGTGGAAACTGCTGCCGTGTGTATGAGCTGTGAACAAAATAAACAAATGGAGTTACATTTGTATATAAAGTGCGGACAAATAAAACTTAACGCCACCGTACTTGTTCCGTGGCATGGCTCCTTGTGGCCAGCCCTTCATGTCTACCGAAGGGTACATGGGACCACCCTGGGGGTTTCCTTGCATTCCTGCCATCATGTTTTGAGGAGGGCCAGCCATTCGCCCTGGCATCATATTTCCTGTTGACCGGTTTCCTGGAGCCATGAAGGATGGCTCCACCTGTTGGCTCATACCTGCAATTGCAAATTAATAGTACTCAATGTTTTTTTTTTTTTTTTTTACACACAATGCATTTTGTACAGTACATTTCAAATAAAAAAATAAAAAAAAAGATTAACGTGACTACAGACCGTAGTTGCCTCCATAGTTGAAGCCCTGCTGCCCTGGCTGGTTTGTGGATGCACTTCCCATAGGGTTTTCCATTCCTGCTGGTGCAGTAACATTTGGTGGGGGACTGAAGGCCCCAGCTGGCCCCTGGCTTTGCTGTTGCTGCTGTTGTTGCTGCTGCATTAACATCATCATACGCTGTCTCTTTATCTGAAGGGTCATAATCTCTCTACTGCGCTGTGCCATCATTTGAGCATTCAGAAAACCACTCTACAGACACAAACATGTTTATTGTACACAGTAATAATAACAGAAAATAGTTAATAATAAAGCTCACAACAGAGTACAGACCTGATTACTCATGCCTCCAGGTGCCATACCAGGTTGCATACCTGGACGCATGGCAGCTTGCCCTCCAGAGGCACTGTCCATCTTCATGCCTTGTCTCACCTGGTTCATGAACTGTATTATGTACAATGTTCAAATTATTACATTTATAAGTAATATGACGCATTAATTGATATTATGATGATACAAAAAACAAAATTGCATAGGCCATGTTATTCACTCACCATAATACACACTAATACAAACTGAACTGAGCATTGGATTGTGTGCTGACCTGCTGTCCTTGGAGTCTTTGCTGCAGCTGCAATCTCAGAGGTTTGGTGGCATTCATCAAGCGAGGTCTCATCATGTTTAGCCGAGGGTTTCCCATGTTGCCCATTCCTGCCATGCCAGGAAAGCCTCCTGTACGGTTCATTTGATTCACCATTGGGTTGAAGCCTCCGGGTGACTGGCCCTGCATTGTATTGCCACTGTACCCCATGGAGTGTGATCCAGGGGGACCAGGGTAGCCCTGGTTGTAAACAGGCTTTTGGTCGATTCCCATGGAGGAGTCTGGTGCAGGGAAAGGCTCAGGTTGAGCCTGACTTTGATCCTGACCTTGCTGGGGTCCCTCAGGTCCCTGAAACAGGGGTGATGAATTGGAATCATAAAGGAAACATTTTACTCTTTTATTTGCCACAAATACCATACATGCATGTACCTGGCCAACTATTTCAGGGATTCCCAAAGCTCGGTCGATCTCCTGCAAAGCCATGACATCAGCTGTGTTGAGCAGAGAGTCCAGTTGATCCAAAAGTGCCCGTTCTTCAGTTGGACCGTCACATGCAGCTAGCGGCCCAAGCAGCTCATCCAAAGGAAGACCAAACTGGTCTCTGAAAGAAACATGAGGAAGAAAAAGTAAATAATTTGCACAATATCCATCCATCCATCCATTTTCTTCCGCTTTATCCGGGGCCGGGTCGCGGGGGCAGCAGTCTCAGCAGAGATACCCAGACTTCCCGATCCACGCACACCTCTTCCAGCTGTTCTGGGGGGACCCCGAGGCGACACCAGGCCAGCACGGAGACATAGTCCCACCAGCGTGTCCTGGGCCTTCCACGAGGCCTCCTCCCAATAGGACATGCCTGGAACACCTCCCGAGGGAGGCGACCAGGAGGCATCCGATACAGATGCCCTAGCCACCTCAGCTGGCTCCTTTCGACGTGGAGGAGTAGCGGCTCGAGTCCGAGCTCCTCCCGGGTAACTGAGCTCCTCACCCGATCTCGAAGGGTGCGCCCAGCCACCCTGCGAAGGAAACTCATTTCGGCCGCTTGTATTCGCGATCTTGTCCTTTCGGTCATTACCCAAATCTCATGACCATAGGTGAGGGTGGGAACGTAGATCGATCGGTAAATCGAGAGCTTTGCCCCCTGACTCAGCTCCCTCTTCACCACAACGGTCCGATACAGCGACCGCATCACTGCTGACGCCGCACCGATCCGTCTATCGATCTCACGCTCCATCCGTCCCTCACTCGTGAACACGACCCCGAGATACTTGAACTCCTCCACTTGAGGCAAGGACACCCCACCGACCTGAAGCGGGGAAGCCACCTTTTTCCGGTGGAGAACCATGGCCTCAGATTTGGAGGTGCTGATCCTCATCCCGGCCGCTTCACACTCGGCTGCAAACCGCCCCAGTGCGCGCTGGAGGTCCTGATTTGAGGAAGCCAACAGAACAACATCATCTGCAAACAGCAGAGATGAGATTCTGAGGTTCCCAAACCGGACACCCTCCGGCCCCTGGCTGCGCCTAGAAATTCTGTCCATAAAAGTAATGAACAGAACCGGTGACAAAGGGCAGCCCTGGCGGAGCCCAACACGCACCGGGAACAGGTCTGACTTACTGCCGGCAATGCGAACCAAGCTCCTGCTACGGTCATACAGGGAACGGACAGCCCTTAGTAGAGGGCCCCGTACCCCATACTCCCGGAGCACCCCCCACAGGGCACCACGAGGGACACGGTCGAACGCTTTCTCCAGGTCCACAAAGCACATGTGGACTGGTTGGGCGAACTCCCACAAACCCTCGAGCACCCGATGAAGGGTATAGAGCTGGTCCAGTGTTCCACGACCAGGACGAAAACCGCATTGTTCCTCCTGAATCCGAGGTTCGACTATTGGCCGGATCCTCCTCTCCAGCACCCTGGAATAGACCTTACCAGGGAGGCTGAGAAGGCTTCTTCCCCTGCCAGCGGATCCAGCTCACCACCAGGTGGTGATCGGTTGACAGCTCAGCCCCTCTCTTCACCCGAGTGTCCGAGACACGCGGCCGGAGATCAGATGACACAACTACAAAGTCGATCATCGACCTCCTGCCTAGGGTGTCCTGGTGCCACGTGCACTTATGGACATCCTTGTGCTCGAACATGGTGTTCGTTATGGACAAACCGTAACTAGCACAGAAGTCCAATAACAGAACACCACTCGGGTTCCGATCGGGGAGGCCGTTCTTCCCCATCACCCCCACCCAGGTCTCACTGTCGTTACCCACGTGGGCGTTGAAGTCCCCCAGTAGAACAATGGAGTCCCCAGCCAGAGCACTATCTAGTACCCCCCCCAGGGACTCCAAGAAGGCCGGGTACTCTGCACCGATGTTGGGCCCGTAGGCTGAGACAACGGTGAGAGACCTGTCCCCGACCCGAAGGCGTAGGGACGCGACCCTCTCGTTCACCGGGGTGAACTCCAACACGTGACGGCTGAGCTGGGGGGCTATGAGCAAACCCACCCCAGCCCGCCGCCTCTCCCCGCGGGCAACTCCAGAAAAATGGAGCGTCCAGCCCCTCTCCAGGAGTTGGGATCCGGAACCCAGGCTGTGCGTGGAGGTGAGCCCGACTATATCTAGCCGGTATCTCTCTACCTCCCGCACAAGCTCAGGCTCTTTGCACAATATAAATAGACAATTTAAAAACACAGTAGTGCAAGTTGTCAATTTCTATTGCGCTGTGCAAGAGGTTACCTGTTTGCATTGCTCTGGGGTCTATCCAGTCCCATTGCAGAATCAGGCCAGGAGGGGGATTGTGGTGTGGAGCTACCAAACAGGTTCATACCCAAATTGGATTCATTGGGTCCTAAATAGAATATCAAAACGATATGAAACGTTCAGCAAATTAAAATTAAAACTAACTGTATATTTAACTGTGCTATCAAATGAGTGTATAACACCAACATTGACATACCCATCTCCATGAGCTGCTGCTGAAGCATAGATCTTGTAGCGCCTGGCACACTGTTTGAACGATTGATCATAGGGCCTCCCATTGGACCGGAACGTGCCATGCCAGTGTGTCCTGGGCCACTGGCAGGATTTGCAGTGGATCTCTGCATACCCCAGTCTCCTGGTCCTGATCGTGGTGGCATACCCATCCCTCTGCCCCTAGCTCCTATGAAACAAAAATATAAATTTTACTGACACAATAAAATCGTAATATTTCACGTTGAAAATTAGTAGTTAACGTACTAGTTAGATTGCCTTGTTGTGGACACAGACTCATGCTTCTTGGAAAGCCATTGGACATCCCCCCTGGTTGAATAGCAGAACCCATGGTGTCCTGATTCATGAGAGTTGGACATGGGACATTTCTTCTGCCAGCTATACTGCCTAAAGTAACATCTCCCATGGGTTTAGCATCAACAGATAAAGCTCTTTGATAGGCAGAGCGCTGCCCTGAAGGCATGGGGCTTCGCTCGACATCTAGAAAAGAAAAATGTACAATCACTGCTTTTATTTTGGTCATACTCTCACTAATTTAAGCAAACGGTAAAAAAAATATATAAAATGACAGATAAACGGTGTGTACAATATCTATGTTGAACCTTAAGAAAAACATCTGTACTATGGTTAAGCATGATGGAATATTATCCAGGCTGGTTATGGACTTACCATGTAACTCGTCTGGCATGTTTCCTTGTTTGTTTCCAACATTTTTTCTAGCTCTAGAGTCAGACTCAGAGAAAAAGCCAGAAGAAGCTCGAGGAACTCCGAGAATTGTTTCAAGAGTCTCCGACTTGACCATAAAGAAAGCAATATTATGTCAACTGCAATGAATGTATGCTGAAGTGGTGACATTTACTCAAGATTCTTACCTCATCTGATGGCTCCAGCTTCACTTTGTTGTCCAAGGAGCTTGGCTCAGCATTAACCCCTGGCCCCTGAGGGCCCCTTCCTTCCATCTCTTCCAGCTTTGGTTTGCCATCTCCATTGTCACCGCTGCTGGAGTCATCCTTATTGAGGAGGTAGTGCAGGAGGGCATGGGACCTTTCCTTCTTAGGGCTGTGCTGTTCTGTTTTAGACTCTGGTCCACGAATAGTTGCTGGTGGGCCAATCTCTGTTCCTCCAGTTTCTAAGCCACTCTTCCCTGTGGCCTCTGCTGTGATTCGTGCCACTTCGTCTGGGGTGTTACCATTTTGTAGTAGCTTGTGCAGTATTTTGTGCTTCTCTTGCAATGACTGGCTTGGCAAATGTCCAGTACCAACAGAGGAGGAAACCAGCCCAGTAGAGGAGGACACCCCGGTTGAGGATGAGGGACTAGTAACTCCGCCTGTTCCATCTTTATTATCAGTGGTGGAAAAAGGTCCAGCTCCTGCTGGGGGCACCAGTTCGTCAGTGGGTGATGTGAGGAGCTGCAAAAGCTTCTTGTGGCACTTTGTATCAGGGACTCGTCTGACAGCCTCTACTCCAGTTTGAGCTTGGCTCTCCGGCCTGTCTGCAGGAGCATCGCCAGTGGGAGTGTGCTGCTGTGGCTGCTCTCCCCCTATAGCCAGAGAGGCACCTGGGCTCTTCGAGTCTGAGTGGGGCAAAAAGCCAGGCTTACAGGTGACTCCAGAGGCCTGGTTGGTTGAGTTAATACTCGGTGAGCTGTCTGGTTTGTGTCGAGGGGGAGAAGTGATTGGGGAGGACATTGGATTTCCCACACCTTCACTTATGGCTTGGAGTGCATTGAGTGAACTGCTGGAAAATGTTGTCCCTCCTCCGGCCCCTGAACTAGCTGGATGTGCTGAGCTCATAGGAGAGTTCATACCTGAAATTATACCAAAAACACAAATGATAAAAGAATTGCCTATAGTTACAGTATCTTCTTGTTTACATTTTGAGTTTGCCATCTTTGCGCCCTATGTCAACAATAGAAGTAGCAGACTTCAAAGTCTTTTCCCCCCGAAAAATAACAAAAAACACTAACTTTAAAACCATATTATGACTATAACTATCAAGTCGCACTTTTTCATAGTTTGGCTGAGGATGCGACTTGTACATAAAAATATATAATTTCACATGTTTTCACAACGACAGCCGCTAGAGGGCGCTCTAGGCGTCTGTACCAGTATCTGCAACTCCTGTACCATTGAAGATTTTAAAAAACGGTAATCAAGTGCAGAAGGAAAATTTGGACTAAGCGAGAAACTTTTAAGGGACTGTCAAAAAGCGAAGGTTACTCTTACTGCATTGAAGAAAACAAAATAAGCTCTGGCTGACCAGATTTTTAATATTGTAGCAGTAATTTAAAATACCACACAACATGTTCCATTTTATTAATTAAAATTAATTAGGCCCAAATCCACACCTGGTTTAGAGAAACAAAACAAAAATAAATTGGGACTGAATCAAACACCTTTCTATGTGTTAAGTCATTGATGTTTTGAGTTCTTTTAGGTAAACCTCTAGTTTGACATATTTAATTTGTGAATAATACTTACCACCAGGAGAAAAAGGACTAGCTCCTATTTTGGGGCTTCCCCGGAGTCTTGGTGAGCCCATAGCATTGTGGGAAGGACCATTCATTGCTGGGTTGTTCTGAGGGGGGCTGATCATGCCCATACCATATCCTCCACCTCCAGGTCCTCCACTGCCACTGTGAAACTGACCCATCTGTGGACGCATGCCATGGTGTCCCATTGGGTTCATATTGTTCATTGGATGCATAGAGTTAATTTGTCCCGTGTGGCTCATTTGATGCATCTGATTCATAGGATTCAGGCGGTTGTTCGCTGTGTATGGAGGCAGTCCTCGTTGATCACTCAAGCCATACCCCCTGTTCATGCCTGGGCCCATGTTCAATTGTTGATTCTGGCTATTCACCCCAACATTTGGAGGTCTCATGGCTCCACCTGGATTTCCTCGATAAACATTCTGCTCCCTGTAATGTGAAAAACATTGAGGTAAAAATTAAGTTTTAGTCAATAAAACTGAGAGGATAAGGGAATACGGTATTAACAGCCAAAGCTGTAGCACCTCTGCAGCAGGTGTGTGGAAAGAAAAGTGGGTGGTTCACTGGAGTTTGGATTCCGACAGAGTTCACTCCTGGTTTGGGCTGTGACTGGGGTGCCATCTGACAGTGAGAAACGGTACAGAGGTGTCTCTGCATGGCCGTTAAGCAAAGCTGAAATCAAGAAAACACGGATGTAATAAGGCGACAAGACCTTGTTCACTTGAGCCACTTCAAGTTAAAGCAGACAAAAATGACTACGCACCATCTTGGTAATGTCGTTTGTAAGACCAGGGCTGCCCCTCACTACGGTGCAAGAACATCTGCATACAGCGCCTAACCAAGTCCTCCCAGCCCGGCCGCATGGTTGTGTGAAGAGATGCCTGCTGTTCTATTTCAATTAACTTGCCTGAATAAAAAAGGGCAAAATACCATTTGATTTAATGTATTTTCAAAAGATGTATTGCCATAAGCTCAAAGTATAATTGTTTTTTAAAATCCCATCACCACTTACCAGATAGTTCATGACGAGTACTAAATCTCTCTGTTCTTTCTACAGCTGTAATGCGTCTTGCCACACAAATCATACATGAATGAAAATCTGTAAAGATTGTGAATGACGTTTGAAGTTAGTCTTTGTGGCATATATAGTTGGGAGAAAAAACACAGTGCCAGATAATGTTCAGACAAATACCTTCTCCTTCCTCCATCATGGCTCGTGGTTGAGTGAGAGCAAAACACTGCATAGTTTCATAGCGCTGGCCCCCTCTTTCTTCTGAAGGCCGGTTCAGGAGCATACGGCAGTTAAAAGTGTGACTTCTCTGCCGAAGTGTCTCTCCACCCCATGGCGCCCCATTTGGTGCTGGAGAAAAAGCTGATCGTATTCATATATCATATTTCTACTATACATTATGAACAGGAATGTCAATACAGATTAACAAAGTCTCACCATTGGGCTTAGGGAGGTTCTTGTGAAACTCTTCTCTGTCATCCTCATGGATTATGTTGTAAACACTTGTGTTTATTAGCTCCTCTTGCTTGTATTGTAGATAATGTGTCACATTATCTGACACAAATACAATACTGCCCTCACGGTTTACCACAAACAGAAAGCCATCCAGTGCCTAGTGCAGAATAAGAACAGAGATAGTTACATTAACACTTTTTAAAATTACATAATTTTTTTTCCCTCTGACACTCAGTTCTGTTCCTAGTCTGACCTGTAGGAGCAATGGGCCCAGATGATCTTTTTCAATGACCCCTTGACCAGTAGAGGATACGTCAGCCTTTTGGACATCATCATCACTACACGAGCTTTTTCCTGAACATAATAATGAGACAAATGAAATTACATTACAACAGATAATGTTATTCTGGAAGATTTGTTCATTGTCAAATTGTTGTTGTCTTACCATATGTCACTTTATTTTATCTTATTTATTTAATATTTTTTATTTTATGCATGCCCTTATAGCCTTATAGTTTAACGTTCTTAGCTTATTTTTTATCTTAATTCTGTGTTATATGTTCTATGTCGCACGTTTGCACCAAGTAAAATTCCTAGTTTGTAAACCTTGTTCACAAACCTTGGCAATAAACGAATTCTGATTCTGAAAGTTCAATTCTAAAAAGGTGCTTAGTGGCTGACCACCAGATGGCAGCAAAACATAGGGGCGCATGTTTGGCATGCCTTTCTATTTTTGATACAAGCATGTGTTGAAGGCTTTGTCCGGGAGCACACACATTATTAGAGCAGGCAATCTTGTCACTACAGATTTTACACATGCTAAGAAATAATGCTATGCCATTATCTTGAATAAGTCAAAAATGCTTAAAAAGTGTAGTTTGCTTGATACTGAGAAATTATTTGATAGGATTAGGAAATAAAAAGGAAGAGACATTTTTCTGACACTGTACCTACAGCGCACTATTGGGGCCAGCAGAGCTCTGCGACTCTATGGGAGGAATCACTTGTGATTGTGCTTGGTCTTCATTACCCACATCAACTCACTAATCTAATCACAACCAAGCATTAATATGTAAAAAAATAAAAAATCCAATCATTTCAGACTTGAAAAAGTCTTTAATTTGCTTAGCATAGTCTGCTTCCCTAGTCATCAGTGTCCCAGTGGACCACAGATGCAAAGTGCAGTGACAGCTCTGAGCCATGACCATTGTGGATTGTCTCGATTACTGGTGTTCATTTACTATCAGCAACACAAACTGCCAAACTGCAAGTCAGTGTGCAGCCACCTGGCCTTGAACCACGAGCAGCATCTATTTAGAGTCCTGGAGGTTTCCTTATTTTTACAGTATGTCCACACTAAATATAGAATTTAATTCACAGTAGGGTGCTAGTACCTTGCTCTTTGATTTGCCTGATCTGCCTCACAGTTTCCTTGAGGATGGCACATTTGTCAGGCTTGACGTTGAAGCTGTCGATGTTGGAGAGGTTTGCGGAGATGAGCTCAGCCAGTTCTTCTATGTACTTGCTCTCCTGTTCCCTCCGACGCTTGTCACACCTGCTGGGCCACCAATGGGATTAGACACGTTGCCATGACAACCTCACCTCCTCAAACCCTGGCCGTATGGCTTGCATATGGACGAGGTTTAAATGCTTCACACAGCAGTTAGCAGCAGCAGCTGTAAAAAATGTGTTTCCTACTGACATCACGAGGAATAAAGTAACAGGTGGGCATAGAGGAACAAGTATTCCTAACTGTACGCACCCTAGGCCTTGCGGATCACAGGTGGAGTGTCTTCGTTTGCGGTCAGAGCAGAGCGACTCCAACGAGTTGTCAGAAACACCACTCATCTTCAGCACATATCAGGGCCTAAAACAACACCATAGAGTCAAGGTCAGGGAAAGCACAAGAGTGTTGTGGAACATGTTATCAAAACTAGTAGTGCCTAATCCAACATAATACAATACAATGTTGTTTTAAGAACAACACTCACAAAATATGGCACTTTAAATAGAAGCAAAAAAAAAGGGTGTGTGTGGGCGGGGCGGGGGGGGGGGGGGGGGGGGGGGTATTGGTACTTTATACAGAAAGTATGAATTCTATAGATTCACGGGGCACTGCTCTATTTGTAAAACCTTGGAGAGTGAAATATCATCTGTTCCACTGCGCGGAGCGACTGATGATGATGATGTAGTGTTTGGAACCTCGAGGGAGATGGGTCATTCAGCGTTCAGCCAGCCTAACCACAAAGAAATACTCCACTAGCTAGTACCAATCCTTGGTACACCTAATCTGCATTTCAAACAAAAATGAATGGTCACAAACTGGAAATAATACCACCAGTGTTGAGAAAAAGGAACAGATTAACTTAACTTGCCTAAAGTACCAAACAGTTCATTGGAAGAAGACATTATTGCAAAGCTCAGTCACGTAAAGGCTATTGCTGAGGAATACAAAGCAGGCTGATGTTGCATCCTTTTTTCCCTCAGTAATTTTTACTGCCGTTTCCTCCATACTATCCATACACGACACATCCGTCAACACCCTCCCTAACAGGGCGTAGCCGAACTCGGGACTCTGCCCTTGTTTTCCTGCTCTGGCACTGCCCTATATTTGACCTCTCCAAAGTTCATGTTAAGGAGAG
This sequence comes from Proterorhinus semilunaris, assembly GCA_021464625.1. Taxonomy (NCBI): domain Eukaryota; kingdom Metazoa; phylum Chordata; class Actinopteri; order Gobiiformes; family Gobiidae; genus Proterorhinus; species Proterorhinus semilunaris. The sequence continues at coordinate 17,811,998 of CM038344.1, forward strand.
CTCTGCAACAACTGTTAAGGTCACAACTTATTTCTCAAATTCCATGCACAAGACCAAACACATTTTCACAAACATAAATACATTTAAAATAAAGTCTTTCACTGATTCTTTTTGTGGATTTCTGTAAATGCTAAAACTCCGGCACACAGCACTTTCAAAACAGTGAGCTCATTCCAAAGTGGAAAAGTGTAGAACGGATGGGAGCGATTATGCAACTTCGGCCCTGCACATGCAGGCCAGGACATGCAGATCAGTCCCCGGCAACTGCCAGTGGTATTGCTAAAGACATACACGTTCTTTGCATCGTAAATCTATAAAGGCATGCTTCTTGTCTATGCACCTTTCTTCATTCCCCCTCCAAATCTGCCCTTCTGGCTGAAGTTAGGATACTCTGCCTATCTTTGGCTCACCTCTGCTACACTATAGCTACAAACACTATACAGTGCGCTTTCTGGCTTTGGATTTTCTCCAATTCCATTACTAACTCTTCAGCCTGTACATATCAACATGTTTGTACGATTTCTAAAACAGTGTGTATTCATCAAATGGAATGAAGTTTGCAGAACTTACAGAAAACAAAATTAAAAAACACCTCCCACCTATGTAAACCACAGATAAGTCTGAACAAGCCTGGCAGGATGCCACCGGCCTGAATCAGCCTAATGAGATATGCTCAGTGACACAGCGCAAGATTCACACAAACCCAAAGTGGAACTAAAAGCACAAAATCACAAGCTGTAGCTTAAAGCAGTGTTTCTCATCCTTTTTCTCATGGATACCCCTGAAGCCTTTTAGTTATACTCTGAGTACCCCGAACCCCCAGGGTTCTGTCAATCATTTAAAAAGCAAATAACTAAAGACTAGATCAGTACACATATAATCAAAATAAGCCTCAAACTCAAACTCACACTATGTCTGCAAACTTTAATTGGAACAACTTTACTCTGAAACACTCAGTCAACCATCTGTCTGTTTAGTTTCAATAAATTCCAAAAAGGAAGAAATATTGTTCCAAGTACCCCCACTATAGACCTGGGCAAACCCCGGACAGGGGGCCAGGTCTGGACCGCCAAGCAATTGAATCTGGGCCGCAGCTCATTTTCTGTAAAAACATATTTTTCTGGCATATTCTGCGCTGCTTTCAATACACAACTGCGTTGCTTCTGCGGTGCATTCGCACGTCTTTGAGTAGCGCTCAGTAGGCGCCGGGACATCACCTGCTAGTGTGGCCTCAAATGAAAAAGTGGCATACGAAGGCTAAAACTGGAGGCAACGTGTCGTTGGACGGAGCGAGCGATGTGACAAACAGAAGGACCATGTGCCTCGTGTTTTTAAAGACTGCGCGGAAGATTTGCTCTCACTGAGACAGGACTCTTCATGGGCCATGGCAGTGGACAGCGCATTTCTCTGCCTTCATAATTGAGATGCTCACAGACAGGTGCCTGATCAGCCTCTGCCCGCACAGCTGTAGGAGCGAGAAGTGTGTTGTTTGAGAATCATTATTCCTCCCTTGTCTTGTCTATTTCTGCAGAAGACCCGTTTGGGCCTGGTTTACATGTGGTTTAGTCCTGGTTTAGACCTAATATGGCTCATTTACACTTTATAGTGTTATTATGTTATTATAGTTCTACCAAATACCAATACCAGCTATTCAAAATACACAATTCAGTGCAATGTATAATAGGATAAAGTTAAGTGGAATAAGTTATTGTTGGTGCGGCTCTCTGACTAAATTTAGGTTTCTCAAGTGGCCCCTTGTGAAAATGAATTGCCCACCCCCTGCCCTACAATATGCTCTCGTACTTCTGGTTGGAAAACACTAGTTCAAAGCCCAGTGCGAACAATGATGTGTCTGTTAGATAAGTGTGTATCCGATTTTTTTTCCACAGATCGTTGTAGCTCACCTTGGCAAGTACAATTCACTGTACAGCTCCATTCAGTGTCAATGTCTGGACATCTCCTGAAAGAAAAACAAAACACAGGTCATATCTCATGATAATTATCATAATTGAATAAATTGTCTTATCATCATCAGATGTTGTTTTCTTAAATATTCGTGGGAAAAGTGATTTTAAAAAGTGCACAGAAGTTGATATCCTGTTTGTGTCCTCACTCTAGCTTTTCCACTGCGTCATGACTTCCCTTTCCAGGAAATGTGACCACAAATCCACCCTATTTTACATATTCTGATTCTACGTCCACATGCTGGTTCATTCATACCTATAGCCAAGAGCCAACATTGGACCCTTCCGGATTCCTTAAGCCCAGCCAGCCACAAACTCAGCCACATCCAAACATCTAAAAACAAAACCACGAAGGACAAAAAAAAAATAATGTATACATTTAGTAGTCATCTGAAAACCAAGTCATCTGGTCTTGGACGGGACTTTTTAACGGGAGTCATTTGGCCACTCAGCCAAGTAGGGTTGCTCAATTAATTATATGAAAATGAACTGAAATGGTTATAAACCCCTGGGAAGCACCATAGAATCCGAGTGTATGCTTCTGCAGCTTCTTGGATGAGAGGTCAAGAGTCCTTATCTTAAAAACAGCAAAATGCCTTCAACTAAAAATAACCAGATCTAGTCCAAATTATTACTTTTTATCAGTAAAGCTTAAATGGCTACTGCAGAATAAAGTATGATTGCTGTGTGGAGACTTTTTGTGATTCTCCACCACAGACCACTGTTCTGTTCACATGAGTACTCAACACTGGGCCGCAATTGAGCTAATTCTGCAGCTAAATTATTCAACACTGGGGCAGAGAGAAAAGTTGCCCCTTTCTGTCTGTAGACAGCAGTTTCATAAAAGGATAACCAATCCAAGGAATAGTTCAAACCATTCAACATGGCTTATAAATAAACATTTGTATTAACAGCCAGCTAATAACTTGTTTTGATACAGTTAAACAATCTTAAAAAAACACACTTCCCTGACTTACTACAAGTCAGGAATCAAGGCATCATGCCACACAGCATAGCCCGTGATGAAAATAGTTTGCCACATACACACACTTTTGGTTATAAGCCAAAACAGCAGCAGTGTCAGTCAGTCGAGGCCAAAATAGTGAGGGGCACATTCCAACTCGGGCTGAAATGAAAAGCCTGCAATTTGAGCTCTCTGAGACAATGACTAGCAGACCTATCAATAAACAACACAGACCCACCCAAAACAAAGATCACGCTAGCTGCAGCACACTCACGCTAGTACATACCACCAAAACCAAGACTGAGAAATAGTCTAATAATAACAACTACACAGACTTGTTTCATATGTGAAAATAGTAAACAAAGAACCAGAGAAAGCCATTTCTCTTTGAATCCCGGCAAATGGGACTCCTCACACTCAGACAGGATGCAAAGTTATAAAGCAACAAAAGGTGTCCACTAGACTTTTAAGACATCAAGTGCAAAAAGGAAACAAAAGGACTGAATGACTTCCTGTTTTGCTTCAAAGAGCATCTCCACCTCCTGCCAAGCTTACAGCCAGCTGCACAGTGGCTTTGGTGCAATCAGAGCACACACCAATTGGACGATAACACTCCTCAACCTGTAACAAAGACTGGCTTGCGCTATTCCACATTACATTCTGTATGCAAGAAGATGCACAACAAGCTATATGAAACTTAAGCTTTTCCTGCTTGCAGTAATCAGCCAAATGTGCCATGCAAAGAACTTTACTCATGTTTACTACGGTGCATTTCTAATGTTACTTTTAAATGTACAGTTCATCTGGAAAGTATTCAACCCCTTCACTTTTTCCACTTTTTACGTTTCAGCCTTATTCCAAAATAAATGTCCTTTTTTCTCTTATCAATCTACACACAATTCCACATAATGGCAGAGTAAAAAAGGTTTTGCAAATGTATTAAAAATAAACTGAAATATCACATGACCATATTCATGTATGAGCCATAAAGTTGGTTTCTTCTCGAATAGACCTCAGAGATAGGTTTGCATCGAGACACAGATCTGGGGAAGGGTACAGAAAATTGCTGCAACATTTAAGGTCCTGAAGAGCACAGTAGCCTCCATCATTCGTAAATGGAAGAAGTTCAGAACCACCAGGACTCATCCGCCCAAACCAGCATTATTCTGAGGAAATGGGAGAATCTTCCAAAGCAACAACCATCTCTCCAGCACACACCAGATGGAAGCCTCTCCTCAGTAAAAGGAACATGAGGGAGAGACTCACTCTCAGACTATGAGGAACAAGATTCTCTGGTCTGATGAAACCAAAACTATTTGGCCTGAATACATGCATTGTAGTCTGACAGAAACCAGGTCCTCACCTGGCAAATACCATCCCGACAGTGGTGGCAGCATCATGCTGTGGGGATGTTTTTCAGTGGCAGGAACTGGGAGACTATCAGGATAAAGATGAACTCAGCAATGTACAGAGACATCCTGGATGAAAACGGCCCGAAGCACACAGCCAAGATACAAGGGAGTGGCTTCAGGACAAGTCCGTGAATGTCCTTGAGGGGCCCTGCCAGAGCCCAAACTTGAACCTGATTGAACATCTCTGGAAAGACCTGAAAATACGTGTTCAGCGACACTCGCCATCTAATCTGAACTTGTGAGGATTACACAAGAATGAGAAAAATACCCCAAATGGAGCTGTGCCAAGCCTGATCATACCCAAGAAAACCTGATGCTGTAATCGTTGCCGAAGGTGCCTCAACAAAGTACTGAATAAAGGGTGTGAATAGATGCGATATAAATGAATGTCAAACTGCAAAACCTTCTTTTTTTTTACGTTGAAATTAGTTAGTTGTATTTGGGTCACAGCTCACCCTGACAGTTTGAAGGTGTCACTGGAATGTTACATTGATACAGATTATATCCCCATGGTATTGTATACTCTTAGGTTTTAATGTAGAAAAGTCATCATCTGTTATTTTTTCCATTATACAACAGTAATTGCATTAAATTCCAAGGTTTCTCAATTGTATCCAAAAATGTTTTCAAATTGTTTCAAAGTAGAGAATAGGTAAAACTTGTCTGCTGTGACCCACCAGAAAGACATGTTTTGTAAATGATTCCTGTTCAGGGATTTGAGATTTCTGACTTGAGCGACAGAGGAGTCAGAGTTTGATGCCAAGAGTGTGGCCACATGGTGAATTACGGCGATGAAGGGGACACATGTCAAGCATATGTTGTGAGTGTGGATTTTGAGAAAGTGAAGCTGTAAATCGTAAAAGCTACACAAGCAGCTGTGAAATTCCAGCAAAGTTCAAAACCCAGGCTTAGACTCTTCAGCTTGTTCAAAAGTGGTGCAAATGAGATTGTCCCATAGTACTTTCGGATTGGTAAGGCACTCTACGTAAATGTACATATAAATGATACCACAGTTACATTCGGGGATATGGCACCAACAAATAATCATCAGATAGTCTACATTTTGTCCGTCCTTCCACAATATTTCACAAGATGACGCTCCAATAAAAACATTGTTCACATTATCTGAGGTCGATTGATTGATCTGAGAAACTACATCTACAGCAGAGGGTTAAAAAGTCCATTAAGGTTAAAAACATACAGGACTAAAAAAATAAAATGAAAAACAATACAATACATTATAAGAGCTACGTTTAAAGCGTTGGATCAACATGCCATTTTTGTAAAAAAATGGATAAGTGATTTGTCTTTACTTTTCAAATGCTTATGAACCTTTGATTTAGACACAGAAAAAAATAAATCCTCTACATTTGCACACAACGCCAGTAGCAGGTTGGCATGGGTGGGTCTGTTTTCTCTCTCGCACAAACTGCAATGTGGGGACAAACCCATAGGAAATAAATGAAGGTGGAAACAAAGAGATGGCAGATTCCACAGCATGTGTGCCTTCTACGCCGATGTATCATTACCACAAACAAAGAGGAACAAGAGGAGGTGCCGCACAGGTTCAGCCTCAACTACCACAACAGCATCCATACAGCCACTGTAACATCCCTGCTGCAATCGTCTTCCTCTGCAGGCTAGAGGTGTTTACAGTGCCCGATAAGACAGCTGGGTTGCATTATAATTTGAAGAAGAGGAACGCAAGCAGCTTGATCACACACAAGGCTAATATTATGGAAATGAGTTCATTAATCAATGGCCCAGCACCCTTGTATCTGGTGTGTGGGGGTGCCACAGACCTGCCTGCGCTCAGTGCTGCCTACTACCATTATACTCTGCAGTTCTTCAATTCTCTGATAAGCGGAAGGCAACAAATACTGAGCTGGCCCATTTTTTTTACTGGGGGAGAAATTACATATTGGGATATACTTGTAAACATATACTACATATGTTGTAACAAATGTAATACACACAATGCTTGAATTATTTACACAAAATGTGCAGTAGGGCAGGGGGATAGGGCCTAAAATATCGATATCACGATAATATATTTGACGATATAAACGGACATATTGCTTCAAAAATCCAGCCTTAAGCCTATTAGGAAGATTAAAAATTACGAGATCATATTTTTTTTATTGCGATATTGATATGCGATACGAAATGGCCCACCCCTAATGTGTACTGTATATAGTGAGCCGCCACATCACATCGACCTGAACTCAACATACAACTATAGGAATGAGCTAGTCTCTTAGTGTCTCTATTTGATTATAACCTATACAATAAGTGGGTGTTTAACTGTAAAATGATTTACACCCAGTTTAGACATAATTTAGGTCTCTATTTTATAAGTTGGTACTTTGTAAAGAAGCAATGATTTATAAAGAGAAACAGAAGTAATGTTGCAGCTGTCGCACTCCTGGTGCCACTCAGTGAAAAAGCAGCTTCATTTCATGATCAGAAATTTTCCCTTTTCCCGTTGTGGTCCCCTCCCGCTGCCGCTCCCTCCTCCTCCTGCTGCCTTCCTCGCTGGATTGGTGGAGTAAACACAGGAAGAGAGCGGGCTCTGTTCCACCACGCCAGAGCAGGGGCTGGGCGTTCCTCCCGAGCTCCTCTACTGGGGTCAAAAGTTTACCGTGGTTTTCATTTCACCTTTCCTCAGCCAATCACAGTGCACGCACCGCAGCGTCTGAACTCTGACCCCCCGAGAAGAATTCCACTGAAAAGATGGTCTGACGCCAGTTTCATGAGCACCGCCCCTCCCGTCTCCCCGTTTTCTCTCCCCCTGTGCAACTCCTTTTCCTTTCTTTCAACTGGACGGGTTTCACGTGTTGACAGAACCGATAGGTGAGAAAGATTCCACAAGTGCTGCGGAGAACATCAACACCACAGCACACACAAAACTTGCAAAAAGCAACCGAATCCAAAAATGGCTTTGTTTATATTTTTTAATACAGTAAAATCCTTTTCAGGTCAGGGGTTAATTCATGCGTCACAATGGTCGGCTACCATTATACTGACAGTTGTGCAGTGTCTACAACTGGTTTTACAGTGGAAAAAGAATTGAGACTCATAATTAGGTTTGTTGCAAAAACAATAAACAGACAAATAAAATGGGAGGCAATAATCGAGCGTGTGCCTCTGACAGAAAAATGTGTTTAGGGATCGGACGAGGATACTGCCATTTCCAACATAAAACGCATTTTAATGATTAACTTCTCCAGATAAGCAACAGTGAACTCACACAACTCAATGAGTCCCCAATTCTCATACTGATGGTGGTGGAAAAGCTTGCCCTGGATACACTGACTGAAGCAAGGCTGTCAATATGCCAGATGGGTGAAGTGTCTTGTCCAAGTAAGACAGTCTGCGCAGGTTGGAAGTGGATTTGAACCACTGACGTACAGTGATACCTTTTGAAGGTATCTTGAAGCAGCTTGTGTGACTGAATGGGGACTCCTCAAGAACTGGTTGACCTTCCATATTTTGCGACTGGTGTTGAGGAATGCAAACAATGATGACCAAAAGATTACACTATGACAGAATTAAGCTAAAAATGAAGTTAGATCGAACACACGTGCGTTTGTTTTGTCAGTGGACAGTGAGTGAAGACCACAGGAAGAGACAACCTCAAGGCAGGTGTCGCTTTAACAGCAGGCAATATTTTCCATTTCGTCCTTCAAAAACGGAAAACAGATTTGATGCAATGAACAATCATGAGTGCGTTTAAAACTATAATAAATTATTGAACAAATGTGTGTAAAATCCCGCGTCTTTAATGATGCCATGGAACTTTGTCATACATGGCTTGACTTCTCTTTGAACTGAAAACCACAATAAAAGTACAGACTTGTGCGCGGGGAGAGTCGACTGGCTCGCAGCGGCAGACAAGTCGGTGTTTATGTGTTTAATGAAAGAGCTTTGAAATTACAGGTGAACTATGGGACTCTGAAGAGAAAAGCCAGTGCCGTTACTGTTGAGCTGGCACGCTTCTGTTCAAGTGCGGAGTCTGTACAGGTCTGAAGTGCCATACGAGGCCACAGCTGCCTGAGGATCCAACCACAAACCACACCCTGCTGCCACGTGTTTAGAATCCAGTTCATTTTGAGATAAATTCAACCAGTGTGTAAACAAGGATAAAAACAATGCTCAATAAACCATTTAAGGGTGTCAATCTGGGACATATTTAAGCAAAGTGTGACTACTTTGGTCAATCTCAATAATCGTCATAGGACTTTACAATCAACAGGTTTACAGACATTTCTTTTCTATGGCACAAACAATACCTAGTTTGGGAATTTGGACGAGACAATAAAGACTTTTGTGCGTTAAATTGTACTTGATGAAAGCATTTGGTTTTGTTTGAGCTGAGGTTTGAATAAAAGATGTATCTAATTATATGAATCAGCACAATGCATTTAATTTATTATGAAAAAAATCTAATCGAAAATCGAGATCAATCAATATGGGGAAAAGTAATCGTGATTATTTTTTCCCCCCAAAATCGCCAAGCCCTATTGTAGCCCTACTGCATCACACACACAGTATAAGGTGTACACTACTATTTTTTTTATTTCACTTTACAGTTTTGATTTGTAGGATTAGTACACGCAAACATGTCTAAAAATTGCATTATCGATAGAAAATATTATTTACACTGACTTGGAAGTGAGTGTATGTGAATTTACAAGCACACAAACAGATTTGCTCTAGCTGCTCTGTCGCTATGTTTTGGACTTTGATGTTTTTTTTTTATTGTTTATAACAAAAACATGGTCAGTTAATAGATAATTGTGTTTCCAATTATGGCTAAAAATAAACAAGGTTATTACAGGGTTTGCAAAGAGATCCACTTGCATTTTTAGAAAACTTTAGGTCTTTGCCTGTTGCTAAAACGTCCTCTGATTGGCATAGAATAGGAAACTAGCAATAGTTAGTCATCATCCCGAAGCCTTTGGTAAACTGAAGTTCAGTGAAGCCTCAAAACTGTGATTTAGATGTATTGTTACACACCGTTTAAGGATTGTTGTGTTTCTGAGCCGATGTTTTAATGTTTGGCAAAATGAACCGTTGAAACAACCTCAAAGTGCAGTGCAACTTTTACATAGCACACACAAATACAGTGAAAATCTGATCATTTTTCTTCAAAAACTCCAGTCAGCTACAGCTGAAAGAGCTGCCAAACATCAATGGGGTTTAAAGATACGCTGAGGTTCAGTTCAGTTATTTGGAGGGTTTAGTTTATTGTAATTCAACTATCCCATTTATTCTTTTTTTTCTTTCTGTATGTACTTTGTTGTTAATACATTGCATATTTCTTGTAGTACGGTCATTATAATCATCCACATTGTTTGTACTATATACTGGATTATATCTTTTACAAAATATAAAAAACAAAAAGACCCATTTTGGTGATAAATAATGAATCTTGATTTCCATTAAGTCATATTTTAGGACTTTATCGATTTCATCTCTTTAAATGTGTATTATATAAATACAATGATGGAGTAACCCACTGGTCACCGCTTCACCACAGAACAAACCATGGAGAGTACATAAGGTTTACCTGAAGCTCTAGGTTGATGACTGATGTGATCCACACGTGTCAAGGAAAACTGACAATTTGGGAGACAGACTTTTCTTCAAAGATTTAAAAAGCTAGTTTTAGTCTGGTCAAACGTTTTTAGTGTGTGGAGCTTCAAATCTCGGGTTTGCGTTTGAGGCGGTTAAATGCGATGGATAATAATAAAGTCCCAATCATTGTCAGTGTAGCCTACAGTCGCTGAAACTCGGTGGCTGAAGTGAAGTGGCTCTGTAAGTTCTTAGCTTTCAAATGAGGAATGTCTTGTTCCCAGAAACTTGTGTTTGTGTTCAAGTGCAACTTTGAACAGAGTTCAACTTCAGTGACTTTTTTTTCCAAGCACTGAGAGCCTCGTACAAGAGATTGATTAATGAAAAAAGTAAATCTGCAGATCAAATTGATCTCCAAAATAATGAAAATGGAAAACGAAACAACCTTAAAAAATAAATAAACAAAAACATTTAAAAAGACAGTCTTGTTTTTCCTTCTGCCTAACAGCATCTGGTAGCAGTTATCTTACAAACCAACTTGTTTCCAGCCATGCCGTCTCTCTACCCCCAAAGCATTTTTATAAAAGAGGCCTTAAAACAAAAACACAAACAAGGTCTCGCTAACATTTACAAAGGTAACAAAACTGGGCCAAGCAGCTACCCTCCCACTGGCTTGTTCAGGTGAAACTATTTTACAAGCATTCTTCAGCTGGGGGGGAGAAAGTTAAAGGGGGAGTTGAAGTTAAAGAGGAAGGGCAACCAGGGGAGGACGAGGGGGGACCACTGCTCTTGGAACCCCCTCTTTTACTAATAAACTCTTGCCTTTGTCCAATCAACGAGTACTACAGAGAGTCAACTGTTCCAAATCCTGGCTGGTTATAAACTTGAATTGGGTGCAATGATTGCTTCAGGCTGCCTGTGTAGATGTTGAAGAAGTGTGCAGAGCTCACAAATGGCCTGGAAAGTCTAACACTTGGGTATGGCCTCAGAGTTGAAGGAGAGGGGACCGCCTGCCTGCGCTTAGTAGACGGTGCTTCAGATGAGAGGCAGACAGCAGACTTGTGCCGCTTGACTTGGCCACCTGGCTTCTTCTCATACTCTCACTTGTTTGGGCAAAGAAGTGGTAAATATTTTAGCAAGAGAAACACAATGGTCTTGTTGAGGAGCGTTTGAGCCGGCTAAATTTAGCTGGCCTGGCACTGGGCACACAACTGTACCTGTTGAATCAAGAAATGCAATCAACGCTGAATCAAGTGTATTGATATGATGGAAGCAAAAAAAAAAAGATATACAGTATATGAAAAGCATATTCTTCAAAACCAACAGAGCACATACAGTGTTAAGTATGCTTGACTATAGTTCAGTTATGTCAGGTGAAGTCAAATAGAAGAATGCCCGAGCCTCTCTTTGGGTGTGCTGCATCTCTTACAGAGAAAATTACATGGCGATACTGGTCAGAAAGATGCAACCGTCGCACTGCATATGAGCTACGCCGAAAATACAAAAATTCAAAAGCTACAAAAAGCAGTAAGCACTCTCCACAACACAGAACTCAACTCAAATTTCCTCAAACAACTTTGAGATACTTTTGATGGTTTGTGTAAAATTAAAGGCCAATCCAATATAGAATCACAACAAATTCACGAAAACGGCTTGTCAAACGCCTTCCAACTCTACTCAAAAACAGAGTCCCTTCATATGATAATAGCTCCGTCTCTGTATCACACAGTGGCGGACATTTCACAGTCTCATGAATGAGCTTAATTCAAACATCTGCAGTGCAAAAAAAATGCAGCTTGACAAAGACTGATTTGAGGGAAGGCAGCCATCAAAAGTATTTAATTGGGACAAATGTTATCGAGGCAAGCTATGCTTTGCCTTATGATTTCCCCAAAATGTGACACTTGTAAATTGGAACACTTAAAAAAAAAAAAAACTATGTCGCCGATCAAGGAAAGCAGCTGTTATCAAAAACCATGATTCCAGTAGTCTACAAGGAACTGGGGAAATGTGCCCAGACCCGATGAGACAAAAAGTGATGAGTTAATTAATTATTTGGAGCAGAGGGGCTTACGGACAAAGAGAAGAAATCATGCATCCAAGTCACTTCACCCCATCTGCAGTCAAAGAATCCCCCAAAAGATTGATTCATTGTTAACGCAGCCTGACACCCTGTGTGTGGGAGAAAGAAAGAGGCAGATAAAGGCACATAGAATGGGGGACAAGGGGCTCCATTTAGTAGGAATATGAGCAGAAGCATTTCATTGGGCAGGTTCCCACAGTGCCCACCTCACTTGCAAAAACATATGGGTTTGAGTGATTGCATTCCATCAGACAAAATAAAGACAATCATGGGCCAATACAGCTCTGGGGCATGGTGACCTGTCAAAGGCTGACCTGCAAAAAACAGGGGCCAATATTCTTTATTTATATCTAAAAACTCACTCGCTCAACACATTATCTTTCAATCCCATAGTTATCGGGTTTACTAATGAGTCCAACTGTACAATGACTCCATATTTTATAACAGGCAAGTGTAATTGTGCTAAATACTCAAGTCCGTATTCGGAACTTGAATTCGTAATACCCCAGTAGATCCAACACTCCTATAGGTAAAAACACACAAGTGAATTTCTCTGAGGCCAATTAAGTGCCATCTCAACTCTCGTCTTAATGCACAGAAGGTGTTGCTCAGTGTTACAAATCAGATGCATTTGTATTGTATTGACGCTCTGGCCAGACTATGACAGAGACAGTGCAGCTACGACTCAGCAGTTTCAGCAGAGTGACTTACCTACATTGGCATTGTCTGACTACGCATGATTTCGCTCTCCAAGAATGTACTTGAAAACTGGATGCTCAGCACACACCCTCCAAACGGCACAGAGCAGGCACAGCCGAACTCTCCCTGAACCCTTGATCTTGTTCATCTTCCTGTGCACTGTAAGACATCCATCTCCTTCTGTCAGATGGTCCGTCTCTCTCAGCCACCCACATCCACCTAAATATGATTTATCAGCAGTGAAAAGCAACATTTATCTTAGCCGGATGGTCCATTATACCCACCGTTACAATCGTAAATACGCAATCTATAGCAGTGCAAATGAATAACAGATGCCGGCGCTGTGCTGCCGAGTTAGTCACTAGAGGTTATCAAAAACACAATCGTTTCATATATTGTTAAATAGAACAGAAATCCATAATAAACATTTTGATATTGAGATTTTGGGACTTGAGGAAACCTTACTGAACCTTAAATGTTTTGCTATAATACCTGTAATACACTATCACTAAAATCAGTACTATAGCAAATGTACTGTCAACCAAAGTTTTGGGTAAAAATCTTTACCTTAAAAAAAACATTGTAGCAGTAGTAAGATCGTTACACACTTAGTATTACTTAGTCTTCATATTGTAACACATTTATAATATGCTTCTCGAGTTCAAAACAATTTAATTTGCTACAGGAAGAGGCTCAGTTTGGACAGTTAGTGAAATTTACATACATCAAAATGAGAAAACCAATACATTTTGCCTGCACTTTACTGCTTCCAGAACATAGTCCTCTCTGGCAGCACAGCTGTATCAGTGAGTAGACAGCAGTCTACAGTCCAAGCAGCTCCGTGAGGAAGACTATCCAAGTCTGCTTGCAGAGCCGATACATGTCCAAAGCGATCATGATGAACCAATGGCCACAAACACACCAGAAGCGTTCAAAAGTTTCTTTAACTCACAATCTGAGTTAGCAGCCTTTAGTATTAACACCTCAGGTAACTCAAGCAAACAACCCATACAAGAAGGCTCTCGTAAACTTCATTGCTAGAAAAAAGACTACTCACAAGAAGCTGACAAGGCAACAGCAAATATAAACAAATGTAGAAGGATTTATGGAAGCAGTCTTGAACTTATAAACATTCCGTAACAAGTACACAACATCGGTAAGGTGGCTCGCTGAGTGACCGTAGCCCAAACAGCCTGCTTGGAAACGAAGCACCACAAATTGTTTGGTAAAAATAATCCAGATTATATTAGCCTATATGTGCACCGATCAAACTCGGATAAACTTCATTGCTACTGGAGAATTAACAAAATGCAAATAACTCACCGGCTTCGACGCTTTCATTGAGAGGAGCAGTTTCTTTTACGCCTCTACAAACTCTCCGCCATCTTCGGCAGGACCGTGTTTGTTTAAATGGGAAACACTCCCAGAGCGCAGGGAGCCAGTTTGTAGCAGGCCGAAAAGCATTCTGGGTAATGTAGTCATTTTGCAATTCATTTGTCACCAAAGCTGCCGGGGTCGAGGTGTTTTTAAGTTTTAGTTTAATCTCCATTTCTTACTTTTAACTTGTTGCTCAGTCTAGCTGACTTGACCCATTTGTTATAGGCCTAGCCTATCCCTCACAAGTATCGCGCTTCACTTGTCTGCATACTCTGCGGTTTGACTGTCGGAAGGGGCAGTAGTCCATTATTTTTTTTATGAAGAAAAACACACAAATAATGGAAGCTCACTATAGGTAGGATACTAGCAAAATTGTCTATAATCTCACTGTACCAGACCAACAATTATACATAAACAAGGCCTACATATTTTGTTCCTGCTCCCATGTGTAATGGCCTCTAAAGTGTTGTGATGCCGCCTAGAACCCAGGCCTAAACCCTTTAGAGGCATTTAACGCCTAGATCACCCCCGTGTAACGATCAGAAATAGACCAACTGTATTTAGTTAGCCTAACTTTTAAAGTCAAAATTACACTAAAAAGAAACCCAACTGTGGCCCTCTGGGCCCCATCCCCCTTTAAACATTGACCTCCCCCTTCAATGACTATGACCCCCACCACTTGGTCACTCTGGACCAAAGAATGAAGATAACAGTAGGCCTACCCTATAAAAAGCCAGGATATCACCATCCCTAATGCAAGTTCTCAAACTGCGGTAGTCGTACTTGTACCACGGGTGGTACTTGCGCTTCTTTGGGTGGTAGGCCTAGTGGATTATTTGATATTTTGCCGTTATCAATTTTACATTTGCTAATACGAACTGGCCTTAATTATTATTAGGTTGGTCGGACTCGCCACCTAGAGTTGTATTGGTATTACTACAAGTTAAGGAAAGCTTTGTAACTTGTAGCCGATATTATTATAGATCCATCCATGTTTAGAAGGTCGTTTCAAAGAAAAATCGAGACTATAATTAAATTAGGAATTTTATTTATTTTGTATAATATTTATTGTGCATTTTATGAAAACATACTAGGCTATTGTTTGTATCCCTACTGTTTCAAACAGGATGGTAGATGCCATCCAAAAAAATGCATCCTCTGCCTATTTAAACAAGGTAAGATCTACATTCTTCATACTCTCAGGACAAAGTTAGCACAGACAATACAAATTACACTATACAACATACAATTTTCTGTCAATTAAGAAATAAGCTTATAAAGGTGATGTCTCCTTATTTAAACTGTTCACGGTCACGTGAAATGGGACACATTCATCTTTTGGCATCCAGGCCATTTTCGGCATAACACTGCAGCTCATAGTGTTGAACTTACGTATGTTAAAGCCACACCGCGTAACATTTAACTCAATAAACAAAGTAAATTAAAGAGTATATTTTATAAAAATATTACCAAACAAACACGTGTGTTTGCTTTGAGTGGATCAGCTATCCTTAGACCTGACTGTAAACTTTACTGGGAAGAGGGACATTTTCAGCTCATCTCCGTGGAGATGTTGACTAAAGACAGCAAAATATGAGATTAATATACGTTAGGTCCTCATCCAAATTCATTCTTAGATTCGGGCCAAACCCAGGACTTTTTAGCTGTGAAGCGCTAACCGCTGCGCCGCCCATGTTGTATTGGCAACATCCAAAATGTTATGCAGTGTGCCTTTAATATACTGTAGGTAGCCTAATGCAATGGAAGGGCTTAATTTGCATTTTCTCCACATATGTATAGCCAGGGCTGCACAATCATTCACTCACACTCACATCATTCATCCTGATTTATTGTCTAGCCCAGCTATTCCCAAGGAATATCTGAGATTATCGATCCGATAATCTCTCAAGGACCCCCCAATAATAACATATCTGTCCTATTAGGGAATTTGTTATTGTTTTACATCTAAAATGACATTACAAAAGCAACGTTTAATGACTGTAGGTTAAATACTAGTTTTAAGTAGTATAGTAATATATATGTACATTTGTTTTGTTTGGGACGGTGCATGTTAATGAACAAGCCACACCGGATTGTAGCCTTTGAGATAATTCCCATCTGTCATCTCCTAAACGCACCCCTAATTCATCCTGGCCTATTGGACATGTTTTTAGTGGTAAGGGAAACTGAGGAAATCTATGTAGACACGGGGAGAACATGCTAACTCCACACAGAAAGGCTTCTTCCCTGGTGGGAATCAAACCCAGACCTTCTATCTGTGAAGCACGAGCGCTCACCACGGTACTACCGTGCTGCCTCACTTTTGTAGACAGGTTTTGGGGAGCCTGAAGTGCCTACATGTTTTTAGTGATAGGGAAAACACAAGCGTCGAACCTTCTTCCTGTGAAGCACGAACACTAACCACTGCGCCAACGCATCAGCCAATAGATACATTAGTGTTGCAATATATAAGAGTAATATGAAACTCTTATAAATATATAAAAGTTATTTAAGCAACAGAGTATGTTAATTGAATAATTATGGGTAAAGAGGGACACTTTTATGATATTTTTTAAAAGTTTAATATGTCTACTTTACACCAGGGAAGAAAAATAGTCAAATATTTAACACAAAAGTTATAATTCCGCCTTTTTTTCCCCCGATGTGCTACTTTACCTACTACCATTTTCAAAAAAATTAAATAGCTTTAATATTATTGTAGCAACTACTTTATGTACTGTGCTGTTGGTGCAGAAGGAGCAGTCAGGCATTGACCTTGACCTTGAGACATATTCCAGTGTGTGAAGAGCATAAGTTCTTCAGGATGGTCAAGTTGTCCCCACCAAATTTATGTGGAGATCTTCACATTGTATTATCTTTCACAAATACTTTATTCAGATGTGGCTCAGAGAGAGGACGATCGGCAGCACATCAGTTTTTATTTTGTGTTGATTGGCCAAATATTTTTGCAGAGATATTAATATTTTTGGATTACAAGTTAGCTACAGTCCGTTTATGGAGCCTCATATAGGTGCGTCGGCGGAAATATGCTATGTTATAGTGGGGGAGTGCACTCCACTCTGCACACTGCTATACGATTTTAAGAGCCCCTTCGCCAGCCTTTATACCATACCATACCAACTTATATATATATATATATATATATATATATATATATATATATATATACAAAAATAATAATAAAAAAATATCACACATTGTCAAAGGCAAGTGAGAAAAGATGCGTTTTAAGAATAGTTGGTATGCTCTTTCCATTACTTAGTTTTAGTCACAAGTCAAGTGCCAGAGGAGAGGAGCTTCAGTTTTTTGGTCTCTGAACGCAGCAGTGAGGGGCCACACGGGGAGAGCTAATTAGACAAATTTAGACATTTAGAGTCAGGTGTGAGCCAACCTGAAGTCCAGTCACTTAGGTGTGGCTTAGAGCTGCCCTGGGCACTGAAAAACACACACTAGTTAAGAATTGTCTCTTGGTGCGAAGCATTGTCTGATGTGCATCATGCCTCGCTCAAGAGATCTGTCTGAAGACCACAATCAAGAATAATTGATTTGCATAAAGCTGGAACAACCCTGTGAACTGCTACCTTAACGTGTTGGGGCTGTTTGAGTGCCCGAATGATCCTAGGAGCTATGTTGTCTGGGGCTTTATGCCCCTGGTAGGGTCTCCCATGGCAAACAGGTCTTAGGTGACGGGTCAGACAAAGAGCAGTTCGAAGACTTCTATGGACAGTTTAAGAACAAGGACCGTGACGTCGCCCGGTATGGCGCAACCGGGGCCCCACCCTGGAGCCAGGCCTGGGGCTCGAATGCGAGCGTCTGGTTGTCGGACCTCTGCCCACGGGGCTCGGCCGGGCACAGCCCGAAAGGACGACGTGGGCCCGCCCTCCTGTGGACCCACCACCCGCAGAGGGATCCGTAGGGGTCGGGTGCAGAGAGGACTGGGTGGCAGTCAAAGGCAGGTGCCTCGACGACCGGGTCCGCGTGCGCAGCTTCTGGAGTTCGGGACACTAGGGGCCAAAGCTATTTGACAAAAAACGAACCCATTTACATTTGACATTTTATGAGTAATTTAGTCAGAAATGTAAACAATTCCAAATGGTGTACTCACTTTTTCCTCCCACTGTATACAAAAAATGGTTACGTGACGATATGGAATATGGACATGCTAAAAAACACATGTTAATCTGTGCATTTAGGCCACCTTTAATTTGTCAGTAGCCGGCTGAAAATATGGTTTGACCCCAAAAAAATGTCTACGAAAGGTTTTTCAATGGTTTTCTGTAGTATCAGGTGTGCTTATTAACATACTAAACGTCTACCAAAATCTGACATAATCTGGTCTAATTTTCAAAATGGCGTTCAAGAAGGTCGCCAAACCCTTAAAATGCCCATTACTCCTTTATTATTCATCTTAGACGAGTCATTTTGGTGTCTAACCCCATGTTTGGGGTATCTAGGAATCCAATAGGCTTGTTCAAATTGTAGTGACATGATTGCATAATTGTGAAATAGAAGATGGTGGACAAATGCTCTATACATTGACATTAGCGAGGTTGTCATGGCAACGGCAACGCAACCTTACATCGCTTCCCAGAGGCTTAGAGGGACATGGATGGATCATTTTAAAGCCCCAACCCTGTTCTTCCCAACACAATAAAAGACACGTCTCTACGACATTTACTTGCGGAGATATTAGCTAAAGTCTGTGAGATGAGCGACCATGTCGGCCCTGACATGGTAGACATGGATGGGTTTTAACCTCTCTGTTATCTCAGCATATTAGCAATTAGCATATTTACATTATAGTGAAATGATTGCAATTACACATTGATTACATATCTCTTATATATTTTTGAAAAAATACCTTTGATCTGCATCAAATTTACAAATAGACTCTTCCTCCTGTAAAGGTTGATTGTAGTCCATATCCTCAGCAACTACACTGTGGTGTTCGGCAGGCAGTTGTGCTATTACAGTGGGCCATCTGCAGGAGACTTTTCAGGGCAGCAGTTTTATTGGTCAGAACTGGCACAAACTGATTGTCCTCCAGTTTCCATCCCCAATCCACCGCATTCATGTCACTCCCCTTTCCAATCCACATAATCTGGTATTACACTCTGAGCAAATGATATTAAGTTGAGGACTCGGTATGAGAGATACGTTATGGGGTAACAAATGATTTGGCGGAAATGATTTTCTTGCTAAAAAGAAAGAGAGTAGTGAATCGGTATTCTTGCCACCAAACATAGATTGAGAACCATATGTTTACATACACTTCATAAAAAGACACATTTGCATTTTTTCTTAGGTCAAAAATATTTCTATTTGTCAAATTCCAGAGGAATGAGAGATCCAATTTTCTCACAATTTTGTAATCACTTTTTACAGAAGTATAAATACACTAATATTACTATACCTTTAATCAGTTTAAAGCCTAGATGATGATGTCATGACCTTGGAAGCTCAACTCTGGTTCATCCTTGAGTGTAATTTACAGACACTTGAAGGTTCAGGTTGGTTAAAACAATGATGGAAATGTCCAGTCATCAGACAGATCAGAAAGAAGGTTCTGTGTCCCAGAGATGAACGTGCTGTGTCTGAAATTTGAAGATCAACCCAAGAACAAATTAGAGGGGAGGAGCTGGGCCAACCCTAACTCCTCCCCGTTGGTCTATATCTTCAGCTGCAGGCTGAGTGGGACTTTTGTTGCTGACAAAGCCTTTTGGATGAGAGGCGAAACGTTCGAAGACTTCAACTACTGAGTACAGAAGATGAATCAAGTACCTTCATTGAAGACCAAGAACAAATGCAAAAGACCTGGTGAAGATGCTGAACCTGCTCAGAGTTTGTCATTATCCAGAGTGAAACAAGCCCTGTACCGACATGGGCTGAGAGAGAACTCTGCCAGGAAGAAGCTCTGACTCCAAAACAAATATTAAAAAGCCAGTTTGGAGTTTGCAAATAAAAAAATGATACAGACTTTATTTTTTGGAGACATACCCTGTGGTCTGAAAAAAAAAAAAAGAAAGACATTTTTGGCCATAATGACCATGGTCACGTTTGGAGGGAAAAGGGGGAATCTTGCAGCCTGACAACACCATCCCAACTATGAAATACACGGGGGCAGCATCATGCTGTGGGGTTGTTTTGATGCGGGAGGGACCGGTGCACTTCACAAAATAGATGACATCATGAAGATTTTACGTATTTAGAAAACTTTTTAAGCAAAATGTATTGCTACATTATGCATATGACTGATGAGTCACATTGGTCGCATGGAATATCGTGCAAATATTTATTTTTTATGTGTATATATATATATATAATTTTTATTGTATTTATTTATTTTATTTATTTATTTTTTATGTTTTCCTAGTGATTCCTCTGAGGGAGCTCTCTGCCCCGGGAGTTCTGGTTGGCTGTGGCCGTGCAGGCGCTCTCCTGGGGGTGCCTGGATGGAGGTAGGACGACTCTCCTGCACCTACTCCGGGCCCCCTGAGTTGGCGCTCTGTGGCTGTGGCCGATGGGCTGCTCCTGGGGCAGACGGCTCCTTGGATGGTATTTCCTCTTTCGGTCTATCTGTACTCGGCCTTACGTACTCAACTCTATGTCCATTTTTATTTAAGACTTTTAACTGCTGGGCTGTCTGTACGTATATGTGTCTGTGTGTGCGGGTGGGGAGAGGTG
Source organism: Proterorhinus semilunaris (assembly GCA_021464625.1). NCBI lineage: Eukaryota > Metazoa > Chordata > Actinopteri > Gobiiformes > Gobiidae > Proterorhinus > Proterorhinus semilunaris. The sequence continues at coordinate 17,832,779 of CM038344.1, forward strand.
GGGGGTTGTAGTTATTTATGTATATTTGCTGGTGGAGATGATTTTAATGATTTTTAAGCACTGTAAAGCACTTTGTGTTACATTTTGTATGAAAAGCGCTTTATAAATAAAGTTTGATTTGATGATTTGATTTGAAATCTCATGATGTACAAACTATGTAAATCAGATTAGAATATTATGATGTGTAGAGACTGAATAGGTAAATTTAACAGGCAATTTTTGTAATTTCTGTTTTTCTTTTGTAATTCTGTATTTTTTTTGCTTCTGCACTTTGGTTGTATGTTGTATATTTTAATTGTGGGTCTCTGTCCTTAAGCTTTGCGCTTCTTGGGATTCCCTTTTGCAAAACGAACCTCAATATCAACAAAACTGAATGATATAAATTGTCATGTTTTGTAAATAAATAATATAAAAACTATGTGGAAATATTGGAGCAACATCTCCAGAGCCAGGAAGTTAAAGCTAGGGCGCAGATTGATAACATTGCAGTCTTTCTTCTGCAGTTCCTCAGTCACAAGACCAATAAGTCCTTGTTAGTTACAAGGTCTGGAAAGGAAATCTTCTTCACAAACTCAATTTTGCATTGAAGGACCTTCACTGTAGCCATCACAAACTACGGTTGCTTTACCATAGTGACATATCAAGCAAAGAATATCATGAATGTCATTTGCAGAGTATATTACCAGATTATGGTGTGGATTGGAAAGGGGAGTAACATGAATGTGGTGAATTGGGGATGGAACCTTGAGGACAATTGGTTTGTGTCTCACCATACCCTCGTACTCATTTCGTACAGAGGGTCTTCTTCTTGTGGATCTTCACATTTGTTTACTTTGAGAGTCTAAAATGGTCCTGAAGAAAGCAGCTTTTTAAAGGTAAACAAAATGCTGTCATCACCTAAACCCATTTGAGACCTACAAATGTATTCTTCTGAGACACTGAAGAGGCACCAAGAGCCCCCACAGCTGTAGCACAGCCGAGGCGTCACAAGAGGATCTACAGGAAACAAAAAAGGACAAACGAGAGATGGCGAAAGACTGTTGTGAAGCGGAGGGAGGAAGAGGAAGGAGGAGGTGGAGCTGACCAGTGCAGGACACCACGCTCTGAAACAGGGACAAACCCAGGAGGCGCTGCACCATTTCAGAGGAGACAGAGGGCAGCCAGCCAGGTTTCTTCCGAGTGCTACAGTTTCCCCGACCTCCAAGGTCATGCGGGTCAGGTTGACACACAGTGGCAGCGCGACTCAGCCGCAGCAGCTCAGGACTAACACCTGAACACACTTTCGTTGTACAGTTGTACAATGACAATAAAGCACTTACTTACTTACAATTGAGCTCCGTTTTCAGGTGGGAGGGGTGAACTCCTTTTAAACGATTGGATCTGATTTTATCCAATCGCTAGCATTTTTATACACTCTCTAAATGGAAGGTTGAAATTCAACCGATGTAACGCGGGCACTGAGATCAGACCCAGACAGGCACGTGCACAGATAGAGCCCAGGTGGTGCTCAGGCACCTGCCCCTTTGCCCTGTGCCCTTTAAGTGCCCTTCTCACGACCAGTTTTTTTTTTCTACCAAAAAATAACTTTTATTTGTTTTATTGTTCTTAGTTATTTGCCCTACTAAGCCAACATGTGCTGAAAATTCAATGCAATAGTCGAGGTGAAGAGCAAAACAATGAGCCCTTGGCTTGAACTAAAACAGTATAAGCTACGAATCGAGGACAATCGCTGCATGTTGTTTCTGCCGAATTCAATTTCACCTCATAGTACTTAACACGCTAATCTAGTCGTTTACAAGTTGATGGAAACTTCTCAAAACCAACCAAATTATCACACTGTTTAGGCAATGAAATGGTAAAACTCACCACGGAGTTTTGTGTGTAGTGAAAAAAGAATTCCCAAAAAGGCCAAAACATTGTAAATCTTTTCAATGGAAACTAGAAGCTATTTACAAACTGCGTGCATTGACTACGAGGGGCAGGAGGGCGAGTCACCTGACAACTCCCAACATGCAACCCAAGAGGCGCTGCACCATTTCAGAGGATCAGAGGAGACTGAGGGCAGCCAGCCAGGTTTCTTCCGAGTGCTACAGTTTCCCCGACCTCCAAGGTAATGTGGGTCAGGTCGACACAGTGGCAGCGTGGCTCAGCTGCAGCAGCTCAGGACTAACACCTGAACACTATTTCGTTGTACGCTTGTACAATGACAATAAAGCACTTACTTGCACAGTTGTCTAAAATGTATACATGGAGGGTGTTACAATAAACTATTTCCTCTAATATTGGGAAATATGATGTGAGGGGCATGAGTGTTACGTCCGAGAGGCCCATTGCTCATTATACGAGATTATCTGGGAACCATAATACAAGAAAGCATGCCACCAGAAGGGTATAAAATGCGTCACATCCCTCTTGTGGAAGAATTGTGTAATTTCACCCATATTATGACAGGGATCCCAATAGCTCTTGGGGCTTATTGTGGACCGTTGTAATGTATTACGGGGCTTATCTTTCGATCCATTTTGTTTGAGAATGTATTAATTCTTTAATAAATTGGGGTGAGATTCAATGAGTTCTACTTTTCCCCACTCCATTTCAAGCATCTGGGCGATTGCCTGTCTTTTTGAGACTGTTTTGTTCTCGTCATACTATGCTTGAAAGAAAAGAAAAATAATAAATGAAATGATGAGGAGTGGGAGTGGGAGAAACAGAGGTTGGTTTCTGAGATTGAGATGGATGAGTGGTTCCTTGATGTAAAGTGCTTGGAGAGCCTGTCTGTTTAGGCTCTCAGTCATACAGGAGTTGTCCATCTTCAATGAAGGTTCTTGAGTCATCTTCTGTACCCTGTAGTTGATGTGTAGAACGTTTTGCTTCTCATCCAAAAGGTTTCGTCAGCAACACTAAAGTTTAAGCTAAGCCCGCAGACTATATATAGACCACTGGGAGGGGTTTAGTTTGGCTAAGTCCCTCCCCTGCAATTCTCACCTGTGAATAATGTAGGTAGAAAAGCACTATATAATAATATCCTATAGGTCTATGTGACCATTTATTTTATATACAATAAATGCAGCTGGAGAAACAACGAACATGAGTACAATAAAAAGGTAGTAACAGTAGTGAGCCCCAAGAGGATTTTGAGATCAAATAGCTATTATTCAATTCTCCAGTTTGGCATTCTCCAAATAATAAATCTAAACGCTTGTTGAAAAAAAGTGTCAAAATAGACACAAAAATAAGACGAAATCAATAATGAAAAAGCCACAAAAACGCAACAAGAAAGTGACAAAAAAGTGTAAAAAATGCAACAAAAAAGCCAAAACAGAAAAGCAACAAAAGAGTAACAGAAAAGTGACAAAAATGTGTGACAAAAACGCACCAAAAAAGTTGCAAACAATTTGACAAAAAACAACACAAAAGCAATGGGGAAAAAATGTCAAAAAGGTGACAACAATGCGGCAACACTGCGAAGAAAAATGTTTTTCTAGATTTGTTATGTAGGACTTAGCTTTCAAATGAGGCGTTACTCTGGCCTGTAACATTTTAGATTTGATTCACCCGCCACTGCTGCTGACATTTAATTGGACATATGTTTATGTCTGCCTGGATACTTCACCTGCCTGTACTTTACACTGTCTTATTTACTGTTTTGTTTTATTTTCTTAATGTTTAGTGCAGCCCTGCGAGACAACTTCTGTGGTGATATTGGGCTATCAATATCACTCCATACTTTACCCAAATCAATCATTGATTCATTGATTGATTTGGGTAAAGCTGAACTGGAGAAAATGCACTTGGTTGAGGCGAGGGTTAAGAGGTTATTTACCCATATTGTCAAAATGCCATCTAAATTACTTATGTTTTATTCTAAGCTGAAGCAATGATGTATCAATTCTACGTTTTTTTGTGTGTGCCATTCAACTTGTCACACTGTTATGTTTCCCCCTTACCACGAGGGGCGCTGTAGTTTTTCTAAATGCGCAAAAGCGTCAGCCATCTGCCGCAGTCAGTCAGCAGCATCGCCCTGTCGTCCGCAAGAGGAAAATGGAGGATTGAACGAGAGGGGAAAATGGTTTATTATAGCGAAATCTTGTCTCGGTGAGTATGGTATAAATGCTAAATAAACCCAAGCTGGTTTTAAATGTGTTTTTAAATGCTTGTATCATATTTATATCATCATATGTGTTGTAAAAATCGTATGTCCTGCACAGACAAGGGTGACTGTCCAGTCAACCCCTGTTCTCCGCAAAGCTAAACCTGAAGTGCGTAGTGCGCCATTTATATATGACCAGAAATCTCTGTCTACTTTAACATGATGGGGATATGGTTAAAACGTGGAATCTAACACGTGCTGTACCTGTTTGTTGCTAATAATTTCCCTCAAATAACCACATCGTAGTTATTGTTTAAGCCGTGCTAAAAGGGAGGCTAGAACGTGCGTCGTGGTGATAGCAAGGCATGCTAGTAAGTGTGTCGTTAATGGTACACGGGTCGTTTTGATTGCATTTTCTTTTCTGTACGTACCGCCAAAGCTAACGTCTCTTGATCTTATTACTGATTTAAGTACTGTATACCATATATGAATTATACTTATTCTAACCACCAGCAGCACTTGGTTACCGTTATTTCTTTCGTATCTTAAGTCGGGCGTGTTCGCTTGGGTTGACTTAACCTTACCATACCTCTGTGCGTTCAAACGTTGGGCACATGAATTGGCGTACTCTGCTGGATAATATTATCGATTCCCTGCAATGATCTGTATTTCAAATTGCATTTGTAAACAAACGCGTGCCCCGTGGCCTGGTAGGCTAGCGAACGATTGTTCAACTTCTAACGAAAGATCATACATCTCAGAATTTACGGTCTAGGATAATGGATAGGTTTGTATTGAGCATCATAGCATGTAGATATTTCTGCAAAGTACAACATGTAAAGGCATCTTGCATTTTTTACTTATCGGATCCCTCCCACTTTCTGTGTCAAAATGTCCCCTCCCACGTGGCACAAGGAGGACGTGTTTATCATTGGACAATTCTCCGGTTTTGGATAGATTACCCGCTTAAGGTGGACAGTGGATTTGCAATGTAGCGCGTCGATCACGCAAATCAATTTGAAAATCTTTTGACAGTAGCACCTAGACATTACGATGATTTTGCTGCCATACGTTTGAAAGTTTATATTGTGGCCTTGGACAAAACAGTCTGCCAGTAAGCCGCAGCTGTAGGATTATGTGCTGTGTAGTTCTTTTTAGTTAATACAGTTGTATGGTCAATTCATTACGCGTTTGGTGGTTATGTTGTCGTTGTTGACATCTTTCCTTCTCCTGTTTTTACAGATGCAACTTGTTGTAGGGAACAGTTCTGCTTGCGTCAGGAACCATTTGACCTTTCTGCAGGTAATGCATTCATGTTGCTTTTCATTCAACGGTCAAAGCAGTTATAGTTGAATTGTGGTGTCAAGACCCTTTTTATAAAAAGAATCAAGTCCAGAGCACGGCAGTAACTTGACTCATTGTTGCTTATTATATAGCAAGAAACATGTACAATGTTGTGTTTTCTCGTCTTGAATTGTTTAATGATTAAGTTGACGTTTGTTATTAATAGAAATTTCCCAATTATTAAGGGTTCGATATCTCCACACAGGTCTTGATGAAACTGAAAGCTTCCTGAGGTTTCATCTTGCGTAAAGGAAGATGCCAGGGGAGGCAGCAGCAGAAAGCCCAGAGAACCCCTGTCCAGTCCGGCGCAGTGGCAGACAGGCAAAGCGCACAGACAAACTTGAAGAGTTTCTCTCCACTGCCAAAAGAACATTTAGGAAGAGTGCCCCTCCCAGTCTTGAAGGTGGTGATCCACCTTCGCAAACTCCAACTGATGCTGAGACTGCCTCTGAAGCTAGCTTTGATGGAAACGCTGAAGTCAAGGCGGAATCCCCAGAACGAAGAACACGTAGTGGAGCTAGAAAGCCGGCTCAGAGAAAACCCCAAAGTGGGAAGAAAATTAGAAGTAGAGATGAGGCTGTAGTTAAAGATGAAGCTAGTTCTGGAAATGAGGAGGAGAGCAAAGAAGATGAGCCTACAAAAGCCCTGGACGAGAACAAAATTGAGGCAGCAAAAGACGTTCAGAATGTGATTGACAACACTAATGTAGTAGATCCACAAACAGAGCAGGGTTGTGAAATGAAAGACGACGAAAATGACAACGACACAGATGAGACTGAGGATGAAGATGAGGATGAAGAGCCTGAGAAGCCTGCAGTGCTGGTAAAACGTGGACCCATAAGGACATACGTCAATAAAAAGAGAGCAGCCAAGAACACTGCACCTGCTAAAAGTTCTACTCCTGTTAACAAGGTCACCGCCCTAAAGGAGAACAAGACGAGAACCTCAACAATTTGCAAGGCCCAGAAAGAAGAGGTGGAGGAATCTACATCCACGTCGTCTTCCTCATCTTCGGATGAATCGGATGATGGAGGCTATGACCCAAATGCGCTTTACTGCATCTGTCGGCAGAAACACAATAAACGGTATGTGATAAAGATTTTTTGAAGATGTGTATATATATTTTTTTTTTAGGTGTATCTGTTCAAGTAGCTGCTTTAAATTGCACACAAGACGGAGCTGTTTTTTACATTTTTTTATGTAAGAGTCCTTTTTAGAGAGAAGACTGAAAATAGAGAAAAAGTGTTGACAGTGGTTATTAAATGTGATCCTCAGGTTTATGATTTGCTGCGACCGATGTGAAGAATGGTTCCATGGAGATTGCGTTGGCATTACTGAAGCTCGGGGGCGACTGATGGAGAGAAATGGAGAAGACTATGTTTGCCCTAATTGCACAGCCAAGAAAAACCAGGTTGTGAGACCAGCAACATCTGCCTTGCTGTCAGGCACCGACAAATCAAAGACTGAGACTATTACCACTGCTGCTGCCGCCATCGCTCTTGTATCTTCGGATAAGACTGAGCTGCCTAAGGAAACTGAGCACATAGGTCAAGCCAGTCCAATCGCAGTATCTTCTACAGCTGAAGAGAAGGCCACGGATGACCTCGGAATCAAGGGGAGGATCGAGAAAGCTTCCAATCCTACGGGGAAAAAGAAAATAAAGATCTTTCAGCCGGTAGGTGGATGTAAATGGTTTGGCTACAAATGTTGTTTTGTCTGTGAAAGTTGCATCCTTACATCCAAATGTAAGCACTTGTATGTCGTATGAAATTGCTTTGAATGTTGGAATGATGAGACTTATTTTGTTTTTACTCAATCAAAGCAGGTTCAACAGGCAGCTGAATCCAAAGCAGAGAAGGCCGCAGCAGCATCTACAGCCGCGCAGAAAGCACCTTCAGATATGGAGCATAAAGTTGTTTCAAATGTTGAAGTGGATGTAACTGCCACAGCAGACGGGCAAGAGCTGGAGAAGACGGAGGATTCTGTGGCTCCAAAATGTATAGGACCTGGCTGTGAAAAGAATGCCCAAACAGACTCAGTTTATTGTGGAAGTGACTGCATCCTGAGGCACGCAGCCGCCGCCATGAAGTCTATTACAGAACCCAGTCAGAAGGACAAGGCCAAACCACAGAAGTCAAAAACCAAGGTAATTCGGGACCCTTTGACCTTTAGCCTCCCTTGCTCTTCAATAAAATTGAATCAAGGTACCAAATTTTGGTTGTCTGTTCAGTTGCAGGATTTAACATTTTGTGTATTTCCTTTCGATCTGGGTTAAGTTTTCATTATCTTGTTGAAAGTGTTATTATTTTCAACTTAAAACTCAAGCAAAAACAAATGTCACCTAGGAAAATTCTACGATTTCAATTGTATTGGTTTTCCGACTGTATTGATACGTTTTAGTTTTTAGGGACATTTAGGATATTCTCTTGATGACTAAAACTATGCAGTGAGCTTTGTCAGTGTTTTTGTAGTTCTAGTCCATTGTGCAAATTGTAGTTGTGTATTTCTGTACATGTTTTATGTGTTTTGTACGTAAATCAGACGAACCACCATTTAAATATTTTATCATATGCAGAAAATATTTGATTTTAATGGTCATGTTGACATTGAAAGTACATATTTAAAGTAGTAGATGCAATAATGTATTCAATTTTTTTCAGTTTGTATGTTTGGATCTTGATGTTAAAATCTACATGCTCCAAATTTGCAATAATGCATGTTTATGACAAGATTGTGTTTGTAGATGCAGATCAATGCATAAGAAGCTGTTGGTGTTTGCAGTGTCTGAAAAAATGATGGTACCACAGCAGGCTTTTTACAATTTGTATTTTAGCATGAACCAAAGAGGCCATTATAATTTCTGTTAGAAAAAGTTGTACACATCTTTTTAGTTTTGTGAGGACGGTGGGGAAAAATGACTATACATATATATTTGGAGAAGTTGACCAACCCCGTTCTATACATGCCTTTCAGTCATGTGACCTTTGTTGTTATGGTGGCCATTTTGAATACGGAAGTAGAATTATGCAGTACTACAACACGTAACAATATCTCTACACAGGATGAAAGTGACGGTGGCATTTTTATGTACTTGTAATCATTGCTCAAGAAGATAACAGTAAAAACACGGCCCCAGAGACGCACGTTTATGTGAAGAAACCAGTGAGTCAATGTTTATGCTGCTCAAAATGTTAGCATACTTTACTGTAGTATTTCCTCAGTGTTCATAGATGTGAGCCACACATGTGTTTGTCTTGTTGTAGCCATTGACAGTTGGGTGACAGTTGCTAACCGGTAGCATGCTAACGTCTTGACCAGCTTGCCTTAAACACACTCGGACGGAGACTCTGACATGACAAACTGTAAAAGGTCACTGAGACCAGGTTTTCTGCTTCCTCTTTGATGTGTTAATTTAGTGAAGCAGATCTTTAGTAAATCCTGCTGTAGCTCGACAGACGGCGCTGTTACTTCTGTGCCACATTTGCTGCTTGTATCACATAAACGTGCGTCTCTGGGGCTGTGTTTTTACTGTTCATGAGCAATGATTACGAGAACAGTTGTCTGTCTTTTTCATCCTAAGTAGAGATATTGTTACATGTTGCAGTACTGCATAATTCTACTTCGGTATTCAGAATGGTGGCCGGAACTATGCATGATGTCATTGGAAACGCATGTATATAAACTGAAATGAAGAGTTCAAATTATGCCTATAAAGGAACTCTGCTGATATCTACAGGGATCCCTGTTTTCTTGAACATTTCACCTTTTTACATGGAGTAAAATGAATATTCAGAAGGACATTATAAAGTCTCTAGAGAAAAGGAAATTATGAAACTAACATTAAATATATAATGGCATTTGAATATTTTAAAATAACATTAAATGTCTATCTCTTGATATTCCAATTAGTCTTGTACCTTAATACTGTTAGTTAATAGCTGCAGCACCTCTTATCACATTTGGCTGTGTCAAATCAGTGGCCTCTGACATAAGTCACTTGAATTCCTACACCAAAGACTGGGAACTCGCCACTTGCCTATCAGAAAACTTGACCTTAATGGCTATACACCACACTTTTTATATGCCCTGGATTCACTGGGTGAACTTATTTTTTTGATAAATATACCAAAGTGATGTCACTAACCATAAGTTTTTGTCTGTCTTCTGCTCAAGATTGCCACAGACGGTAAGAAGAGACAGAAGGCTGACAGTGATGAAGACTACAGCCCTGATTCAGATGAGGATGATGAAGAATCGCATGCAGAGGAACAGCCACCACACCCCTCCACTGCATCCTGGTCCAGTGACCATAATTACATTGCAGTCACCCCAGAAAAGACTCCATCTATATCAACAGTATTAAACAAAAAGTGTATGTATCTCGTTAAGGGTCTTGAGCTGATGTTAACCCACTTGGCGTTTTTTTCCCATACATGTGACAGTATCTGATTCTGATTGATAGAAGTTATTTATGCTCGACCTGACATGAGTGCCTGGAGATCAACTTGTGTGTACACTGATCTGTTAGTATTTCCTCCTGTTTATTCTATATATTTGTTTGTTAATGAACTGATGGCAGCTGCTGAAAAGGTAAGTTCTTGGCCTTGTAATGGGTAAGTATTTTAAAAGGTAGATCATCTAACGAGTGGATCATAAACAAGGAGCTTTATTAGAGCTCATAGATGGTAATTGGGCATAAATGTGTCTAGAGAAGGGGGGAACGGGTGGCTTCGATGTGGTTTTGTCTTTTTATGTTCCACATCCTGGGCTCCTGGTGCGATCAGAAAAAGGCTTGTCATGCCTCATCAACAGGTAGGTGTCAAAAGCTAATTGATTAAATGACTTGTCTATTTGCAATTGTAAGTGACACTTTGTACCCTAATTTTGTGGTAAACAGGTTGAAAAATTTGATGTGGGTAACTGGCATAATAATAAAAGGTGATTGTGACTGATTTTTGGATGCCTCCATTGATTATGTGAGCAGTGTTGGCATGTTGACAGATTGTCCTCACCTACTTAATGACATAGAACTGATTGAGCTAAACACTGTTTGGACACCATTTGGGATTATCAGAAGAGCTCCGTACAGAGGGTGCCTGCTAAAAGAAGACTGATACATGCTGGTTCACTTTGAGATGCTGCTGTGAAGTTCAGATTGGCCTAAAGAAGACCATGAAGATGGATGCTGTGAGCAGCGAATGAGGAGAAATCTTCAGCTTTTGCACACATGTTTCACCTGATGGTTTTGGCAGTCTTATGATTGTTGCTCAGCTGCTAATGATTCCTGTGGATATTACTGACTTTACAGAGCAATATTGATTTATACTAACAAGATGAATGACAATAGACTTGTCAAGTTATGCCAATGCATTGTGATGGTTGGTCTTCAGAATAAGTGTGTCCACAACATTCATTTTTGATTACTATGATTTGTAAAGCTGATTACTTGAAAACATGGGTTTTTGTAGTTTTAATTGCTGTTATTCATTGCATGGGATTGTATTTTAGCAAAAAGCCAGTTGAAATGGACCACATTCTTAGTTGTTGATGCCCGTTGAACAGGTTAGAAGAGCAATGTATTATATATTCCAAAATGTTCTGGAGTATGTATGTGTGTATCAACACTCCAGATCAACTACTTGCTTAGACACATTTGGACAATAAAACATTTGCTTAACTTATAAATTGGGTAAATGGAAGCAATTTGTAAAGATTATAGTACTATAGAATGTTGAGTTTTTATGGGGTGTCTTCAGTGTTCAAATTCTATGTCTTGCATCAGAGCTGCCTAATATAAACATTTCACAGATTTCAACCTGTAGACTCATTTTAAAGACAAGTGATGCTATTTTTTAAAGCAAAACATTAATGAAAGACATGATAAATTTTAAAATATACATTTGAATTTCTTTCCGAATAAGGAAATAATCCACATTTTTCATTTTTTGTTCGGTATATTTTACTATAACTTCCCATGTTTGTATGCATGTATGTTGGAAAAAGTGACTTTCAGCATTGTGGGTTCAGTTTATTTGCTATAAATTGATTTACTTTCTGGGGTACTGCTAGGTTACCATTAAGCTTTTTCAAACCATATATCACATGACATTAAGTGTGGCATCCTATCCTTTTTGTCTCCAGCTCCACCAAGAGAAGAAATCCTACCAGAGAAAGAACAGAAGGTGAAGGAAGTGCAGCCGGCATCTGAAATATCTGTCTCAGTGACTCCAGTAAAGCTCAAAAAGAAGTCATCCTCTCCCCCTCCTAAAATCTCAAAGGTATCTCCTAAGGGCAAAAAATCTAGTCGTGAATCTAGTAGCTCAAAGTCCTCCAAGAAGACCATACCACCTCCAAGCAAAAGCAACACCAAGTCCAAGAAAACAAGCCACGCCCAGCAGTCTTCACCATACCCTGCCGGTCCAATCCATGTCACTGGAGCGCTGAGAGTCACCAAGTCCAGCTTCACCATTCCCAAGAAGCAACCACAGCAAAAAGAGAGCCAGCCCCTGAGCCAGTCATCAATTTCATCCTCCAAGAGCTCCTCATTTTCTTTGAAGGACTCAAGTTCCTCCAGTCACCACCATCACCACTCTTCCGCTTCTAAACACTCGCATTCCAGTTCACCTGCACCACCTGCCGCTCCCATGCTGCCTCCACCCAACAACCAGATGAGACAGAACATCCGCCGCTCCCTGACAGACATCCTGTACAAGAGGTGAGGGCATGACATTTCATTCTCCTTCATATACTGCATATGGATTGTGTAAATAGTGAAAATTCCATACATAATGGTAAAAGGGATTTAGAATGGTTTGTCACATTACCTTTCCCAGTGTTATGGATGCCATTTGAGGACTTTTCACCATTCTTAAGTTCAAGTTATCCTCATACCTCAGTCACAACTTGCACTACTCTGTTCCTATGTGCAAACAATCCTAAAGACGTGTACACAGATGCATGTCTTATTTGCTATGGCATCTGTTGTCATTTTACATCCTTGGGCACAAGTAAACCTCAAATGACTTCACTTTGAGTTATTAAACGGCTGGTTAGGAATAATTTTTAGGGGTTTCAGAACCACTGGTATACAAGTAAGTTATATTAACGCAAGTGTAAATTGATGAAGAAATAATTGCTAGTTTTACTCCGGCATAGAGGAACATTACACATATCAAAAGAATTGGCCAAGTTTGTGCAAGTTGGTGTACATTTGCAATACTGAAGTTCTTGTTTAGAAATCTATTTGAAATAATTTTATCTTTTCAGAACAAAATGTAATTGTACTCAACCTTTGATAAATTGTTTAATAATAAGGGTTTACATTTAAAAACCCTTGTCTCTCTACCAGGGTGAGTGATAGCGATGACCTGAAAATGACCGAGAGTGAGGTGGGGAAGCTTGCTTTTGCCATCGAGAGGGAAATGTTCAACCTTTGTCTCAGCACTGACAGCAAGTACAAGAACAAATACAGGTCCCTTATGCTACACCTGAAGGATCCCAAAAACAAAGTAAGTTGGTCACAGTCATAAAGTTCAATTTCAGGTGTAGCTATAAACATAATGTCCTAAATAATGTCTTTTTTTTTTTTTCAGGGCTTGTTTTACAGGGTAATTGGAGGAGAGGTTACTCCTTTCCGACTTGTAAGACTAAATTCAGAAGAGCTGCTTTCCAAAGAGATATCAGAGTGGAGAAAAACAGAAGTGTCCGAGGTATTTGGTATTCTTTTATACCAGCATAAACCATTTTACACACTTGGTTTTAACTTGTCTTTTGTGTGCTCAGTCTCCAAGATCTCGGTCCAGACACAGGCATGACTCCACTTCTCGTAGCATTGATATGGAGGAGGCTCCCCCTACATCTGATGCAGATGTATGTATGGTTGCTTCTGCTTCATCTTCTCGTTTGGCTTCTTCTGCAGTAAGTGTTGGTACACTGCTGCTCTTCTTTGGTGTTCTCTTCCTTTTACTTTTACTCTCAACAAACATGTATGTTCACCAGCTAACTAACATTTTAATTGCCTTCTAGCTTTCTTGAGATAGAAATGAGACACTTTCCTTTTCTAACTCTATTCTTTAAGATTATCCTCATTCTTAATGTTCTGTGAATTTCTGCTTTTAACTACAACTTTCCTTTCCTTGTAGGACCAAGAGGAGACAAACGCTACTCAATCAGGGCCTGCAACTTCTGAAGGGAGCAGCATGCCAGATATTTTTAGCAGCATGCTCAAAGACACTACTTCAGAACACCGAACTCATCTGTTCGACCTCAACTGTAAAATTTGTACAGGTAGGGGACTGTGCTAGTGATGTGCTATTTATATCCATATAAACAAATATGTTGTTAAATTTCTGTTAAATTGTCTTGAATGCAGGCATTCGTTGGAGTTAATTTTATTTTAAATAGAGCCTGTGATTATTATGGCACTTTAAAATGCTTTTAACAAAACCTGTTTTCTATTTAGGTCAGAAAAAAGAAGAGGAGCTATTAGCAAAGAAAGATAAACAAGCTAAAAAAGAGACTAAACCATCAAGACAAGAGCACACTTCTAGATCTGGAGAAGTATCACCTGCACCACCACCACACCCCTACCACCAAGAAGCCTACACCTACCAACCCACTCCCATTGTGACCTACGAGCCAACCCCTGTTGACCGTTCAGTGCCAGAACCACTGCCGCAGACTTACCAGGACGATCCCAATCTCTTGGTATCACATTCAGTTTCTGCCCCTGTAACTCCCGCGGTCTCTTCTGTGACCATTACACGCCGAGACCCTCGCATGGCTCGGCATGGATCTGGGGTGACTGTTTCCTATTCAGCTGAAGAGAAACCAGCCAACAACTCAACAGAGCCACTCACAACTCCTATTTCTGTGCCAGTAGCACCAGTGGATGTCGCCCTCAAAGGCCCATTGCCAATGCCTCCTGCCCCACCACCTGCAGCACCTCCACCTACAGTGGCTCTGCCCAAAACAACAAAAGCAAGGTGCTTATTTTTTCTCCATTGCAAATAATTTTCTTTACTTCTATCTTATGATCTGGCAACTCCTTTTTTTTTTATACAGTTCTGAGCCTCCACCTGAGGGTGAAACTGCCATTTTCCTTCATAGTCAAGAAAAAATCTGGAAAGGATTTATTAATATGCAAAATGTTGCAAAGTTTGTGACCAAAGCGTACCTTGTGTCAGGATCTTTTGAGCACCTTAAAGAGGTAAACAAGTTTATGTGATGCAACGATATATGGAGAAAACAATATTTTTTTTTAGTATTTGCTCAAGTTGATCTGGGTGATGTTTAAAAAAATATCCGTTCTTTCCCACAGGATTTGCCGGACACCATTCATATAGGTGGAAGAATATCCCCTAACACTGTGTGGGACTATGTTGGGAAACTTAAAACTTCACTGTCCAAGGTAAGAAAAGTTGCATAATTTGTGAATGTCTAATTTTAATCAAAATTGTGAATTGTATATAATGCAATGCTAATATTTTTTCACCCTTGTAGGAGATCTGTTTGATTCGTTTCCACCCAGCCACTGAAGAAGAGGAGGTGGCCTATGTCTCCCTCTATTCCTATTTTAGCAGTCGGAAAAGATTTGGTGTTGTGGCCAACAACAACCGACGCATCAAAGACCTTTATCTCATTCCATTGAGCTCCAAAGATCCATTACCGCCCAAACTCCTTCCATTTGATGGCCCAGGTAAGCAGTCACTAGAATCCTGTTGCAACCCTGACATACATCTGAGAAAATAATGTAAACAAACACATAGCCACTGTCAATGCACACTCCAAATACAGTAGGAATGGGCATGGCCAGTAATTAATTGCAACCATAATTTAAGAAATTACATTAGGTAATAATTTATATTTTGGATTATTTTTCAGGACTTGAACCAGCGCGGCCTAACCTCCTTTTGGGGCTATTAATCTGCCAGAAGGACAGAAAACGTGCAGGTGCCCCACTAGATACTGATGAGAAGAGGTCAAAGATTCAAAGCAAAGACACAGATGACACGGCCTTACAAAAGCTGGTTTCAGTTGCCAAAGCCGAAAAAAGCATACGAAATTCCCTTGAAATTTCTGGCAGCACAACCCCTCCTGGTACACCTCCACCAATTTTCTCAGAGACCCCGAGCAGCACCATTACCCCCTCCTCGGTTCTGTCCTTTTTGTCATCTGTTAAAGCATCTGCCGCAGCTGTTAGTACTGATAAAGAATCTCCATCCTCGTCCAATGCTATTGCTTCAGGGGCATCAGCCACTCCACTTCAGACCATCCTCAACACTCTTTTTGGGAAGAAAAAGCATGACTCTGAGGCTTCCAACTCACCACCCGACCAGGGTGGAGAAATGTCAGTTCCGCCTGTGAACATTTTGGATCCTATTGTCAAGCAGTTTGCACTGTCTAAAGAAAAGGAAGTGGTAGAGGATGATGATCGACCTTATGATCCAGAGGAAGAGTATGACCCCAGCAATGGTTACAATGTACCAAAAAATCCTGCCAGATTAGAAGGTACAACTAAGGTTAATTTTCAGCCTGATACTGTAGTCAATGATGGAGATGATGTCGCTTATGACCCAGAAGATGAATCTATTTTTGACAATGTCAAACCAGTAGTGGCCGACCAATCGGCACCAGAAAGTGACTGTAAAAGTGAAGCACAGAAGATTCTTGAGAGCCTTAAACAGACAGGTCAGAAAATCATCCAAAAACAAGAACAGCAAACAGAGGCTCTCTCAGCCAAACCTTTGGTCAGTAGCAATTTGCTTCAACTTGGAAAGAAAGTTGAAGAATTGGTTAAGTCAGCATCAGTTTCTCCATCAATTAACCAGAAGAGAGACCCCAGACAAAGAGGGGATCCACGCCATGTTGCAGAAGAAGCTCAGGATAAAGATATAGAAAATGTGCCTGCACCTAAAGAACCTATTCCTCCTGCACCAGTGGTGACGGTGGCCCCCGAATCTGTTAAGTCCCCTCAAGAACCAGACAAGGCACAGTGTGAGGATGCAGTGAAAACTGAGACACTTCCCTTCATGGAGTCAGAAAAAGATGAGGTGTCAATACCTTTGTTAGGAGAGGAAGTGGTAACTGATATGGAGATCAATTACATGGATAGTCAGTCTAAGACTGAAGAACCAAAGCAGGACAAGGTTGAAACAGAGGACAAATTCAGTATCTGGCCAAATGCTGCCACTATTCTCAAGTCTTCTGTGGAAGCACATTATGGGGAAGATAAAGAAGAAGATTACTATAATGAACCTAAAAACAGTTCTATAATGACATCTGCAATCCCAGTACTCACTCAGAGCTCTACCATGGACAGCAAGTCCCACCACATGTCTCATCGCATCCCTCCATCTGCCTATGATAATGAATACAGACCTCCCCCTGATATACCTCCTCAGTCCAACTTTATTCGACCTGACCCAATGCAGGGACAGAACCTACACATGAGGCCCCCACCCATGACTATGCCTCCCCCCATACAAGGTCCCCCTCCCATGGCAGGCCTACCACCAATGCAAGGACCCCCTCCACCCATCCACATACCTCCTCCTGGCCATGGGCCACTCCCAATGCAAGGGGCTAATGTCCAGCCGTTTGGACCTCCTTCAGGCGCTTACCCTCCCTTTCAGAACCAGTGGCCATCCTCTCAGCCCCGTCCTCAACTGCCCCCTGGACATCAGAACATGATGCCAAATAGAGGTCCACCTCCTCCATTTCCTCCTGTTGCCCAGAGAAGGCTTCCTCCTCAGATGTTTGACTCATCAATTCGGCCACAGCATGGACCACCGGGTCCTCACCCAGGTCTCATTCCTCCTCCCACTTTTGACCCTCAGAGCAGCATCCCCCCACCCCGATTCTCTGGTCCACCACCACCTTTTAACCTTCCTGCTAACAGAGGTCCCCCACCACCTTTTACTGGACCACCTCCTGGACATTTTGAAAACCGGCTTCCTCTTCCCTCTCACTTTGGTGCACCAAGGGGACTCCCTCCAACTCAGTTCAGTGGCCACGGGGTACCACCCCCTTCTATGACAGAGCCATACAAAAAAGATAGTTCCTTCACGGTCGAACCACACAAGCCTCCAAACACTGTAAGCATGTACAAGGATCAAGGCCCCCCACCAGGTCCGGGATTTCGAGGACCCCCACCTAATCAGTACGAGGACAGAAGAGGTCCCCCTTCAACTGGAGACGGGAGTGGACAACATTTCAATCCACACAACCAGTACAGCTCCAGAAATCGCTCTCCACCGCACAGAGGGTCTTTTGAAGAACACAGAGGTGTCCCATCACAGGAAAGTCGTCCCACCAGTTCCCAGTCTTTCACAGGAACAGAGAGATATCGCTTTGACCGACTACCAGATGAGCCTAGACCTGTTCGCCACAGTGGCTCATTGCTGCCCACTCCGTCAGATGACTCTAGATCTTCGCCAGGTCGCATGGGAGCCCACAGTCCTGAACTACACAGAGAGGACCTTTGGCGTAGAGAGTCTCCTGAAGTGAGGAGGAGAAGCACTTCAAATCGAGAAGATTCACCCCGTAGCTTTAGTTGCTTTGAGGGAGGCCATAGGGAGTCTTCATCTGATACTCCACAGCTTCCAGAAGAACGTCAAAGGGAAATCCCAGATGAACGACGACGGGAACGAGAGCGAGAAGGACCACCTCCCGGAAGACTGTCCTGGGATAGAAATACTGCCAGGAGGTTCAGTCGAGAGCAGGAGTGGGAGCGAGGCAAGGAGCGTGACCGCAGCCGTGAGAAGGACCGCAGCCGTGGTAATGAATGTGAACGGCCAAGGGAAGTAGAGGGGGAGAGGCATCGTGAGCCCGAAGTTATAGAAAAAAGGAGAGAGCGTGACCGGGACCGTGACCGAGGCAGGGAGCGAGAGCCTGAGAGGCGGGAGCGAGAGCCTGAGAGGCGGGAGCGAGAGCCTGAGAGGCGGGAGCGTGAGCCTGAGAGGCGGGAGCGTGAGCCTGAGAGGCGGGAGCGTGAGCCTGAGAGGCGGGAGCGAGAGCCTGAGAGGCGGGAGCGAGAGCCTGAGAGGCGGGAGCGAGAGCCTGAGAGGCGGGAGCGAGAGCCTGAGAGGCGGGAGCGAGAACCTGAGAGGCGGGAGCGAGAACCTGAGAGGCGGGAGCGAGAACCTGACCGGCGGGAGCATGACCGTGACAGAAACAGAAATCGGGACAGGGATCGAGAGCGCAGACGGGACAGATCTCGCAGCAGAGAGCGGGAACGTGGGAAAGAACGTACCCGGGACAGAGAAAGAGATCGGGATAAGGACAGGGAGAGAGATAGAGAACGACGGGACACGAGTCGAAGCAGAGAGAAGAGAGAGGAAAGGAAAGACTATAAACATGATTCATCCAGAGACGATGACAATGACAAAAAGTAATGCTTTTATGCACTTACATATGATGAACGTATGTATGTAAACTGTTTTGTAAAATTCATTATTTTTGACAAAATGTTTGACAGTATTTGTATTTTCATGGTTTATACTTTTAGTGACATTTCAGCTAAATTACTCCTAATTGCTTGTGACCGTCTTGACAAAACTCAATTATATGTTACTTTGTCAACGTACATTTTTACAAAACCAATAATGCAACGGATCACTAACACGCTTGTAAATAGATGTCCATGTGTATATACTGATGTTTTTATCAAACCTTTTCTAAGTAGAAAGTGTAAAAAGCCATATATGTGACATGGGTAATGTGAAGTTAAAGCAACACTGTTCAGCACTGTGGTCATCGCATGGTACAATGTGTTAAAGAGCAGCTTTGAAATAAAATAAAAAAAACACCTATCTACAGTATCAAACCAATACCACCACTGTCATTTCTTTCTTTAAGACTGAATATGGGTCTAATCTTCAATAAGATCATACAAAATCTTTTAAATCAATTTCTAAAACAGAATTTTTTATTTAATACCACTTACAGAAAAGTCTTTATACCTTTACCACTGCATTCATTATAATACAAGACAATGGAATGATTAATACTTATCCAATGAATGGCCATGTTTTTGTATTAATGAAATAAAACCCATTGATTTTGGTTGTAGAAAAATATGTCAAATTAAAACCATATGAAACTTTCATGTGCAGGTTATTCCGTTTATGCACTATATCCAGTTTCATTAAATTTGTGTTAAAGTTGTTTCAGACAATTGTGTTTTGACACTTCAACACAGTTTTGACACTTTAAGACTTGACCATTTCATCTGTATTTTCTTGGGGCACCATACAAATTCCTCACTGTCGTCATAGTTGAGGAAAGCAAACTTAAGAAGTATTCTGCGTTGTTTTTTGTCCAACACTGCAAACAGGAAGTAGTTAAGTACACTGTCCTTTACATTTGGAAGTTCTTGGTTTACTAGAGTCTCCTCCAAGAAGAAGTGGACCAGAGGGGCTTGGTAGTGAGCGAATCCTAAGGTTGCCAGGCACTTCAAAATGCGGGTAATCCTGAGGTTGTTGTGAGTACGCCTATCATGAAATTGACATGTAAGGTGTTATGCAAGTCTTGATCAACAAATATATTAATCATAATTACCTGTTAAGATTGGCGAACCGGTTTTCCCAGTTTGAAGCTCTCTTGACTTCTCCAGTTTCCTCATCACACAGCTCAATTCCATAGAAATCCAACATGAGCTTGTATGATTCAAGCAGGTGTTTTCTTGCTGTATCATTTTGGCAAAACTCCTAAAAGCACACATAGGCTAAGCATGCAGTCATAGAAATTAATTCACAATACATTTTAATCATTTATTACCTTAATTTCCTTTTTAGTGAGTGTGCTAGCATCAGGATTCATTCCTGGTTCTTGCAATGGGAACAACCTATACACAGTGTTCAAACAATTGAAAAAGTATAAAGAACCATACAATAGGCTATTATTAATAAGCAGTGATTCAGCACCACGGGCTGCAGAACTCTTTATTTTATTTTATTTTAATCAGTAGATAAGAGTGGATTTATGTGGCTAAATGTGTACAGTAAATGTTAACCCCTGACAAAATATTTACCATTGAATGTAGCTGTGGACTGACTCCAAAGAGTCATAATCTCCTCTCCAAAATGTGTGGAAATCACTTATGTATAGATCTGGAAAAAGAATAACTTTAGTAGCTGTTCGGCTGGCGATAGTATGTGTATATATATATATATCCCCTCCTGGAACCGCCACCCTAACGTGGTGGAGGGGTTTGAGCGCCCGAATGATCCTGGGAGCTCTGTTGTCGGGGGCTTCGTGCCCCTGGTAGGGTCTCACACGGCAAACAAGTCCTAGGTGACGGGTCAGACAAAGAGCCGTTCAGAAGCCCCTTATGAGAGACCAACAGGCCCTGTTAGAAACATGAGGCCGTCCTTCTGTGGACCCACCACCTGCAGGAGGAGCCATAGGGGCTGGTGCAATGTGATTTAGGCAGCTCCAACAGTATGCCCCCACGACCCAGCAACGGAAAAGTGGAAGAAAATGAATATGTATATATAAAACACCTTACTGTCAGGTGAGGAGGGCAGCTTTCCAAGGTAGAAGTCCAAATTTGGGTGTTCAGTCTGTTGTGAAACCACAATCAAAACATTTAAAAACCCATTGTCACAGTTAAATAAAGACCACTCGGTGTACATACTGTGGCTTCGCTGGGTTTAAAATTCCACTGTCGATGGCGTTTAATCTGGTCGGTGGATAGCAGAAAGACATTAGTTATTTATTACTTTTGACTTTTTTTTTAAATGTAGCCAATCAGATTTTGTGCTGTTACATTTACCGGATAGTCATGTCTGTAATTCTGTAGATCCCTGGCAGCGCTTTGAAATCTCTCATATTTGTACTATTTGAGGTTTAGAAAAATAAATAAAAAACATATACAATAAAACATTACCAAATTATGATTATAATTAACCAAAGAAACGCCTATGTAAAGTTGACTTACGGAATGGCTCTTGAAGACGTGCCCAGTGGTTTTCAGTGGCTTCTCCTCGCTCTCCTCTCTTTTGCCCTGGCCAAGGCTTTGCTCTGGGCTGTCATCCGTGTCCCAGGTGGAATCATACTCACAGAAGTAATTGTCTGTGGGACTAACTTGCCACCCGGTGCCGTACTCTTCCTCTCCGAGAGCGCACGGACTTGTCGGCTCAGGCTCCAGTACGAGGACAGCCGAGGGAGTCTCGTCTTTTCCGGTCGAACTCTTTTCTGAAGTGCTGTTTTCCTCGTGTTCTCGGGAATTTGGACGGCGGCTAGGGCCTTTCAGCAAGTGGCGTATCGCTAACAGTGGAAATCCAAGCCCCAAAAATACTTTAACAATAAATGGCCATGGTCTCGAGATGACCTGCCAAATTGCCCCCAAAGAGAACCGCTGAAAAATCCAACGAAACATCCTGCACAACTGTCTGAAACGGCGATGCATCAATACATAACCTTTCCTGGACCAATGAAACAGAGGTTCTTTCGCTTTCACTTCAGGGATTTCCTTTTACTGAAACGGAAACTCAAAGGATCCGACAATTGATGCCAAAAAGTTCAGAAGTTACAACCGTGCGTCTTAACATTTTAAATCA
The DNA here is from genome assembly GCA_021464625.1 of Proterorhinus semilunaris. Taxonomy (NCBI): domain Eukaryota; kingdom Metazoa; phylum Chordata; class Actinopteri; order Gobiiformes; family Gobiidae; genus Proterorhinus; species Proterorhinus semilunaris. The sequence goes on from CM038344.1 coordinate 17,854,775, forward strand.
GTCAATTTTAAAGACGAGGCTAATTTGTTGATATTTTTCCAAGAACAAAAAACAAAAACACAAATCTATACGGTTGGTAAACCTACTTTCGCCACTAGATGTCACTGCAATCAATTACAAAACTTTTGGCTGCTTCTCCAAAGGATACGAGGGCACACGTAGCCTAGTATTAGTAGTCGCATCTACTGTGGGCTTATCCACTTAAAACTTAAAACATAATATAACTTTTGAAGAATATTTGCCCAGAAATAGCCCATGCTAGTAACTAGTTGTTTATTCCTGTGGTATGAACATTAGTCATAAGACTTTTCCAAGCAAGAAAAAATGTCAGTGTTGGGGAGAATACTTTGAAATTGTATTTAGTTACAAAATACTGAATACTTGCCTGAAAATGTATTTAGTAATGTATTCTGTTACTTTGTCCAAATTCTGGAGAGTGTGGTCAATAGTCTGTAAAAACTAAAATAGTAACATATGTTTTGACTCTGACTTTACTTAAATTATGTAATAGTTTGCAACAAAAGATCAACACATTTTTTCCGATAATCAGTGCGTTAATTAGTTATACAGTAAATCCCAATTTTTCAGTTGGAAATCACATCCACTCCAGTTGCCTCCATTCTGAAATGTATGATGTAGTCTGTTTAATAATCTCTAAAAGGGTCTTTGTATAGCCCATTCATAGGTTGTGTTGAAAATCAAAAACGCTGATAGTTTCAAATGAAAGTGGTCTGTAGCTACTCTATTGTGGTGACCGACATGGTATATTGCTTATTATATCGCTGTCATCACTGGGTCAATCCACATGAAACAAAAAACAACGTCTCTCCCATAGTTATAATGGCCACTGCCACAACGTGACGTCACACCGCTTGCAGAGCCAATGGGGAGGACGGGCACGAGATTCAAATGTAGTGCAGCCGAAAATGTAGAGAGGGCGCTACACAGACGGTTTTAGGCTCAAAAGTGAGATTTTATCTAATTTGCACAAAAATGTAAAAAAATTGACCAACACATGTAGAGAGCACTATAAGAAACATATTTATGCAGTTTATAAGCTCAAAAAAGTTGATTTGGTGCTTAGTTGTCCTTTAAAGGCTACTTTTACACCCCAGTTGTCTATGTCGGGGCACTGCTTGTCATCATTTTCCTTCAAATATTGTGGATCTAGACTTTATGATGTCCTTAATGGCACTCCGCTATCAGATTAAATCAAGCTTTGTGTTTGCACTTCTCCGCCTCATTTTCTCCCAGTGTGAAACGTGGGGCTGAAGTATCTGTACTCAGTGGACCTCCTGCTCCTAATGTCTTCCTGCTCCAAACATCTGTCCGGTTGAGCTGAGATATGAGCCGAGATCATCCGAGAGCTGACAACCATTTTCTTCTTGGTTTGCACTTTCACATGGTTAAATCGAAAACTTCAGATGTTTGTTATACACCATCTCCAAGTGTTTTGCGCTGACATATAAATGAAGGCCATGAAGTTGATGTGAAGGATTTTAGTCTCTATTGCTGCTTAATGTCATTGATATGAAAAAGTTATATAGCACGCTGTCTATTTCAAAACAATCTGAATGACACAAATGACACAAAGCAGATGTAAAATCCAACAAGAACAAGCTCTCCGCAAGCATTCCCTTACTCTGACACAAACTAGAAAATGTTGCAAAGTTCATAGCCTCGTGCTTAAATGTGTAAAACAAAGGTCAGCTCTGCCACTTTATGATGCCTTTGGCACAAGCAATTCACGCGACAAAGCAGCAGCAGTTTGTGCTCGGCTTTGGGACTGTTACATCTGTTCTGAACTTTAACAGAAGCACTCATCATCAGTGGTTTTGCACATATTTTTTTCTTCTGAAAATGTTGAATAGTTTTAATCCGGTTACAAGTTGAGACGAGAAAAGTGTAAGACATATCTGGAGCTTGTTGGAAGTCAGGCCTTGTTCACCATGATTTGGAAGTTTGTCCTTTGCACCTGACCCATCTGATCGGTCATTGCTTGTGGAACAGTCATGAGCAAAGGAAACTTTCTTCAAATGATCAGCTTGTTTTGCATGTTTGTGAGGATGGTTGGGGAGCTCAACCATCAGGACAGTCAGAGGAAAAAAAGGATGTTTGGGATCCGAACTCACCCGGGATGTTCTTGTAAAATGTGCACGGTAACTTGATGCCTGTAAATAACTTGATTTCCATAGGTGGTAAAGAAAGAAATTTACTTATATATTGTACTTAAGAGTTTTGAGGATCAGCGCTTTACTTGAGTAGTATTTTGTTGAGAACTTGCTATTGCTTTTACTCCACTACTGAATTCTATCCTTCAACATTTCTGTCTCTTAAAGTAAAATGTAGGCTACAGCATTTGTCCCACACCAAAACAGTATTGGGGTGCTTTGCAAATGCACTGTGCAATGTCTCGTTGTACAGAATAGATGAATTTGGGGACAATGTTCTCTTTGAAGCTGCACATTTCTATATTTTAACTGATTTGTGCCTTATATTACTTCTTGATAACCCAAATACATAACCCGTCCCAAGACTCATACATAGCTAAGCTACAAGCTGCAGAGCGCCCACTGGAGACTAATTAGGCCCGAGCGGCCTGCCGTAGCAAGGGCCTATTGTAATCGCAACGCAGTGCGCGCAGCGCACTGTACCGAGGTGCGCGGAGCGCACGAAAACAGCGCGAAGCGCTGTCCCCATGTCAAACGTAAACTCACCGTGTAAAACAGTGACTGCCCACACCTCTGGTGTGGGCCCTTATACTTATAATTGCAGCAAAATGAATGGGGAAATATGGCCAACTGTCATACGGAGGTGGATGACGAGCGCGAAGCGCTCGTCATCCACCTCCGAGCCCCACGAGTGCATGGGGGAAGTCAAAAGCTTTCCAAAAATGTATAATATGATGTTGTCGCGAAAGCGACTATATTGTTTTTGCAAGAAATATTATTATTCTTCTTTATTCTTTCTTCTTCTTCTTCTTCTGCTCTTTGAGCAGGAATTTGACCCCCTGAACATAATCAAAAACTCACCAAACTTTGCCCAAAATTCAGATCTGGTGAAAAATTAATTAAAATGTGTGTTTCGTATTGGGGAAATAAAAAATGGCGCGACAGCGCCACCTACAAAACTGAAAATACATTGCGCCTATGGGGAGGGGGCCAACATAAACTTTGTCGTAGAGCGACGAGATTCGGTACAGACATTTGTCCTGTGAGGACAAACAAAATATATTATTGTGGCCACGCCCCCAGACAAACCGGAAGTCCGCCATTTTGACAGGAAGTCTGGAAAATGGTGAGTCAGCGTTTTCGCTGACGTCGCATTTTAACGAACTCCTCCTAGGGCGTTTCACCAAATGAGCCCAAAATCGCTCCAGCTCATCTCGAGATGTGGGGCATCAAAAGTTATCCAAATTTTTTGGCTAAGTTTTACGGTTTGTGTGCGGCGAAGCCGCAATCTTTACGAAGAATTTTGCGACTTATCGAAAACTGCAAATTGGTCCCATTCGCACAAACTAACTCCGATTAAAAATCGGAAATATACATTTTATTGACCTTTCACCCCTGGACACAACAAATGTGAAAAAGTGAGATTTGGCGCGATAGCGCCCCCTCTAGGCCGAGAACAAAAAATGCATTATGGGAAAAAAATTTGTTTCTCGGAAATGGATGAAATTCGGCACAAAAATAGCTGATGGCATCCCGGTCCAAAAAGCCAATGAGACCCATACCGTATTTTGTACGGTGTTGCCATGGTGACGCCCGAGACCCACCATGTTAATCTAATGGGACTGACACACAAATCTCACATTATACACAATTACAGCGCGTTAGCGCCCCCTGTAAGGAGCTTGTGGACAGTAGTCATTGAAATACGGCCCGTTAAGGACGTCCGATGCTGCTTGTGAACTAAAAAAGATTTGGGGCGCGCTAGCGCCCTCTGCAGGTTGGAGCCATCATTCACATGAAGACGCGAAAAATCTCGTTTTGATGTTTACTCACAAAGATTAATGGCACATCAGGGCAATAAAATGTAGTGTGGCCACGTTGGCGCCCCCGGTAGGGTTATGGCGCGGCAATGGAGGCACTAAGGGAGGCCTCCATTACATGGTTGCTAGGCGACCAACAGGTGGTCGGCCATTTTGGGAAAAATCGAGTAATCAGCGCCGAAGGCGCCATTTCTCACCTTTGCTCTTTTATAATCTCGACCTAGGGTGGCAGCGACATTATATGAACGTAGGGCGCGGCAGCGCCTCCCGGTTATTGCGGCGGCGTGCGATAGCGTGCAGTAACCAGCCAACGAGACCCGCGAGGGCCTCTCGATGCCGCTTGCGGCTTTAATTTAAACCTTTTTTTTGTAGGCAAATGGTGAGCATAACATTTTCAATTTGAAATGATCCATCAAAAATAACTGTGTGGAGGATGAAGAAAGAGACAAGAAAATGTGGAGTCTCTGCAAATGTTTATTACTCTAAGGGTGTGACACAACTAAATCACAAAAATTAGGCCTTCAGAAAAAGTAACAGGAATATAAATAGAAAGAAGTGAACACAAGTTATATTTGGCCTGTTAAACTTGGCCCCTTAAGCGTACATCATAACTAGGCTATCTCTGTTGCGCAGCAATGCAATGCGTTTTGCCCATTGTCAACTGTTAAATCAGATCCACTCATACAGGTACAACTCAGAAAATTAGAATATCGTGAAAAAGTGTATTTCTGTAATTGAACTTAAAATGTGAAACTAATATATGATTTAGACTTATGGCATGCAAAGTGACATATGTCAAGCCTTTGTTTTTTTTAATGTTGATGATTTTGGCTCACAGCGTTTGTAAAAACCCCAAAATAAAAAAAATCAGAAAATTGTAATATTGTGAAAAGGGACTATATTGTAGCTCAAAAGGTAATGGCAAAAGAAGCTGGATGTTCTCAAAGTGCTGTATCAAAGCACATTAATAGAAAGTTAAGTGGAAGGGAAAAGTGTGGAAGAAAAAGATGTGCAAGCCGCAGAGATGACCAAAGTCTGGAGCGGAGCCGTTCATAAAAGTACCACAACCTGGTTAAATGATGACCATCAGATTACGGTGCTTGACTGGCCAGCAAACTCACCTGAACCTCATTGCCAAAAGAAAGATGAGAGACATGAGACCGAACAATACAGAGGAGCATCCTGGCCTTCCATAACACCTCAGCAGTGCCACAGGCTGAGAGCATCCATGCCACGCCCCATTAAGGCAGTAATTCAAACGGGGCCCCAACTAAGTAAGTACATATGCATGATTATAGTTTTCAAAGGGCCCACATTTCTCTGTTTAAAATCATTAGTTTTATTGATTTTATGTAATATTCTAATTTTCTGACATTTTGATTTTGGGGTTTTCAAAAAGCTGTAAGCCATAATTTTCAAAATTAAAACAAATAAAGGCCTGACATATTAGTCTATATCACATCACATTTTAAGTTGTATTACAGAAATAAATGAACTTTTTCGCGATATTCTAATTTTCCGAGTTTCACCTGTAAATGATTAATGAAGACACACCTACTTGAAATATGGGTCAAGCCCGTGTAATTGGATTGGACTCGCATCCTGTTAAAAGTCAAGGTGCTGTCAGGTAGCTCAGACACGCCTCTACGTGCCACTCCGGCCCAGGGCGTGCTAATTGAACAGACTTCTTCTGTTTCAACTTCCCACGTGGACATGTTGTAAACCTAGCAGGCCCTGCCCTTCCACATAGAGCCATGAAGATAAATGTGGAGGAGGCAGCACAAAGGCTCCGGTGTCCCTGTTGCGTGTTTCGGCGCCTCTGCTGCGCGCGCGAAAATGAAGACTCAGAACATCAGGACAGTGTGTCTGATCGTGTCCATGGTCTTTTACCTGCTCATATGGGCCGCTGTGTTCGATGCGATGGAATCTGAGAGTGAGAGCTCCAGAAAGAAGGCGCTGGAGCAGAAACTGAACGAGACGAAGGACATGTACGGCTTCACGGACAGCGACTACAGACAGGGTGGAGAGAGTCGTTCTTCTGTCCGAGCGCCACAGAGCGGGCCTTTACGTTGCCATCACTGTCATCACCACTATAGGCAAGCGTTCACACAGCTACTTCTCTCTCTCTCTCTCTCTCTCTCTCTCTCTCTCTCTCTCTCTCTCTCTCTCTCTCTCTCTCTCCTCTCTCTCTCTCTCTCTCTCTCTCTCTCTCTCTCTCTCTCTCTCTCTCTCTCTCTCTCTCTATATATATATATATTATATGTACACACAATATATCATTAGGATTCAATAAATAGATGTCAGTTAAAAGCTAAGCTAAAAAGGTGGGTCTTGAGCCTGCTCTTAAAAACATGAACGTTCTCTGCAGTCCTGAGCTCCTCCTCAGGTCGTTCCAGAGGCGAGGGCCATAATATTGGAAAGACGCCTCGCCATTAGAGTCTTTCGGGTGACTTTAGGAATAACTAGGAGACCCCTGCCAGAGGAGCGAAGGGGCCGTGAAGGTTCATAAGGTAAAAGCAGTTCTGAAAGATAAGAAGGACCAAGACCATTAAGACATTTAAAAAACATTAAAAGAACTTTAAATCGATCCTGAAACACACGGGGAGCCAATGCAGCGACTCTAAAACCGGTGTAATGTGGTCCCGCCTCCTGGTCTTCGTCAGGACACGAGCTGCTGAATTTTGTAAAAGTTGTAAACCTGAGATACTCTTTTTGGGAAGACCAGAAAGCAGGGCATTACAGTAGTCGATACGACTGGTGATAAAAGCATGCATTAGCGTCTCCGTGTTGGCCTGAGAGAGAATGGGACGGACTCTGGTTATGTTCTTTAGATGGTAAAAACTATCTTTGTGATATTCTTAATGTGTGGAATTAAAGTCAGCTCAGAGTCAAAAATCACACCCAGGTTCTTCACCTGTGAGGAAGGATTAAAAGACAATGACTGTAGTTTGGGTAAAAGTTTCTCTCTCTGGGCCTGAGGACCGATGACTAAAACTTAATTTTTGTCCTGGTTAAGCTGGAGAAAGTTTTTTGCCATCCAGGATTTAATATCTAAAATGTAGTTAAAAAGTGCATCCATTGGCCTGGTGTCATCAGGAGACATGGAGATGTACAACTGTATCATCAGCGTAACTATGAAAGTTGACAATACAGCAATAAGAGGATTCTCGCTGGATACAACCGGTGACATTAAAAAACACACAGTAATGGTCAGAGAGGGCCAGGTCGATAACAGAGGACACAGTAGTGGACAGGCCATACGTGATGACCAGGTCCAGACTGTGCCCTTTCTCTTTCGACGTGTTGGGTGAAATCCATATAATTAAGAACATTTAAAAACTCAGCAGAAATGGGGTCTAAAACGTTGTCAATGTGTAGATTAAAATGATCATATTAAAGGAGCTGTGTAAAATTGACAGAAAGTCTGAGAATTCATTAATAAAAAGGACATCTTTTGGGCGGTCTATAGATAGTGACACATAAAATCAGGGGGTTACTAAAAATAATTGCTTGGTGCTCGAAACTGGTGTATTGATCAAATAAAATGTATGCTTATAGAGGCAGTGCCACCTCCCCTTTTCAGTTTCTGGTTGAAAAGGCACTGCTAAAATTAGGTGGAGAGGTCTCCGCAAGAACGGCATCCGCACCCAGCCAGGTTTCAGTTAGAAACAAACAATCAAGATTATTTTCTAAAATCACATCATTTACAATAAAAGACTTGTTCGGCAGAGAGCGGACATTTAAAAGAGCCATGGTCACTGTGATAGGGGACTGAGTATTTAAGGAACCATGTGATGACTGAGCTTTGGTGAGAGGTCTGAGGTTATTAGTATTCTTACCTTTGGTGCGCCCTCTGCTGATAAAAACAGGAATATCCTTTATGGTGGATGTGGAGGGAGACCTTCATGCTGCTGATTCTATTGTAAGTTGAATGTTCTGTGAAAACAAGTGTGTATCCACAGATTTAGATGCAGATACTGTACCTGAGCTAGAATCTTTACTAAACAAATGTCTGAATTAGGCCGTCAATTACATAGCGGCATGCAAGGAAGCTTAGATTGAATATTGCCTTTTTTATTTTAGGCAAAAAATAATCGTACTAAGTCGTTTTCTATTTCTTCTCCTTGTAAGCACACATGTTAGATTGCCCTTTTTAGTCTCCATAATTCTAGAAGTGAACATAATATGTCATACAACTTTCAATGAGCCTTTTAATTATATAAAAATCTCTAATTACAGTACAGTACAACGTGGTAATTAAACATTGATGAGGTCCTCCTGCTGTCTACTGTATTAGCTAAACCCATATATCCACTGGGTATGTTGTGCGAGTCGCTCCTGTCGCGTCACTCTACTTAAAGAATGGTTTATTCAAAATAAACTATCACTAAATATAATTAAAACAAAAATGATGTAATTTGGTAAACGTAAGGAGGATGTACAGTTTCATGTCAACATTAACAATGTTGAAATAGAAAGAGTAAAAGAGTACAAATTCCTAGGAGTGATTCTCAGTCACAATATGAGCTGGGGCCCACAAATAAACAGTATACGTACCAATTTGGCCAAAAATATTGCTATCATGGGCAAGTGTAGATATCTATTGGACCAACAAGCTCTCCTCATCTTGTATTATTCGTTCATACATCCTTACCTCAGTTACTGCTCGGAGATTTGGGGAAATACCTACAGTAGCGACTGTATTTAAACTACAAAAAAAAGCTATTAGGATAGTGCACAATGTTGGGTTCAGGGACCATACTAACACACTGTTTATAAAATCTAACCTAATCTAACCTTCTAAAACTTGAAGACCTAGTAAAACTAAAAGTACTATTGATCATATTTAAAGCTAGATCTAGCAAACTTCCAAACAACATCCGAAAATTATTTATCAACAGAGAAGGTGGATATAACTTGCGGGGAGCGCTTAAGTTTAAGGTGCAGTGTGTTCGTACTACCCTCAGAAGCCAATGTGTTACTCGAAGAGGTGTGAACTTATGGAACGACTTAAAGGATGAATTAAAAAGTGCTATAAATTGATATAATTTAAAAAAAACAATATAAGACGAGTATCTTAATGCAATATGCCAAAGGTAGCCACTAAGCGTGACTTCTGTTCTGTCGCTGTCTACTAAGTGAGTATAGGATAAAAGAATCATATCATATGCTGATACAACTGTCACCAATGTCTCCTAAAGCGCTAGGAGAGGGGAGGTACACGTGGCGCCATAATCAGGTTTTGAAGGCAGTAGCGGACGCCATCTGCACCGGAATCCGGGAGTCAAAACATAATTTCCCAGTGAGGCACAACATCTCTTTTGTCAGGGCAGGGGAGAAACCCCGGGGAGAACGTAGGGCCACAACTGGACTGCTAGCCATGGCCCGTGACTGGCAGTTACATGTGGACCTTGGGAGGCAGTTAAAGTTCCCAGAGCACATCGCAAGGACGTCACTAAGGCCAGATCTGGTCTTAACATCTGACTCGATAAAGCAAGTCGTGCTATTGGAGCTTACAGTCCCCTGGGAGGACAGGATGGAGGAGGCTTATGAAAGGAAGATGGCAAAATATCTTGAGCTGGTTGAGGCATGCAGAGGAAGTGGATGGAGGGCCCGCTGTGAGCCAATAGAAGTGGGCTGCAGGGGTTTCCTAAGTCAAACTGTGCATCGGGCATTCAGGCTCCTTGGTATCCGAGGATTGCTTCAGAGGAAAGCCACCAGAAACATCAGTGAGGCCGCTGAAAAAGCCTCTAGGTGGTTGTGGATTAAGAGGAGGGACGCATGGAGTAGCGCGCTGCATGGACACAAACCGGGGCCTGATCAACCCTGGTTGGGTCGCCCAGGTGAGGGTGTCTGAAGATCAAAGACCCGAAACACCCTATGACCCTGGGTCCTTCACTGAAGATGTGTCCAAGCCGCACCTTCAAGGTGTTTGAAAATCTCCACATGATCTCTTATAATTAAAATGAGTAATTAAGTTAAACGAGCGCCCCTCCTGGAACCGCCACCTTAACGTGGTGGAGGGGTTTGAGCGCCTGAATGATAGGAGCTGTGTTGTCGGGGGCTTTGTGCCCCTGGTAGGGTCTCCCAGGGCAAACAGGTCCTAGGTGACGGGTCAGACAAAGAGCGGTTCAGAAGCCCCTTATGAGAGACCAACAGGCCCGGTTAGAACCATGAGGCCGTCCTCCTGTGGACCCACCACCTGCAGGAGGAGCCATAGGGGCTGGTGCAATGTGATTTGGGCAGCTCCAACAGCTGCCCCCACGACCCAGCAACGGACAAGTGGAAGAAAATGGATGGATGGGTGAAGTTAAACAAGCACTGCTTATTACCATTGTCATTACTATTGCTACACATGATAAACAAAAGAGAATTAGGGCAGATGAGACCTGGACCTTCCGGGTGAAGGGCCCCCTCCTCCTGACTGGCTCACGACACATCGTCTTCTTAACGCATCACACAGCAATGAGTGCAAGCATCGCCCACCAAGACAATTTCTTAGGGTAGCTGGGTGGGCCTGTTGGTTGGGGCTAAGACCCACTCCCAACTGGCCCACACCCTGGCTCTTAACGCACAACACAAGATAGGGCTCACATCGTAATCAAAATGAATGTAGTAAATGTTTACACAGAATCTATTGAACTTACTGGTTGAAGATTGGTCTTCCTTTAATGCATACTACTACTGTTTCATCACTTTGACCACATTGGATTTGGGGATTGTATTGCTCTCCAAGAGAAAGACGCTCTTCAGAAGAAGCACCCTTATGTCCTGTTTAGTTTGACCTATATTCTAGTAGGGTTGACAGTCATAGGTGCATTTCTTAATCTAGTGGTTTTGAGTTTTTTAGCAATTAACAGTGAGGAGGCCATTTCAAGGCAGGAAGTTGGTAGTGAAGAGCAACGTTCTGAGCCTAAGGATACACAGGATGCTCCAGAGGTGATGGAAGTACAGACTGAGAATTTGCAGTGCAAAAAATAGACTTTTCATAACTGCATCCTTAGTCTTCCCAGAGACACAGGCATGAGTTATGTGAACCTTCTCTCACCTTCCCATGAAAATAAGAAAGCCCAAGGCTCAACACATGGAAAACTCAGCTTTAAGAATCCAGCGCTCAAAGCTCTATGTTCCTGTCTATGCTGTCATGCAGATGATAGCCCTGTCCACTTTAACCCTGATGAACTGGAGGAGAATTGGAACCCAGTATTCTATAACTCAATATCCTACAGAGTGGACCATGTCTTAAGCTGTACCTCGTCATCTCATGACTTGCAAGGTATCATGCTATACCAGCTTCCCCATGACCCCCGGAGAAGATCGTCAATCTGAAGCTAGGATGCAAGAGAAGAACACAGTGTCAGTGTGTCTATGGACCAGATGCATCAGAAGATGTCTCTAAATAGTGTTTTTTAGACTGATGTAGAGAAAAACGATCCTACTTATTAGTGGGATTGCGGATGGTGCAAGTTAAAGCACTTTGTGACCATGTCTGCCAAAGGCGCTATATAAATAAAGCTCTTCTTCTAAACACTTTATTTGGAAACAAAAAACAAAAGATGTGGTTATCAGAAAATACTGCACTAATCCAACCAATATCTTTATCAGTTTTTCCTCATTGATCAATAACAAAAGAAACCCCTGGAAAAGCTTATTGGAGATGAAAACAAATATGGATGGATTTAGTGGGAAGCACTGCAGGCTAAAGGCTGCACCAAAGAAATATTTTGTACTGATATTTTGAGTCAGTATTGTTGAGTGTCATGAGTGTTACCAACAAAAGCACTTTAGTGGAACATATTAATTTTGTGCCTCATTATAATATTTTGTGTTTAACGACTGATTGAAGTTGTCAATATTGCCACATAAGTGGCCTATTTTTCTTACACCATGCTAAGTAACCATACATGTCCTGTCGTAGATTTTTAATTCCAATCCTAATATATTCTTGTCAATGTTCCGCCCCTTTGGATCCAGATAAACAGTTGCCTACAGAGGACCTATTCTTATGTGAGAACCGTGGCTTTCCTGAGACTGACTGGAGGAGCAAAATTGATTCGGTAAGCACAGAGAATAGAGCCCTTTGAGAGCCGCTCAGTGTCAAACTACCAACAAGCCTAACAAATATCGCCACTTTACTGCACTCGATTTTCCTAATTTGAATTTCCAATGTTTTCTCTTCCTTGGTAATATTTCAGTAATCTGTGGATCATGGCCCCTGCACTAGTTCTTCATTCACGGTCAGGCAGAAAATCACTACAGTTTTGCATTTTATTATATTATTTACAAGGGGTCAAGCTGTGACTTCCATTTGATGAGGTGCACTATTCGGAATGACCACTCGGGGGCGCAATTGAACTATGTATAAAATGGATGTTATGCGTCCACAATACATTATTGCAGACAAAAACAATATCCTTACAACTTCATAATTTAGCTACTACGGTGTTTATGAGGGGCAGTAGCGTATTAAAGTTAGATACAGAACTGACACCAGAAGCTACAGAAGGAAAACCATCACTTCACACACAAATTCATTTACTGAAAGGCCCTTTACCTGATTTTTTTTTGTCTGGCTGTGCAGTCTATTTTGTCCCTTGTCCTGTATATTTTTAAAGCAGACACTGAAAAACAAAACTAGCGTCTTTTCTATAAGTTGGCATATTTACTTCGAAAATAGATATAGCAAAGATGCCAGTTTACATGACAGATATTATAATAGATCCATGCTCTAGAGCCGCGGGTTGGCCACCCCTGCCCTAGCGGATACCCATCCCACTCACAGTCTTTGGTTTAATGAAATCCTGTGATGGAGGCGGGGCAAGTCCATGCAAAACCTTATTAAGAAAGATATTTATAATTAACGTAATAATTAAGATATATATTAAAAGCAGTGCATTGCATAGTGTGGTTTAATGTCCTTTTATATATACATATATATATATATATATATATATATATATATATATATATATATATATATATAGTAGCGCTTTTAAAAAGTGATTCTAAGGGTTTGGTGTTGTGCCAACCGCAAATGACCATGTGGTTACTCTTCATGTGACCAAATCATTGAGTGTAAAAACATTTGTGTTACGGTCATACAGGGTCTTGTCTGTCTAAAATGTACAACAGTAAAATTAACAGTTTTAGTAAAGTGCTTAACGAGCTTCTTAATGTCAGCGTCGAGTCCATCCATGAAATAAACTTGTTTTCATATCGACAACCCTCACCAAATCTCATATGAAACGACAAGTGCAAAGAAGTGCCTCTGTGCCCTAAAAGGATCACTATTTTGTGTTGCAAGCCTGAGTTCCATTTGCATAATAACAGCATTAATATTCACTTTATTCACTTGTGGTGTCTCAGATGCCTCCTCTGATTTCTCACAGGGAACGCGGCAAAAGTATGGAAAATTATCTGCACGACACAGAAGTCAAAAACGGTGGCGTCAAATGAATTGGACATGCCATATGAACAGCTTCACTCCCACGCAGACAGATTTGTAAGACGTTTTTGTACTTTATGGCTATGCTAGACAGACTTAACATGAGACATTGGCTAATATTCAATTTTACGGGAATTGACTTCAATAGGGATATAGAACATGCTTGCTTTTCCAGATTTCCTGCCAAAAAGTTAGATTTAAAATGTTTCTGAAAACATACCCTTCATTTGCATTTGCTGCTGATCGTATCAGGGGCGCACATTAGCCAATCACAGCCAAGTTTCAAAACAATAAATAGTACATTACACTATAGCATAAAGCGCACACCCCTCTGCCGCCACTGTCATCCTGTTGATTATACAAGGAGGAAAATGCTTTAAAAACAAAAGTGGGTGGGGCAGTATTTTTAAGGCTGCTGCACATACGGAACAAAAAATATTTTAAAATTGAACATAAACATTAAACGAAGAAGTACTGCCTGAAGCCACCACAGTTTGAAAAACACAGTTTGTCACTGACCATGTTAATTTTGCAAGGCAAGGGGATGTCAAAACAGTAGGGCTGGGACAAAATATGGAATCGGACTTGGATTGCAATACTTTGTGCTTATCAAGTATCGCAATACTTTCAATACTTGTGTTTGTGGGCATTTTTTAAGCATACACTACACAGCACTTGTGTTAATGCACTATTCAATCTAAACACTTCTATAAATGTCAAATGGCATTTGGTTTATAAACACACATGACTTTTTACAGATTTTAAGGCTTGTTATAATTACTTACTGTATTGCAATATGTATCGGATCGGCCCCTGAGTATCGTGATATGTATCGGATCGTGACAAAAGTGGATCGTCCCAGCCCTACAAAACAGCGTTAATTTTGACAACATACACAGCAAATTCAGCTTGGTCAAATCAACTCCCTGTGAGTTGATTTCAACACTTTTCTGTCGTTTATATGCGACAACACCAGAAAGTGTTAAAGTCACTCATTTGCCAGAGTTAAACATTAACACCCAAACATGAGTTAGTTTTACACTTTATGGGAGTGAAATTTTTACTTTTTGCAGTGTGAATTTTAACTCTAGCTAGTTAAACATTAAAGTGTTAAATTCTGTACACTGTAAAAATGAAGCCACTTTCATTCAACCTTTTTATTTTTAGATTAGAATTCTCAAATTAAAATAAACAACATTTAAAAACAATAAACAACATTTAAAACAAACCATCATTATTTGCCATCATCAAAAGTTCAAAATACAGTTCAATCGTTGTAAATTTGTAGATTTTGAGGTACATTGTCTTATAAAAAAAAAAAAAAATAGTTTTTTGTGATTGTCCCCTTCTCAAACAGTCCATGGGACATTCTCTGTCCATAAGTCCAGTCTTTAAATGCAGTTTAAACCTGCAGTTGCAGCCTGTGGTCTGTGCAGCTCAGTGAGGCCTGGTCCGTCACAGTGAACCAGCAGATTTTATTCTGAGCCACATGTGCAGTGCAGGTAGTTCTTTCCTTGAAGCATCGCTGTGACATGTTTCCTATAGAAGGGGAGAAACAAAATTAGCATAAGGATTCATGATATTTTTGCATTGCTGTTCAGGGCTGCACTCTTAAAAAAAAAAAAATGCAATTATGTTCAGATTTGCGATTTATAATTTAAAATAAAGATTCAGTTTGAAGTTTTTCGTTTCATTTTATTCGTTCTTCACCATATACAGTATGTGGTATGAAGCACAATTCACAAGTACAAATTAACCATTTGAAATTGCCTGTATTACAGTTTTAGGGCCCCAAACCTGATAATGTAAATGAAAGAATGCTGTGTGACAAAAAAATGTGTAAATCATCCAGCTGCTTATCCACTTTTGCAGGTGCAAATGCTCGGTGAATGGTTTCCAAAATGTCCATCCATCCATCCATTTTCTTCCGCTTTATCCGGGGCCGGGTCGCGGGGGCAGCAGTCTCAGCAGAGATGCCCAGACTTCCCGATCCACGCACACCTCCTCCAGCTGTTCTGGGGGGACCCCGAGGCGACACCAGGCCAGCACGGAGACATAGTCCCACCAGCGTGTCCTGGGCCTTCCACGAGGCCTCCTCCCAATAGGACATGCCTGGAACACCTCCCGAGGGAGGCGACCAGGAGGCATCCGATACAGATGCCCTAGCCACCTCAGCTGGCTCCTTTCGACGTGGAGGAGTAGCGGCTCGAGTCCGAGCTCCTCCCGGGTAACTGAGCTCCTCACCCGATCTCGAAGGGTGCGCCCAGCCACCCTGCGAAGGAAACTCATTTCGGCCGCTTGTATTCGCGATCTTGTCCTTTCGGTCATTACCCAAATCTCATGACCATAGGTGAGGGTGGGAACGTAGATCGATCGGTAAATCGAGAGCTTTGCCCCCTGACTCAGCTCCCTCTTCACCACAACGGTCCGATACAGCGACCGTATCACTGCTGACGCCGCACCGATCCGTCTATCGATCTCACGCTCCATCCGTCCCTCACTCGTGAACACGACCCCGAGATACTTGAACTCCTCCACTTGAGGCAAGGACACCCCACCGACCTGAAGCGGGGAAGCCACCTTTTTCCGGTGGAGAACCATGGCCTCAGATTTGGAGGTGCTGATCCTCATCCCGGCCGCTTCACACTCGGCTGCAAACCGCCCCAGTGCGTGCTGGAGGTCCTGATTTGAGGAAGCCAACAGAACAACATCATCTGCAAACAGCAGAGATGAGATTCTGAGGTTCCTAAACCGGACACCCTCCGGCCCCTGGCTGCGCCTAGAAATTCTGTCCATAAAAGTAATGAACAGAACCGGTGACAAAGGGCAGCCCTGGCGGAGCCCAACACGCACCGGGAACAGGTCTGACTTACTGCCGGCAATGCGAACCAAGCTCCTGCTACGGTCATACAGGGAACGGACAGCCCTTAGTAGAGGGCCCCGTACCCCATACTCCCGGAGCACCCCCCACAGGGCACCACGAGGGACACGGTCGAACGCTTTCTCCAGGTCCACAAAGCACATGTGGACTGGTTGGGCGAACTCCCACAAACCCTCGAGCACCCGATGAAGGGTATAGTTTTTTCCAAAATGTATTACTCTAAAAATAAAGCTAAAATAAGAAGGTTCGAGAGTATTTTAGTCTGTTTCGTTAACGCCTTTAAGGTAAGCAGTACTCAGGGCACCAATGAGATGAGGTGTATGCAGGACAAAATCTTGAAGACAGATAAATAAGACAGAAAAACACAGAAACTCATTTTCATTTCTCCGTGAAAACAGCGGCACAAACAGCTTATTTCATGACCACAGCCCCACACGAAACAACACAACTTTATATCACCAAACGTTCACGAGAACCACCTTTTCAAGCTACATTTCAACCGCGAACAGAGTTTAACGGCACTTACTAAGTTTGGAGACGGACTGTTCAGCTTCACCTCGCTGCTAGCGGCTCGCCTCTCTCCGCTGTCTCCTCTGCCTCCTTCATCTTGGAGCGGAGGCCCGTCTCCTTTTCTTATTAAATCCACTGAAATACGGCCCGCTTCTTCGTGTCGCCAACTTTTATCTCCATTTGACAGAACTATAGCCAAGTTAAAGGCTTCGTAGCAGTAGGAGCCTTGCACTGCGATGTTGTGACACTGTTGACACTTCTGACCAAACTGGGACACGCACTTGTTTTCGCACACTCACAAACACGGCCTATCTTTGCGAATTTCAGGTCAGTTTTTGAAGCTGGAAGAGAAATTAAGCGGTAGAGAGGACAGACGTGCTGTGTTATCAAACATCAGCTGTTTGTCAGAATCGTGTAGTGTGTTCGCTCTTACAATTCTCAGTCGTTAAGTGTGAACCCCCAGACGTTCTATAAAATCGTGTAGTGTGTGCGGACCTTTAGAGTTAAAATGCAACAGTAGAATGGTGTTGTGCCAAACACAGGCAAAGATCAAGGGCAAAACATTTGCGGATAAAGAAGTCTCTGCTAGGCTTTTTTTTTTTCCTTATACCCTGTGGCGGGCCAAAAAATATTGGCAACGGGCCAAATGTGTCCCCTGGGCCGGACGTTTCCGACCACTGGTTTATATTATTATTAAAGGTTTGTATCAGGATCAATATCAGTTATTTGGTTTATGCTTAGTTCAGCGAAGATGGGTGTATTTAGTTCAAAGTCTCATTTTCAGATGACGATTCATTGTAGGTACTGTCAGTCATAACAGTGATTTAGGGAATATCAATGGGGCCTCTTTTGTATTTTTCCAAGTCATGCACATCTTGTATCCATAAAACCTTGGCCTCTTCTGGGGAGCCGTTCAGTTTTATGAATATTCTACAGTTTGTTGTCCATGTATCCTGAATTTTCAATTCTTTCTTCAGCAAACGTGCTTCCTTTGCGATGTATGCATTTTTCTTGGTCAAATGTTTACTTAGGTAAACATTTGTTCCTTTGAGTTTTTGACCCTGTTCGAGCACTGCAGTCTTTTTTTTTCTGTTTACGAACTGGACTATCACAACACTTGGATGTTGTTTTTTTTTGGACAAGGGGTGACAGGCTTCTATGTCCTCTTTCTCAACACCGATGCCTTTGGTGTTGAGAAACGACACAACCTGTTGCTCCGCTGATTCCTGGACCATTTCCGCATGTTCTTCTCCTGAGGTGACAGCCCTTGTGTATGATCTTGGCTTAAGATCCAAGCCCGTGATAATTAGGTCATTGATTCTTGTGTACTGTTCAAGATCTGCAAGACGACTTTCCAGGGAAAAAATAGTTGTATCCTTCTCCTATTTCTTCCATTAGCTCGAATATAGATATTTGTTGTTTTGCAATCATGTCCGGTTGATCCAGTACTTTGTTGAGCGACTTCTTGATGGCCTCAAGTTCTTCCTCCACAATCGCCTTTTTGGGGGGCATCTTAAAGTTGTTAGCACACTCGAGTGTTCACAGGACTCACCGGGTATTTTGCTCCGTCCACCAAAACGGGTGCGAAGACAAACACTGCATCGATTAGCTAGCTCCCCAGCTAGCCGCTTGCAGCCTTGTCTTGTTTCAAGCAGCCGCGGTGATCCGGTCGATAACCAGTCCTGGTTCCTCGAGAGTGTAGACGGTTTCCCCTTGTGTGTGGCTTGGGGTGTATACTCCATAGGGTTGTGGCAGCGGGCTAATCGCTGTCAATACAGGCCGTCGGTGCCTGCACTTCAGCGATTTAAGCCACCAAAACAGCGACACTTCCAACGTATTGTGTGTTCCGACTTTAAAGGTTATTCACGAAAAAACAGTCAAGAATTTAGAACTTATTGTGACCTTAGGTACTTAAAAATAACCAATAACCAAAAAATAACTAAAGTATTAATAAAACCAAAAGACACACAGGTAAGTTTGTAAAAATAGGCAGTGACATTGCTTTTAAAATATGTAATTAAACGTTTATTTAAGAAACCAGGAGCATAAAAAGGAGGATATTTATTTATAGGATTAAAATTCAAGATAAAAAATGGCCTATATAGTAAAAATATACATTTCAAGTAAAACCTGGCAGTCCCTGGGCCAGAACCAAATGGAATCTGAAAACAGATAAATATTAAAAGGAACCAAACAAGGATGGCTTGAGAGGGGGTAGCCCCACCCCAAACAAAACGGAAAGTGCTACCCACAAACACACTAAATAACAAAAATCCCAGGTGCAAAACGGAAAAATGGGCCAAATCCCCCTCCCAAGCACATCCAAGGGAAACTAAATCTAAAGATTAAAAGACCCAGGGACAGCTATACATAACTGGTGCAGAGCTAAAAGGGTTTCTATAAGCTACAAAATAATACAAAACAAACGAACTCTAAACAAAACAGTAGCAGGCTAAAATCTGCAATTAAAATGTAAACAAATGTTAAAACCCAAATGGGATAAATGTAAACAAAGTACTAAAACGCTTGTCCCACCTTAAAATTGCGATAAAAACGGGGGAAAATAGCCGCCACCGGAGTTCTATAAAAAAGCTCTAAAACCAGAGAAGTAAATTAAGAACAGATTAAAAATGCTAAAAGCGAGGGAGGGTAAAACACACCTGTCACCAGCCAGCAGCAGTCGAGACTGATCACCAGGCGCGGGGTAGATTTAAAGGGGAGGCCACTTCCGCCATTAGGCAGGAAGCGGCAACTCCTTATTTGTGAAGGAAGCCCTCTGTCCGCTACATTATCAAATTAGACCAGAGTTTCTTAGAAAGTAAAAAGCACAAACTGCTTTTTGACTTTGCATTTATAATATTTATAATAATCATATTTAATCAAGGTCCTCTGGTTTATGGAGCTTTTCCTGCATGAACAAAGCTCAGAGCTGTTCCTTTGGCACAGAATTCAAATGATTCAAGGCTCTTTCAAACTGTCAGTGGAGGTTTGGATGATTTTAGTGTCTGCTTTTCATTTTTATTTAGTCTAATTTTAGTTGATGAAAATATCTGGACGTTTTAGTCTTAGTTTTAGTCTCATGAAAAACTTTGACTTTAGTTTCAGTCCAATTTTAGTAGGCAAAAATATTACTGAAATTATGACTAAATATTTTAGTTGATGAAATGACCACTGTGTCAAAATAAAGCATTTTGAAGATGCTTGGCTGAGGTCAAAGCAAATCAGCAACATCTTAATGGAAAGGTAAGCCCGCTCATAGTAATTTTTCATCACTAAAAACACCCATAATGAAAGTAATGCTTGTATTTTATTCTATAATTCGTGTGGCGTATTAGGTAGAATGGCTTTAGTTAGTCCAAGTATAACATCCTGAACTGCACCCTCCTCTCTCCAACTGTTGTCAGGACTGAGTTGAGTAAATAATAGATTGTACTGTTCGACTACTCTTTGTGAACCTTCCCTGTTAAATCATTACAGTCCTGGGATGGAAGGTCTTTCATGTGCCGACGGAAGGGGAAGGAGATACAGTACTGGATTAAATTGGAAGCGAGTGGTTGGTTCAAGCGCAGTGCAATGTGCGGTTAAAAAGGGTAAATGGCTCTAATATGGCACAAACATACTGGGAGGGAGCTTCATAATAGGAGCTGCATGCAAATCAAGTATTTACGGATGCACAAATAAACCCGGCCAATAGCGGGTGCCATGTTTTCATTATGGAGAAATATGTTTGTCTGTGTAGACGGCATTCACGGGGCTTTCGGGAATGGCTGGGAGATTAGCAGTTCTTTTTCTATGGGACGGTATTCCAAAGCGCCTTTCTCCTGCAGTTCACAATGGAAGATTAAGGAACTAAAAACACATGTTACAGTTATTTGGTTGAAATAAATACAAATTAAGACTATAATATTATGGCGGGGAAAGAAATCTTGTATTGGTGGGGATTGCTCATTAGTTTTAATTTCTATCTAATTTGCTTCTGGTGTGGAACAGTGTGAAAGGGCTGTTTTTATTCAGGGGCTGTCTCCTTCATCCTCTCTGCAAATACACCCACGGTGCTTCATAAAGATGGTTCGAATTACGTCCCAATCAAGCAGCCTTCATGTGCACTAATGACTCAATGCATTAACAATAGCAATTACACCGGTAAATAATATTATTAGTGACGACTGGTGTTTACAGTCAATAGAGCCATCTGCAAAACTATTCATGCATAATTATTCAAAAATATTATTATTAATTAGAGCATTTGAAAATATGCACTGTATCCAAAACCAGATTTGCCATGCCCGCAAGTACCACCAGATGGAGTATTGAGTAACTTCTTTTTTTTTTTTCAAACATGCACATTCAGACGGACATCAGAGTCGCTTATTTGTATGCAGGGGCGCCCACTTTTCCCACCTGGAGGAAATACTTCCAGATGCCTACTGAGTGCGGCTCGGTCTTCTGTTTGCTCAGAAAAAGCAGTGGTCCGTGGCCAGTTGGTCAGTGGTGTAGCAAGGGTAGGGTACCAAGGGGCCCCAAGCAAGGATATCTGTAGTGGGCCCTCTGGCGGCCGCGTGGTGTGCAGCGCACTGGGAGAGAGGACGTCACAGGGGCAGGAGCTGGTCACTTGACAACTACCATAATGCAGTTCTCGGCATATAATTCTCCCGCAGAACAGAAGGATGAGGTTCTTTAGGTCATGATGAGTGTTACAATAAACTGGTTTCACTATTAGAAATATAATCTGGTGGAGCCATGAGTAAAAAAGAGTCCGTCCACTACTTATTATAAGTTAACAGTAGGGAACCATGACTCACTAAAAGCATGCAACAGGAGTGGGATAAACAGCACCATAGAGCATTGGGGAAGAGATGGTTTTACTACAACACCAAAGTCATTATAAAGTCTGTGAATATCAAGCATTTGCGGCAGGTCTAAGAATTAGAATGGCCTGTTGGTGGCCCCAGGGAGCTTTCAATACTCTGTGTGCTCTCCTGTGTATGTGAACCATGTGAAGAACTTTGCTCATTTCTCCGGTCGTCTTTGGAGTTGTTAGCCACCGGCCCAGTGCACTACTTGGTCGTCATCTCCCCTCACATGATCACATGGGGGCACACGTGAGATATTCCAGTTGTTATTCCAGCGTTTTTCTCCATTCGACCCGCGTCTCTGAGGAGCAGTCAAGTCTCCTACCCTTGGCTGTAGATAGATTGTGAAGGGGGGGGGCCTTTAGTGACAGGCTACAGCGGTGCGAAAACATCCTCATTGGGCTGAGAGCTCTTTAGATGGTAGGCACGTTGTAAACATGCTGTGTGGTGAGACGATGTTGAAAGCTTATCATCAAAGTAATGACACTTTCCAGACAGCGTCACGGACAAGTGCACACTGCGCTGGGCATTGGTCAAGGATATTTTTTATTCCCCGCAATCTGTGGTAAGAAGTTTGCTCAGTGGCACATACTGTACTGTAGGTCAACCTTATCTCCAAAACAGCAGCGCTATATTTTTTTCCTATTACACCCACAATTGTAAGTTAGAAAGATTCAGAAGTTGCTGTCAAGGCAGAATTTGAATGAGCCCGATAAGAGAGGGGAGAAAAATGCAGCACAATGGCCTTCTGGTCCCTTTGGATAACAAATGCACGTCTTTATTTTTTAGAGGGACTGCAGGGGAGTGAAGAAAAGGAGCCCTTATAACAAATAGGCCCCATTGGAGATATGAAACGCCATTTGCTCGTAGTTTGGCTGACAACAGAGTGATTTGCGCATGTGTTAATCTCCCGAAAAGAGCGTATAAGTCAAATCTTTGCAACAGCCCAAGCTCTAAATAATTCAGTTTATTGCCCACCCATTTGAGTTCTTTTTCTTCCTGTCAGCTGTCAGGATCCAAATAATTTCCTCTATATCCTTCTTGCCAGTGCAGTATATTTTCATAAAGCCAAGCTCATTAGAATCAGGCTTTTTGAAGAGCGAAAGCCGTGGTGGAAATGCAGAGAGAAAGCTACTGGGAACATCTTCTCATGCATTTATGCTGTCACTGCAGTTGACAAGTGATGCATTTAAGTGAAATACTTCTCCCCAATCCTCAGACCTCATAATGAGAATTCTTAAGTTGTTTCACTTTTAAATTCTATTGACCAACATGTCTGGCGCACATGCAAATCTAGTTCAAATTAACGCGAAACATTTTTCAATAATTCTTGTTCACTTGAAACCACAACCCTCTCTTCTGCCTCACGCACGTGTTCAGGACGCAGGTCTTTTCAATACAGATTCCATTTCCTTATGTCCTTGTCCTCTTCTTTGTCTCTGACAACCACCCAAAACCCTTTGAAAGAACACGCTTAAAACAGACTGTACCAAACTCTTTCTTTTCTTCATGATTTCTTCCTGTGACTTAGATTCAAATTATAATGTGAGTGAGCCAGATTTTTTCCTGGACTTGAAACAAACTAAAACACATTGTTTTGGAGAGGAAAGTAGTGCTGGTTAAAACTTTATAAAGCTAGTCCATAAGACTAATTATTTTCTTTTATTGTTTTATTATGTGCAACCTTGCCTAAAGCCATGTCAAAAAGCCTGAAAAAGAAATAAAATTGACTAAAAGATTATCTTAGTCTTATGGAGTAATTATTTTACATAACCTCTCACAGAGCTAAATGCGTTGAATGAATTATGCAAGTTGACTTCACACAGAATACACATTATGTATTTTTTAAGCTTTTTTTTTTTTTTCCTATAGACAACCTCTGAGGAAGGCCGCAGTTGTAGCCGAAACCGTCAGGTACGAAAACCAACACTTGGTCTGTCTATAAGAAAAAAAAAAAGCTTAAATAATTCTTAGAAGACCTAATGAATCTAATCGAATTATGTATTTTTGTTTGCATTAACTGGAAACATCTGTGTACTTCTTGTGGCAGTATCGCCTGCTGGCAGGCTCTGCCACGTACATTGTTTTATTATTGGCTACATATTATCGCGTCGCCCTATAAATAGTGCGTTGCGTAGGTTACGCCCCTGATCTCTGGGCCATCCGGTTCGAGCGCTCCGTCATGTCTACTCCAGCATGTGAGCGCCGCTGGTACCGGATGCGCGGGTTACATCGTTAGGCTTTCCGATGGGAGGTAAGGTGGCAGCTAGCCCTTTAGCTTGGCGCAACTTTTAAACTTATTCACGCCGTATTCTCGTCACAGCTGCTGTCTTGTGCTGTTTTGTCCTTACCATGGAGCAACGAACGGAGACTACAACATCGTGTACTGAAATACTGGACATTTTGTAATGGAAATATCTGGAACTTAAAGAAATGCAAACTAATTGTGCCAACTTGAAAATGAAACGTAAATCTAAACTGATACCTTTTTGTTTATACTGGAACGTAAAATAAAAGAACGTCTTGTAATATGAATCTTGCCGGCATGTCTCTATCATAACGAACCTGTGTGCCTTGTACCTTGTCAGCAGAAAGTTAAATCTCCAGGTGAGACTCCTGGGGTGGCGTTGTGGCAGTTAGAGCTAAAATAAACACGAAGTTAACCCTCGCCTTGCCACATTCTCTTAGAGAAAACTTTTGCATCATAGTTATATGGCAATTTATAGAAGTAGGTAAGAGGTAGTAAACCAGAGCTTTGATTATAAACTGACCCAACATTACCCCCCACACCTCCGCAAAAAAAGAAGAAAAGAAATGAGCTTAGTGAGTTTATATTAAAAGCTCTGGCTGTTAAAAATCTCATTTGAGCAAATTAGTTCCTTTTGAACAATCAACACATTTTCTTTATCAGTCTCTTCTTTGTCTCCACTTTCAGCACTTAATTGTACCTTCAGATGATTTTAATATTCTCCCGGTTGAGGCTGTCTTTGCTGGTCGACTGAACAGGCAGCAGACGTTTCCATCAGCGGTGCAGCGCCTGGCATTCATCATCAAAGGTCTGTACAGGAAAGAGACAGCTTCACACTCATCTGCATCTGATTGGTATGCCGACCGGGCCACTTCCACATCATCCTACACACACTGTTGTTTCTTATTAGCATATAATGCATCAATTACTTCACTTTCACGACTAGAAAAAAAACATAAAAATCTTCCATAAATTTTGTTTCCAAGGCAACTATGGAAAAGAAGAAGAGTGGTGGTGCCAGAAATAAATGAGTTTGGCACAGACTGCGGCATTGTGACGGTACGAGGTAGAGATGATGGTCAGTCACATGCTTCACAAGTAAGTTTATGCACTTTCAGAAAATGTTGCGGTTTATAAAGCAGGTGAGTCTGTAGATTACCTCATATTAATTATAATAATGCATTGGTTTTATATAGCGTTTTTCTGGACACTCAAAGACGCTCTACATTGCATTATTCATTCACTCCATACTCAGTGGTAAGCTACTATTGTAGCCACAGCTGCTCCGGGGTAGATTGACGGAAGCAAGGCAACCAGTCTGTGCCATCAGCCCCTCCGACCATCACCACTCACTCACTACATTCATTCAGGTCTATTCTACATCTTTTTAGAGGTAGGGAAAACTGGAGTACCCGGAGGAAACGTACGCAGTCACGGGGAGAACTTGCAAACTCCACACAGAAAGGCCCCTCCGGCCGGGGCTTGAACCCAGACCTTCTAACTGTGAAACACGAGTGCTAACCGCTATGCTACCCCATTAGGATGCCTTTTGTCATGTTAGACTGACAGCTCTTTTTCAACGTCAGACAAAAGAGACAATTAAATAGAGATGAGCAAACTGTCAAGGTGTGTGAGAAATGAACACAATAAAGGACACAATAAATTACCCCCAAAAGAGTGGAAAGAACAGGAATTTTAGTTTTTAATGTTTAACCAGCACTGCTGATGTCTAACCTGTCAGTGCAAATATCTTTTCAACCTGATAAGACTCACACAGACAGAAAAGCGTTTTAGACGTTTTATTGAATGAATGCAGAACATAATTTGGGGCTCAGACCCCGGCGGAAGATTGGATGAATGATAAATCCGCACGGCGTAGAATGATAGCCAGGATCTTCCCCCGGAGCCTGGACACTGGTGGTGGTAGAAGACCCGGGGTGATCAGACGTTCGAGCAGCGCCGAGAGAGCCCAGGTGGAGAATTGGGGTGGAGGAGGGTTGCAGCACGGCTGGGAAACTCAGAGTGATGGGCCATGGTGCTTATGAAGGAATCTTTGAGCGATGATTGGCTGATGTGGAGAAGCTGAATGGCTGGACTGTGATTGATGGGTGGAAGCATCTGCTGGTGATGAGCGGTGGTTGATGCAGCTGGTGAGTCTTCCTTGTTGAATTTGCGCATAAGCTTCATTTCACTTTAATTAAATACAATAATATATATATTTTTAAATATATTCATAGTTCACAGTTATTTAGTTTTAGTTTTATTATATATTTACAGGTTAAGCACTTTTTGTCTATACGGTTAGGTATTGCATGCTTATTAGCAGTGGTTAAAATGGACCTTGGGAGGTGGTGGGACTAATCTAGAAGACTATATATAGAACAATATATGAAAGGATGTGTGTACATGTAACAGAAGGTTTTTTACATTACTTTTTATTTATTCATTTTAGAAATAGGTTTTAAACCACTTTACAGAATAACTCTTCTTTATAATTATGTGCATTTGTTACAGTAAGAAAGTTACAGCAACAGCCAGTGTAATTTATGCAACTGTGAAAGCACTTTGAATTGCCTTGTGTATGAATTGTGCTCTACAAATAAACTTGCCTTGCCTCCCCTGGAAAATGTTCATTAATCAGATAAAATTTTGTGCAAAATGGTGTATTTTAGACAAACATCTGCTATTTAAATTAGCCTTATACAGTGATGAAACTGAACTGTCTATATTATGATTAATTTCCTAAAAAAGGAAAACACAGATTTTTATAGTTGCAATTAGACTACTTTTATTATTTATTCTATGTATTTATTTATTTATTTATTCCAAACTGTACAGATGTTATTCAAAGCAAGGTATAAATTGTTACCAATCCAAATACAAAGAAGGTTCCAAGAACGTACTGGTTGTTATGATTTACGTGATGAATTATACTTTAGGATTCAGAAACATAGCACAACTTTGAAAAGTTTTAGCCCAACAGTTAATGGTGTACAATTGTGGAATAAACTGGAGATGGAGTTGAAACGATGTCCAAACATCAACCTGTTTAAATATAAATACAAACTAAAGACTTTTGAAATATACAGACAAGAAGAAATGTGTTGCCACTAGGGGGAGCAGTGGGATCAATTATGAGTATTTTTTCCTCTATATTCAAGGAAGAGTGTTGCTGCTTGGAACGGTTGTCATTCTATTGCTCAAATTCACAAATGGAGAATTAGGGTTGGCAGGTTATGGATCTGTTGAGAGGAATCCTCCCAACGGGCTCTAAACCTTGTCTTTTAATGCACCACTCAGCATAGGAACATATTCTACAAAATCAGCTGTTAGGGCAGCCGTGTGGGGGTTTGTTGATTGGGAGTTACTGCTCTCTTCAACTGGCCCGCTCTACACTCTGGCTTTTTAATGCACCACACTATGCAGGGCTACAGCATACATCACATATAACTCAATTAAATAAATATATAATAATAATGATTATGAAAATTACACCCAAATTAAAATTATACTGAGAATGGTAATGACAACTGGGAAGTATCAAGATCTCGGAGTATAATACTAATTCATGTACCTTCATAACATAAAAGTAACTCTCGGTTATCAAGGGTAAAAATCTGAAAGAAATATATTAAGGATCACATTTTTATTTTATTTTGACTGCTTTGTTCTGGATATCGTGCATGAAAAAAGATTGTTGTTGTAGTTGTGTGTTGTTTCAATTAATTGTATAAACAGTTCATATATTTTTTTTTTTTGTAAGTTTGTAAGTTGGTCTGTACGAATGTAGTTGCTTGA